>CM056052.1:248334646-248934646 GCA_029574335.1 Rana kukunoris | reverse complement strand
GGGGATGGACGAGGGAATTTTTTCCCTCACTCGCATCCCCGCTGACCAGACGAGCGCACCCGATCGCCTCCGCCGCTACCGACGGCTCCGGTAAGCGGCGGAGAGTGCGGGAGCGCAGCGGGAGGGGGGGGGACGCTCGTCCGCTACCGATAACGGCGATCACGCGGTGATTCCGCCGCGGAGACCGCCATTATCGTTTACCCGACCGCCCACAGAAGAGATGGATATCTCGGTTGTGGCAGCAGCTGCTGCCGTTACCGAGATATCCATCTCTAAAGTGCCGACGTATACCTGCGGTGGGCGGTCGGGAAGTGGTTAAATAGCACAATCACCTGCCTGCCAGTAAATTAGGAATAGCTGATCTAGCTAAGCTATACAGTGTATAAATATATGTACAACTCCTAGGGATGTATATATATTCTGTACACACTGTAATTGAAGCTAAACTGACTAGCCTGCCTGCTCTATCTAGCTATATAAAAAGACTATCTCTGTCTCTATGGCTGCTTTCATGAACAAGCCGGAACACACTACACGAGGCTGCCCAGCGTGGGGCGTGTGCTAAAGCCCTGAGCCATAATTGGCCAAAGCCACCCAGGCTTTGGCCAATTATGGCTCTTCGTTTTTTGCACGCTGTGATTGGCCAAGCATGCGGGACATACAGCATGCTTGGCCAATCATCAGCGCGCAATACCGCAGTGAATTATGGGCCGTTTTGCGTCACTCGAATTTGGCGCGAACGACCGCTTTTGTTCGAATTTCGTCGAACGTTCGAACAAACAATGTTCGAGTCGAACATACGTTCGTATCGAACGCAAAGCTCATCCCTAGTCACCGCACTTTGCTCATCATTTTTTAAAAACTATGGGCCAGATTCAGGTAGAGTTACTCTGGAGTATCAGTGATACTCCAGCCTAACTCTCACTTTGAGCCGGCGTTTCTGTTTTCAGTAAGCAGAAAACAAGAAACGCCGGGTTGGAGTACCTATATGAGCGGCGTAATTGTATTTCGCCGTCGTATCGGAACTGCAATTAAAAAATGGCCGGGGGCGTTCCCGCTGATTAACGCCGAGAATATGTTAATCAGCGAGAATCGGCAATTCACGATCGTATTCGGGCCCGACGCAGTGACTTTCCGACGTTTCCGTAAGAGATACGCAGCGTAAAGATAAAGCAGCCCCCTACTGGAGTATCCTATGTTAAGTATGGCTGCCGTCATCGCGTCGAAAAAAATAAATTTTAGTCGTTTGCGTAAAACGTCCGTGAATGGGGATTGACGTCATTGACGTTCACTGACAGAATTTGGAGCATGCGCACTGACAGTCGACGCATGCACAGTACGTTCGCCGCGGGATCTCGCCTAGTTATAATAATACACGCCCCCTACCCGCCCAATTTGAATTCCGCCGGCTCATTTTCGCTACGCCACCGCAACTTTAGGAGCAAGTGCTTTGTGAATAACAGTACTTGCTCCTAAAGTTTCGGCGGAGTAACGTAAATGAGAAACGTTACTCCAAATTAAAGATTCGCCCATCTACCTGAATCTGGCCCTATGGTGTGTGGGCAACTTCGTTTTTAATGATGAATTTGGAAAAACTTTGTTTTTTGGACATGTTGAAAAACAAAGGGCCAGATTCACGTACATCTGCGCATTATTGGACCGGCGTAGCGCACCGCCTTTATGCTAGACTGGCGCAATGTAGCGGCGCAATCACCCTATTCTCGTCGGTTTTGCCGTGGCCTTGGAGGGCAGGCCGCCACCGCCAGGTAGGCAGAGGCCAGGGGCTGCTCCTCGTTCCCTGGATTACCCCCCCTCCCCATGAGTCTCCCCTGAGGAGGCGGGGCCGTGGCCGTGGGCGCCCCAGGCGTGGCTCATGCCAACGGCATTAATTTGTTTTCCCCCTTCTTTTTTTTTTTTTTTTTTTGCTGGAATTTTTTTTTTTTTGCTGGACATTTTTTTTTTTTTTGTGATGTGAATGTTTTGGGAATGTGGGGGTGATCTTCCTGCCGGCAAAGGGGTGTCACCCTCAGTTTTTGTGTAGAAGGGTTCCCCAGGACCAGGGAGAAGTGATTCCCAGGTCCGTGTGAATAGTGTATGAATGTACAGTGACATAATTGGAGCCGTGGCGTTGCTGCTCACAAGTCCAGCATGGTGGGCTTGTGCTAATCCAATTAGATGAGGATGTGATGTGTCTGTGCTAGGGACCACAGTGGTGTGCAAGCATGCATTCTCATTGTGCCATGATAAATGTGTGTGTTTAACGTGCAAAGATGCCTAATGTGAGCTGTCTCCTGGCTGCTCTTCCCTTAGAAGACGGGGTAACCTCGGTTAGGGGGGGGATTGTCTGGTTCAGGGGTCAGGTCATCACGTATGTCAATCTGCATGCCCTTTCTCACTGCGAAGTTGTGCAGAATGCAACATGCACCAATGATCTGGCACACAAAGTTTGGGGAATACAACAGGGTCCCCCCAGACTTATCCAGGCATCGGAAACGTGACTTCGGGAGGCCAAAGGTGCGCTCCACCACTGCACGTGTTTGGGCGTGGGCTTCATTGTATCTTTCCTCTCCTGGGGTTTGGGGGTTCCGGATAGAAGTCATGAGATGGGGTCCCAGTGCATATGCAGAGTCACCTGTAAGGAAAAAGACAGGAGGATGTTAGTCATGCATGTGCCCCTTGTGATGTGTGCATCATGGGGGGGTACAGTCATGCCTGCCACCCATGTCACTCACCAACCAGCCAGGTGTCCCCATACACGTTCTGTTCGAATTCCATTCGGATGGGGCTCTGATTGTATATGTAGCTGTCATGGCTGGATCCGGGGTGTTTGGCACGGACGTGCCATATGAGGCCTTGGGCATCGACTATCACCTGTACGTTGATGGAATGCCAATGCTTCCGATTGCGGTATATGTGCTCTGTCTCATGGGGGGGCTGGAGTGCCACATGTGTGCAATCAATGGCCCCCACGGTGCGTGGGAATCTGGCAATTCTGTAGAAATCTGTCATTGCCTTCAGCCGCAGGTCCTCAGTGGTGGGTTTGATGATTTGGTTGGCCATGCGTCTGAGGATTGCAGGGACAACCTGGTGCACACATCTGCTCACGGAGGATTGTGACATCCCAGCCACCACTCCACTTGTTCTTTGAAAAGAGCCACTGGCAAGGAAATGGAGTGTTGCCAGGACCTTAACCAGTGGCTGCACTGCATGTGAGCGGTGTGTTGGGCTGGTGATGTCCTCCTGCAGGGTTTTGGTTAATTCCAGGATGGCATGAGGGGTGAATCTGAAGATGCGATACACCTCAGAATCACTCATGCCAAAGAGGTCTATGCGGGTGCGGTATATCCTCTCCCGTGCCCTCCTCCGTGCCCTCCTCCTTCTTTGTTCGTCTAAAGTCAGTAGTATAGCTATGAGCGAGGATGTCCCTGGCATGTTGGCATACAGATTGTTGTGCAACACGTGTGACTGCTCTGCTCCTCACTAACGGTGTTGCTTTCTCTGACATGTAGACGAATTGTCTAATTTTAGACCACCTTTTCTATGGTCTAATTATAGACAGGCCGTGCAGCTGTTGCGCACAGCGCGTAGCCTGTGCTGCACCAACGTTCTTTTGTGGATCCCCGTAACTCCCTCATTAGCATATTTGAATAGCAAATCAATGGTGTGTCTAGCGCAGTTTTGCACGGACGGATGCGCCTGTCTAACGAAATTACGCTGGACAAAAAAAAGTAGATTTCTTGCGTATCTCGTTTTGGGGATACGGAGTATCGAAACGCATGCGCAAATTTAGACTTACGCCGCGCATCTCCTGTTACGCCGGCGTAATCGCTCTGTGAATCTGGCCCAAAGTTTTTTTTCATGCTGAAAAAGGATTGTGTGTATGCGGCATTAGTTTTACGCCACAGGTGCTCAAGTGCGCGGCTATAGTTTTTCAAACTTCTAGTGGGATCTGTTTGCCAAGGTTGAAGGGAACGTGGCCAGATTTGGTGTGTAGTGAGGGGGGCGAGCTTGACTAGGGAGGATGACAGTGAAGTGCAAACAGAAGTGGCTAAGTAGGAGCAGGACATAGGTGAGATTTTGTCATAGCGGAGGTCAGTAGCAGAGTAGAGAAAAGAAGGGTTGAGGAGGCGAAAGTTTCTACAGGTAACTGTTAGGAGGTTGGAGGGAGAGGAGGTGGTAGAGAGGGAGAGAGAAACCAATAAGGTGGTGGTCAGAGAGACGGGAAGGATAGTTGCAGAGGTTGCACAGAGTACATAGGTGGGAGAAAACAAGGTCAAGTGTGTTTCTGTCAGAGTGTGTAGAAGTGTGCATACACACACACATATATATATATATATATATATATATATATATATATATATATATATATATATATATATATATATATATATATATAGTAAGATTGGGGAATTAGACTCCAGCGGCAGGTGCGTTTTTAAGGGCATGGTAGCCCATTTTTATTAAAAAGGCAAAATAAAAGTCCAAACAAAGGTTTCCCACGCAGGGGGTTCTTCTCCATCAAACATACATCAGAAAATGCTAGCCCACCTGGCTCTCTGTAGCAGTACTTCTGCAGCAATAATTCTGTACGTTTTCCTGGTCGCCCAGACCAGCGGAATCCTCAACATAGATGCTTCCCGTCAGGATCTACAACTCTGCCTCTTACAGTCACTGTTCTGGCTGTCTCCTACAGCCTCAGACTTCTGGAGACCTCCTGTCTCCAACTGGGAGCTCACACCTGGCTACCAGGACCAGACTTCCTGTCTGTGGGTATCAACGACCTCTGCCTCCTGCAGAGACACATTCACTCTGTGACTCCTCTCACAGAGCTTTTGGGAGTCAACTGACTCCTTAGCACAGACCTCCTGTCTGTGGGGTGGGGCCCTGAATACTGTTCAGGTGAGCCTTAAAAAGCCCAAAACACAGCTGACCCATTACCGTGTGTTTCTCTATAGAATCTGGCGTAAAGTAGCCATTTCTCACCCAGGACAGGGTCCCATCCTCACAATATATATATATATATGCAATAATGGACAGCTAGTCTATAGGTATATGCACTATACGGCCACTTTATGAGGTACACCTGTTCAATTGCTTGCTAACACAAATTGCTGATCAGCCAATCACATGACAGCAACTCAGTGCATTTAGGCATCTAGATGTGGTGAAGACAACTTGCTAAAGATCAAACCGAGCATTTGAATGGGGAAAAAGGGGAATTTAGGTGTCGTGGCATGATTGTTGGTATCAGACAGCCTGGTCTGAGTACTTAAAAAACTGCTGACCTGTTGTTATTTTCACACACAACCATCTCTAGGGTTTACAGAGAATGGTCCGAAAAAAAGAAAATATCCAGTGAGAGGCAGTTGTGTGGACAAAAATAATTTTTTTGAGGTTAGAGGTCAGAGGAGAATGAGCAGGTTCAAGATGATTGAAAGGCAACAGTAACTCAAGAACCACTCATTACGACCAAGGTATGCAGAATACCATCTCTGAATGCATGACACATCAAACTTTGAAGCAGATGGGCTACAACAGCAAAAAATCACACCGGGTTCCACTCCTGTCAGCTAAGGACAGGATCCTCGAGATATGTTGCTTGGAAAAACGTTGCTTGGTCTTGATTTTGGCTGTGACATTCAGGTGGTAGAGTCAGAATTTGGCATAAACAACATGAAAGCATGGATCCATCCTGTCTTGTATTAGCGGTTCAGCCTTTATGACTACAGTGTACCCATCTTCTGATGGCTACTTCCAACAGGATAATGCACCATGTCACAAAGCTACAATCATCTCAAACTGGTTTCTTGAACATGACGATGAGTTCACTGTACTCCAATGGTCTCCACAATCACCAGATTCCGATCGAATAGAGCAGCTTTAGGAAGTGGTGGAATGGGGGAAATTGGCAAAATGGATGTGCAGCCGACAAATCTACAGCAACTGCATGATGCTATCATGTCAATATGGACCAAAATCTCTAAACGATGGGGGGCAGAGCTTGCCGAGGATGGCCGCATGAGAGCGGAGCTCCAGAGACATCGGGGACACAACGGCACTTAACAGCCCACAGACCCACAATATAGACACCCCAGCATAGCGAGCAATCCCGGTAGTCCCTGCCTACCTTGTCCAGGAAGAGGAAAGAGGACAGGAGGTCGCAGAAGCAAAGAGGACTGGAGGTTGCAGAAGCAAAGAGGACCAGAGATTGCAGAAGCTTACAGTCTTCTTCACCCATGGGCAGTGGCAAGATGGTGCCAGTTCCTCTGCAGCATCTGCATCTAGCATTCCTCAGCAGGCACATGAAAGTGGCAATGCCTCAAAAAGGAATACACCACCGAAAGGCCAGCACTCTCCCATGTCCACACCTGCCTCAGGGAGCCCAGAGAAGGCATGGTTCAGGATAGATGGCAAGGATCCCACCATGAGGTGAGCTTGGGCCAGACTCAGGATGACACCAGAGAGCTCCCTGACTCCATTGATCTCTTCCCTACTAACAATCAGCTGGTCTTAGACACCACACTAAAAGATATGTTAGTATGCCTGAGAAGCTCCTTAGATGCTGATATGATGGCATGTGTACACAAGTTTGGGATAAAAATTCAATCAGTGTCTGCAAGGGTAGATCATATTGAAACAAAAATGGGGGAGTTTACCACCACTATCAATGATCGCTTTGATACCCATGACACTAAGTAAGATGAGTTGGAGACAGGTAAAGCCAAAATGCTGATATTGAGGATCATTCCAGAAGTAACAACTTAAAAATCAGAGGGGTCCCTGAGGCAGTTCAACAATCAGACCTGTGCAATTATATAGGGAAAGAAGCGAAAATGGGATCAGCTAGGTCCAAATAATTTTACAAAAATCTGTCGCACCTCATCCCATATAACAATAGATTCTATAGTATGGACAATGGGGGACTATACCGGTGCTAATTCACAACATACAATAGTAATTTTTTAATAATTTATTTTCTTTTTAAAAAGGAAAGAGAAAATTATCACAAAATATAATACAAAAAACACATATTTCAGAACAATAGGGTAGGAAAAGCATAAAACCAGGCAGCTGTGGATCCTGATTACACAAACAGAGCGTATTGCAGATGATCGCAACTAAAAAGTTGTTAAGCCCGATATATTTCGCCTAGATTCCGGCTTCGTCAGGGGCTAGGTTGAGAACGATAATTTGAAAACAGCTCTATTAATAGAAAAAATTGCATATTACAAAAGGGCATGTATAAAAAACATAACCATATATTCATACAGGTATATGTGTATACTGTGCTGACCTTGCGTGTCAAAAAATGGAATCCAGACCTGGAGGGGGGGGGGGATTGGGGCAGAGCGGACACAATGGAGGAAGGGATTGTCAACAAAGAAAAGGATGGGGATAAAAGAAGGAGAGAGCGGCTAGACACTTGCAATCCAAACGGACAACCGACTCGTCTAGTGGTCCAATGCACCAAAGTAGGGCCAGAGATGCGTCTCCATAGGAGAGGAGAAAGAAAACTGGCTGGAAAAAAAACATAAAAAACTTAATAAGAATTGTGACCTACCTACATACATCACACAATTTTTTTTTTCCAATTGTATATTCAAATAAAAAATTAGCTAGATCCACTTGAACTTACATAATTCTTTAGAAAAATTATGCAATGCCAGGAACAGCCACAAGAGAGCGTCCAAACATTACCAACAACATCCAGGAAGGTGTGATGTTAAATCAGTCAATGTGACTTTCTAAATAAAACATAGCAACGACCATTAATTCAACTGAGCACATATCCATAAAATGACCAAGCACAATCCAAGAGGCATATAGGAGTGTAAACGATTTACCTGTTGTGAAGATGTCACACCGTAACGCTCCTAGCAGGTGCATTCAACGCAGAGAAAGAAAGGAAACTGAAGCCAGTTTAAATAAGCCTCCTCTCCCACACGTCCGAGCATATGACGTCATCGGGCGTGAGCGGACAAAAAACGTCAGCGCGCTGCAGCCTGGGGAACGTCCACGCGCGCCTACAATGCCCATGATGCCCCGCGATTTGATGCGCAGAGAGGGAAGATACACACCTACGATCACCGGCAGGCACGGGGGCAGAGAAGCCACACCTGCAAGGTGGAGTTAGCATCGGAGCCAATGGATGATATCCACTAGCCCGATACACAGATGAGAAGGGCGTGGAAAGATCCCGTACTACTACAGCACAGTGACAAGCGGGCTAAGAGTGTAAAAAAGCCCTTGGGTGTCCATACAGAGAGGCATATTCGCCCAGAAAAACGGCGCACAGGGTAACAAGAGACGGGAGTGTTGACACTGGATCGGATGCAAGTGTAAAATAAAGCCTGATTGAAAATACTCAGGAAAACATAAACAGGTCATTATATCCATTACTTAAGACATGCAAGGTATATATCCTCTCAAGCCAAACAAATGGCATGAAGAGGAAAGATGATTAAAAGCCGTACACATACATAGCTGCACAAAAACATTTACCAAATAATGAAAGGGAACAAACCAGCACAATAGTGCCAGCAAAGTATACGTATTGATGATTGTACATTTATAACAGTATTATATATTTGGATAAATGAATATACAAATGAACATCGAGATATCTTAAGGAATTTTAAAGACAAAAGGGGGGAAAAGGGGAGAGGGAGTTGTTGGAAGGCCTATGTATTACAAGGGGGGGGACACTAAACACAAGAGGAGGAGACACACAAGACAAACAGAGAGTACCCGAGGTGGGTGAGCAGCTGGTAATCTAATACATTTTTCAAAAAAAAACAAAAAAGCATTCAAAAAAAATATATATATATATATATATATAAACTCACATATTTAATCAAATAGTGGACATACTTAAAGAAATGACTTGTAGCTAATATATTCATTTAATCCTGGGTATTGAGTCGCATTCAGGGACTGAATCCACCGTGTTTCTAGTTGGAGTAGCGTGCGATCAATATCGCTGCCCCTAACGTGTTGGGGTACATGCTCAAGGGCTGCGAATTGGATCATTGATAATTCAAAATTATGTTTCTTGCCCATGTGCTGGCTGATGGCAGTGGTCAGCTTCTTACAAATGGGTCCTATGTGGTCGGAAATTCTTACATGAAAGGGCCTTTTGGTCTTCCCTACATAGAAACACCCACAGAGGCATTTAGCCAGATATACTACCCCAATCGTTTGGCATGTAACCCGATGCCTGATGTTATGAGTGTGTCCATTGGGTAGTAAGGTGGTAGGGCCATATAATATATATGGGCACATTCTACATTTTTTGCACGGATATGTGCCAGTAGTTTTTCTTGGTAAGTCACCTTTGGAGTCAAAATGACTTTGGACCAACTTATCCCTCAATGAGGGTGCCCGTCGATAGGTAATTTCCGGAGATTCCTTGATGAATTTCCGTACTGTGTTGTCCGCTAGCAATAGGGGCCAAAATTGTCCCAGAATGGTTCTAAATTTCCAATGGTCAGTGGATTATTGCGTAAGAATGCGTATCGGTTGAAGGGTACTTCTTTTTCTGTTAGGAAAGATTAAATCTCTACGCTCAGTTTGAGCTGCTCTGTTATATGCTTTTTTGAGATTCTTATGACTGTATCCCCTCTTTCTCAGGCGAAGATACAGATCATCAGCCGCCGCTTCATAATCCGTCTTCAGGGCACAGTTTCGTTTAAGTCTTATGTACTGGCTGTATGGTATGCTCTTTACCAGAGAAAGAGGGTGACCACTAGAGGCGTGAAGTATGTTGCTCAACTGTTCACCTCAATACTGCCTGATCTCACAGAACTGGACACTACAGTTGACAGAATTCACCGACTACCAAAACTCTCATACCTCCCTGTCAAAGTGACAAGAGACATTATATTACTCTTGAATTTCTTTCATGTGAAGGAACGCCTAATATCTGCTTTACGCAATAAGGAGCTCTTCACTGCAAAATACAATGACCTGCAGTTTTTTGATGATCTATCCCAATTTACACTCCAAAAGAGAAGAAATCTTAACACTTAACACTATCTCTGAGGCATTAAGGAACCACAATGCACCCACTGTAATGCACCCCATTGTATTTCCCCTAGGTGGGAATGCACCCGGCTGTAATGCACCCAATTTTATTTCCCCTGGGTGTGAATGCACCCCAATGTAATGCACCCACTTGTATTTCCCCTGGGTGGGAATGCACCCGGTTGTAATACACCCACTTGTATTTCCCCTGGGTGGGAATGCACCCGGTTGTAATGCACCATTTGCATTTCCCCTGGGTGTGAATGCACCCCGCTGTAATGCACCCAATTGTATTTCCCCTGGGTGGGAATGCAATTGGCTGTAATGCACCCAATTGTATTTCCCCTGGTTGGGAATGCACCCGGGTGTAATGCACCCATTTGTATTTCCCCTGGGTGGGCATGCACCCGGTAGTAATGCACCCACTTGTATTTCCCCTGGGTGGGAATGTACCTGATTGTAATGCACCCATTTGTATTTCCCCTGGGTGTGAATGCACCCCAATGTAATGCACCCACTTGTATTTCCCCTGGGTGGGAATGCACCCGGGTGTAATGCACCCATGTATTGGGTATGCATGTAATGCACCCACTTGTATTTCCCCTGGGTGGGAATGTTCCCCATGGGTGTGAATGCACCCCAATGTAATGCACCCACTTGTATTTCCCCTGGGTGGGAATGCACCCGGTTGTAATACACCCACTTGTATTTCCCCTGGGTGGGAATGCACCCAGTTGTAATGCACCCATTTGTATTTCCCCTGGGTGGGAATGCACGCGGGTGTAATGCACCCATTTGCATTTCCCCTGGGTGTGAATGCACCCCGATGTAATGCACCCAATTGTATTTCCCCTGGGTTGGAATGCAATCGGCTGTAATGCACCCAATTGTATTTCCCCTGGGTGGGAATGCAATCGGCTGTAATGCACCCAATTGTATTTCCCCTGGTTGGGAATGCACCTGGGTGTAATGCACCCATTTGTATTTCCCCTGGGTGGGCATGCAATCGGCTGTAATGCACCCAATTGTATTTCCCCTGGTTGGGAATGCACCTGGGTGTAATGCACCCATTTGTATTTCCCCTGGGTGGGCATGCACCCGGTAGTAATGCACCCACTTGTATTTCCCCTGGGTGGGAATGTACCTGATTGTAATGCACCCATTTGTATTTCCCCTGGGTGGGAATGCACTCGGCTGTAATGCACCCAATTGTATTTCCCCTGGGTGGGAATGCACTCGGCTGTAATGCACTCAATTGTATTTCCCCTGGGTGGGAATGCGCTCGGCTGTAATGCACCCACTTGTATTTCCCCTGGGTGGGAATGCATATATCATATTTATATATATATATATATATATATATATATATATATACACACACATGTATATTATATACATGTGTATGCCCGCCTTAGTGTAGTATTTTCTTTACTTCGCTGCTATGGGCTCTAGCCCCAGATCTTTTGTAGTCCTAGCAATGCCCTTGCACTATACAGTCTGATTGTACAATCTCTGTCAAACCTATGTGTATGTTGAATGGGGATGGAGGCACATCACGGGGCACATCCAGCCATATTTTGTTTGTTTATTAAACTATGTAATATGAGCACAAACCTTAAACATCCAATACATTTGCAACAGACCTGGCAGGACCTTTTACTACATTGTTGATAGTAGATCTAAAGTAGACTCTACCCCAGGGATCCTCAAACTACGGCCCTCCAGATGTTGTAGAACTACACATCCCATAAGGCATTGTAACACACTGACATTCACAGACATGACTAGGCATTATGGGAATTGTAGTTCCTGAACAACTGGAGGGCCGTAGTTTGAAGACCCATGCTCTACCCGAACCCGTACTTTAAAAAAAAAGTTTGGGTTCGGGAACCCGAACCCGAACCCGGACTCCATACCCCATTGAAGTCAATAGGACACAGACTTTTAGTAAAAAAAAAAAATGCGTGGGGGTTCCCCCAATTTTAATAACCAGACCCTCTAGGTCTGGTATAGATATTAAGGGGAACCCCGCCATCAATTTTAAAAACTGGGGTTCCCCCAAATATCCATAACCAGACCCTTCAGGTCTGGTGTGGACTTTTAAGGGAACTCCACCCCAAATGTAAAAAAAAATGGCGTGGAGTTCCCCCTAAAATCCACACCAGACCCCTTATCCGAGCACGTTGACCTGGCCGGCCGCAGAAAAGAGGGGGGGACAGAGTGCGCCCCCCCTCTCCTGAACCGCATCAGGCCACATGCCCTCAACATTAGGAGGGTGCTTTGGGGTGCCCCCCAAAGCACCTTGTCCCCATGTTGATGGGGACAAGGGTCTCATCCACACAACCCTTTCCCGGTGGTTGCGGGGGTATGCGGGCAGGGGGCTTATCAGAATCTGGAAGACCCCTTTAACAAAGGGGACCCCCAGATCCTGCCCCCCCCCTGTGTGAAATGGTAATGGGGTACACTGTACCCCTACCATTTCACGAAGTAGGTGTAAATAGTAGTTTTCAGAAAAAAAAACACAAACACCGTAGAAAAAATTACTTGATAAAAATCCAGCGGTAAAAATAGATGATCGATGCTGCTCCCTGCTCCAATGTTGTCTTCTATCCAGCGCCGGGTGATCGGTTCAGCGACAGTTGATCTCTCCAGCGACGGCCGGTTGGTCCAGCGATGAGAAGATCCATCCATTCACCGCTGGATTTTTATTTGGTTTAATTAATAAAGTAATTTGTTCTACGGTGTGTGTGTTTTTTTCTGAAAACTACTATTTACATTTCCTTCGTGAAATGGTAGGGGTACAGTGTACTCCATTATCATTTCACACAGGGGGGGCCAGGATCTGGGGGTCCCCTTTGTTAAAGGGGTCTCCCAGATTCTGATAAGCCCCCTGCCCGCATACCCCCACAACCACCAGGCAAGGGTTGTGGGGATGAGACCCTTGTCCCCATCAACATGGGGACAAGGTGTTTTGGGGGGCACCCCAAAGCACCCTCCCAATGTTGAGGGCATGTGGCCTGGTGCGGTTCAGGAGAGGGGAGGGGCCGCACTCTGTCCCCCCCTCTTTTCTGCGGCCAGCCAGGTCAACATGCTCGGATAAGGGGTCTAGTGTGGATTTTAGGGGGAACTCCACGCCATTTTAAAAAAAAAATTGGGGTGTAGTTCCCCTTAAAGTCCACACCAGACCTGAAGGGTCTGGTTATGGATATTTAGGGGAACCTCACATATTTTTTTTTTAAATTGACGGCGGGGTTCCCCTTAATATCCATACCAGACCTAAAGGGTCTGGTTATTGAATTTGTGGGGACCCCCGCGCATTTTTTTTCCCGAACTCCGAACTCAGACCCGAACTTTCACCAATTATTCGGGTTCGGGTCAGTGTTCGGGAAAAACCCTAGACTCTACTTTGGAGTTTTTTTTTAATAGGCCTCCTGTGGCCAAGTGTACATATTGCAAGAATCTTAGCATACTTCATTGCAAAGTTTACTTGCTACCCATAGATTCCTCACAATTACTATTTTCTGCAGCTACCTTTTGCTTCTTGAGTGTGGGAGTGAATTGCCTGCTATAAGGGCATAACATTTCTTTGGGATTGGGGTGCAGAATTCCATATACTATCAGTGTATCTCATGCAAGGTAGCCAATTTTTTTAATTGTTAACAATTAATTAATGCTTGCTGTGGATGGACTAAAAAATGCAGTTTTTATTACCACACATTTTTCAAAAGGCTTGTATAATTGCCTCTTAAGTACGTACATGTATACAACTTGTCTGGTAGGAATGGTTTACTTTAAAAAGATAGTTCCAAAAAATAAAAATAAAGTTTTGAATGTGTAATTGTGCTCATTGTATGGATCTTCATTTTTAGGTATTGTGTTGTAAATATTATATTTTAATTTAAAAACATCAATACATTCAGTAGTTGCCTTTAGATTGCTCACAGTGCAACTTATCATTTAATAAATGAATATGATTAATAATGCATGTGAAAATATGTTATTAGTTTGTAATAATATGGAACATTTGTCATTATTTTCTAATGAGATAGTGGAGCTTTGCCAGAACAACTTACATTGCTTGAGCTCCCTCTTCTGGTGAAATGCTTAACCATATTCTAAATTTGTGCAACTCAATGCGTTATTATAGATCTTGTCATCATTTCAGCATTCAAAGTTCTGAGGTAAATAACAAAACGTTGAGATAAGTAAAACTATTAGCATTCACTTTTATTAAAGACATAAAAATACTTCTGTTTTATAATTGGCAGTTTTTTCCCAGCATGAAAAATCTTACCTATTCATTTAACATTCTTTATTCATGTTCTAGAGGATACTTTTTATTCTGTCACTTTTAACCTCCCTGGCGGTATGATTCTTTCAGATTTTAGGTGCTAAAAGCGGTACCATTATTTGCAAGGGAATTTGGCGTTTTATACTGTAGGCCTGTAATTCTTAGGAATAACTCACTGAAATCGATCCAAACAAGAGTCTAATAGGCATCCCGGGTATGATTTTTTTTTTTTTTCTTATTAAAAATTATAATATAATAAATAATTATAAAAAATTATAACAAATAATAATATAATTATAGTAAAAATTATTCAATAATGTAATCAAATCAAAATCACTGAAATTTGCTCAGTTGCAGAATTTTTGCTGTCATTATTTTTTTTTTTTTATGACGAATTTCCCCACAAATCACTATCGCTAAATTCTGCAAGTGATTCTGATTTATTATCGCTGTTTTTTAGCTGCTCTAAAACAATTTTTGCCATAAAGGGACACTTTTGGTTGCTATGGGCAATCTACAGTTTGCAGGGAGAAAGAACAGTTTTTATTATATAAAAGGACATGTAGTGTACTGGGCAGACCACTAGGGACATGGGGGGTGTGTATTTTTTACATACAGTACTGTAATCTATAAGATTACAGTGTACTGTATGTATAGTGTTTGTTTACTTTTTTAAATTTGGCGCCGTTCCCCCCCCTACGTCGCGACGCTCAGGCCTTGTACACACGAGGGAATAAATCCGCTGAAACTGGTCCGACGGACCATTTCATCCGAAAGATCCGGTCGTTTGTATGGTCAAACGGACCGTTTCGGACGGATTTTTCCAGCGGAAAAATTCCAAAGCATGCTTTGAAATATTTCCGCCGGACCCATGTCCGTCGGATATGTCCGCTCGTTAGTACGCAAAAGCCTCGGACAAAAAACCCGCGCATGCTCAGTCAAAACGATGGGACGGGAGCACTCGTTCAGGTAAAACTCGCGTTTGTTTGGGACCTGGCACATTCGTCACCTAAACTCTCTATATAGTGTTCCGTTTCGATCGTTTTTTTTGTGCTTTCTTCTCTTGCTAGAATGAACCCGTTCTTTTGTCCAGATGTCACATATTGCTAGCTTGCATTTTCATTATTTATTTTTCTATTTGACACAGTTTGCTTGCCAGATGTCCCCACATTTGTTTATGTTCTCCACATTTTAAAAATTTCTCTTTGGACTTAATGTGGAGTATTTTTTTTTTTTTAAGATTTGGATTTAACGTGTTTGGAATATTTCAAATTTTTTTTTTTTTTCTTGTTTCATCCTTTATTTTTATTTTTTTCACAAAAATGGACGCTTCTTTGGGGTTTACCAAGTTCAAACATAAAAGGTCCCCCCCCCCTAAAAGGAGTTTGGGTCCTTTGCAAATGCCACATTTTGTTTGCCAAATGTCTGATGCTTACTCACCACAGTATTAAACACAATAGACAAGGTTTGAAAGTAAATACAAAAGCCATTTATTTCCGGCCAAAAAATAAATTATAAATCACCAGAACGGCAGCACTTGATGAGATTGCAACATACATGCATACTTGGCAATTACAACATGATGAAGGACAAATTAAGTAACCTCAGGAGTCAATATCAAAAATCAGGATCAGCAGCACATGAACAAAGGAACCCAAGCTGTGCTACTACAACGAGCTCAGTTTTTTGGACAATAAACTGGATGGCAGGGATTCATCTTCTCGACTTCCTAGCAGACTTCCTTCCAGCGAAACTTCCACGGGTCCGTCCACGGAACCTTGCAGGTGGGGCTGATGTGGCAGGAGGAGGATGAGGATGATGGGGAGCAGGCCAAGCTGGATCCCACAGCACAGTGTCCCTGGTCAGCTCGTTCCTTTTCATCCTGGCCAGGACCTGATTTATAATGTCCTTGGCCAGGCTTTTTTGCTCCTCCCCCCCTTGGTTCAGCTCATTGGCCACAAATGCGCTATAGCATTCCGTTGGGTTGAGGGGGGCTCTCATGATTTCGGCAGCCTCCCGGATGACCTGAAGGCTTTCATCATGCACCTCCCTTCTGCGCCTCTTTGCAGCTGGTGGCCTCATTTGGAGGGGAGGAACTTGGCTGATTGTGCTCAGCCTGGGCCTGGGGACCTGCTGCACCTCACTTGACCCGGCCTCCTCCTGGCTGCCACTCACCCCTTCCGCCTGGCTGACATGGGCCTCAGGAGCTGCCACCTCCTGGCTGGTCTCTTCTTCCTGTGTATAAAAAAGGCAACATGTTGTAATTTTTGGCACAATCAAGCACACACATTTTATTTCTCTAGACTTTTTTAGTTAGTATTAATTTCAATTAAACAGACTGTCCTTCTGACCCCTGCATTTGGCATCCCTGTTTGTTTTTTGTTTACAAGATCAACTCACAAATTCAAAATAAATAGCAGCACAAAACTAGTTTTGAAAATACTAGACCTCACTGAAGATGGCCAGATCTGGCTCCATGTCAGCCAGCCCTGCTTCTGATTCTGCAGGGCTCCTGGGATCCGGGGAAGTTCCGCTGGGAGGAAGTGTTGAAACCGAAGCCCTGCCATCCAGTTCATCATTCAAAAAACTGAGCTCTTTGTAGTACCAGAGCTTGGGTTCCTTCTTCTTAGCTGCTGCTGATCCTGATTTTGGATATTTCCGTTTTTTATAGACATTCCTGTAGCTTCTCCTGAGGTTACTGAATTTGTCCTTCACCATGTCGCCTGTGCAACTTGGCACCCAAGTGTGCAGGTATGTCGCAATTTCATCAAGTGCTGCCTCTCTCTTTCCAGTGTCCAAATAATGGGTGTGTCTGGTGTCCCAAAGAAGGGGCATATCCCGATATCGGGCTATTAATTCCATTGTAGCCTCCTTCCCTTTCAGCAAATCCATTCTTTTTGGCTGCTTATCGAAATGAAGCTTCTCAATAGTAATGTCTAGAATAGAAATTGCCAATCAAACACAAAGCACAACTTTCCAAAGGCTCAGCTTTGTCATTCTTAAAATATGTGCACATTCATTCATTTTAGAGCATCTACTTTATACAAACACAGTGTCTTATGCTGCTACATAGCTGGCCTGCTCTGCCGCAATGTTGTAACCCCCAAAAAGTTGGCATTCAGAGTCCATGTTGCAAGTTGTAGCATGTAGTTAAGAACACATCCACCATGAATATGAATGCTAGCATTCACCTCAAGGCACTAGTTCATGTGTAGCTATCATGCCCCTCAGCATTGATGGCAGAAAACACTACCTACTTATCTCTGTCCAACCAATACACAACACTACTGGCATGATCTGACAGCATACTCAAAAATACAAATAAAGAGGAAAGAGCATTCTCTACATATATCTTGATGAAGTGATGTGTCCAAGCACTTTACTCTCTAAATGTTATGGTGGGCCCCAAAATACATAAATAACAGTGGCCTAAAAAGGGTGCAAACAACATCTAAAAGCTCCATCCCCCATGCCTGTTCAAATTATATGCCTGATCCGATGTTTGCATTTACCTTCGTCTCTCTCTCTCCTCGTTTCCGCTCGAGTAATCTCCGCGTAACCTACGTAATCACGTCGTTTCCATTATATTCCCCACGCAATCAAGAAACGCCACCCTCGTCTCCGCCCATGACGTACCAATTTCTGCTTTCCACGCCCATCTGCAACGTTGATTGGAAAATATGGCGATGTCACACGAGCGCACATTAGCCTCTGATCGGGATCAGGAAGGGACACAGGCCGGAACGTCCCGATCCAGGCCAAAACGTTACAAGGCCACAAACATGTCTCTACAAGAGATGGTGGAGTTGGTGTCCATCCTGCGACGGAAGGACTATGATGGTGAGCATGGCCCATACAGCACCCCTAACCGGAGGAAGTCTAAAATTATGGATAAGGCAGCAAGGAAACTTTATGAGATGTTTGGGGTCACCAGGTCCAAAGAGCAGCTCCGGAAACGCTGGTCCGACTTAAAACTGCGCGAGCCAGAGCAGTATCGCAAAATAAAAAGAATCATAGAAAAAAGTAAGTACTTTAAAATGTCTTTGGAGTGCCTATTTATGTCGGAAATGTTTTGCCATGTATATTTCGCCATCTGCCTCGTTGGCCTGCTTGTATTTTTTAAACCCTGCCTTGTAAATTTAGTAATGTTTGTCTAATATAAATCAGACGACTTGCCACGATCGTAGTCAACATCGTTCCAATCACATCGTTTATCCTCAATCCGCGGTTCCAGGAACATCACACCTGGACGAGGCTATTTGGCGAAAAACATCGTTTTCAGAAACAATGTTGAAAATATGATGTGTTTGTGCAAACTAATAAGTTTCTTTAAAAAGGCAATCAGGATTCAGTAATTCACACAGTGCTGAGATAACTTAATATACAGCTGTTTGGACATCTGTAATTTAGAAAACCTGTCTACCCACATAAAATAGTAATTTGGAGTTTAGGAGAAGGGACTCCAAAAAAGACTTATTCAGGAGGCCAGCCATGTGTGTCACTTCCCCAAAAAGCCTCATTATATCGCAGCTAGGGAGACATCAGCTAGCAAAAAAAAGGAACATGGTTTGTGCTGTAATAAGGCCAAAACTAGAATTGTAACGCCACTTCTAAGCAATGTTTGCAAATTAGTCCCTCCAAAAAGATCTGTTTGCTGATGTTTTTTTTTTTTTTTTTTTTTTTTTAGGGGAAAGAAGAGGACAGCGCTATGAGGAGTCAGGGAGGCCCACACTGTCTCCCAAACGGCCCGAAAAAATTGTTGAGCAGGAGGATGATGAAGAAGGAGAGGAGGAAGAAGGAGAGGAGGAAGGGAGAGAGGAGGAAGGCGGATTGGTGGAGGAAGGCGGATTGGTGGAGGAAGGCGGTTTGGTGGAATTTGGCGGATTGGTGGAGGAAGGCGGTTTGGTGGAATTTGGCGGATTAGTGGAGGAAGGCGGATTGGAGGAGGAAGGCGGTTTGGTGGAATTTGGCGGATTAGTGGAGGAAGGCGGATTGGAGGAGGAAGGCGGATTGGTGGAGGAAGGAGAAGTTGAAGAAGAAGGAGAAGTTGTAGAAGATGTTGAACTTGTCAGTACAACAGGTCAGTGACACCCCAGCTTTGCAGGGAAAAAGAGATGTAGATAGGCCTGGACCTTACTTACTTACAATGTTGTGTTTTTCCTTTGGCATTTTTAGGGGATGAAGATGGGATTAGCACATCTGTCGCTCCTATTTTTTCTTGTGCAAGTGCACAAATCCTAATACAGCAGATAATGGAGTGCAGCACCGATCTGGCCAATATGAGGGAAAGGATGGTGGTGATGGACCAAAACTTCAAAAACATGCTCGATATTTTGGGACGTATATAGAAGACTATCCCCCCCAGCTGCCCCCCATGCCCCCCCTGCCCTCACCCCTAACCACCCCACTCTCAAAGATGTTGTATAATGTTCGTTTAATATCCCCCAAAATTTGAGGATGCACACACACACACGGGTTTATTTACTAAAGCTATAAGGGGCAAAAGCAGCATCACTTGGCATATAAAACAATCATCTTCCATGTTTGGATGCGAAGTCTTAATTGACTAAGCTTAATTTAGAAGCTGATTGGCTTATATGCACAAATAAGCCGGAGTTTGGACTGTTTAGTAAATAAACCCCAATGTCTGTTCACATGTGCGATCTGCCAGCACAGGACATTAATTGTATGTGCTTTGTGGGTGAAACCCCTTCCTTACTTATCAAGTAGGTGACAGAAAGGGGTTGCACCCACAAAGCACATACATTGATCACCCATGATGGCAGATAGCACATGTGAACATTTCGCATGGGATCTCATGTGAAAAAACACCATTTGGCCCATCACACACACACAGCATGTGTGCATCCTCAAATTTTGGGGGATTCCGGCGTGACCTAAGACCATGTTGTCTGGGTTTGTTATGCCAAATAAAAGGTTGAACTTTGTAAGTTCGATTGTTAGATATGTTTGTCAAAACCACAAAATATTTTTTGAATAAATAAATACTTTCTAAACCAAGTTTTCTAATTAAAACACAAAAATGTTCGTAAATAAAAAACAAATAAAAAAAACTTTTAAAAACACACACACACCAGTGGCTTCTTATTTCTAACCTCAATACCCAGTTTGTAGAAGAGTGACTAGAATGTGCAATTGTGTGTATTTACTAAAACCTGCTAACTAAATTGGGCACAAGAAATGCACTAGTTTCAGAACCTGGAAGACAGATAAAAAGAGAAAAAGCAATAATGACAAACAACTGTATAAAGTCCAATGGTCAAATTATTTATTATTTATTGGTAATATTTCTTTATTTTGGGGGCCGAATTATAAAGAAATATTAATCTGGCATAGCTATGGCCCCCCGACCCATAAAGTACTCAACATATTTGTCGCGTACCTCACGAGCAGATTGGGTGACCGAGCCAGCGCGACCAGTGTCCAGCCCAGGAAGGGTATCTGAGGGTAGTCCTGCCTCAGCACCGATGTTGGGTAGGTACGTCTGGGAATGCCTGCGTAAAAAATTATGCAATATGCAGCAGGCCAAAATAACAGAGTTAAATTTATATTCCGCCAGATGTATCGCTGTCTGGAACAGGCGGAACCGGCTGGCGAGTATCCCAAAGGCATTCTCGACTACCCTCCGGGCCCTGGCCAGCCGGAAATTGAAGACTCTCCTCTCCGGGGTGAGGGTCCTCTGGGGAAAAGGCCGCATGAGGTGAGGTCCAAGTCCAAAAGCCTCGTCCGCTAAAAAAACAAACGGAAGTCCTTCCACATTGTCTTCATCCGGTGGCAGTTCAAGACCACCAGTTTGTAGACGCCTGTAAAATTCGGTCCGCGCGAACACTCCCCCATCAGACAGCCGGCCATTCTTCCCCACGTCCACATACAAAAATTCGTAGTCTGCCGACACCACCGCCATCAACACGATACTATGAAAACCTTTGTAGTTATAATAGTACGAGCCCGAAAGAGGTGGCGGCACTATGCGGACGTGCTTCCCATCAATTGCCCCTCCGCAGTTTGGAAAATCACAACGCTGGGCAAAGTGGGCAGCCACAGTCTGCCATTCCTGCGGCGTGGAGGGAAACTGTGGGGACAAAAGCAAAAAAACAAATTAGCACTTTGGCACAGAAACAACATTGCAAACACTAGTAAAAAAAAATCATTCTGCAACATCACGGTATTAACATTTCCAAAAATTCGTGTATAGAGAGTATTTAGGGCAACAAATCTAGAGACAATTATTATCAGACTCCACATCACGCTGATGGGGCAATACACTTTTTTAGAGGGAGGGAGTTGAACTACAATGGAGCAGGACACCAAATAAAAAAAAAAGGTGTTTTTGTCCCTAGGAGATGATGCTGGACAGGTTAGTAGTGTTGAAGGTAAAAATATGCAGGTAGGCCAAACCATATTAACCTGGAAAGCTTAACAACATGCATGGGGAGAAAAGGGAACATTAAGCACACAGCATATTACAATCATGGTGACTAGGAAAACCAACACAAAAAGGTGAGAAAAATATGCAAACATTATTAAAGACACAGATTGTGATGTTAAAGGAGGAAACTTACCTTAATAAACTCCTCCTGCATGACTTGTATGATGGCAGAACACGTCTCCGGTATGATGATCCCAAGCGCCTGGGGAGAGATGCCTGTTGAGAACTTGAGGTCCTGCAGGCTCCTCCCAGTCGCCAGGTACCGCAACGTGGCAATAAGCCTCTGCTCAGCCGGAATGGCTTGGCGCATCACAGTGTCCTGCCTCGTGATATAGGGGGACAGGAGATCCAGCAGACGGTGGAAAACGGGGTCCGTCATACGGAGAAAGTTCCTGAAGTCATCAGGATTATTCTCCCGGATCTCCCTAAGCAGAGACATATGAGAGAATCGATTACGCTGCCGCAACCAATTCTTGGCCCAGGAACTCCTCCTCCTACTGTTCCTGTCCAAATCACTGGAATGCACACAGACTCCAGAACAAAACCCATAAACAGCACGAACTCGTGAAAAGTTGCGCTGCTGCTCCATCATGGCTTCAAACCGGCCGGCTGGTCAGTCAAGAACACACTCAAACAGAAAGCACCCCCAAATCCAGCAAGACCTGCAAAGATCGCACGTCAAACAGATACGACCGTACAGGACGGCACTGCAAAGCAGAAACGCCGCGTACGGCGACACTGAATGACAAATACGAGCCCACAAGCACACACTGAACCTGAAAATACGACCTGTTAAGCGCGGAGACTGAAAAGCACGAATCAGCTCTAACCAAACCTTCGCTAACACCGAACTAGCAGAAGCGGAACAGAGGGCGGCGCCGATGGCTTCGTCATTCCCCTTTATAGTGACGTTGTACGTGGTTTACGTGCCCGCGTTCTGGTCCGCTGGGATTTCGGTCCGATGGTGTGTACGCTCATCAGACCAACGGACAAATTTGACTTATCCGCTGGGAAATATCCGTCGGATGTTTCCGACCGGATACATTCCCTCGTGTGTACAAGGCCTCACAGGGAAGGGAATCGGCGGAACACACAGCATCAGGCGGACATCTGCCCGCCGTGTACTGCGGGGATTCATCGCTGGATCGCAGAGAAAAGGTAAGTAAACTTTTTTCTGCATCCAGCGAGGCAAGTCCGTGTGTGGCACGGGGTTACCGATCGTAGCTTTAAAATCTCACCCCGTGCCACACACGGGAAGACCGCCAGGGAGGTTAAAGTAGTTGTTAAGGCAAGTTAGCATGTATTTATAAATAAATAGTTAGCTGTGTTGGTATAGACAATCCATAATTGTAAAAATATGTTTTTACCTTAATCAGAGCTTTACAGTGCAAGTCACAGGATCGCTTTTGCTTGCTTAGCAGATCATGGACCTGTGGGTGGGTGTTTCCAAATTGGTAGATATGTACATCATTTCTGGAAATTACATATGTAAACAAACATAAGCTTTTCCAAGGAGATGAAAGGCAAATATGCGTCATAACGTCACTTTCCCCCAGCGGACTTGCAACCATTTAATGACAATCAACAGCAGAGTGATGGGTGCGTTGGCCTCACACTGACCACAGAAAATACAAGAAGATTGAGGACTTTCAAAGCCTGCCTGTATCTGAGTATGGATTGACGGAGGACACAAACTGACTATGATAGCACAGATCGTCTAGTGTGGTCAGTTTTCAACTTGGAGATGAAGAACTGACAAAATCAGTGATCTAGAAGAATAAAGGGGCACAATAACATATTATTATAAAAAGAAATGCTGAAATACATAAATATAATACATATGATTTTTGTTTTTACAAACACTTTTAGTGCTATTCTCGATGAATAATTCAGACACTAGTTCATAAGTGTTAACTTAGTTAACCACTTAAGCCCCGAGCCTGTTTTTCAGATTCGGTGTTTACGAGACTAAAACATTTTTTTTTTGCTATAAAATTACTTAAAACCCCCAAACATTATATATATTTTTTTCTAACACCCTAGAGAATAAAATGGCAGTCATTGCAATACTTTTTGTCACACCGTATTTGCGCAGCGGTCTTACAAGCGCACTTTTTTTTGGAAAAAAATCACTTTTTTAAATTAAAAAATAAGACAACAATAAATTTGGCCCAATTTTTCTACATATTGTGAAAGATAATGTTACACCGAGTAAAATGATACTCAACATGTCATGCTTAAAAATTGCGCCCACTGGTGGCATGGCGTCAAACTTTTACCCTTAAAAATCTCGATAGGCGACGTTTAAAAAATTCTACAGGTTGAATTTTTTGAGTTACAGAGGAGTTCTAGGGCTAGAATTATTGCTCTCGCTCTAACGATCGTGGTGATACCTCACTTGTGTGGTTTGAACACCGTTTTCATATGCGGGCGCTAATCGCGTATGCGTTCGCTTCTGCGCGCGAGCTCGTCGGGACGGGGCGCTTTAAAACATTTTTTTTTGTTTTCGTATTTATTTTTATTTATTTTACAATTTTTAACACTGAAATAAAATTAAAAAAATATCACTTTTATTCCTATTACAAGGAATGTAAACATCCCTTGTAATAGAAAAAAGCATGGCAGGTCCTCTTAAATATGAGATCTGGGGTCAAAAAGACCTCACATCTCATATTTAGGCTTAAATGAAAAAAAAAAAAAATTGAAACTGTCATTTTTTCAAATGACAGAAAAAAATATGTTTCTTTAAGACGCTACGGAGACCACCATTATCGTGTACAGGACCGCCCACAGAAGAGATGGATATCTCGGTTATGGCAGCAGCTTCTGCCGTTACCGAGATATCTATCTTTAAAGTGCCGAAGTTATAACGATGGTGGGTGGTCGGTAACTAGTTAATATCAAGCTGCAAATTATTATAGATATATTTATTAGATTCTATAGATGTTGGGGATAGATTTATGATTTATTTTTATTTTTTTTTATTTTTTACTAGTTATGGCGGCGATCTGCGATTTTGCGATATTGCGACGGACATATTGGACACTTTTGACACAAATTTGGCAAATTCATATTTATACAGCGACTAGTGCTATAAAAATGCACTAATTACTGTATAGATGTGACTGGCAGGGAAGGGGTTAACACTAGGGGGTGAGGAATGGGTTAAATGTATTCCCTGGGTGTGTTCTAACTGTGTGGCGGAGGTGACCGATGCTGTGTCCCTATGTACAACGGACACAGATAGGTCTCCTCTTTCCCTGACAGGACGTGGAGCTCTGTGTTTACACACAAAGCTCCATGTCCCTGCTGTCACCGCCGATCATGGGTACCTGGCGGACATTGCGGCCACAAGGTACACGCATCAGCATCTCAGCGATGCGCCGGCACAGTGTTTACCCGCTGCGCGCCCCCCAGCGGCGTGCGCGGGTAATGCACATAAAAAGACGTCCAAAGACGTCTACCCGGCACTTGAGATCGTCTTTTATCTATACCGCGGATCTCAAGTGGTTAATGTATATATATGTTTATGGAACAATGTTTTAAACAATAGTCCAAATTTATAATGCTCTATTCCAGGGCTCAAAATTTCAAGCCCATAGGTACTAGCCAGGCATCAAGAGTTACTCGCCACCAGTTGCCCCACCAAATTCATACACTGCCCTGCGCCTAATTGCACCCGTAAACACGCCCTCGTAGACTATCTCATGGAATGACACTGTTAAATGTTTTATGCAGAATCAAGTTACACAATTAAATATTACCAACAACTTTAACAAAATGGGACAGGGCACTGGGGGCAGACCAGAGGGACAGGGCACTTGGGGCAGACCAAAGGAACAGGGCACTAGAACTGGGTCTCTTCCACATTCTCTTGCCGTTTCCTCTGCAACTCCCATCCATCCTGTCTCTCCCTCTCCTATTCATCTCATCATCAGGAGCCTGTGTGTGCGGCTCCACGCTTGCATGTCCCCACTTTCCCCTCTTATTCAGGCTGGCAGTGAGGAGAGGAGCTGCAGCACAGAGGGAGTACAATCCAGCGCTGAGATCCACACAACTGCACAACCATTGACAGCATAGCACAGCGTACACTGACCCCGCACAGCACACATTGAGACCAGTCTGTTCAGTGCTCAGGCTGAACTGTTGGACACTTACATAGAGCACAAGGAGAAGAAAACTGCACAAACTGGAAGGCTGCCACTCTAATGTCAGGGCAACTTTCAGTGAGTGCTGCACCGGAGTGGTAATTTTCGCAATCCTTCACCTCACTCATTACTTCCTGCTCTCTGCTCTTCAGCTACATTGATCGGGGGGAAGGCTCAGAGAGGTCAAACTGTTAGGTCCCATGGCTTAATGAGAATTGTAAGGAGAGCACCTGTGTACTGATCTGCCTGTGTGTGGCTCACCAGACTACTTTTCCTGAGCATGCACCTTTCCTCTTCGGCCGCCAATCTCATCCAGACTCTAAGTGTAGGCACAGATTGGAGGGAGATTGGTCATGCAGCCCTGTCATCACTCGCCCCCAGCTTAAATCTACTCACCAAATGCTAGTAGGCGAGTGGAAATTTTGAGGGCTGCTCTATTCTATCAGAAATGATAAAACATCAGAAAGTATATAGAGAAAAAAGTCAGTGTATAGATTTTACATATCCTTCATCATTTCTTCCCCCAGTTTCACCCCCCCCTAGGTTGTATGATGATTGCATGTTTTTAGCCATCAAGTTTGTGATTTTGCATTAAATGTAAATTTTTAACATAAAGAAAGATTATATATAAATAATGAGAACAATGATAAAAACATTGGGCCAGATCCACGTACTTTGGCGCATATATAGACCGGCGTAGCGCATATCCTTTACGTTAGACCGGCGCAATGTAGAGGCGCAAGTACCGTATCCTCATAGTATTTGCGCACAAATTTCGCAACGTAAATTCTGAGGCGTAAGGCGGGGTAATTCAAATTGGGAAGGACGTCGGTGTGTTCCATTGAAATGAGCCGTGACCGCATGCAAATGAAGGGCCGGCCGGATTGCACATGCGCGCATAACGCAGGCTATGGTCAGCACCTCTCTGCGCATGCTCAGAACTCGGCACGGCGCAATCAGTGAGATTTGAACTAGGCCCGGTCAACTTAGGGAGCTACGCACAGTGCTTAAATAGACCGAGAGAAACGCCCTTCCATTGCAAAAGTACATCCATTTGTTTCCCTTCCTACAGCAAGGTGCTTTTGTTCTGTTGTTTGTTAGTGTTTGTTGGTTTGTGACGTGTCTTTGAGATTTTTGGTGAGTGTTTTGGAGAGTGATTTGGAGAGTGTTGTGTGAACATGAGTGAGAGGAAGAGAAAATTAAATTTTTCCTTGCGGGAGAAGGAAATTATTGTCAGGGCCATTACCCAATATGGGCGATTCCTGCATGGCCCGGAGAGTGCCAACCCCACCCCGGCCAGGAAGAGTGAAATTTTGCAGGACATCGCCGACGAGGTAAATGCTTTGGGGGTGAGACCCGGACATGCCAGGGGATATAAAAGAAGATCAATGATCTCCGGCATGTGGTTCGTGGGAAGCTGGCCAAGATTGCAGCACATGGCAGGGGCACTGGAGGGGGCCCACCATGCACTGTTAGGCTGACTGAGGAGGAGCGTGCGGTGTCCCAGACCTTCAACAGGCAGCAAGTCGAGGGGCTGCCTGGCTTTGACTCCATTGAGGAGGCCGTGAGGACAGGTACGTTTTTTTTTCTATCTGGTGTGTAGCATGTGTGGGGGAGGGAGGGAATATGTGGCAAGGGTGTGGATCCTCCAATCTGTGAATGTTTTGTGTCATCCACAGATGTTCAGGAGGGTGCTGGCCCATCTGGCCTGTCCGCACCATCCCGGGACAACAGTCTGAGGAAGACCCCCAGACAAGGCCGGAGTCCTCTGAGGAGGTTGAGGAGGAGGAGTTTGAGGAGGAGGTCATGTCAGGGAATGAATTCACGTTAATTTTGGAAGAGTCTTCCCCTATGGCTGGCAGCAGCCAGGCCTCCATAAGGGGTAGCCCCTCCCACTCCTCCCCCAACAGGGCTCCCCCCAAGGGGCTCCCCTTTTTCCCATCCACAAGACTCATCTGAATGCAGGAAGGCGACCCACAAGACCAGGGGGTGGCCGAGGTTCTGCCTGCAATTCACAGAAGGGACCAGGCCCTTCAGACCCGCCATCTGGGACAGATCACTCAGAATTTGGGGCGGATGGAGGAAAGCCTGTCCTCCATAAAGGATTCAGTTGGGGACATGGACTGCAACTCCACAGTAGGCGTTGGTCAGGATGTGCGGGCCCTCGGTCAGGATGTGCGTGCCCTCATCCAGGCTATCCAGGCCAATACGGCAACCCTCAATCATGGCTTGATCAGAATTGCCGTGGCCTTGGAGGGCAGGCCGCCAGGTGGGCAGAGACCAGGGGATGCTCCTCCTTCCCTGATTACCCCCCCATGAGTCTCCCCTGAGGAGCCGGGGCCGTGGCCGTGGCCGCCCCAGGCGTGGGTAACGCCAGTGGCGTTTTTTTTTTTTGGCTTTTCTGTGTTTTGTTTGCTGTGCATTTTTTTTTTTTTTGCTGGGCATTTTTTTTTTGGGGGGATTATGATTTTTTTTCTGTTTGTGAATGATTTTTGACTGTGGGGGTGACATTCCTGCCGGAAAAGGGGTCTCACCCTCATTTGTGGTGGAGAAGGGTTCCCCAGGACCAGGGAGAAGGGATCCCCAGGTCCGTGTGAATGGTGAATGAATGTACAGTGAAATAATTGGAGCCGTGGTGTGGCGTTGCTGCTCACAAGTCCTGCATGGTGGGCTTGTGCTAATCCAATGGGATGAGGATGTGGTGTGTGTGATCTAGGGACCACAGTGGCTGCACTGCATGTGAGCGTTGTGTTGGGCTGGTGATGTCCTCCTGCAGGGTTGTGGTTAATTTCATGATGGCATGAGGGGTGAATCTGAAGATGCGATACACCTCAGAATCACTCATGCCAAAGATGTCTATGCGTGTGCGGTATATCCTCTCCCGTGCCCTCCTCTGTGTCCTACTCCGTGCCCTCCTCTGTGCCCTCCTCCATGCCCTCCTCCTTCTGCGCTCATCTAAAGTAGTGTTGCTCACGAATATTCGAATTGCGAATATTCGCTACGAATATTGCATATTCGAGTATTCGCGAATATCGCGAATATCGCGGCGAATATTCGCTATTTCGAATATTCGAATGTTTTAATTTTTTTTTTGGAACAGATCACATCCTAGAGATCCCCATCGACGTCTAAAAGCATTGCTGGTATGATTAGAGACCTTGGGCCGAGTAGCTGCAGCGCTCATTTTATATTGCCGAAAAATCGCAATGCGATTATTCGGCAAATAGCGATATCGCGCGATTATTTTATATTGTAATATATCACGAATATTCTGAGCCAATCAGAGTACTCCATTCCGCATTTCTCGAAATTTCGAAATTATTTTGTATTGTAATATATCACGAATATTCTGAGCCAATCAGAGTGCTCCTTCCGCATTTCTCGAATATTCGCAATTATTTTGTATTGTAATATATCACGAATATTCTGAGCCAATCAGAGTGCTCCTTCCGCATTTGCCGAATATTCGCAATTATTGTGTATTGTAATATATCACGAATATTCTGAGCCAATCAGAGTGCTCCATTCCGCATTTCTCGAATATTCGCAATTATTGTGTATTGTAATATATCACGAATATTCTGAGCCAATCAGAGTGCTCCATTCCGCATTTCTCGAATATTCGCAATTATTGTGTATTGTAATATATCACGAATATTCTGAGCCAATCAGAGTGCTCCATTCCGCATTTCTCGAATATTCGCAATTATTGTGTATTGTAATATATCACGAATATTCTGAGCCAATCAGAGTGCTCCTTCCGCATTTCTCGAATATTCGCAATTATTGTGTATTGTAATATATCACGAATATTCTGAGCCAATCAGAGTGCTCCTTCCGCATTTATCGAATATTCGCAATTATTTTATATTGTAATATATCACGAATATTCTGTGCCAATCAGAGTGCTCCATTCCGCATTTCTCGAATATTCGCAATTCGCATGCGCAATCGCAATCGCAATTCGCATTCGCGATAGCGAAAATTCGCAATCATTTCATTTCGAAAATATATCACGAATATTCGTATTTAGCGAATATCTGTCGAATATTCGACTATATATTCGAGATATATCGCGAATACGAATATGGCATATTCTGCTCAACACTAATCTAAAGTCAGTAGTATAGCTATGAGCAAGGATGCCCCCTGGCATGTTGGCATACAGATTGTTGTTCTGCAAGTGTGGCTGCTCAGCTCGTTCCTAACGGTGTTGCTTTAGCTGACATGTAGACGGATTGTCCAAATTTAAAGGACTAACTTTAGACCGGACATGCAGCTGATGCGCACAAACGTACTTTTGTGGATCGTCGTATCTCCCTCATTTGCATATTTGCATAGCAAATCAATGGTGTGCCTAGCGCATTTTTGCATGCATGATGCGCCGGTCTATCCAAATAACGTTGGTCGAAAAATTCTGGATTTCAGGCGTATATCATTTTGGGGATATGGCGCATAGATACGCGGGCGCATATTTAGACTTACGCCGCGCATCTCGTGAAATGCCGGCGTAAGTGCCTTGTGGATCTGGCCCATTGGTTTTTAAATATGCAAACATTCAGAATATAAGAAAATAAAATTGACAAAAAATATAAATGTTTCCTCTCCTTTTAACACATTGGCTTTAACTGTATTTTTTCCGGGTTTATTGCACATGCATACTTACACATAAAAGTTACTTTTTCTGCAATGCTGAAGTAGCTCATCTTATTTTAATGCAATTGCCCCCTTTGATGTATTTTATTTGTCACCCTGTTCAGGATTCAATTTTCAGGGTTGCCAACACATTACTTTAATAATTGGCAGAAATACATTACACAGACTTCCTGATGAAAAACAGATAAGAGACAACCCTAATCTAATTAACTACAGTAATTTTATAACATAGACATGACAACAATAAAGGGATTAATTGGCACTTCTGCTCATATCATGTCCACCACTACACCAGTATCACCTCCTGAGTCTTAAAAGTCATAGGTAGCATTATTCGAGCAAATAATACAAGCTAAGAAGAGGTGTGCATTTAAGAGAAAAAAATATATAATATTAATATGTGGCAGGCTCAATGGACCACCTGGTCTTTTTTTGCTGTTACTCTTCAATTTCTATGAATTGTCAAATGTTCCCTTGAACACCCAAACTTTTCCCACTCCTTAATTATAGTAATGAATGGCTGCTATCACCACAGTCAACAACTAATTTATTTTCAGTGCTCTTTTGCTCTTCCTATCACTCTTTTTACACTAACTCCTCATTCTAAACTTTAATCTGTACTATACCATTCTTTATCTAAGTTCACCTTTTGGGAACATGTTACATGTTCCAACCTTTTTTTTTTAACTTTCTCCACTTTTTTCACTGTGCTGTATTGTTTTTACATTATCGTGAATTGCAGTGTGATGACATACAAATTATTTTGTACCCCTTTGTTTTTTCATTTATCTTTTTCATATTTGTTTATTACTTTCAGTTAGGTTTACCAAAAAAAAAAAAGTTTGAAATGTATTGTTTTATATTACATTTTTTTTACTTGCAGGAGTTACAGTTAATTCTATTATAGTTCTGATAAAATCTTTTATTTTAGGGTGATCAGCATAAAGTTGTTCCTGCCACAGGCAAAGCTCAACTTTGTTTGCAGCACATCACCACATACATGTGTGGTACAGTTGTGTGCACCAAATCACCATTTTTTATGTACAAAAGCACCACAGTTTGCCATAGCTGCTAATACATTTTGGCAATATCATGCATTCATATGGTCAGGCAGGCCTAATGGGAGAGACTGTCGTGTACCTGGTCATTGAGCCTGAGGAATGCCTCTCGACCAGCTCTGGCTCAGGGGCCACTGGTAGTGGGGCAGCAGCCACAGGAGCACGGTGAGGTATGGGTGCCTGTAATCAGTCCAGTAGTTTGTGTGGCAGCAGTCAGGGAATGTGGCAACAGAGCAGGCTGGTAGTAGATGAGCTGACACGGAGCTTGGTTGGCGGGAGACTGTAGTGAGCAGCTGGAAGCAGGAACTAGATGAGGGCTTGCTGGACTGGGAGCTAAAGCAGGCTAGATGAGCAGGATGCAGGGTCAGACAAGCTGGGTGGGTAATGGTTAGACAGTTTAGGCATAGATGACAGACAGCAGGATGGTCGGGTAACAAGCCAAGTCAGCAACGGAGATTAATCAAGCAGAAATAGGAGCCAGAAGCAGAATCCAAGGGCAAGCCAAGGACAGGTAGCAGACAAAAGCAGGGCCCCTGGAAGATGCAATCTCATTGCGAAACGGCATAGGGCGGAACAGAACGGCGCAGAGACGTCACTCCCCATATCATCTACTAACAGGAACGGGTTTACCTGCAGGCGACCGACCGGCACTGCAGGTTTAAGGCTGTTTGTCTATTGACTTGATGTACAGGTAAGTGTGTTTTTACTCCTTTTTAAATACATTGAAATATGGTTTTACACTATGGGAGCTATCTATGTTGTTTTTTTGGCATGATATCTGCTATTGGAATCCATCGAGTCTGTGAGTGTGCTGACCCGAACCATCGTCATTTGGATTTGGCTGGAGCAGATTGAGCTGCTTTATTTCAAGGCTGTCTTTGATCCTCTGTAATGGGGGGTCATTGAGATCTGGTAAGCAGACATTTCCCTTGGTGGTGGATCTTATTAAACAACTTTCACTGTGAATGAACCACAGCATATGGAGGAAGTCATTAGAGACTGCTTTTTTTTTACACGGGTGTTTCAAATCTCAATTTGTTCACAGACTTTATTTTATTGATTGGTATTATGTGAATCAAATGAGTCCAAAAAAACACCAATGTGTTTTATGCAATATTTCACTGTTTAGTTCACTGGATTATTATATCTATTTTTGTGTTTTCACACCTTTATGTGGACCAAGTGGTAATAATCATTAGTTTTGCCTAAATTGTGTGGAGACATATTGTAGTTAGCGCAACCTTTATTTATCATTACAGTCTAGTAAAGCCATTTACAAAGTTAAATCAGTACAAGATTTCTTCTGTGACACTACACTCCAATTTTGATTTCTATTTTAAAACCTGCCTGGTCACCCTCCTAACTTATGGCCCAGTCAAATGGTTTACATATTGTACAATAAGTCTGTACAGTATTTCTGGCCATTGTCTTTAAAATACTAAAACCTTAATGGCCTTAACCTCCTAATTTGCAACATTAGCAGGCCCAAAAAAATAGCTGCACCTTTGAGGAGGAGGGGAAAATGGATACATTTTCAGTACTCTAGAAAAAAAACTGTTGGTGTTATGTGTCCTTGGAAAGGAGTGCATGACTTCTGCTGGTGACTTGTCTCATTAAGATGATGTTCCCAATGAGCTCTTTGGTTCATAGTCATGTATTTCCTCATGCATATAGTTGGTAATTTTACCATGCTGTAGGCAGGGCTACAGACCACAATGACGCTGTCAGCAGCAGGTATGGTTTAACAAGACATGACACTAACCAATTTCTACCAAATACATACCTGAAGTCTGGAATATTTGGGGAATAATTGGAGATGCTGGAAGGGAGGGTGTTCAGTGAATGTGGGGGGTTGTAGTTTTGCACTCTGATTTGGCATTTTATCAAACTTTTAGGACAAATTTGTTTGGTATTTTAATAAAGCTCACTAACGCTACCAGTTTTACCACTGGGGATCCACAAAAAAACGCAGTTGCTGCGCAGGCTACGCGATGTGCGCAACTGCAAAATGTCCTGTCTAAAGTTAGAGCACATAAAAGCTGATCTAACTTTTGAAAAAAAGTCTAATTGTCAGATAAAGCAACACCGTTATTGAGGAGCAGACCACACACACGTGTTGCACTACAATTTGACTGCCAACATGCTAGGGGCATCGTCGCTCATAGCTGCACTAGTGAATATAGATGACCAAAGAAGGAGGAGGGCACGGAGGATGGCACGGGAGAGGGTATACCGCACCCGCATACACCTGTTTGGCATGAATGATTCAGAGGTCTTTCGCATCTTCAGATTCCCCCCTCATGCCATCCTGGAATTAACCACAACCTTGCAGGAGGACATCACCAGCCCAACACAACGCTCACATGCAGTGCAGCCACTGGTGAAGGTCCTGGCAACACTCCATGTCCTTGCCAGTGGCTCTTTTCAGCGTACAAGTGGAGTGGTGGCTGGGATGTCACAATCCTCCATGAGCAGATGTGTGCACCAGGTTGTCCCTGCAATCCTCACACGCTTGGCCAACCAAATCATCAAACCCACCACTGAGGAGCTTCGAATCAAGGCAATGGCAGATTTCTACCGAATTGCCAGATTCCCACGCACCATCGGGGCCATAGATTGCACACATGTGGCACTCCAGCCCCCCCATGAGACCGAGCACATGTACCGCAATCGGAAGAATTGGCACTCCATCAACGTACAGGTGATAGTTGATGCCCAAGGCCTCATATGGCACGTCCGTGCCAAACACCCAGGGTCCAGCCATGACAGCTACATCTACAATCAAAGCCACATCCGAACAGAATTCGAACAGAACGTGTATGGGAACACCTGGCTGGTTGGTGAGTGACATGGGAGTCAGGCATGACTATCCCCTCCCGTGATGCACAACAGAAGTGGCACATGCATGACTAACATTCTCCTGTCTTTTCCTTTACAGGTGACTCTGCATATGCACTGGGACCCCATCTCATGACTCCTATCCGGAACCCCCAAACCCCAGGAGAGGAACGATACAATGAAGCACACATCAAAACCCGTGCAGTGGTGGAGCGCACCTTTGGCCTCCTGAAGTCACGTTTCCGATGCCTGGATAAGTCTGGGGGTACACTGTTGTATTCCCCAAACTTCGTGTGCCATATCATCGCTGCATGTTGCATGCTACACAATCTCGCAGTGAGGAAGGGCCTGCAGGTTGAGCTACGTGATGATCTGACCCCCCAACCAGAAAATCAACCCCTAACCGAGGATACCCCGTCTTCTGAGGGAAGAGCAGTCAGGAGGCAGCTCATATTGGGCATCTTTGCACGTTAAACACACACATTAATCATGGCACAATGAGAATGCATGCATGCACACCACTATGGTCCCTAGCACACACACCCCACATCCTCATCAAATTGGATTGGCACCAGTCCACCATGCAAGACTGGTGAGCAGTAACGCCACGTCAAGGCTCCAATTATGTCACTGTACATTCATACACCATTCACACGGACCTGGGAATCACTTCTCCCTGATCCTGGGGAACCCTTCTCCACCAAAATTGAGGGTGACACCCCTTTTCCAGCAGGAATGTCACCCCCACATTCAAACATCATTCACAACCCAAAATATGCCAAAAAAGTCAAACAAACAAAAATGCATAGAAACAAAAAATGCATAGGAAAAAAAAAATGCTTAGAAAAAACAAAAAAAAGCAGAGAACAAAAATAAAAAAGCTTTCAAAACAAACAAAAGGGGGAAAAAAAAATTATTGCCCTCTGCCTGAGCCACGCCTGGGGCGCCCCCGGCCACGGCCCCGGACCCTCAGGGGAGACGCATGGGGGAGGGGAAAAGCCGGGGAAGGAGGAGCAGCCCCTGAGATCTGCCCACCTGGCGGCCTGCCCTCCAAGGCCACGGCTATTCTGTCCAGGGCAGCACCAAGTGTTGCCGTGTTGCCCTGGATAGCCTGGGTAAGGGCCCTCACATCCTGCCCAACGCCTGCTGCTGTAGTTTGCAGGTCATTTAGGCAGGTTGTGGAGGCCCGGGAGTGGGAGTCCAGGTTACCCAGGCTATCATTAATGGAGGACAGGCTCTGATCCACCCGCCCCATAGTCTGGCAGAGCTGTCTCAGAAGGCGGGTCTGGGTGGCCAGGTTCCTTCTCAGACAGGCGGGCATGAGATTGGGCGCCCCCCTGGTGCTTGGGGATGACCTCCTGGCTCCAGCTGATGGTTGTGGCCGGGGAGAAGGGGAGGCCCTTGTGAGGGGAGCCATGTTGGGGGAGGAGGGGGGGGGCTGACCCTTAGGGAGGGCAGGCTTCTTGCAGCCAGAGGGGAAGAGTCCGCAGAAACCAAAGGGCCAGTGCCTTCCATGGACTCCTCCTCCTCATGATTCTGCTCCTCCTCATGATCGTCCTCCGCATGATCCTCCCCCTCCTCTTGTTCCTCCTCTGCGGACTCTGGCCTTGTTGGGGGGGCCTCATTAGGCTGCTGTCCTGGGGTTGGAGCGGTCAGTCCAGATGGCCCTGCACCCTCCTGCACAGCTGTGGATGACACAAAACATTCACAGGTTGGAGGATCCACACACTTGCCACATATTCCCTTTCACCCCCTCCCCCACACATGCTACACACCTGAGAGAAATAAAAACCTTACCTGGCACCGCGGGGACCGGACTTGTGTCAAAGCCTGGCAGGCCCTCCACTTCATGCCGGTGAAAGGTCAGGGCCACCACACGCTCCGTCTCTGAAAATCTAACCCGGCATGGTGGGCCCCCTCCTGTGCCCCTGGCATGGGCATTTATTGCGGCCAGTTTTTTTTTCACCTCACGCCGGAGGTCATTTATTTTCTTTTCTATCCCAGAGCGGGTCCGTGTCTCCCCCTCCCCCGATGAATTGACCTGCTCCGTGATCATATCCAATATCTCCCTCCTCCTGGCCGGGGTGGTGGTGGCACTCTGCGGGCCGTGGAGAAAACGCCCATAGTCGGTAATGGCCCGGGCAAGAATTCTTTTTTCCCCCACAGTAAAATTGAGCTTTCTTTTTCTCTCAGTCATACTTCCAAACAAACTCACTAGCAGTCACCAAAAATCTGTCACAAATACAAGCACAACCAATCAGACAAGAACACACACAAAGAGAAAAAGAACAGCCAAAAATCACACTAGCACTCAGCAAGAAACACACACAAAAAAATCAGATGAAAAAAAAAAGCAAGAAAACAAACGCTCAGAAATCTATCAATCAAACAAACAGTCTCAAACACTTATCAAAATACACTTTCACAAAACTACCAACAAGCACAAGATCACACAGAACACTAATCTCACAACTACAAAACACACTCTAACGAACAACAGAGCAAAAGCACTTGATTCAATGGGAAGGGACACAAAGGGATGTACTTTTGCAATGGAAGGGCGTTTGTGTGTGTCTATTTATGCTGTCTGCGTAGTTCACAACATTGCCCTAGTCCATTTCCAATTTCAATGATTGCGCCGCTCCCGAGTTGTGAGCATGCGCACAACGGAGCTGACATGGTTTCCTTCACGCGCGCATGCGCGAGTCGGCCGGCCCTTCATTTGCATGGGGTCACGGCTCATTTCAATGTAACACGCCCACGTCCCTCCCAATTTGTATTACTCCTCCTTACGCCTACGGAAAAAACCTTACGTTTGCGCAAGCTCTTGCGTAAAAGCTACGTGAATCGCCGGATTACGCGGCTAGATTGCGCAAGTCTAACGGAAAAGTGGTGCGCTACGCCGGAATGATAATGCGCCGATCTACGTGAATCTGCCCCAGAGAGTCTTGTCTCTTTTGTCAGCTGGCTAACCCTTGTTGAGCTTCTCATCAGTGTATTGAGTAAAGATTTGATAAAACAGAGATGCAATCTGTTTGATGTTCTATTCTGGCTCTTTTGTAGCTCCTCGCTTTTGGGGAGAGGGGGTACTTTGTTAGGCCTTCCTCATAAGGAAAGAGGTTTTTCAGACTTTCCTTTGCAGGGTAATAGGTGGTTACTGAGAGAAGGCTGTGTGCCTGATTGTAGGCCCCAGGTCTGGAACCAGAGTCTATAGGTGCCCCTCTCTTTAAGAAGGTCGCCATGCAGTCAAAAAAGGGATTTTCTGTTTGAGTCATGACCAGAACAGAGTTACACTTGAATCTCTTGCTTTGTGGCTTAAGTGCACCATGTGTGATGCTTCTGGATTCTGAGACCTGCCTAGCAAATGTTAGTCAAGGTGTTTTCAGGAGCCATGTGTATGTGTTGTCTTCCTGTATTACTGAATTCAAAATAAGTATTGAAAACTATCATCAAGTGTGGACCTACTTCCTTCAAGGACATGTAAGTGTGATCTATTCTATTTTGGTATCTACAAGACTTCTTTAAGTGGAGGAATGCTGCAAATTTAAAGCAGACCTACACCCCCCAGATCATTGAACCAGATCTTGTAAGACACTGGGGTCAATTCACAAAGCTTTATTTTCAGATTGCGAGTGTTATTTTAACGATTTTGCACGTTATTGAAGCTAGTTCAATTCACTAAACGATTTAACGCTCTGAAAAATCATCAAATAACGTTTCCCTACACAGAAACGATATTTTAAGGTGTGGATCCTTATTAAAGAGTCAAATCGTTATTTTAAAGATTCAAATCGTTATTTTAAAGATTCAAATCGTTATTTTAAAGATTCAAATCGTTAAATATGTACAGAAGTGCAATTCACAAAGATTTTTTGGACAGTTATCAATCGTTAAGCAATCGTTAAATTAACACCACCCTCAGGGTGGAGTTATGACATTTCCCAGGCGATATTTTGTTGTTAGAGTAAGCTTTTGGCGATTTTTGTAGTGTAGTGTAGTGTTGGGCAAGCTAGAACCGTGCTCTATTTGAACTTAAAATTATCCAGAGGTGAAGAAGAACACGTTAGAATGTTGTTCAGATTTATAAATGTGTATTCCGTTCACATACTATTTTGGATGACTTTTCTGAAACCCAGGTGATAGCTAAATTCCGATTATCATCTCCCATGATTTATTCTCTGTATGAGGAAATACACATGGCTTTAGAAAAGCACACACTAGAAGTTTTGCACATGACATGCTCAATCTCCATGTGTATTGCTTGTCTCTCTCTCTCTCTGTATCTGCTCTTTTCCACATGCAGCTGTTCTCCTCCCCTTCTGCTCCCAGAATGCATCCCTCTAGCATTATTTAACGATCTTAAGAGTTATTTTAACGTCCCGAATCTTAATAATAACGTCTGAGTAGTTAGAATAACGTTTGGATAAAGAGTCAGTTGAAAACCATAACGACTGTGTTAAATAACGATTATAGCTTTCGTGAATACCATGTTTGCTAGCGTTAAATAAGGAGTGCTAATTTAACACCTGAAGAAAACCAATAACGTTTCTCTTTGTGAATTGACCCCACTGTGCATAGCTGCTACCCTCCACAATAAAAATCAGCACTTTTTTTTACACTTTAGACCTGGCCCCACCCATCCATACACACTGTCTAGGTGAGAATGACATGCCCCTCATGCCTTAGCCTCCTTGAATTTCCATGCCACATATACCAGGTGGCTGCAGGAGTAGGGAATAACATCATACAACGGCCAAGATGTGGTTGTCATTGGAGACCATCTGCCTGAACCCGGAAGAGACAACTGGCTTTCAGTGACTGAGGAGGACCAAAGTGGCAGCGCAGAATCTTGTATAGATTAATGTTTCCCCTTGCATGTGTTTTTAAACTTGTTACAACAAGAGCATAGTTAGAAGAATGACCTTGAATGAAGTGGAAGAACATTTTAAGAATGTCTGTATATTTTAATATTCTCAAGCCTCGTACACACAAAATCAGATTTCCATCGGACAAAGCCAATAAATACGAAACTACATGATTTTTCAGCTCTTTACTGCCACCCTTTGGGTTACTTCTGCTATCTGATGTACTATGGTTAGCTTTGATTCTGAGCATGTGTGTTTTTGCTTTGGATTTTTTTCCGATGGATTTGTGTACACACGATCAGATAATCCGACATCACACGTTTTGTTGTTGGAAAAGTTTAAAGCATGCTATCCAACATTTGTTGTTGGAAAATCCGACAACAATTGTCCGATTGAGCATACAAACGGTCGGATTTTCAGACAAAACCCTGCAATCACACAATTCCCGTCAGAAAATCTGATCATGTGTCTTACTATTCTATAAAATTCACTTTTGGGTAATAGCTTACTTTATATTCTATATATATTATTCCTCTACAAACATGCTGAATATTTTTTTTAAACATTATTTAAACACTAAGGGTAAAGAAAAAGTGTTAAAGGAGAATGCTGTTAGAGAACACTGAAGCATAGGAGCTGCCTTTCTCACTTGTCACAGGCATTACAATAGTCATATGTCACTTCAGCAGAACTCCCCAAAGGCAGGATAACACATACTCATTTAGAATCCTTTAAATTAAACCATGATCTTTCAACTGTCCCTCATTTCATGTAAACGGAATAGCTTTAGGGGTTTTGTGAAGAGGTGCAAAAAGATCAAGTACTCTTGTGTCAGAGATTTACTGGATACTTGAGTCACAAAAAACATTAAGTCCTCAGATCTTTTTTCTACCTTACAGTTATATACAATATTCACAATACATTTAGATTATCAGATCTTATTATGCCAAAAGCTTTGTACTTTGTACTTTCATTTCTTTCTTTTTTTCATTGTTATTTATTCTCTACTTGTTTCCTATTTTATTTAGATAATGCAGATATGTTTAGCCAGAAACAACAAATGCAAATTATTTTCTTGATTTAATTAGTAAAAATTTAAACTGAAATGTATAGTGCTATTTGAAAAAAGTTGTCCTATAAAAATGTTATATAGCGTAAAGACTCTCTGAGGAAATAGTAAAATTGTACTACTAATTAGAAAATCTTACATGCAGATGTAATAGACAAGCATGGATGCCCATTGTACATTTATTATAAGAATTATAAATATAAATAGGTCATGTGCTTTTTGTGTGTTAATAAGATTTTTTATTTTTTTTTACATTAAACTGATTCTATTCACGTTATTATTTTACATAAATTAATTAATTACCGGTACTATCCCTATCTGATTTTTAAATCTATTTTATATATAAGATTTAAAGAAGCCCTTTCATAAATCAAAACAATTCTTGCAATGGAAGAGGCTAAATATTTGGCACTTTGGTGAGTGTCAAGTAGCAGGGCCGGCCTTAGGCCTTTAGTCGCCCTGTGCAAGAAAGCTTTACAGCGCCCCCTAGTGACCAAGCCCCGCAGTAACCACGCCCCTCAGTAACCACGCCCATTAATAACCACACCCTTTCAGTGTCCACACCCATTTCTCCAATACCAGCTCCATTTAAAGCCTTTCATTCTGTTAAGTTCCCAAAAACCAGATTACAAGCTATGATAAAAATACAACTTTTATTCACATGGTATAATAATGCCACCTATACTGCAAATCACACGCTAAAATAACGCAATATATATACTGCAAATCACATGCTAAAATAACGCCACATATACTGTATATCACAAGGTATAATAACGCCACATTTAAAGTAAATCACACGGTATAATAACACTACCTGTAAATTTACAATCAAATATCAAACATAATTACAATAATTTTTTTTTTGAATTTACTGTTCCTGTAAGAAACACCTTATTTAAATAAGAAAATACAAAACAGACATTAACCACTTAAGGACCGCCTACTGCACATTTACGTCGGCAGAATGGCACGGCTGGGCACATCAACGTATATATACGTTGGTTTTAGTACCCAGCCGTGGGTCGCGGGCGCGCGCCCGCGGGCGCGCGCCCGCGACCCGGTCCGAAGCTCCAGGACCGGGACCGCGGGATTCGCGGACCCGATCGCCGCTGCAGTGCGGCGATCCGTCCCTGGAGCGGAAGAACGGGGAGAGCCGTGTGTACACACGGCTTCCCCGTGCTTCTCTGTGGCCGGAGCATCGATCGCGTCATCCCTGTAATAGGCGTCACACCTACAGCCACACCCCCCTACAGTTGTAAACACACACATTAGGGCACACATTCCCTACAGCGCCCCCTTGTGGTTAACTCCCAAACTGCAACTGTCATTTCCACAGTAAACAATGCAATTTAAATGCATTTTTTGCTGTGAAAATGACAATTGTCCCAAAAATGTGTCAAAATTGTCCGAAGTGTCCGCCATATTGTCGCAGTCACGAAAAAAATCGCTGATCGCCGCTATTAGTAGTAAAAAAAAAATAATTAATAAAAATGCAATAAAACTATCCCTTATTTTGTAAACGCTATAAATTTTGCGAAAACCAACCGATAAACGCTTATTGCGATTTTTTTTACCAAAAATATGTAGAAGAATACGTATCGGCCTAAACTGAGGAAAAAAAATGTTTTTTTTATATATTTTTGGGGGATATTTATTATAGCAAAAAGTAAAAAATATTGCATTTTTTTTTAAATTGTCGCTCTATTTTTGTTTATAGCGCAAAAAATAAAAACCGCAGAGGTGATCAAATACCACCAAAAGAAAGCTCTATTTGTGGGGAAAAAAGGACGCAAATTTTGTTTGGGAGCCACGTCGCAGGACCGCGCAATTGTCTGTTAAAGCGACGCAGTGCCGAATCGCAAAAACCCCTTGGGTCATTTGCCAGCGTATTGGTCCGGGTCTTAAGTGGTTAAGCAGTACACTGCATTTATAAAAAAAGAATTTACTTACAGAAAAAGGTTTTTACATTTGCTGCCTGCGTCTGTGGATTCATGCCCTCCTTTGTCTACTCAGTGCGCATGGCATATGAGCTCCTCATCCCGCTCCTCATCCCTGCTCCTCATAGCAAGGCAAGGACAGCCGCCCACCCCGTCTTTCCGGCAGAATCCGCCTGTGGCTTGCCAGGCGTACCTAGAGCATTTGGTACCCGGGGCGGATCCTATATCTGCCCCCCCACGGTAAAATGAAAAAAACACCCCACTGTGCCCCCTGCATCCTTCAGTATCGTTGTTACTACTGTGTACCCCTCTCCACAACTGCATTTCTGGTCCCCTCTACATTACACAGCACCCTGCACCACTGAACCCCTCTACATTACACAGCACCCTGCACCCATTTACAATACAGAGCACCCTGCACCACTGGACCCCTCTACATTACACAGCACCCTGCACCTCTAGACCCCTTTACATTACACAGCACCCTGCACCTCTGGACCCCTTTACATTACACAGCACCCTGCATCACTGTACCCCCTTACATTACACAGCACCCTGCACCTTTGGACCCCTTTACATTACACAGCACCCTGCACCTATGGGCCCCTTTACATTACACATCACCCTGCATCTCTGGACCTCTTTACATTACACAGCACCCTGCACCTTTGGACCCACTTACATTACACAGCACCCTGCACCTTTGGACCCCTTTACATTACACAGCACCCTGCACCTATGGGCCCCTTTACATTACACATCACCCTGCATCACTGTACCCCCTTACATTACACAGCACCCTGCACCTTTGGACCCCCTTACATTACACAGCACCCTGCACCTTTGGACCCCTTTACATTACACAGCACCCTGCACCTTTGGCCCCTTTACATTACACATCACCATGCATCACTGTACCCCCTTACATTACACAGCACCCTGCACCTTTGGACCCCTTTACATTACACAGCACCCTGCATCACTGTACCCCCTTACATTACACAGCACCCTGCACCTTTGGACCCCTGTACATTACACAGCACCCTGCACCTCTAGACCCCTTTACATTACACAGCACCCTGCACCTCTGGTCCCCTTTACATTACACAGCACCCTGCACCTCTGGACCCCTTTACATTACACAGTACCCTGCATCACTGTACCTCCTTACATTACACAGCACCCTGCACCTTTGGACCCCTTTACATTACACAGCACCCTGCACCTATGGGCCCCTTTACATTACACATCACCCTGCATCTCTGGACCCCTTTACATTACACAGCACCCTGCATCACTGTACCCCCTTACATTACACAGCACCCTGCACCTTTGGACCCCTTTACATTACACAGCACCCTGCACCTTTGGCCCCCTTTACATTACACATCACCATGCATCACTGTACCCCCTTACATTACACAGCACCCTGCACCTTTGGACCCCTTTACATTACACAGCACCCTGCATCACTGTACCCCCTTACATTACACAGCACCCTGCACCTTTGGACTCCTGTACATTACACAGCACCCTGCACCTCTAGACCCCTTTACATTACACAGCACCCTGCACCTCTGGTCCCCTTTACATTACACAGCATCCTGCACCTCTGGACCCCTTTACATTACACAGCACCCTGCATCACTGTACCCCCTTACATTACACAGCACCCTGCACCTTTGAACCCCTTTACATTACACAGCACCCTGCACCTATGGGCCCCTTTACATTACACATCACCCTGCATCTCTGGACCCCTTTACATTACACAGCACCTTGCATCACTGGGCCCCTTACATTACACAGTACCCTGCACCTTTGGACCCCTTTACATTACACAGCACCCTGCACCTTTGGCCCCCTTTACATTACACATCACCATGCATCACTGTACCCCCTTACATTACACAGCACCCTGCACCTTTGGACCCCTTTACATTACACAGCACCCTGCATCACTGTACCCCCTTACATTACACAGCACCCTGCACCTTTGGACCCCTTTACATTACACAGCACCCTGCACCTCTGGACCCTTTTTACATTACACAGCACCTTGCATCACTGGGCCCCTTACATTACACAACACCCTGCACCTTTGGACCCCTATACATTACACAGCACCCTGCACCTCTGGGCCTCTTTACATTACACAGCACCCTGCACCTTTGGACCCCCGTACATTACACAGCACCCTGCACCTCTGGGCCCCTTTACACTACACAGCACCCTGCACCTTTGGCCCCCTTTACATTACACATCACCATGCATCACTGTACCCCCCTTACATTACACAGCACCCTGCAACTTTGGACCCCTGTACATTACACAGCACCCTTCACCTTTGGACCCCTTTACATTACACAGCACCCTGCACCTATGGGCCCCTTTAAATTACACATCACCCTGCATCTCTGGACCCCTTTACATTACACAGCACCCTGCACCTTTGGACCCCTGTACATTACACAGCACCCTTCACCTTTGGACCCCTTTACATTACACAGCACCCTGCACCTATGGGCCCCTTTAAATTACACATCACCCTGCATCTCTGGACCCCTTTACATTACACAGCACCTTGCATCACTGGGCCCCTTACATTACACAGCACCCTGCACCTTTGGACCCCTATACATTACACAGCACCCTGCACCTTTGGACCCCTTCACATTACACTGTACCTCTGGGCCCCTTTACATTACACATCACCCTGCATCACTGGACCCCCCTTACATTACACAACACCCTGCACCACTGGGCCCCTTTACATTACACAGCACCCTGCACATCTGGACCCCTTACATTACACTGCACCCTGCACCTCTGGACCCCTTTACAACACACAGCACCCTGCACCTCTGGACCCCTTTACATTACACACAGCACCCTGCACCTCTGTACCCCTTACATTACACAGCACCCTGCACCTATGGGCCCCTTTACATTACACAGCACCCTGCACCTCTGGACCCCTTTACATTACACAGCACCCTGCACCACTGGACCCCTTTACACTACACAGCACCCTGCACATCTGGACCCCTTTACATTACACAGCACCCTGCACCTCTGGACCCCTTTACATTACACAGCACCCTGCACCTCTGGACCCCTTTACATTACACAGCACCCTGCACCACTGGATCCCTTTACATTACACAGCACCCTGCACCCCTTTACATTACACAGCCCCAGACACCTGTATGTTACACAGACGCCCCCCTAACAGTTCTGGACCCCCTGCATGTTACGCAGACCCCCCTACAGTGCAGACCCCTCCCCCTACAATACAGACCCCTCCTTACAATACATAACCCCCCCTACAATACAGAACCCCCCCCTACAATACAGTACCCCCCTACAGTGCAGATCCCCCTACAACAAAGAACCTTCCCCCACAATACAGAACCCCCCATCCCCCTTCAATACAGAACCCCATCCCTAAAATACAGATCCCCGTCCTACAATACAGACCCCCCTAAAATACAGAACCCCACCCCAAAAATACAGAACCCCCACAATACAGAACACCCCCCCTTCAGACCCGTAAAGCAGGCACAGATAAATTATGTACTTGCTGCGTGCTGCACACACAGCACAGTGCAGACAAGGGGGAGGCGGCTTCACTGCTCGGCTGCCTGTGACTGTGAGACAGGCACAGGCAGCCGAGAGTCGAGACTCATCAGACGTGCGAAGCTGCCACAGAGTAGGGGGATCGCTGCGGCCAGGTCCCGGGTGTGCTGACGGCTCGCCGCCCCCCCACGCAAAGCTAGGCATCCGGTACCGCGCCATGCCATTGTCACCCGCCAAAGTCCTCTGCAGTCGCGTGCGGGGGGGGGGGGGCGCCGGCGGCACGCTCCCCCGCCCACTACTTAGCATGAAAAATTATTGAAGAATCTGTGTCAGTCGCAAGGCGCCCATGTTGCTATGGTGCCCTGTGCGACCGCACTTCCCGCACACTGCAAAGGACGGCCCTGTCAAGTAGAATCACTGTTTTCCTGAGCTTCAGGGACTATTTGGCAGGATGGGATAGAAAGCTTTCATGGCCTCATCACTCACTCCGGCTGACCTGGCAATCTTTGAAAAATTCACATTCTCATACTTTGGGCCTCTCTCAACACCCCTAGTAAAACCACTCTCCCCTACTGAAAGATCCACTACCGATGGAACCCAACTTTTAACAGGACACAAAGCATCTGTCAAGAGCACCTCCTGAGCATCGACCTCAATCCCTCCTACCATCAAATTGACGGAGAACAACACCCTTTGTACCTCACCCGCAACTCTGTTGTCTACTTCCCTGCTACCTCCATAGCAAGAACTTGGTGTTCCTTCCAGCCCTCCCCACCCCTCCCCCTCATCACTACCCCATTTTCTGGGATTATTTGTTTTCTCCTCCCAGTAACCCCAGGAACCCTTTCTCAATAAATCCATCCCGTTACCTCTCTTTTTTATATGTTTGTAACTGTTGTACAAGCTATTACCTCATACATGTTATTTTCACATACCAGGATGGCAAAACTGACCATTTTCACCATATGGCATCTTCCCAGGAGCGAAAGGGGCAGATCCATCCAGTAGTCAAATTCCTGAGATATTTTAGAGAGCAGAGGGGGGAAATTGAGATGGTAGAGAGAAGAGGGAAGTTTTCCTATTTTTCTACAGTGAAGATCAAATGGCGGATTCAGGGAGGGTTGGATAATGTGCATATGGGGAGGAGTTCAGTCTTGTGATAATTAATGCGAAGGCCTGAGCACAGTTTGAAATGATCGAATATGGATTTGATTGTAGGCATGTCTGAGGAGGGATATGCTGAAAATATAAGGACATCGTCAGCGAAAAAGGAGGTACGTAATTCGTGCTTGCCAATGTTGATGCCATGTAATGGGGCTTTTTGGGATAGGTATCCAGACAGGGGTTAGCGCAATGTTGAAGAGGAGTGGGGATAGGGGACAACCCTGTCTCATGCCTTTTAATAGGCGGGGTTCCTCTGATAGAAGGCCAGCCGCCACCAGTCTGGCCACAGGGGCAGTGTAAATGACATTTATAAGGTGGGTAAAGGGGCCGGTGAATCCCATTTTAATCATGACCATGGAAAGCCATTCAAAACAAATGTTATCGAAGGCTTTCTCCACATCCAAGGTGATGATTGTGAAATCTCCCCTGGATTGCATTTGGCATGTTCCAAGGCCAACATCACTTTTCTAATGTTCAGGGTGGCAGTTCTACCTTTCATGAATCCCGATTGGGCAGTGTGTATCAGGCAGGGGATAATGGGGGCTAATCTGGTGGCAACGATTTTGGAGAGAATCTTGACATCAAGGTTTAGAAGGGAAATAGGTCTTTAAGAGTGCGTTTCCTGGGGGTCTTTACCTTTTTTGGACAAAAGTTTGATTATGGCTTGGTTGCCCATAGGCGGGTAGGAGCTACCTGACCATATGTGGATGTAGACCTTATGGAGGGTGGGTTCTAGGAGTGGTTTTAGGGATTTATAAAATTCTCTCGTGAAGCCGTCAGGGCCAGGGGCTTTAAAATGGGCTAGGTTTTGAATAGCAGTCGATATCTTGGGGAGAGAGACAGGTGCATTCAGGTCTTCCAATTGCAAAGGAGTGACTTTGGTGAGTGTTATTTTCTCAAGGTAAGAGAGTGCTGACGGGTTATCTATGGGGTCAGCTGCGTACAAGGAGTAATAACGGAGCATGGCCTCATTTATGTCTTGTTGTGAGGTTTTAATGTTGCCTGTAGTGTCTCGAAGGGAGGTAATAGTGTGGTGAGGGCCCTTACAGAGTCTAGATAGCAGCCGTTCTGCCTTGTTACCAAATTTATGGAGGGTGGCATCCATATATACTTTTTTGTTAGTTCAAGGGTGTCTGCCCAGGTATCAAAGGCCTGCTTGGCCACCTGCAATGCCTTCCTATTGTCAGGGAAATCTGCTGTGTATAGAGAGTGTTGAGCTTGGTGTAAACAGGAGCTTGCCAATTTGTAGTTTGGTAGCTTGGATCTTTTAAAGGAAGCCATGTAGGAAATAATCCGACACCTGAGGAAGGCCTTTCCGGTTTCCCAAAATAGGTTAGGGTTGTCAAGATGTGGTGCCTTGACCGATGACAATTCAGATCATGCTTTTTCTATGTACTATTGGAAGTCTAAGTTATTCTGGAGGTAGGATGTTAAACACCACAGTTTGGGGTTTGGGTGCAGGCCAGGATTGTCGAGTGTCTTCAAACCAGGAGCATGGTTTGATATATCAATGTTGTAGATATCAGCGTCTGATATCGTGGGACAAGGTTATCAGAGAAGAAAAGGTAGTCGATTCTAGTGAAGATGTTGTGGGGGTTGGAATAAAAGGTGAACTCTCTATCAGCTGGGTGTCAAAGTCACCAAATATCGTAAAGATGGAGGGAGTCCATTGTGGAAGCGAGCAGTAACGGATGTCCGGGATCAGGTAAATATCGAGGGCACTTGGGAGAAGATCTATCGTCTATTGGTAGAAGATTGGTATTGAAGTCCCCGCTGATTATATGAGGTGTGGGTTTCGAAGGAGCCTGGTCGATAACTCGCTTAAGAACTGTTTGGGGGGGGGGGGGGGTTATTGGGAGCGTAAATGTTCAATATCATGAGGTCTTTACTTCCTATTTAGACATGTGTCGATAGGAATCGTCCCTGGAAGTCTTAATCAACTGATATGACCATGCAGGGGAGATTTTTATGTATAGGCAGTATGACCCCTGCTTTGCGACCGCTTGCTTTGGACCCGAGGACTGTGCCCACCCAAAGCTTTTTCATACAGGGGAAGTCATACAGGGCAATGTCAGTCTTAAGTCTTTTAGGGTGGCGGAGGATTTTCATTCTCTTATAAGGGGAACAGAGCCCTTTCACATTCCAGGAGACTATTTTCATGGGGAGATATGGGCCGGGGTTGTATGGATGGCTTTGTTTAACACAAGATGATGGGCTGTAGGTACCGTTGGGTATATGGAGCTGTCTACGCTAAAGGTGGGTGGTGTTGAATGTCTGTTGCTACAGGTGTGCCTTGAGATAGAGGTGTGTACAGGAGCCGAGGGTGCAGAAAGAGGGGGAATAACATAACATATCGAATAAACTTTTTTCTGCATAGAGTTACTGAGTAGGCCAGCTCCCAGTAAAAGATCCGAATGCTGCAGCACTGAGGAGAACCCACTGGTTAGGAGGTAATTGGTGCTTCCTAATCGGAGTATGTATGGGGAGGAGGAACAGCCCTACTCAGGGAGGCCAGAGAAGGAACTTTGGTTCTAGAAGCAATAAACATGTAATAAAAACAAAACAGTACAAAAAATAACATGAAAAACAGCAAAAAGGTTGGCCTATTATGAAGTATATGACCGGGTGCTAGTCATAGATAAAGAAAATGAGTGAGATGTATCTCAGCTGGAACCTGCAAGGTCGGCCTAGGCTCGGACATAACTGAGCTATGGAGGCAATAAATTGGCCGGCTCAGTGGGGTGTGGAACTGTGTGGGCTCCTTTGGTCAAGGCCCTTGGTTTAGTGGAGCAGTTTTGGAAGAGGGGCTGAGGTGCAGACCGGTGCGGAGAGACCGTAAGAAGGCCTCCGCTTCGGATGGGTCTTGGAAGGAGAGCTGGGTGCCATTATAGCCTTGAACAGAAGGGTGACTGGGAAAGCCAGGGTAAATTTGATATTTGGCAACGATTGGTCGGGGTGATTTGCGATTGGAGTTTAAGGTTCCCATGCGGTGGGCCCGCTCCACTGTGCAAGGTCCTGGAAGGCCCAATGCTTTAGGGATACATCTCGCACAGAGGTCCGTGAGAGCGGATGGTTGTAGGGATTTTAGGACACCTACGAATCACAGATTGCTCCTTCTGGACCTTTTTCCAAATCGTCCAATTTTCCCAAAATATATTTATTCGTTCTATCTTGGACCTGGTGTGTGGATTGTGCCTGATAAAGTTCCTCGTCTATGTTTGCTATACGGTGTTCAGACTCATTAAGCCTGGAAGCATGTTCCCCTAGCTGGGCCTTGAGCTGCTGCATCCCTGCACTGACTGCCTTTTCCACAGAGGCAGCTATAATGGGTGAGAGGAGTGCTGCTACAGCCTGGGCAATCTGTTCAGTGCTGTTTTCCCCATGAGATAGTGGAGGGGGGACATGCTGTGAGGAGTATTGTGGGGAGGAGGGGGGTGGGACGCCGCTTACCTCCAATTCAGGTGGCGTTTCCGTAGATGGATCGGGCCAAAGCCTGGGGCCTCGATTTGCTGCTGTGCCGATGGAGCCGCTGCGGCCGCATACGAACGGACGCTGTTTTTTTCAACAAAACGGTCAATGTCAGTGTGACCATGGATGCTCGGGGGAGGCAGCTGGTGTGTGGTGTAGGTTTTCCTGGCTTTATATGCTGTTTTTCGGAGTTGAGCTGCGGGAGCTGATGTGAGGGGCAGCTACTCCATACGGCGCCAGAACCGGAAGTTGTGTCTGCATTTTTATGTGACACACTGCAACCCACCTCAAGTCAGAATTGTAGTGTGAACAGGAATCATACAAAACAATTGTTGATTTGTGCATAATCAAGGCTTACTGAAAAGCTGAACTAGCACCATACGCCCCCTTCCCGTCCATCCCCCAATGCCCCCTCCGTATTTACCTCCATAAGTAATGAGCTGTCAGTATCCATGCAGCTAAAGCATTGGTCCAGGGATTTGAAAGCAACATTTTTCTCACTCTTCTCTAAGCTGCACGTTTGGGGGGATTGCGATCATGGGACAGATCAGAGTAATTCTGATTGGTCTGCACTGGCACAGAGCATCACTCTGATCAATCCTGGAAGCCCAGCACAGAAGAGGGAAATAAGATCATGGATTTCAAAATCCCCAGACAGACAGCTTTAACTGGCTGTGTGGTTTCTGACAGCTCATCACCCAAGTACCGGGGGGGGGGGGGGGTATAGGGTGTTAGTTAACCTTTAATTTTTTTTTCAAAGGTGAGTTTACATTTTTAGGCATGTTACTGCAGATTGTGTGAATAAAATAAATATTAAAACAAGCTAAAGTTATCAAGGGAAACTTCAGTCATAACATATTTTACATATATTAAAACAAATAAGGAATCTGACATTTCCTGTGACAATGTGATAAGCATTATTGCATTTATGAAGTAAAGAATTAAAACATGGTTCATAATACCCGTTCATAAAAAGGGCAAAATACTGAGTGTGGTATAATGCAAATGTCTATCAAGAGAGAATTTTTTGGAGAGAGAAAATGTTGGTAATGAAATACAGAAAATTATTTGACGGTTATAACGAAAATAACTTTTACTTGTTAAGTTTTTTGAACTTTTGTTTTAAAAGATATGTTTTTTTTTTTTTAATCATACTTACCTAGGTAAAAGCAGCACTGATCTGATGCTGCATATGTCCCCCATCATCTCTAATGCCACGTACACACGACCGTTTTTCATGTCATGGAAAAAAAATAAAGTTTTTCTCTACGTGATTCTTGTCAAGACTGCCTTGCATACATATGATCATGAAAAAAAAATGCTTGAGCAAAGCGCAGTGACATACAACACGTACGACGGCACTATAAAGAGGAAGTTACATTTGAATGGCACAGTTTTTTCCCCGTCGTTAAAGCCTATGCACAACCGTTTTTCACAACGAGAAAAACAACGATGTGAAAAAATACGAGAAAAAATACAGTAGGTTCTAAATTTTTAATGCCCACTTTTCTCGTCGAGAAAAATGCTCTGGAGCCTACACACAATTGTGTGTACGTGGCATATGGTTGAGAACTGAGCAATTAAACACTGCTCAGTTCTCCATACCGGTCTGAGAAGAAAGCTAGTGACTGTCGGTCACCGCTGTCTGCTCAGCCCCCCCCCCCCCCCCCCCACACACGTTTACTGGAGTGCTGGGCTGTGGTGGGGACAGGAGCTGCTGTCAAGTCAAGGCTCCTGGGTGGATCCTGACAATATGGTTGCAATCTCTCAGCTGTCGGCTGAAAATGGGTCACAGGAGTGCAGACCAAACTGAATAACAGCCAAACAAGATTTGGCTGTACTTCTCCTTTAATGCAACTTCCAATAACTTCAGTGCAGGATGTACAGTAAGAAGCTGATTTACTAAAAGAGTTGACAATCTTCACTTGTTGCTTAAAGATTCGCTTCAAGTGTCCAATCATGTAAAATGCAAAATACAGTTTATTTGTTTCATCTGCACTTGATAGCGTGTTCAAAGTGAACACAGCTACAATTTAAGTGAATATTCTTATCTCCATGAATAAATCATCCTTTATACAGTATATCTGTGTTGTAATCTTATATAAACATTTCAAGACAGCAACATATAATTAACCACTTGCCGACCAGCTCACGTACATTTACTGCGGCGGGTCGGCCCTCCTGCGCGGTCCATGCATGTAAGATTGCCCGCAGGTGCGGTGGACTTGATGGCCGCCTGCGAGCATTATGCACAAAGGCAGAACAAGTATCTGCCTTTGTAAACAGGGTGATTCCCCATTCTGCCAGATGACATGATTGGGAACAGTGATCTCTATCATGTCCCAGTAAGCCAATCCTCCCCACAGTTAGAACACACCCAAGAAACACAGTTACCCCCTTGATCATCCCCTAGTGTTAACCCCTTCCCTGTCAGTGTGATTTTTACATTGACCAGTGCTTTTTTAAGCCCCATTGGGGGTCAGATTTGTCCGCCGCAATGTTGCAGTCCCGCTAAAAATTGCAGATCGCCGCCATTACCAGTAAAAAAAAGCCCATAAATCTATCCAGCAGTTTGTAAACGCAATAACTTTTTGCGCAAACCAATTAATATATGCTTATTGGGATTTTTTACCAAAAATATATAGAGGAATACATATCGGCTTAAATTTATGAAGAGCAGACGATCAGTGCCCTGTCACTAGGCAGAACAGGGAAATGCCTTGTTTGCACAGGCATCCCCCCGTTCTGCCTCTCTGTGACCCAATCGCGGGACACCGGCGGACATCAAGTCCGCGAGTCCTGCGAGCACGGTCACAGGGAGTGCAGCGGCTGCGCGTGGGTGCCTGCGGTGGCGCCCACGCGCCTGCTGCATGCATTCTTAAAGGGGTCGTACAGGTATGCCAATTTGCCTACTGCTGCCATTCTGCCAACGTATATCGGTGTGCAGCGGTCGGCAAATGGTTAAGGTCCCAGCAGTACTGATTTACAACATTTTTAACAGAATGTTAAAAATCACCCTTCCCATTAATAAAACATTATCTATTCATAGAGGTGACCTGTCTGTTTTCCATTTTTTAGAGCTTTTCATTCAACATTTTTTTTTGTTCCTAATACTAAAATTAACCAGATTGGGACTGGTCAAGTCAAGCTAATTTCAAAATAAAAAAAAATGATTTCACAACTAAATATGCACTGCCAGAGAACTGTATTGGAGAGAAAGTCCATTCATTTTTTATTTTTGTATAACACCACATACCCAAGCCTGTTATTTAAAGGGTTTGTGTTTTCCAAGTTAGCCAGATGAAACATTCAATATTTTTTTTAATTGTCATTGTTATCTGTTACCCTTGGCAGTGCCCAGAATTTACCAAGAAGATTGTCCTCCACACCCAGACTTCAAAGGGAAAATCTGCTAAATTCAAGACTATTGAACTTCAAAAAAGATTATCTGAACCCTTAGCAAAGAGAACCTGGGCATATTTGCTTATCTCTAACGTGCATCACAGTGATGACTGCTACTTTTACAAGGTAATAACTGGGTATTGCAAATGCATATGGTGCACACGTATCATGCATTTATATAATTTCTGTCTACCATATAATACAATATATTTAAATGAACATTTTGGGGTCACAGTTAATTTTTGAGTCTATGATTTACCAATACATCCCTTCTACATTGCTGAAATATACATTTTTATGTCTGTTGTTTTGGTTGAATGACACTTATTTCATTCCACAAGCTAGTTCAGTCTACTCTAAGTCTTTCTTCTTTCATCCTTTCATATTTCAACATCTCATTGACATTGACAGCCACATTAGTCCAGAGGGACATTCCATTAAAATGACAGAAATTAAAGCTTTGTCAATGAGCTACAAGTATCCTATGACATAAGACATCCGTTTTGTTTGAACTTTATGAACCTTAATCATGTCATTAAGTTTCGATCTTACAAGAAATCGCACCTAAGGAAATAATTCTAAACAGTAGTTTGGTTTACCTGATGTGTAATTATAGTGTAATTTAAAGTATATGTGAACCCACACATTGTAAAACAACCCATTCAGTTTAAAATAGAAAGGCAAAACGTTGTGTGTTTGTATATATATGTATATATATATATATATATATATATATATATCTATCTATCTATCTATCTATCTATCTATCTATATATATATAGATATATATATATATATATATATAGATATAAAGATATATATATATACATATATATATATATATATATATATATATATATATATATATATATATATATATATATATATATACAGTATATATATCATAGTAAATCTGTTTTCCCAGCTGCATAAGGCTGGGGGAGGAGAAACAGCAGAACACTGTCCTCCCCAGTGAATGGCCCTGCAGGGGAGGGGGTTTTCAGCACAAGGCATGCAGCTTTAAGGCATCCGCAAGCATGTTATTTAAAGGATTTGTGTATTTTCAATGTTGTCATCAAAAAACACTCTCCCTGCTGTATGGTATATCAGGAAGATCAAGTACATGGCCATAGGTGATAGGTAGGCCGTAGGTGTAAAATACAGCCTGTGGCTCAATACACAGGGTTATGTCAATACGCACTCGCACATGTGCTCATGGTAATACACTTTATAATGAATAAGCATGGACATCTGACAATGGCTTTGGTCTCATTTACACCATTTAAAGCACAACACACTGAGAAGAGTCTGAGTGGTCGTAAGTTTCTGTGACCCATGACATGAACTGCATTCTGTTATATAGTTTGACCTAAATTGCTTCTGAGTCTGCTATATCTTGATGTCCTGTTGCTGACCTGGGCTCACATCCTGTTTACTACTTCTGTCCTGTTTTGGTACCTCAGCTGCCTGCCTGTTGTCAACCCTGACCTCTACTTTGACTTTGCCCCTGCTTTTGTGTTGTTGGATGTTGCTGACTCAGCTCATACTGACTACAGTTCTTCTCTTTGCAACTGCAAGATCCAATGTCCACCCAGCAGTTCAGTCTCCTGAGTGCATGGTCCAAACATCCCCAGCAGTGCAGCAGCTTCCAGATTGCATCTGCACCATTTCAGGCACCCATGCTACGTTCTTGTTCTGCTACATCCTGTCTCTGACTTCAGGGGGTACTGGGCAGGAGGCAGAAGAGAAGCCCACTTGTCAACTCGGCCATGTACGTGACAATAGTTTGGCATTGGTACATGTCCGCCATGGCAGCACCCTGTTTCCCATGCTTTTTTTAAAAAAAAAGTAGTTTGCCTATTAGCCCTTACAATAGCCAGAATTTAAAAAACAAGATTCACCTCTTATAGACTAATAAGATTTGCCTAAGTTCAGGTTTGCCGTACTGCGCTACAATACATGAAATTGGAATAAGTAACAGAGCAGTGCAGTAATTGTATGAGATCCAATAAATGTATTAAAGTAATAAACATATTTAACCAGAACTGTGTTTTACAAAACAAGAACTTAATATCATAAGTAAGGGTAAAGAGAAATAAATTAAAGTTGATAATTATTCATCCAACTATTCTGTATAAAATGAAAGAGCTTAAGTTGCCCTCTAGCGTATACACATAACGTTGCTTATGAATTGAAGAGATAGCTACACTAATCCAGACTTGTTTGATAGGGGGCCCAGATAGATCCAATTAAGCATTTTTATTTTCTAGCAAAAATAATTTTTTATATAGTTTTATAACAGTAGTTAGTTGATACACATTTTCCAAAGAACATGACAAAGGGTGTGGCTGTATATTGGAGAGAAACAAATCTGAAATGTCTTTCGTAACCTCCACCCTATGGTGCTGTAAGTTAGGGCTATTTCGTACCATATGGAAAAACTCTCCTGTGTCAAGATGACATTAGTGTTGGTACGAAAACCAGCCATAAAGTGATTCTAAAGGTTACAATAATAAAAAATAAAAAATACAATTAAAATAAATAACAAACATATCATACTTACTTTTTGGGTCCCCCGCTGGCGGTCCTGGCTCTTCCCCGCTGACGAGTGCCCCCAATAGGAAGCCTCTTGCAGTTGGGATAACCAGTGTCAGAATGTTTTTCACCTTAAAATGGCACTTACACTTTAGGTGATGGTGACCCCATGACATGCCACATTTGGGGTGATTCCCTCTTTTTAGAGGCATCAAGCTCCCACTTACTCCTGGCCCTAAGCGGTGCCGGAAGGAAGTTTACCCCCCTCCCTCCCTGCAATCTTCTGGGACACATCATAGGTCCCAGAAGATTTTCCAGCCATTATCAGTGCGCAGCGTGCCTCGTGCATGCGCAGTGCGTGCCCAGCTGTGAAGCCACAGCCGGGTGTCCACAGTAAGAATGCCAGTGCCATGGAGAGGAGGGGAAGAGGAGTGGGGCTTCGTACGCCCACATCGCTGGACCATGGGACAGGTGAGTGTCTGATTATTAAAAGTCAGCAGCTACACCTGAAGGTGTCCTATTGGACGAAACATATGCAGGGTGGAAATATAGTGAATCATGTCACTGGCTGCTGCTCAATGCTGTGCAGCATATTGTGTTTGCTATCTTTTTCCTTTGATAGAGTGTGGTGTGAATTTGCCTAGTTGTCAGTACTGGATCCCTCTAGGACCCAGCGCACTCACCTGACACAGCCTTGGCTGGGAAACACTGATTGGCCAGCTCTCCTTTAAAACACCTGTGTTTTCACCCAATCAGTGCTCGTGATAGAGTTACTCTGCTTGCCTTGTGTGATCCAGCCTGACCTGTTTATCTGTAAACTTTGTGTATGACCCGGCTTGATTGACCCTGCTTGTTGCTTCCGATTTGGTACCTTTCGAACTCTGATTTATCCGTGTATGACCCGGCTTGCCTAGACCACGCTTTGCCTGACTCCTGTAAGCAACATCCATTGCAGCGGTGCACTACTAGCACCAGCAACACCATCAACATCCACACCTGCGGTGAACTTCAAGTTCCAGCTTTCCTGCTCATCACAACACCTACTTCAGCAGTGAACTACAAGTGCCAGCTGTCCCGCTCGTCTCAACCCTGCATCCATGGTGAACTACAAGTCCCAGCGCTGACCTGCTTCTCAAGACCTGCTCATGGTATGTGCTCTTGTTATTGAACTGTAGGCATATTATCACACCTGAACTGTTGTCTGCTGCTAGCCTGATATGAAACCTGACATTATCATGAGCCATACATAAAAAGGGAAAACCCGGGGGGGCGTGGCCTGACACGAGCGGAGAAGGTCGCATTATGGAGGAGCTCTGCTAAACCAGGCAAATCCACCTCCATCCTGGGCAAGCGACACACGCTTTTTCCCCCGAAAGCTCCATCCACACCCCTGAGCCTCCCCTGAACAGACCCCTACCTGTTTGGAGCTCCCCGGTCGGTGGTGGGAGTCGTGTCACGGCTCCAGGCCGGCTCCGTCCACCAGGGCCTCGTCGCCATCTTGAGGCCTACACTGCCGCGGAATCCCCGGCCTCGGGTACCGCGATTCACGGCGCTCGCAGCAACCTCTCAGGTCCCTCCGGAACCGTTCGCCCCACACAGTGCGCCCACCGGCTGGCTACCAGCGCTACATCCCGGCCCCCAATTAGCTCCAGCCACAACAGGGCCACCGCCAGCTTGGGGCCTAAACAGCTACTGAAGCCTTGGCCTCGGGAGCGGTGCTGGACGTGACGGAGGGCGCATCTTCACCCCAATTCCTCCTGAGGCGATCCATCAACACCAGCAGAGGAAGCGGAGGGGTTTGTGGGACCATCTAGAGCGCCCTGTATGGACTGAGCCATAACTGTGGAGGTGAGCTGCATCCATTTTGCTATACTCTCAGCCCTCTAGCAGCCTCCTCCCCCCTCCATCTCTATACCTTCACTCATTTCTGTTTCACCCTGTCAGCACAACAAGTGACCTAGACAGTACTATTTAATAACTAACCTAAGAGGGGAGAGGAAGAAGGGGAAAGAAAAAAAGGAAAAAAAAGGGAAAAAGACTCTGGGGTATCTGCAAATACAGCAGCTCATATGTGAGGTAATTTCCACTGGAGATAACCACATACTGCAGATCCCTACCAGGGGGGATATCACTAGTCTCTGTCAAATCTCCTCAGGACACTCTTCCACACTGAGAACCCCTGACTAGCCCTCACACCTGGCTAGATTAAGGTGACAGCATAAAGGATTAATATCATCTGATATTTTATCTTTCATCAATAGACTTTACACAACAGGATTCATTCCTTGTCTGAGGCCTCCCAAGCAATTCAATCTGAGTGGATACAATACACAGAGACAGGAAACTAGTGGTTTCCTCAGCATCGCTCCTCAAGACCCTCAGTCCATAATCCCCCCCCTGTCAGAGTACATTGCAGCCTCTCAGATTAAGTCTACCATCTGAAGAAATATACACCACATAATTTTAAGGCTGCAATCTTAAGAGGAAAACTTTCATTCAACAATATCTTACTTAATCTGCTATAATCGCAAGTCATTTACTATAATTCATTTCAGGGATACTTTTTAAGGTGGCGACTTAGGGAAGACCCACCACTCACCGTCGGGTGTCTGATGACAAAAAATGTTGAAGATCTTAGATCCCCCCCCATCTACAGTAATGACACCCACTTATTATATTAAACGGGGACTCCACCTATAACAGATTTTGTCAGTTTTCACAGTTTGACTACAAGCCCTGGTACCCAGGTATGAACTGAGCACTAAAATATCATGCTCCTCCCAATGGTTGATTCAGGATACTTAATAAATCTGCCAACGACCCTAATATTCACTTAGCTTTGACTCATGTGGGTGCAAATATTCTGCTACACATTCAACACATGAAGGGAAAGCGAAACAAGAAGAACAAGAATACTATTAAAACTTTAGCCGTCGAGGAATCTCTTAAAAACATGGACTCCAAACTCCAGACACATACGCTGGAAATTACCGAAAATTCTATGTCTGTCAAACAAATCTCATCTCACCTGTTAGCCATCTCACCACCCCCTTCATCAGACTCTATATCACATACAGCGCTATACTCGTCTGTTGTTAAAGAAGGAATAATATCCACAATGTCGGGTCAATTAACCCCTTCTGAGGCCCCTTCTCAAAACCCTATCTACATCCATTCTAATACTGAACGCTCCCCTGAAGCCCCCTTCAATGTTACTGACTTATTCAACAGGATATCGGAAATGCTAGATAGGGGCCTCACCCAGAACGCTGAAAGAATCACTAAGGACATCAGGGCCGACTTCCAAAGCCTTGGAAACAGGATTGAATCCATAGAACGGAAACTGGATATTAATGTCTCTAGAATCAAACAAAATACTGACCACATACAACACCTGCAAGAACAACTGGAGGCGGCCCAGGCCAGAATAGATGATTTGGAGAACAGATCAAGGAGGGATAATTTCAGGCTCAGGGGGCTACCTGAGTCCATCACAGATGTACACTCAGCTATACAGGACATCATAAAAATCCTGATCCCATCCATGCCTATTCACAAAATGGAATTAGACAGAGCACATAGATCCCTAGGCCAGCCAAGAAAAGACGGCTTACCGAGAGATGTGATAGTAAAGCCTCACTATTACTCCACCAAAGACGAGGTGATGAAAAAATCTCGACAACAAGAAAACCTTCAATATCAAGGTGCAACGATTCAAATATTTTCAGACATATCTCCCTACACCATTCAGAAGAGGAGAGCGATGAAACCACTACTTTCTGCCCTCATGAAAAAAGACATTAAATACAAATGGGCCTTTCCATTCGCCTTAAAATTCAACTATAACGGCAGACTCCACGTAGTACACAACTTTCAAGAAGGTGAAAGACTATTACTAGACCTGAAAATTATTTCACATGAACCAGCCATGGACACTTTACCACCGCAACAAACCTCAGCTAAAAGAAATACACCCAATAGTCCAACCTTAAATCCCTGGAATAGAGTCAAACACAGGAAAGTCTAAAATAACTCTACTAAACATCAACTGAAATGATTTAATCTTAGCTCCGGTGGTGTCCATCCCCCATTCATATAAGTTGTTGTGTATTTTTTATTTATTTTTTCTTCCCCAATAGGCCTTCTTTTAATATGAATTGTTTCTCAATTCTTGATCAAATTACTTATAAGGTTTTCTGGTAGAGTAAGAGTTAATATTTACTGGCTCACTTATATAATGTATTTATTTATTCTTGTGGTTTTTCAATATCTACTTACCCATATGGTTCTACAATTTTTATTTTTTCCTATGGTATTAAACATTTTTTTTTTTTTTGGGGGGGGGGGAGGTACTATCTCTTCAATTGTTATTTTTGGGGGATCAACCCTTTGTTTTTCAAAATTTAATTCATGAACTTTTTGATTGTCGCTGACAGCTGGCGGTGAGGCCCTGAGCCTCAACCTACTTCTTGGAGCGACACTTTGTCGCCCTGACAAGTAGGAAGTTAGTCCTCTAAATGGACTACTCTAATAAATTCTGTTTGATTGAAGGAAGGAGCAAACTTCCCTTCCTTCAATCTGGGTCATGGTTTGACCTTTTGCAATACTACATCTTGCTTTGTTGTTACCATTTTTGCCTTTATTTCCATGTATCTATTCTCCCCTTCTTTTCCCCCTTTACCTTCCCACCCTCCCTCCCGGCCTACCTGCCATCACAGGTGTCTTCTGAGCTATGGACTCAGTCTTCAAGACACGATCTGTCCATAACACTCTTTATGACCCATGGCTGGCTCAAATAACACTACTAAACCCCTGCGTGTTGTGACACACAACACCCAGGGGTTGAACTCTCCTATTAAAAGACAAAAAGCCCTCCAGGCATACAAGGCGCTTCATGTAGATATAGTGCTCCTGCAGGAGACACACTTCCCAAGGCGGTACTCCCCCTCATTCCTACACTCCCACTTCCCAGTATTCTATTTATCCAACGCGGAAAACAAGACGAAAGGAGTGGCTATCTTGTTATCCAAATTTTGTAATTTTAATTTACTAAAGGAATATGGAGACCCGGAAGGCAGATTTATTTTGGTAAAAGGAACTCTTGACGAGAAGCTATACACGTTTGTCTCCTATTACGCCCCCAATAGGGGACAGAAGAAGTTTTTCTCTCAGATGCTTGAGGTCCTCCATCCTCTTATGGAGGGCATCATTATCATGGGAGGAGACTCCAACCTGGCTTTCCATTCGGGCTTAGATAAATCCAAACCAAATAATAATAAACTCATAAGGCCAACCAAAATTAGCACACAAGTAGCTCGCATGCTTCATCAATCCCGATTGACCAATATTTGGAGAGAATTAAATCCGAAAACTAAAGATTACACCCACTATTCTAATCCTCACAAATCGTACTCCCGCATAGACCATATATTAATATCCAACCATCATGTCCCAGCAGCCTCTAAATCCACTATAAAGGATGTCCCTTGGTCAGACCACTCCATGGTTCTATTAACCTTGAGAAAAGAGGACACAACTTATAAAATGTCTCACTGGACACTTAACCAGTCGATCTTAAAAGATCCCACTCTCATGGCAGAAATCGAACAATCCATAAAGGAATATTTTGAAATTAACGATACTAAAGATATATCCCCCGAAACCTTATGGGCTGCCCATCTCCAGAAAGCCTTTGATTCAGTATCTTGGCCATTTTTGTTTTCTGTTTTGAATCGTTGGGGGTTTGGTTCTAAATTTTTAGGAATCATCTCCGCTCTCTATTCCACCCCTGAAGCTAAAATCCGGTTACAAGGCATATTCTCGGAATCTATAAATATCCAAAGAGGCACAAGACAGGGCTGCCCTCTATCTCCTCTGATATTCGCTATTGTTATTGAATCTCTGGCCATAGCCATCCGAGATAACGCGAATATCAGGGGAGTTCATTGTAATAAAAAAGAACACAAATGCGCATTATTCGCAGATGATTTGCTACTCTTCGTGACCTCTCCCATCTCCTCCCTTCCGGAAATTTTCTCCCTGCTAGACGAGTTCTCTAAAGTCTCGGGTCTCACGGTAAACATGCTTAAATCTAGGGCCCTTAATATTTCTCTTTCAGAACCCACAGTGTCCCTCTTGAGAAACAAATATATTTTCAAATGGGACTCTACGTCTACTAACTATTTAGGTATCAACCTGACCCCAAATTTCCAGAATTTATACTTAGCCAATTACCCTCCTATGTATAGGAAACTCGAGAAGGACCTTACCGAATGGGGAGCGCAGAAAATAGGCTGGATCGGCAGAATTAATTCTACCAAGATGACTCTCCTCCCGAAACTTCTATATCTTTTTCGATCCCTTCCGATCCCGATAATAAAAAGCCATCTAAAATCCTTTCAAGGTAAAATCACCAAGTTTATCTGGAACAAAAAGGGACCCCGTCTTCCCTCTCGTAGTCTGTTTAACTTACCTGAACAGGGAGGTCTAGGAGTGCCAAACTTGTTATGGTATTATCAATCCGCGAGGTTAGCGCAATTATCGGAGGTTTACCTTAGAAATGATCGCCCAGATTGGATAGAAATAGAAGAACAGGCTTCCCCATTATCCACAATTGAAGAACTCATGTGGCGCGCTCCTAAAAGTAGACCCCCTATACTATCCCCCACCCTATCACAAGCATTGGTATTATGGGATTCACTTAAAAGCAATCCACTCTTAATTTCTAGAGGCAAACCTTTGTCAAGTATCTTTCTCGACCCATCTTTCTGCCCCAAAACGGAAGTGGACTCCTTCAAATGGTGGCTTGATAGGGGGGTGTACCGCATTGGTCGTTTCTTTCAACACACAGGTCCTCTTCCTGAGCAATTCCTTATAGACAACCTTTGCCCCCCCCCCTCTGAAAGTTCCAGATTACACCAAATACATGCCTTTGCTCAGTAACTTTGGAACGATAAAACAATTTCTGGCCTTTTGACCCCATATGAACATAAATGCGAACAAACTCAGAATAGGAAAGGTATTATCTCTATCATCTACAAATCTCTTGCATCAAATAACATAAAATTACCTCATATGCTAGCTTGGGAAAGAGAGCTTCAAGAGGACTGGGACTTGGTGGACTGGCAAAAAAACTACTCTAGATCTCTTAAGGGTTTTAAGAGTCCATCCCTCATTGAAGCAAATATAAAAAATTTCACTAGATGGTACTTGGTCCCATTCAAATTGGCCACCATGTATCCGTCATCCTCACCACTATGCTTTAGAGGTTGTCAAGGAATAGGCACCATGATCCATACTTGGTGGGAGTGCCCTAGGATACGGGGATTCTGGAACAGGGTATTCCAGATCATCAGGAGAGTTACCGGTTGTAACCTCCATCAATCTCCTGCAATAGCCTTATTGAATGGTCTAATACCACAGAGTTCCAGGGCCATTAGACAGCTGATTCTATTTATACTGACTGGCGCCAGAATCACTTTAGCGGCTGCATGGAAGAAACCGTCTGTTTCCATTTTACACATGAAGAGAAAGGTTACATGGATTATGGAACAGGAAAAAAGAATTAACTCTATGTTAGATACCTCTACCCAGTTCACTGAAATTTGGGAACCTTGGTTGATTTACATGGGAATCTCCCACAACATGTAAGTTTAGTTTTGGCTCTGGACTCAGACTGATGTAATCCTATGGCAGGTAGGCCCACCCTCCCTTTCCCTTTCCTCTCCTTCCTCTTTCCTCCTTCTCCCCCTCTCTTTTCTTTACTCTTATTTTTTCTCTTGAACAGGAAATATTCATTACATATCATATTCTCCACTGGTCTCAGGTAGTGCTGATTTAGTTTAACTGGATGTATGTATTAAATTCCTTGTCTCCTTTTAGGTTTATAAGTTAAGAGTTGATTGAGAGATGTTTCTCTGGACAACATTTGGATCCAATTTTTTTGTCATCAAGGGGGGGCTGGGTGGGGGGGGCTGCCCCCCTCCTCGACACAGATTGCTCCCGGTGGGGGTGTCAGGGGGAGGGGATGCCCCCGGAAACCTATCCTCTCCACGGTTCGGTATGATTTATTCCTTACATATATTTTAGTTTTATGATCTCAGCTTATAATAAAAGTTTTATAGATTGCTTAGTAAACAGGGAATTTTAGCCCTAAAATGTTGTCGCTACCTCTACTGATTCCCATCCCTCATGATTATACACGTTTACACTCCCATGTTAAACTTACCAGGTATATAGTTGGGACATTGGGGGGGGGGGAGGGAGGAGAGGGGGAAATCTAGTTAAGAAATGTAATCTATTGTTTACTACTATAATTGTCAACACAATGTTTCCTGATGCATTTATTGTATTACGTTTATTACTCTGTATGCTCTTTATTTTATTATAATAAACTTAAATTTAAATGATAAAAAAAAAAAAAAAGGGAAAACCCATCATGGATTCTGGATTCTGAGCAGGCTCAGATGTTTGCATCCCCTACTACAACTGTTACAAAAACTTTATCTGAATCAAAAATTCCTTTGCCTGACCGTTTTTCTGGCGACTGTAAGGGATTCTGCAACTTTAAAAACAGCTGCAAATTATATTTCAAATTAAGGCCATCCTCTTCTGGCTCTGAAACTCAGAGAGTTCAGATCATTATCTCTCTGCTACAGGGTGATCCCCAGGCTTGGGCCTTTAACCTTGAACCAAACCATCCAGCCCTGCTAACTGTAAATGCCTTTTTTGAAGCCCTTGAATTGCTTTGAATTGTACGATGATCCAGATCGTATGGCTACTGCAGAATCAACCCTGCGTAACTTAAAGCAAGGAACCACCACAGCTGAAATGTACTGCTCAGAGTTTCGCAGGTGGGCCCCAGAATCTTGCTGGAATGATGCAGCTCTCCGCAGCCAGTTCAGAATAGGTCTTTCAGATGCAATTAAGGATGCTCTGGTCAACTTCTCCTATCCAGCCACACTGGAGGAAGCTATGTGTCTAGCCATTAGAATTGATCGCCGTCAGCGAGAGAGGGGGCGAGAAAAAAATATGGCTGTGGCAAACTGTATACCTCCCTTACCACCTGACCATCCCACCTCCAGTGCCAGTTCAGTGGAAGAACCTATGCAGTTAGGCTCCACCCGGCTATCTGCCCAGGAACACACACGCCGGCGTAATATGGGACTTTGCCTGTATTGTGGCCTCAGGGGTCACATGCTCCGTTCGTGCCCTACACGTCCGGGAAACTCCAGGACCTAGGTGATTATGGGGAGGTCACCTTAGGTCTGCTTTCATCTCCCCAGGGGGACAGTCGTATACTTCTACCCAGTGTTATTCACTTTAGGACAGGGACTCATGAACTGCTGGCCTTGGTAGATTCTGGAGCTGCTGAGAATTTTATTGATAAGACTCTGATTACCTACTTGTCCCTGGAAACTCATACGCTAGATTGCCCAGTCCGCCTAATTTCTGTGGATAACCGGCCTCTCTCACAAGACCTTGTGCTTCAGTCCACCAATCCCTTCCAGTTACAATTGGGGGCCCTGCACTGGGAGAAGATTTCATGTCTTGTCATTGACTCTCCATCCACTCCTTTGATCCTAGGCCTTCCTTGGCTTCAGAAGCACAATCCTGTAATTGACTGGCGAACAGAAAATATTCTGGCTTAGTCCAATCAGTGTAAAGAAAGTTGCATCCAGCACCCTGTTCGACTTGCTGCTTGTCAAGTGGGAATGGAACAGATTCCGCTTTGTTATAAGGACTTTCAGGATGTGTTTTCTAAAGGGAGTGCTGACACCTTACCACCTCATCGCAGTTATGACTGTCCCATTGACCTTTTGCCTGACACTACACCTCTGCGAGGGAGAGTCTTTCCATTGTCCGAACCAGAGAACCTTGCTTTGCAAGAATACATCCAGGAAAACCTAGCTAAAAGTTTCATCCGTCCCTCTACTTCTCCCGCAGGCGCAGGTTGCTTCTTTGTCCCAAAGAAGGACGGGGGTCTAAGACTTTGTGCTGACTACAGAGGTCTAAATAAAATAACCGTTCCCAATCGGTACCCTCTCCCTCTCATCACAGAGTTGTTCTCCCAAATCCAGGGAGCAAAGATTTTCTCCAAACTAGACCTAAGGGGAGCCTATAATCTAGTGCGCATCCGTGAAGGAGATGAGTGGAGGACAGCCTATAACACCAAGGATGGCCACTACGAATGTCTTGTCATGCCTTTCGGTCTCAGGAATGCACCAGCTGTCTTTCAAAACTTTATGAATGACATTTTCCGTGATCTGTTGGGTCGCTTTATGCTTGTATACTTGGATGATATTTTGATATATTCTCCCAATCTTGAAACGCATCAAAGGCACGTCCGCTCAGTGTTGGCCCGATTAAAGGCTCATTCCATTTTTGTTAAGCCTGAAAAATGTTCATTTCATGTCAAACAAGTACCTTTTCTGGGCTACCTAATCTCTGACACAGGCCTAACCATGGATCCAGCCAAGATTCAGGACATTCTAGACTGGGCATCACCTTCAGACCTGAAAGCAGTTCAGCGCTTCCTGGGCTTTGCAAATTTCTATCGGAAATTCATTAAGAATTTTGCCACCATTGCACATCCCATCACCTCTCTCACCAGGAAGTCTCAGGCTAAGTTTAAATGGACTACTGAAGCCCAGACAGCCTTCACTCAGTTGAAGAAAGCCTTTACCTCTGCACCAATTCTACGCCATGCTGTTCCTGAGCTGCCTTTTATTGTGGAGGTAGATGCATCCGAAGTAGGGGTGGGGGCGCTTCTGTCACAAAAGGACCCTGTAACTGCTGCCATCCACCCCTGTGCCTTCCTGTCCCGTAAATATTCCCCAGCAGAGCGCAACTATGATATAGGCAACAGAGAACTGTTAGCCATAAAGCTAGCTTTGGAGGAATAGAGACATTGGCTGGAGGGAGCTCGCTATCCATTCATAGTTCTGACTGACCACAAAAACCTTGAATACATCCATTCTGCTAAAAGACTGAACTCACGTCAGGCCAGGTGGTCATTGTTCTTCTCCAGATTTGACTTCACAATTTCTTATTTACCAGGGCCAAAAAATGTTAAGGCCGATGCCTTGTCTCGCAGTTTTTTATCAGAATCCCCACCTCCGCTTCCTCCACAATCCATTATCTCTGAGGACAGAATTTTGGCTTTCACCCAGACTGACATTGCTGAGGCCTTGTTACCTGCACAGGCTGAAGCCCCCCCTTCCACTCCCTCTGGTATGCTTTTTGTGCCCTTGGCTCTTCATTTGCAGGTTTTGCAGCAGGTACATGCGTCAAAGCCTGCAGCGCATCCGGGGTTTAGACAAATTTATGAGATTATCTCTCGCAACCTCTGGTGGCCATCGATTAGGCAGGATGTGTTAGCCTTTGTCCAGGCTTGTGAGGTTTGTGCCAGAAGCAAGGGCAGTACCTCTAAGCCCTCCGGTCTTCTACGTCCTCTACCAATACCTACTTGTCCCTGGACCCATTTATCTATGGACTTTATCACTGACTTGCCTCAGTCCCAGGGATGTTCCACGATCTGGGTGGTGGTAGACAGGTTCAGTAAGATGGCCCACTTTGTTCCACTTCCGAAACTGCCGTCTGCTAAAGATCTGGCATCTTTATTCATTAAACATGTTTTCAGGCTCCATGGGGCACCAATTAACATTGTCTCAGACCGCGGCTCTCAGTTTATAGCCCAGTTTTGGAAGGCCCTTTGTTCTCAGCTAGGGATTAAGTTATCATATTCTTCAGCCTATCATCCCGAGACAAATGGCCAAACAGAAAGAACTAATCAGACTCTTGAGAAGATGGTACGTTGTCTGATGGCCAATGATGAGGTGGAGTGGGTCAACATCCTTCCATGGGCAGAGTTTGCCTTTAATAATTGTGCCAGCTCTTCTACAGGGACCTCTCCCTTCTTCTGTGTTTACTGGTTGCATCCTCGTGTGTGCTCCTTTGATCTTCCACCCTCTGATGTTCCAGATGCCAACACCACGATTGAAAATTTCTCCAAAATCTGGTCTGACGTCAATCGTGCTATTTCTTGTTCGGTGCAGGCTTTTAAGAAAACGGCTGATAAGAGGCGCTCAAAGGCTCCTGGATATAAAGTTGGTGACAAAGTGTGGCTATCATCCAAGAATCTGTCCCTGCATGTTCCATCCAAAAAACTTGGCCCAAAATTCATCGGGCCCTATGAGATTTCGGAGATTGTTAATCCTGTGTCCTATAGATTAAAACTCCCCCCGTCCATGCGCATTCCTAATGTCTTCCATGTTTCTTTATTGAAACCTGTTCACTCTAGTCTCCAAGTAAATGAACCAGAACCTGTAGATGTGTCGGATAGCTCCAGACGAGTACGCAATTCCTTACAATATCTAGTTCATTGGAAAGGTTTTGGCCCAGAGGATCGATCCTGGATCCCAGCTCGCGATCTCCATGCTGATCGCCTTAAGAAGAAGTTCCATCTTCGATATCCAAGTAAGCCTGGCAGTGCAGGAGCAACCCCTCGAGAAGGGGGGGGGGGTACTGTCAGTACTGGATCCCTCTAGGACCCAGCGCACTCACCTGACACATCCTTGGCTGGGAAACACTGATTGGCCAGCTCTCCTTTAAAACACCTGTGTTTTCAACCAATCAGTGCTCGTGATAGAGTTACTCTGCTTGCCTTGTGTGATCCAGCCTGACCTGTTTATCTGTACACTGTGTGTATGACCCGGCTTGTTTGACCCTGCTTGTTGCTTCCGATTTGGTACCTTTCGAACTCTGATTTATCCGTGTATGACCCGGCTTGCCTAGACCACGCTTTGCCTGACTCCTGTAAGCAACATCCATTGCAGCGGTGCACTACTAGCACCAGCAACACCATCAACATCCACACCTGCGGTGAACTACAAGTTCCAGCTTTCCTGCTCATCACAACACCTACTTCAGCAGTGAACTACAAGTGCCAGCTGTCCCGCTCGTCTCAACCCTGCATCCGTGGTGAACTACAAGTCCCAGCGCTGACCTGCTTCTCAAGACCTGCTCATGGTATGTGCTCTTGTTATTGAACTATAGGCATATTAGCACACCTGAACTGTTGTCTGCTGCTAGCCTGATATGAAACCTGACACTAGTTCAGAGTAATTATAGGGGTCTTAAAAGAATATCATACTTGTTGATAAATGGTGATGGTGGGGTTATCTGATTGTTTTGTACTGTAGATCTTGCAGCAAATCTTCCTGGTAAGCGAGCATTCACTCAAGAGTGTGGTGTAGACATGCACAGGACATTTTCCTACCGATCTGACATGGTGGTGGTAGACAACATTTTAACACATTAACTTTATTAATTTAATTGAATATTACACTTAATATTTGATATATTTGTACTTAGTATATTGATTAATAGTACTGCACTATTTTTGGGCTGTACATTTGTTTTTCTGTACCCTGGATGTTAATACTTATTGTTTTATGCTGTAGATCTTGCAGAAAAATTCATGGTAAGTAAGCAATCACACAAGTGTGGTGTGGACATACACTGGAAGATTTGCTATCGATCTGACATGGTGAACATGTGAACTTTTTTTTTGTAAATTCTTTTTATTCAACATTTTTTTTACATAGAAAAAAAATATATACAAACTTAGAAATAGTAAACATTCATCACTACAATTCCCAGCACCAGTGCCCAATGCAGCTCTCATATCCAATAATAGCAGACATCAGGAGTCATTTCATATAGAAATCATAGTAAAGGGGAAAAAGGAGAGTGGGGGTATACACAATGAACTATTCACCAGGAGGCACTTTATTGATCTAGAGATCCTAGAAAACCTTAAGCAGGACTGTCAGCAGGACTGTCAGCCATAAATGTATGTGATCTCAATATCAAGAGATCAACTCGAGTCGGTAAGGAGTAGGGGAGGGCTGGCAGCCTTAGGCCTGGGGGGCAAGTCCAGTCAAGTGGCCCATAGAGCGTGCAAAAGTGATGGATCGAGGAAAACAGTGAAAGATTTTTCATGATCACAAAAGTCCTCACAGAGCCTCCCCTTACATCAGAGTCCGAACAGAGGCCCCCCTTACATCAGAGTCTGCACAGAGGCCCCCCTTACATCAGAGTCCGCACAGAGGCCCCCCTTACATCAGATCTGATTTAAGGGGTGTTCTGGGAAGCTTGATTTAAGGGTGCATGCTGTGGACTATTCTGTAAAGCAGGTCTCTGCTCACCAAAGCCTTCCTCCCCTCCCCTTTAACAAAGTCCACAAAGCACCCCTTTTTATACACTGGGAGGCAGGAGAGACTAGAAAGGGTGAGCTTACCAGGATGGAGGCTGAGACGCAGGCAGGCTGTATGATGCTTTTTTGTGTTCAAACTTCCTGTCGAGTGCCCACACATGCCCGGGAGTGTGGGCAAGGCAGACTCAGAAGGAGAAGGAGCAGATGATCTCTATTCTCCTCGTGTCTGTGCAGAGAGAGAAAGGGATGGCAGCGCTGGTGTGCGCTGAGGCTGAGCTATGTGTGAGATGAGACATAGCTCAGCTCTGCAGCCATCTAACTCGGAGCTGACACAGGCACGGCTGCACAGTGGTAGGTGAGCAGCGGCTGTGACCTGTGTTAACAGAGCTCCAGCAGGCATATTCCTGCTCTGCAAAAACAGCATTTCGTAGTGGCGGCCCATGGCTGTGCATATTGTCACCAGATTTTCACCCTGCCCCCTCCTGCCAGCCCTCCCCTGGTAAGGAGACATAAGATAAGAGGTGGAGGTTCTCATCTGTCCTTTATTGGCACGGTTTTACTTTGGGATTTTTTGGCACAGTTTCTTTTGGGAACTTCTTTGTTTGAAGTTATGGATAATTTGATTTTCATGGACTAATACTTCATAAACTGAATCCATTATATATGATCCACGATTTTGTGTTTGCACAGGGGAAATTTTGTGCATAAGATAATCACATTTATATGGTGCAGCTAACACAGTCATAGATCAATTTAATCATTTTGATTTGTGTTTGAGGTGTTTTATATATATATATGTATATATACTGTATATATATATATATATATATATATATATATATATATATATATATATATAATTATATTGTTTTCACTATATATTTTTCTCATCGCATTAGTTTAATTAATGCAGCGCAGCTCATTCAAATTTTATTCGTATAGTGTCCATATTTCACATATTTGGTTGCAGCAGCACTTTTATCACATTTATTTATATCTGTGTATTTCACTATTATCTATTTTTTCATTATTTACACTTGAGACCTGCGCAGTATATTATAGTATACTACTACAGTATAAGCGCTGCCTTTTTTACTTTTTCTCACTTGCAAAAACCTTTTTAAAAACACAGAGCATGTTTGAAACTGTTGCATTGCTTGCTTTTATTGGGTAATTTAAATTAACTACAACATATGACTAGACAAATAAAATTAATATTATACTTTATAGTACATTGCTACAGCATGTCCGATTTCCATCATTTTGTTTGATATATGCATGTTTTGATCTTCTACATAAGCCAGTTTATTTTGTTAAATATATTTCATCTGTTTCCATCATATTTTACTACAAAACACTCCTAAACTGCAATAATTGCAAGCATGCAGTCTATAAGATAAAATCTGCGTAGGTTACTTGAACAATTGTTAAAGCAAATGACTACTATGCACCAGGGATTTTCCAGAAAGGTTGAAGTCTAGTACAGTGGCAAATACTGTTGTGGTAAAATAAAATAATAGTGTGCTTTTAATCAACAGTTTGCCGAAAACATAATTCCTGAGAAATAAATACCATATACCCACAAGAATCCAAAGACAACATCAGCACTTCAAATTTCTACATATTTTGTATAGCAGTCCAATGAGATACTGGCTGTCTTTAACTTTTGAAATCTAATGAAAAGAAGGTACAGCTGATTTAAAAGGTTGATTTAAATGTTCTCTCTTTAGTGCATGTGTATATAGGTAAGTGAATAAAGTAAACTTCTTTTCACTTAAATAACCCAAAATATAACATTTGATACAGATTCAGTACAGTACAGTAAGGCCGAGTACACACGAGGAGACATGTCCGCTGAAACTGATCTGCAGACCAGTTTCCGCAGATATGTCCGATCGTGTGTACGGCCTAGCGGACAGGTTTCCAGTGGACAAAAGTTTCTAAGCATGCTTAGAAACTTGTCCGCTGGAAACCTGTCCGTCGGACATGTCCGCTGGTTAGTACGTCTAATCAATTAATTCGACGCATGCTTGGAAGCATTTTACTTCCTGGTTTGAGGACGTCGGTGACTTCTATGTCACTTCTATGTCACCGCGTTCTCTGTCCGCAGGGATTTTGGTCTGATGGTGTGTACACACATCAGACCAAAAGATCCCCGGAGACATGTCCGATGAAAACGGTCCGCGGACCGTTTTCATCGGACATGTCTCCTCGTGTGTACAGGGCCTCAAGAGGTGAGGGAAAATATTCACCTGTGCTGTGTGTAACAGTGTGTGTTTAACCGTTGTCTAATTTGGATGAAAATAATTACTGCGCTTAATCCTAAACACAAAATAATGAAATGAGCTGCTACAATATAAGCTGTGACTAAAATTCGAAAGTAACTGGAAATAAAGGTGTGGCGCTAAATAATAAAAAACTATAGTGAAATGTCTCTATATCACTAAGTGATGTATACCCAACAGGGTATAAAGTGAAAAAAATATTATTGTTAAAGTAATAAGTCCACAGACACAATACATGTGAAAATGTCCATCACAATGAAGTGAAGAGTAAGGCTGTGTACACACGGTCGAACATGTCCGCTGAAACTGGTCTGCGGACCAGTTTCCGCGGACATGTTCGATTGTGTGTACGGCCTAGCGGACTGGTTTCCAGTGGACAAAAGTTTTAAAACATGCTTTAAAACTTGTCCGCTGGAAACCTGTCCGTCGGCGTACTAACAAGCGGACCGAAATCCCCCGCATGCGTCGAATGGATTCAACACATGCGTGGAAGCATTTTACTTCCTTGTTTGCGGACGTTGCAGCGTCAACGTCACTGCCACATCACCACGTTGTCTGTCCGCTGGGATTTTGGTCTGATCGTGTGTACACACATCAGACCAAAATATCCCAGGAGACATGTCCGATGAAAACGGTCCGCGGACCGTTTTTATCGGACATGTCTCCTCGTGTGTACGCGGCCTTACAGTGAAGATAACGTATAGCTGTGTTGATCATCACATGGAAAATCCTTTCAGGTAGATATGATAAGACTAAATACGATTACCGGACTGGGGCAAGTAACGCGTCAGCCTGGTACACCACTTCCCTTATTGTTTTTATCTTTGAATTGTGATCACTTTTAATGTTTGTCGGTTTTTATTATTTAAAACCCACATTTTTGATCCGCACCATTGGAGCATCTTATTTTTTCCTTCCATGTTCTGGTGGATTACATTTTTTTGAGCTTCTCCATTCACCCCCAAGGGGTACACCCATTGGAATCTGCCTAATACCATCAAAAAAACACACGGAACTCTTAGAGTTCAGTCTCCTCTATACGTCGAGGATACCACCTATAGAGGGATTCCCAATCTTAGACTGCTGTGTCCATGGGTTATGTTCATAGCTGATATTATCCAGATTCTTCAAACAAGCTGAGTCTACTTGTGGGATTATTCATGCTCGATTGATCCGTTGTCTTTGACAGTCAGATCCACAGGTTCCGGTTAGCGTATTTAGTCTTAGGCCCCATACACACGATCGGACATATCCGATGAAAACGGTCCGCGGACCATTTCCATCGGATATGTCCGATCGGGAGTTTGATCCGATGGCGTGTACACACCATCGGATCAAATTCCCCGCCGCTGGACGGCGCGGTGACGTGGCGGTGACGCGGCGGTGACGTTGACGCCGCCGCGTTACCGCCACGTCACCGCACCAGGAAGTAAAACACTTCCGCGCATGCGCCGAATCCATTCGGCAGCGGCGCGGCGGCGGTGGGGGACGACATGTCTGCTGGTAAGTGTACTAACCAGCAGACATGTCGGGCGGACAGATTCCCACCGGATAGATTTCAAAGCTTGCTTTGAAATCTGTCGGGTGGAGAAATCTGTCCGCTAGCCCATACACACGAGCGGAGATGTCTGCTGAAACGGTCCATCGGACCGTTTTCAGCGGACATATCCCCACGTGTGTACGCGGCCTTAAAGATGAGGTAAATATGATCTACACGGCTATACGTTATCTTCACTGTTACTCTTCACTTCAGTAATTCAGTAATGGACATTTTGACAGAATTTATGAGAATTTTAAAGCCCCCTTCAAAATTAGGGAGTCATCCAGATATCTGATGTGCATATAGATTCATGTTGTTCACAAAAAATAAACAAAATGTGTATAATAACACCCACACCATGACAAAGTCTTTTATTAAAAATATCCCCATCATGTAAATCTATAGTTACTCACATATTCCAGTAATGTAAATACCATTGTCAATTACTATGAAGGATACGCTGCCCACCCAATGACACAGCCACGATGACTTGCATCCTATGACCCTGCTCCTGGTGGACTATTGCCCTGAATGACGGCTACCAGCCAGTTGCTGAAAGTCAACAAGCCAGCCAGTGGTGCTAGCTAATGTCATTGACCAAATATCGCCAGGACCATATTTTATCAATGATGTGGCATAGAATACCCTATGGCTTGTTTACAATGTGAAACAAGCCAGAAAACAGGCTGGGATGTGATACATTTAGTGGCGATAGTGATGCTACCGCTAAATGAATCATCAGGGGTTTGGGCAGGCAAACAGGCTGAATACAGGTATTTAGTTTGCCTGGTCAGCAGGACTCACACAACTAGAGTTCGGGTCAAACTCTCTTCCAAACTTTTAATCAACCCCAATCCAAAGTTAATTCCTAATCATGGCTAGTGATGAGCCGAACTGGCTTGGGTTTGGTTCAGCAAGGGTTTGGTATGAGTAAAGATGTTTGGATGCTGAATCTCCCAGTGACATCATTGATCATGGCCATATATGTTTAATGACGTCATTGTGATTGAGGACTCCTATTTATGTAAGTGAATGGGTCGAGTGATGTTAGTTGCTAAGGACATGGCTGGCGCAGACAACCGACACTTCCTTAAAAACCATTGACAGCAAAAAGATGTCATGTTCTTCCAAGCAGAATGCCTCAAATCATTCAGATCAATGTCAGGATAGTGAAATTTCAGTCTAAACTCATGTTTGGACCACAAACTCAGCCCATCTCTAATCTCTAATTGACTTTAAAATTATTTCCGAAGACAATTGAAAAAATATATAGCAGCAGTATAAATTAAATAGTAGCTCTTGTTAGAGGTTGACTGAATCATTCATTTGAGTTCAACTTTCAACTGAAATGCATGTGAATCAGGATTTTTTTACAATCACCTAGATGGCTGCAGCTGTTCCCCGCCGCCTCTAAGACCAAGCCCGCAGAGAGCTAGTGACTGTCAGACACCGACTCGTCGGTTTTCTGCCCTTCCAGTGCTCAGTGGAATGCTGGGTTGTTGAGGGAGAAGGAACAGCTGGATCAGGCTCATTGAGAGGCTGAGCCAACTGCCAGTCAGATCTGGATCTTTTCAGAGCCTGGACCAGCCCTAATACATCAGCCGACAGTGGGCTATAGCCCGCTGTCAGCTAAAAAATGGCCACAGAAGTGCAGAACTAACTCCACTCCTGTGACCAACAGGAGAAGTACTTCTCCTTTAATGATGTCATAAATCACTTGTTGATAACAGGGCCCATTGTTGAACTCAACAAATAACTGTGTGGCTATATGGCCCTATGGCCTATGTAGATATGCACCTTGGTTGGAAGTGTTCCAGGTATATGTGATTTGGTGCAAACCTAAGGTATACTTAGGATTGCATGGTCAAATTTGATCTTTTGCTACTGAGATTTACTCACTTGTCACCTCTCTTGCAAAACACTGAAATCAATTAGGCCGCGTACATCCGAGCAGACAGATTTGTTCAAATTGGTCGGGCCGACCGACTTGAACAAATCTGTCTGCTCGGGACATATTGGTTTGATCGTGTACACACGATCAAACCAAAATCCCCGCCACCAGACGGTGCGGTGACGAGGCGGTGACGTTGACGCCGCCACTAGTGTTGCTCACGAATATTCGCATTGCGAATATTCGTTACGAATATTGCATATTCGAGTATTCGCGAATAAATCGAATATCGTGGTGAATATTCGCTATTGCGAATATTCGTATTTTTTCAAATTTATTTTTAAAACAGATCACATCCTAGTGATCTCCATCGACGTCTAAAAGCATTGCTGGTATGATTAGAGACCCTGGGCCGAGTAGCTGAGGCTATTCTTTTATGTTGCCGAATATTCGCAATGCGAATATTTGTATTACGAATATTTGCGAATACTTTCTCTGCCCTTCTGTGTTTTGTGTATAAAAAAAAAAAATAATAGCTTTAGTTTAGTCATATAAGTTTGTGTAAGTAGAGTTAGTGTTTAGTGCATATTAGTTTCGTAATCCAGGAAATAATCTCCGTTTTCACGTGTTGACGAGAATTTCGCAATCAATTTCGCATTCGCATTAGCGAAATTTCTCAAAAAAATTTCTCAAAAAAATGTTTCAAAAAATTTTTTTGGATAAAATATCACAAATATTCGATATTAACGAATATTTCTCGAATATTCTTCTATATATTCGTGAAATATCACAAAATCGAATATGTACATTCACATCATGTATATAGTTGAAGATATACTCCAGTCATAACTAAAAGTCAAACTTTAAAGTGCATATATGGAGTCCATCCTGCTGGCTCAGTTTTTCAGCATTGCTATGGTGCACCAAGCCACCCTGGCTTTAGAGATCTGGGAATCACTGCTTGTAAAATGTGTGAGTGGTTCCCTAGATTACGCTAGTTTTTTGTTTTGTTTTTTACAAAGAGAATTATAGTATGCAAATTAACAGCTCTCTAATATTTAACATACTTTAAGTGCATTTCCACCTTCCTCTGTAAGATGGTGACTGATGGCCTAAATGCCAATGCAGGATTAGCAGAGAAAGAGTGCATTTACATTTTTTCAGACTAGTTATTCAATTATGAAACAAAGAAGAACCACATTTTAGATTGTTTATACATAATAAATCTATCTGACAGCAGCAGGTGCCATAAACATGTTTTCCAACTAAAATTGTAGTAGATTATCTACAAATATAATAGGTGTTGTTGTCATTGTATAGTATCGACACACAAACTGACAAATGCTTAGGAGCAAATCCCATCAGCAGCAGCAAGAATCTGCCATGTGGACGATTGTTAATAAAAAAAAAATCTGTTCAAACTTAGATAACCATTATAATAAAGATTAAGGCCCAGATTCACAGAGCAATTACGCCTGCGCAACAGGAGATGCGCGTGCGTAAGTCTAAATGTGCGCGTGCGTTTCGTTGCGCGGCATCCTCAGAACGAGATACGCAAAAAATCGCGTAATTTCGTTAGACTGGCGCATCCGTCCGCGCAAAAGTGCGATAGACACACCATTGATTTGCTAGTCAAATATGCTAATGAGGGACTTACGGGGATCCACAAAACAACATTGGGGCAGCGCAGGCGACGCAGTGTGCGCAACAGCAAAATGTCCTGTCTAAAATTAGAGCTGATAAAAGCTGGTCTAAAAAAAGAAAAAAAGTCTACTTGTTAGATAAAGCAACACTGTTAGTGAGCAGCTCAGCAGTCACACGTGTTGCTCAACAATCTGTATGCCAACATGCCAGGGGCATCGTCGCGCATAGCTATACTACTGACTTTAGATGAACAAAGAAGGAGGAGGGCACGGAGGATGGCACGGAGGATGGCATGGGAGAGGATATACCGTACCCGCATAGACCTGTTTGGCATGAGTGATTCTGAGGTGTATCGCATCTTCAGATTCACCCCTCATGCCATCCTGGAATTAACCACAACCCTGCAGGATGACATCACCAGCCCAACACACCGCTCACATGCAGTGCAGCCACTGGTCAAGGTCCTGGCAACACTCCATTTCCTTGCCAGTGGCTCTTTTCAGCGTACAAGTGGAGTGGTGGCTGGGATGTCACAGTCCTCCATGAGCAGATGTGTGCACCAGGTTGTCCCTGCAATTCTCAGACGCATGGCCAACCAAATCATCAAACCCACCACTGAGGACCTGCGGCTGAAGGCAATGACAGATTTCTACAGAATTGCCAGATTCCCACGCACTGTGGGGGCCATTGATTGCACACATGTGGCACTCCAGCCCCCCCAGGAGACAGAGCACATGTACCGCAATCGGAAGCATTGGCATTCCATCAATGTACAGGTGATAGTCGATGCCCAAGGCCTCATATGGCACGTCCGTGCCAAACACCCAGGGTCCAGCCATGACAGCTACATATACAATCAATGCCACATCCGAATGGAATTCGATCAGAACGTGTATGGGGACACCTGGCTGGTTGGTGAGTGACATGGGTGGCAGGCATGACTATCCCCTCCCATGATGCACATCACAAGGGGCACATGCATGACTAACATCCTCATGTCTTTTCCCTTCCAGGTGACTCTGCATATCCACTGGGACCCCATCTCATGACTCCTATCCGGAACCCCCAAACTCCAGGAGAGGAAAGATACAATCAAGCACATGCTCAAACACGAGCAGTGGTGGAGCGCACCTTTGGCATCCTAAAGTCACGTTTCCGATGCCTGGATAAGTCTGGGGGTACCCTCTTGTACTCCCCAAACTTCGTGTGCCAGATCATCGGTGCATGTTGCATGCTGCACAACTTTGCAGAAAGAAAGGGCCTGCAGATTAACCTACGTGATGACCTGACCCCTGAACCAGACAATCCCCCCCTAACCGAGGTTAACCCGTCTTCTGAGGGAAGAGCAGCCAGGAAACAGCTCACATTGGGCATCTTTGCACGTTAAACATACACATTAATCATGGCACAATGAGAATGCATGCATGCACACCACTGTGGTCCCTAGCACACACACCCCACATCCACATCAAATTGGATTGGCACCAGTCCACCATGCTGGACTTGTGAGCAGCAACGCCACGCCAAGGCTCCAATTATGTAACTGTACATTCACACGGACCTGGGGATCACTTCTCCCTGGTCCTGGGGAACCCTTCTCCACCAAAATTGAGGGTGACACCCCTTTTCCGGCAGGAATGTCACCCCCACATTCACACAGCATTCACAACCCAAAAAAAAATGACCTGCAAATGCAAAAAATTTCCAGCAAAAAAAAAAAAAAAAAAAGAAAAAAAAAAAAATTGGGGGAAAAACAAATTACTGCCCTCTGCGTGAGCCACGCCTGGGGCGCCCCCGGCCACGGCCCCGGCTTCTCAGGGGAGACTCATGGGGAAGGGGTAAAACCGGGGAAGGAGGATCAGCCCCTGATCTCTGCCCACCTGGTGGCCTGCCCTCCAAGGCCACGGCAATTCTGTCCAGGGCAGCACCAACTGTTGCCGTGTTGGCCTGGATAGCCAGGGTAAGGGCCCTCACATCCTGCCCAACGCCTGCTGATGTTGTCTGCAGTTCATTTAGGCAGGTTGTGAAAGCCCGGGAGTGGAGTCCAGGTTCCCCAGCGTATCCTTGATGGAGGACAGGCTCTCCTCCATCCGCACCAATGTCTGGCTGACCTGTCCCAGATGGCGGGTCTGGAGGAACTGGTCCCTTCTCAGGGTGGCGGGCAGGAGATCGGCCAACCCCCTGGTGGTCTGGGATGACATCCTGCCTCCAGCTGATGCTTGTGGCCTGGGAGAAGGGGAGGCCCTTGTGAGGGGAGCCATGTTGGGGGAGGAGGGGGGGGCTCCCCCTTAGGGAGGCCTGCCTGCTGGCAGCCAGAGGGGAGGAGTCCTCAAAACCCAAACGTCCAGTGCCTGACATGGACTCCTCCTCCTCATGTCTAAATGTGCGCGTGCGTTTCGTTGCGCGGCATCCTCAGAACGAGATACGCAAAAATTCGCGTAATTTCGTTAGACTGGCGCATCCGTCCGCGCAAAAGTGCGATAGACACACCATTGATTTGCTAGTCAAATATGCTAATGAGGGACTTACGGGGATCCACAAAACAACATTGGGGCAGCGCAGGCGACGCAGTGTGCGCAACAGCAAAATGTCCTGTCTAAAATTAGAGCTGATAAAAGCTGGTCTAAAAAAAGAAAAAAGTCTACTTGTTAGATAAAGCAACACTGTTAGTGAGCAGCTCAGCAGTCACACGTGTTGCTCAACAATCTGTATGCCAACATGCCAGGGCATCGTCGCGCATAGCTATACTACTGACTTTAGATGAACAAAGAAGGAGGAGGGCACGGAGGATGGCACGGAGGATGGCATGGGAGAGGATATACCGTACCCGCATAGACCTGTTTGGCATGAGTGATTCTGAGGTGTATCGCATCTTCAGATTCACCCCTCATGCCATCCTGGAATTAACCACAACCCTGCAGGATGACATCACCAGCCCAACACACCGCTCACATGCAGTGCAGCCACTGGTCAAGGTCCTGGCAACACTCCATTTCCTTGCCAGTGGCTCTTTTCAGCGTACAAGTGGAGTGGTGGCTGGGATGTCACAGTCCTCCATGAGCAGATGTGTGCACCAGGTTGTCCCTGCAATTCTTAGACGCATGGCCAACCAAATCATCAAACCCACCACTGAGGACCTGCGGCTGAAGGCAATGACAGATTTCTACAGAATTGCCAGATTCCCACGCACTGTGGGGGCCATTGATTGCACACATGTGGCACTCCAGCCCCCCCAGGAGACAGAGCACATGTACCGCAATCGGAAGCATTGGCATTCCATCAATGTACAGGTGATAGTCGATGCCCAAGGCCTCATATGGCACGTCCGTGCCAAACACCCAGGGTCCAGCCATGACAGCTACATATACAATCAATGCCACATCCGAATGGAATTCGATCAGAACGTGTATGGGGACACCTGGCTGGTTGGTGAGTGACATGGGTGGCAGGCATGACTATCCCCTCCCATGATGCACATCACAAGGGGCACATGCATGACTAACATCCTCATGTCTTTTCCCTTCCAGGTGACTCTGCATATCCACTGGGACCCCATCTCATGACTCCTATCCGGAACCCCCAAACTCCAGGAGAGGAAAGATACAATCAAGCACATGCTCAAACACGAGCAGTGGTGGAGCGCACCTTTGGCATCCTAAAGTCACGTTTCCGATGCCTGGATAAGTCTGGGGGTACCCTCTTGTACTCCCCAAACTTCGTGTGCCAGATCATCGGTGCATGTTGCATGCTGCACAACTTTGCAGAAAGAAAGGGCCTGCAGATTAACCTACGTGATGACCTGACCCCTGAACCAGACAATCCCCCCCTAACCGAGGTTAACCCGTCTTCTGAGGGAAGAGCAGCCAGGAAACAGCTCACATTGGGCATCTTTGCACGTTAAACATACACATTAATCATGGCACAATGAGAATGCATGCATGCACACCACTGTGGTCCCTAGCACACACACCCCACATCCACATCAAATTGGATTGGCACCAGTCCACCATGCTGGACTTGTGAGCAGCAACGCCACGCCAAGGCTCCAATTATGTAACTGTACATTCATACACCATTCACACGGACCTGGGGATCACTTCTCCCTGGTCCTGGGGAACCCTTCTCCACCAAAATTGAGGGTGACACCCCTTTTCCGGCAGGAATGTCACTCCCACATTCACACAGCATTCACAACCCAAAAAAAAATGACCTGCAAATGCAAAAAATTTCCAGCAAAAAAAAAAAAAAAAAAGAAAAAAAAAAAAATTGGGGGAAAAACAAATTACTGCCCTCTGCGTGAGCCACGCCTGGGGCGCCCCCGGCCACGGCCCCGGCTTCTCAGGGGAGACTCATGGGGAAGGGGTAAAACCGGGGAAGGAGGATCAGCCCCTGATCTCTGCCCACCTGGTGGCCTGCCCTCCAAGGCCACGGCAATTCTGTCCAGGGCAGCACCAACTGTTGCCGTGTTGGCCTGGATAGCCAGGGTAAGGGCCCTCACATCCTGCCCAACGCCTGCTGATGTCGTCTGCAGTTCATTTAGGCAGGTTGTGAAAGCCCGGGAGTAGGAGTCCAGGTTCCCCAGCGTATCCTTGATGGAGGACAGGCTCTCCTCCATCCGCACCAATGTCTGGCTGACCTGTCCCAGATGGCGGGTCTGGAGGAACTGGTCCCTTCTCAGGGTGGCGGGCAGGAGATCGGCCAACCCCCTGGTGGTCTGGGATGACATCCTGCCTCCAGCTGATGCTTGTGGCCTGGGAGAAGGGGAGGCCCTTGTGAGGGGAGCCATGTTGGGGGAGGAGGGGGGGGCTCCCCCTTAGGGAGGCCTGCCTGCTGGCAGCCAGAGGGGAGGAGTCCTCAAAACCCAAACGTCCAGTGCCTGACATGGACTCCTCCTCCTCATGATTCTCCTCCTCCTCATGATTGTCCTGCTCCTCATGATTGTCCTCCTCCTCTTGAACCTCCTCCGCGGGCTCCGGCCTTGTTGGGGGGGCCTCATTAGGCTGCTGTCCTGGGGTTGGTGCGGTCAGGCCAGATGGCCCTGCACCCTCCTGCACATCTGTGGATGACACAAAACATTCACAGGTTGGAGGATCCACACACTTGCCACATATTCCCTTTCACCCCCTCCCCCACACATGCTACACACCTGATATTAAAAAAGAAAACAACTTACCTGGCACCACGGGCTGGGGACTGGAGTCAAAGCCGGGCAGGCCCTCAACTTCATGCCGATGAAAGGTCAGGGCCACCGCACGCTCCTCCGCTGTCAGGCTAATACGGCATGGTGGGCCCCCTCCTGTGCCCCTGGCATGGGCATGCATTCTGGCCAACTTCTTTTTGACCAGATGCCGGAGGTCATTGATTTTTTTGTCAATCCCAGACCTGGTCCGTGTCTCCCCCTGCCCCGCAGAATTCACCTGGTCAGTGATCCTATCCAAAATCTCCCTCCTCCTGGCCGGGGTGGTGTTGGCACTCTCTGGGCCGTGGAGGTAACGCCCATACTCGCTAATGGCCCGGGCAAGAATCTGTTTTTCCACAACTGTAAAATTCAGCTTTCGTTTTCTCTCAGTCATCCTTCCAAAAAAAAACAGTCCCAGTCAACAAAATTCACGCACACAAACAAGCACAACCAATCACAAAAAAACACACACACACAGAGAAAACTACTCACCAAGAAACAGTCCCCAAAAAAAAAAAAATATACAGCAGGAAAAGAAACAAAAAGAAATATATCAATCAAACAAACAGTCTCTCAAACACTTATCAAAAACCACTTTCAAAAATCTAACAACAACCACTTGATCACACAGAACACTAATCTGACAACTACAAAACACACCGCAACGAACAACAAGAACAAAAGCACTTTGTTAAATGGGAAGGGACAAAGGGATGTACTTTTGCAAAGGAAGTGCGTTTGTGTGTGTCTATTTATGCTGTTTGTGTAGTTCACAACGTTGCCCTAGTCCATTTCCAATTTCACTGATTGCGCCGCTCCCGAGTTGTGAGCATGCGCACATCGGAGCTGACATGGTCTCGTTCAAGCGCACATGCGCGAGCCGGCCGGCCCTTCATTTGCATGGGGTCACGGCTCATTTCAATCTAACACGCCCACGTCCCTCCCAATTTGTATTACTCCTCCTTACGCCTCTGGAAAAACGTTACGTATGCGCAATTTCCTGCGCAAAAGCTACGAGAATAGGGTGATTACGCGGCAAAATTGCGCACGTCTAACGTAAAGGCGGTGCGCTACGCCGGTCCAATAATGCGCAGATGTACGTGAATCTGGGCCTAAAGCTTTAACATGCTGGATTTCAACACTTCCACACATGGACTACAGTTAAAGATTTCTCGTAATGGGTTGTGTCTGTTCATAAAAGGGTTGATCTAACAGACAGAGTCATTAAGCTAAGTCAGCCTAAACTGAAGAAAGTTTTTTTATTATAGGTTTATAAAGAGACCAAGCTGAAATTACTTTGTGTAATATCTTTTTGTATGTATAGGTGAGACACTTTTCAAGCCAACCTATTGGTGGTTGTTTACTTTAAAACATATTCCATATGTGATTCCTCAAAGATTAGGTATTTCATCTCATTGCAATTCCCCATTACAACTAGTTCCAAAATTTTGAATCTGTAGAAGCTATCACCAATTCAAGCTATGAAAAGCATTCCATTGTTTAGAATTTGGTCATTTTGTACCTTTCATTCTTGATGTGAAACATATGACAACAATTGTGGCAATTATATTTTGGTAAATTTGAAATGCTTGGCATGTGTCAAGATTGCTAAACAGACCATCTTACTTTATAATGGGTCTAAATGATTACATATTGTGTATGCCCACTTTTCTTTTATCATAATTTTTCACTATCTGCATATACGTTTTAATAACTTGTGGCAGTTGAGTACTTATAGCTTGTTTTTGCAGTTAGATATATTTACTTTGAGGCAAACAAGTCAGAAGGCATTAGAAAAATATATAACATACTTCAAGACTGACCACACAGCTTTCCAGATGGTTTGAGGTTTCTTTTTTTTTTTTACTACATTTCTATTCTTGTATAATACATAATTATAGCCTATTATTAAACCAACAAGAAAATTAAGTAACTTAAGTTTAGGAGGCCTTGAAAATCTGCCTATTAAGTTAATTGTTTAATTTATGACAATGTGTAACTATACTCAAAACTGATATTTACCCATCACACTCTTACATGTCTGCATGCATGGCCCCCTCGCCCACCATGAACATCCTAGAACACAGAATTAGGCAGTAGGTGTTACACCACTCCCAAACCTTTGCTCACTCCATAATAGCCACAAAGCCGCATGGCTGATAACTTCAAGATGTCAGAATCATAGACACCAATGATCGTAAAACCCGAGAGATAAAAAGCCTATAACTGACTGGAAACTTTATAAAACCAGAGACAGTAGTAAAGGGCTGGGTTGCCTTCGACAGATATCTAATCTCTGAATCCCATTATTTCTCTTTGTACCACAATCACTGGTACTGTGATCCCTATTCACTTCTCCTTAACCACTTGCCGACCGGCTCACGCCGATATACATTGGCAAAGTGGCACTTTGCCACAAATCGCCGTACGGGTATGTCGGCTTCTTTAAGAGCCATAGCAGGCCTTTGCGGCACCCGTGATAGCGAGCACGAGAGCCAGAACTGGGATTTGTGTGTGTGAACACACAAATCCTCATTCTGACAGAGGAGTAGAGACAGCCCTGCTGTTTGTAGTAATTATAAACAGTGATATGTCTCCTCCCCCAGTCATATTCGGTCAATGACTTCATTCAGGTTCCCCACCACTGCTGTTTACATTCCAGCAGAACCAGGGAACTGTCAGTAGTGAGGAGAGTCATGTAGGAGAGAATTGTTGTACACAGGTCATCATATTTCTGTTGGAGGGTCAGCAGGAAGTTGTTCCTCATGATTGAAGATGGATCCTCTGTGCTGCATGATGTAATTGATGATCAATTTACAACTTGGGACTTTCTTGCTGGCCATGTAACCACCTGGCCATATGAGGACAAGGGGGTGGACTTTAATGCCTACATACTGCACATATACAGTGCATTCACGGAGGCTGAGGTTTCTTTGCTGAGAAAGCATTAATTGCTCACTCTCTGCAGAGTGACTGAGTTCCATTCTGTAATCATGATTGGGAATCAACAGAACTCCTGACCATGTGACCACTATCACAGCCAATCACAATAATCACATGATCAGTAAGTCCACCCCCCCCCCCAACTTAAGACCCAGCTACAGGTTTATGTCATGTGAGAAGAGGTTACTAAATTACTTTGTCAACAATGTCTCTGTGTTTATTTACATTGTTTTTTTTTTGTGAAACAGCAACAAGAAATTCTATATATCCTTTACTTTTTCATGTAGAAGAGGGTTTAGATATTTGGGGGCTCCAATATTCTAAAGAGGGCTTCCAGATTCCAACGAAATCCAGCCCACAGACCCCCCCCCCATCTACTGGTTCAGGGATGTTGAGATAAGGTCCTTATCCCTTTCACATGGTAACTGCCCCTTCCTTTTATGGCCAGCCAAACTATACATCTAGATAAGTGTCTGGTATGGAATTTTGAAGGATGCCAATTCATGTTTCTTTCTTTTATTAATTTTTAACACCTGGGAACCCCTACACGCCTTTGCTATACCCTTATTAACCATTTGCCTACTGGGCAGTGGGCACTTATATCCCCTTCCTGTCCAGACCAATTTTCAGCTTTCAGCGCTGTTGCACTTTGAATGACAATTGCACCGTCATGCAACACTTTACCCAAAGAATTTTTACCCAAACAATTGCACCGTCATGCAACACTTTACCCAAAGAAGGTGAGACCATCATGCAAACAAATAAAGGAATCATTGTTGCAGATATCAGAAACTGAACAGTGTGTTTCTAATGGTGCTCCTGGGAACAGCATATTGCGAGCGGTTTAATGATTTTAAACTGTTTTTAAACAGTAGGAAAATGCTCTTTGCAAGTAATTCTTATGTGAGCGAACACTTCAATGATACATTAGATAGCAGAAAGATCTGTGAAGGTGGTAGTGACCCACATCGACTGTTGGGCACACTCCTCATATAATGTCCCAAACCCTTTTTCTTCTATGAAGGTGGTAGATGTAGCGTATTCACAACAAGCTCATTTGACCTACTTATTTGTAAAATTGGTCAAATGGATCGGGGCGTGGCCTGGCACCGGACCGTGATGGACGCCTAAGCTAAATCCTCTGGCACAAGGAGCTACAATCGGCACCCATCGGCCACATTAAAGAGCACCAGCGAGCAAAAAAGGAGGTGAGACTGACTCCCCATAGCCCCAGCATCAGATGGAGCCCAATATTTTGTCCGCAGCCACTATTCCGGCGATGTTCCGGACCCAGCTAGGGGAAGGCCCAAAAGCCGCGGCCTCGCCTAAACCTCCCGGCCCGCACGGGGGACCAGGCCTTACAACGAGCGGCGCGATCGCCGCCAGCGGATCCCAGGGCACCCATCCGCCTTCCTTGCAGCCCCCACAAGCCCTCAGCCTCACTGACCTGCAGGCAAACCTACAGGCCATGGCAATGGACATTAAGGCATCGTTTTCAGCCGCCATTACAGAGATCAGGGCAGACATCCAGGGCATTGCTGCAAGGACAGGAATGACTGAACAAGCCACAATGAGGAATGCTGAGGCCATAAAACAAATACAAAAGCACTCTGACATGCACCTTACTCACCTGATTGAAATTACCCGCCACTTGGAAGATTTGGACAATAGGGGGCGTCGCCACAATATTAGAATTAGGGGGGTCCCCGAAATGGCAGATCTGAACCCCGTGGAACAGACAGCTACAGCGATTTTTAATGATGTGCTTGATAGACCCCTAGAATCTCCCATTGAATATGAGAGGGTACACAGAGCTCTCAGACCTAGGGGAAGAGATAATGACCCACCCAGGGACATAATATGCTGTCTAGTGAACTTTCCTCTGAAAGAAGCTATCCTCAAGAAGGCTAGGGAAAAAAACAGAATCATCTCTAATGGAATGGAAATAAAACTATTCCAGGACCTGTCAAATATCACGCTGAGGCAACGCAGGGCCCTGCGCCCTCTGACAGATCAGCTACGCACCAGAGGAATTCCGTACAGATGGAAATTCCCTTTCTGCCTATCAGCGACATGGAGGGGTCACACCGCACTCCTGCGCACACCCGATGATATCAGACCATTCTGTGAAATGTTGAATATGCCGATAGTCGAGATTCCGGAATGGTACGACTCCTTCTTGACAAATGACAACTGGATAGCAGTTTCAGGCAACAACACGCCAAGAGCACAGAGAAACAGAGACCGCCGTCGCAGATCACCAACCCCTCAGCGTAACAGAAGAAATGACGCCCAGGAAGACCAAGGTAACTCACCGCCCAGACGTAAAGATCGCATGGATCGGCAGGATCATATGGACACATGATTCTTGATTACCCAAATATTAATTCACAATTCTACATGACTTTTTTTTGAAGTTGTTCAGTCTATCTGAAACACAGTTATTGCTAAGATTCTTGCCATGTACCTAAGCTACTACTCAAGAGGTCTGCGCCCATGCATCAAATCTTGATACCTCGCCTAGAGATACAAACCCCCTCCTCCCCCACCCCAAGGCAGCAGGTAGCATACTTTTGTGTGTTTTTTTTTTTTTTTTTTTTGTTCTACCCACAGGGGATATGCACTGCAATTGAACTTTTGGGAGAAGAGTCAAGGGGAGAAAGGACTGGTGGAAATTTCATGTCCAGCGAGAATTCTATCCCGTTCGTCGGGCCCTGTGAGAAAACCCTTACACAGAGGTATAACATTGTTCTTAGTTCTGAAGAATAAGACTACAAATCTCACATATACTTGTTGTTTCGTATAAGCTGTTCTGATATATATGCGGAGAACCTTTCAGCATCTTTACAGGACAAAATGACGGGCGGGTTTAACCTGATTATATTCGCCTCAATCTGTCTACTTTACAAGGTGCATGGCAACTCCTCTGAAGGGAACTATCTGACTGACTGATTGGCGTGGTGCGACAATTAATAGGTCTAGTTTTTTTTTTTTTTTTTTTTTTTTATATTTTTTTTTTTTTTTTTTTTTTTTTTTTTCTTTCTTCCACCACATGACTCGAAGTTTGATACAGTATGGTATATCTCATATATTGTGGCTTAGGTACGGCAGGATGCAATTAGCCTATTGTATTTGCCTAATTGAGCTATATGTGTTTCCATTGAAATGGGTAAGTGCAATGCAGCTTCATTGATCCTGAATCTTATTACTCAATTTACATCCCATCCAGTTAAGGGCCTCAATATACAATAGTACTACTGTGACATCAGTCACATGGAGCGTATCTCACCTTCATTTCCTATCTCAAGACACATTAGAGATTGATGTTACATTTTATGCTGTAAAACAATTAAGGTATCACTCTGACAATAGCCCAGGTGAAACTGAAGTGATAAATGTTTTTGAACCAATAGATGCTGCAAAGGTCACATATTGTGTCTGAAGCTGCATTGCTATAGTAAGGAAGGGTATCACATTCTTATTTTCATAAGATGTACATTGTTGTTTACTTCGTTATGCACAAGTTTAATGTATGTGATACAATACCGCCCTCTTGTGGCGAGATCACGTTGTCTCATAAGACAAGTTAAATTCTGTTTTCTTTCAAGTTACCAAACTTTTTTTTTTGTGATAGTAAGGTGCAAATATTTTTTTTCAAAATTTTAAGCATGGTTTTTAGTCGGGACCCACACTTATTACTTAGATAAAGAATGGAAATAATTGGCGGGGATACTTTTTGATGCTTTGCTTGCGCATATGCCTCAGACGTTTTATTCACGGCCAATCGTATTTTTTTTTTATCATCTGCTCATAGCTCCTATGTGCCAGCACATATAGCCGAATCAGGCAGGAGTTGTTGAGAAAAAGATAGATAGGGTAAAACCGATTCTATAACAGTTTTTCATATCGCTCCATCGGTTCTTTACAGACCCCGTTCCCACACAAGGGGTGATCATCACGTCACCCTTTGAACCAACCGGTTTCTTCACAACAGGATAGGTTAGTGAAACTACATCTATCCCCGGTTTTTTCCCCCACAACCAACCCCTCTGTCTCTATTCCCCTCCCCCATTCTCCTTCTTTTTTTTTTTTTTTTTTTTTTTTTTTCTCTTCTTCTCCGGATTCTCAGACAAACAAGTTAGATCTCCTTAAGTGGACACAATGCCCCCAGACATGGTACATTCTGTTCCTCTATCACTAAAAATTATATCTTTAAATGCAAAAGGACTCAATATCCCCGAAAAGAGAACTAAACTTTTCAACGAATCTTCTAAACAAAAAGCGAACATTGTTCTTATACAAGAAACACACTTTAAATCAGATAAAATTCCAAAAATTAGAGACAATAGGTTTCCAACCTCATTTCACGCCACCAATCCAATAGGTAAGACAAAAGGTGTCTCAGTTCTGATATCCAGACGGACCCCACTCCAAATTGTTGACACTCTGATAGACCCCGAAGGACGATATATTTTCCTGAAAGGGAAGCTGAAACAACACCCCATCACCATAGCCAATATTTATGCCCCAAATGTGAGACAGGTTGCCTTCTTTCGTAAAATCAAGGACCTTTTGACAACTTTTACTTCTGGAACCCTGATATTCGGAGGAGACTTTAACACTCCTTTAAATCCCCTTGTAGATACCTCAAATGGTTCATCAAGTCTACCGTTCAGGGCCCTGAAACAAATCAAGATCCAACTCCAAGAACTCATGTTACATGACACCTGGAGAATCTTGAATCCTCAGACTAAAGACTATACATACTTCTCTAACATTCACCAAAAATACTCTAGAATTGACTATCTCCTCCTCTCGCAACCAGACCTCCCACTCCTGTCAGACTCAAAAATTGAATCTATGACTTTCTCAGACCATCACCCAGTAACCATGACTTTGACTTTCCCAGATAAAAACAACATAACTAAGACCTGGAGACTTAATACTGCGGTACTGAAAAACCCCTCTGACACTTTAGAGTTTAAAGAAGCACTAAAAGAATATTTTCTGCACAATGAAAATGATGAAACTTCACCGATTACACAATGGGAGGCTCACAAATGTGTCATAAGAGGTGAGTTTATTAAAAAACTGACCAGAATAAAAAAAGAACAACAATCCAGAATTAGATCTTTGTTAGAACGCATCCACCAATTAGAACGCACACACAAGCGAACGCTGGCGGTCTCAGCACTTGAGGAACTAACGCATGTCAGATCACTCCTATCCGATGAACTAAACATGAAAATCAAAAGGCAATATATATTGAGACACAAGATTTATTATGAGCAAGGAAATAAATGTGGCAGGTTGCTTGCAAAAGCAGTTCAGAACAAGTGAACCGCTCACACCATCCATCAGATAGGAGACAAGCAAGGCGAGCTGCGTTCCTCGAATGAAGAGATTGCAAAGCAATTTGAGCTATATTACCAAAACCTCTATAACATTCCTTCCAACCCTAAATGCCCACAGAATTCAGATGAAAGAGCAAAGATGATACAAGATTTTTTAGAACATTATGGCCCACCCCAAATTTCAGGGAATATTGCAAGGGAACTAGAAAATCCCATCTCAGGCCCAGAATTTGAAAGGGCCCTGAAAGAAATGAAAATAGGCAAGGCCCCAGGCCCGGACGGACTACCTTTACAATATTATAAGACTTTTACAGATATACTTAAGCCGAGATTCCTAAAAACGTTTCAAATTCTTCACTCAGAACAACACCCCCCCAAACAGCTTTTAGAAGCACATATCACAGTAATTCCCAAAGAAGGTAAAGACGTGACCCAAGTTACCAATTATAGACCTATTTCCCTGATAAACGTCGATGTGAAAATCTACGCTAAAATATTAGCAAACAGGATCCTCCCCTTCCTAACTTCTTTAGTTTCCTTAGATCAAGTGGGATTTATCCCGGGAAGGGAAGGACGAGACAATACAATAAAAGCTCTTAACATAAATCATTGGCTATCCTCTAAACAAAAACAGGGATTCTTCTTATCACTAGATGCCGAAAAGGCGTTCGATAGAGTGGCCTGGGACTATATAGATGCAGTTCTGAAACATATTGGATTTCTGCCTCAAATGAGATCTTATATCAAGGTACTATACTCAAATCCAACAGCAAGAGTCAGAGTCAACGGCCACCTATCGAATGCCTTCAATCTCCGCAACGGAACAAGACAGGGATGCCCCTTGTCCCCACTTTTATTTGTTCTAACACTTGAGCCCCTGCTCAATAAAATTAGATCGAATATAGACATCAAGGGAATCGAGATTCATGACAAAACGTATAAAATAGCAGCCTTTGCTGATGACATGCTTCTTTTCCTTTCGAACCCCCATATCTCCATCCCTAACCTTCTCAAAGACTTAGATCACTTCCATTTATTGTCAAATTTAAAAATTAACCACTCCAAATCCAATGCCCTCAACATCTCCCTGCCCACTGAAATGGTAGAATTATGCAAGAAAAATTTCCCATTTAAATGGTCCGACCACAGCATCACATATTTGGGTATCAAAATCTCATCAAACCTGAAAGATCTCTTCCATCTTAATTTCGAACCTGTCTTGAGAGAAACACAGGAGGATTTGAAAAGATGGAACGCCTTAAGTGTGTCCTGGTTTGGTCGGGCTGCCCTAATTAAAATGACCATCCTACCAAGGTTTCTCTATATTATGCAGACAATCCCAATCAAAATTCCATTATCATTCTTCGCCACATTCAGAAAGGCTTGTTCCTCATTTATTTGGAGGGGTAAATCCCCTAGAATCAAATTTTCAAGACTGACCCTACCTAAGAGTAGAGGAGGTATAGCCTTACCCGACCTTAGGAAATATCACCAAGCTGCCCTTTTAACGAGAATAGTAGACTGGAATATACACCAAACCGTTAAAGACTGGGTTACCCTCGAAAAAGCGCAATATCCTCATGAGCTAAAAAATCTACCTTGGATCAACCCAAAATTTCACTCAAACTTCATCAAAACACATCCTCTTATTGGACCCACACTCGAAAATTTCCGCAATACTTTTAAACTCAAAAACCCCTCCCCATGGCTTAGTCCTCTCACACCGCTACTACAAAACCCTGACTTTCCCCCTGGTATGGAAAAATCGTTTCCAACACATAAGTGGCCATTTAAAGAGATACTGTCAAAACACTTCTTTAAAAAAGGCAAAATTCTCTCTAGAGAGAACATACTTAATGACATCAAACCAGCCGTCATATCTTACTGGAACTACATTCAAATCAAACATTTTCTATCCAACAAAGACACTGTCCATTACTGGACAAGACCCCTTACTCCGCTTGAAACTCTCTGTACAAAAACGTCCCCACGCAGACATATTCTCTCAACTGTCTACAACTCGCTATTTGAAGACGATACTGACTTCTCCAGCTCTTCCTGTAAAGCCTGGGAAAGAGATCTAGAATTAGACCTGACTGAGAAAGACTGGGAAACAATCTTTCTCTACGCGCACAAAGGCTCGCTAAATGTGGCCACACAAGAAAGTGGATTCAAGATCATTACCAGATGGTATAGAATACCCACTACTCTACATAAATTTTCGTCTAATGCCTCTGACAGATGTTGGAGATGTAAACGAGAGGAGGGCACTATGATTCACGTCTGGTGGTCATGCCCCCTTATCCAGCCTTTCTGGACATCGGTACATGAAACAATCCAACTAGTCACTTCATTAAACCTAAGTTATACTCCGGCCCAGTATCTACTACACTTCAGTTGCATGCCCAAAAGTCAATATTTAAAATCACTTCCCATGTTCATGATTAATGCAGCCAGGCACTGCATCCCCTCTCACTGGAAATCTCCTAGCACTCCAACGAAAGCAGAATGGTTTAGGAGAATAAACTGCATTGAAAAAGTTGAAGAACTCATTAGTATATCTCAAGAAAAAATTACTGAATTCTATGCTACCTGGTATAACTGGACAATGTTCAAAGATTCTCAACAATACAAAGCTATCATTAAGTAAAGCTAAAATCTGAGATTTAATACTTGTTCCCTTTTCAGGTCACTTGATCCCCCCCCTTCCCCCCCCTTTTTTTTTTTTTTTTTCTCTCCTCCCTCCCCTTCCTCTCCCCACCCCCCCCCCCCCTCTTTAAAATGCTTGTACAAACACTGATATTGTTCTTTCGATTTAGTTCAAAAATGATACATGTATGCTTACATGAATAACACAGTATGGAACTCACATACGATTGTTTTTGCTCTTCTTTCTTGTTTATCCTCTCCTGTATGCAATTCGTAACTACTATTATGCTCTTATAAGTGTACGTTGTATTATGCATGACTTTTCATCCAATAAAAACTTTTTGTGAAAAAAAAAAAAAAAACAAATGGATCTGGCGAGTGAGTTGGCCGAATGGAGTGCATATTTTTTCACTGGTGAAATTGCCTTTGTTGAATGTACTTCTGAGCATATTACTGACAATAGCCTTGGTAACAGGCCATTTGATACTGTCTTTTTTTTCCAGCCCAATTAGACCATGTCAGACTAAAGGTCATCAGAGGTATTAGATAATGTTCAGTCATTTGTGTACAATCCAACTACCAAAGATGAGCATTGTATCTACAGTAATAAGGAGAGAAAAGTAGCGCTCAGCAGATATCTCCAGCAATTGCTTAGCCAATAGCAATCTATTGGTAAAACCTAATATGGCCCGGAGATCTATCAAATCTCAAAATCAACTATTCCAAATCACATGCCCTGAACGTCTCACTCCCCCCTACAAGAAGTAACTCATTGTCAGGAATCCTTCACATTCTCATGGAAAAGGGATGCCATCACCTACCTTGGCAGCAAAATCACCATAAAAATACCTGATCTCTATAACCACAACTTCCAATCAGCCCTCCCAGCAGATCTGAACGATTGGGCCAACTTTAATGTATCCTGATTTGGACGCTCATCCCTAATAAAAATGGTCATTCTCCGCTGCCTACTCTACCTAATGCAGACAGTCCAAATCCATCTCCCCCTTCCTTTTTTGCATTATACAAAAAAGCATGCTTGGCCTTCATATGGAAGAACAATACCCCACACATCAAATACACACACCTCACGTGTCGAATCGGACTTCCAAATCTCTACAAATATTATCTAGCATGCCATTTGACTAGGATTGTGGACTGGAAATTCCACAAGCTTGGGAAAGCCTGGGTCACCTTAGGGAATTCACTCAGACATATTCCATCATACATATTCCCCTGGTTGACACCATCTTGCTGGCCTCAGACTCTAAACACACACCCGCTCATCTATCCCTCCCTAATGTCTTTCAAAAATACAATGTGCCCTTTCAAACTTTCCTCACATCCAGGTCCATTGACTCCCTTGACAACAAGAAAGGCCCCACGAGATAGTACTAGCATACCAATTTTTCCATAAAGGACGCATATGATCATAAGAAGATATAGTTTCCGCGCCAAGTACCAATTCATTCTCCTTTTGGTCATACAGACAGTTGAAACACTTCCTTATGTCACAAGACCCTTCCACTATATGGAACAGGCAGTTCACACCATTCAAGTCCCTGTACTCACGCAACTCGCCACAAGAAATCCAATATCCTACATTTACACGCTACTCCAAGAAGATCCTCCCCCCAAAAGAAAGATGTCTGACATATCTCCAGGGAAAGAGATCTCAAATTGACACTCACAGATGAAAACTGGGACGATATATATGAATATGCACATAAGGGCTGGCTGAACGTAGCAATTCAGGAAGATGGCTACAAAAAACGAAATGGTATAGAATGCCAGCTCGACTTCACAAATTTTCCCCTGCAATCCCAAATATTTTCTGGAGATGCAAAAAGGAAAAAGGCTCCATGCTCCACATCTGGTGGGAGTGTGCTCATCTCCAACCATTCTGGAGGGAAGTACACGCTCTAATAATACAGATCACCACATACACTCTGGACTATAACCCTGCACAATATCTCCTTCACTTCACGACTTTACCTAAGCAGGTCTGTCACAAATCGCTTGCTGTGGCAGTGGCAGTTTGTCCATAGAGGGCGCTGCAGCGCCGCCCCCTGTGGCTCTCACCGCCACTGAGTCTAATCACATAGATTCATGCATTGCACGAATCTATGTTATTATCGCCGCTGCCGCTGTTATTCAGATGGTCGGCGCTCATGTCCGGCCATCTGAATAACGCCAGCTGGTTGGCTGTACGGAAATGTCTATCAGAGCCAACAGCTCTGATAGGCTTTCCCAGTACAGCCCTCGGGTCCCGGAAGCTTATTCTCGGAGCGCACAGACTGTACGCCCCTTGGATAAGATGACAGGCGTCTCAGCCAATCAGGTCGGCCGAGACTGGCATGGAACCGTGGTGACAATGAATGGCACAGTGGCTGGTTTAATGGCATGGAACAGTGGTGACAATTGATGGCACAGTGGCTGTATTTGATGGCATGGCACAGTGGTGCGAATTGATGTAACAGTTGCTGCATTTGATGGCATGGCACAGTGGTGCAAATTTTCCTTTGCGCCCCCCAAAAATTTTGAGCACCAGCCGCCACTGTAATGCACATGGTCAATGCTGCCAGACTCTGCATTCTGTTCATTGGTGATCAACAGATATACCATCAATCAGGGAATAGCTGATCAGGATAAGATAGAGGAGATGGAGGAACTGATCCACACCTCCAAAGAACGTATACAAAAATTCACAAACATCTGGGCTTGCTGGATGGATTTCAAGACTACCGAAAGCTACTACTCCTATTTTTTTGTACTGAACACAAATACCCATATCAACTGACAGAAACCCCTGTTCCCTTCTTCTCAAATGGAGAGCAGTCCGCATTCCTCCCACCCTTTTTCCCCTCTCCCATCTTGACCCCTCTTTTCCTTTTCTTCCATTTTAGTCTCCTTTCCTCTTCATATCTTCATCCCAGAAAGTGTAGCTTCCCACCACAACCAATTAGGAACTCTTTGGCAAAATATGGGTTGAGATTAGGGACTATACCACTGCCATAGTCAAACCTGGTGATATTGGTCTCAATGGCATTGCTACCATTAATACAGTTACTTGACCCAGAATAGACAATGTTACCTAAAGCTTTCATTATATTGATTGTTCATGAAATGTTTACATTCTCTTACAAGCTATACTGTTAAACGTTTCCCGCTGTTCTCTATGTCACGACTAGCTTACTAACAACCTCGGTCATTTATTATACAAAGATGTAATGGATTCCATTTCAACTGATATGCTGACTGTGCTCTAAACATAACTTACTGTATTTATTGGCGTATAACACTCACTTTTTTAGAGGGTAAACTGTGCTTTAGTGTTATACGCAGGGGGCTGTGGAACGTTTTTTTCCTGAAACTTCCCTCTTAAAGTTAGGGTGCGTGTTATACGCCTGTGCGTGTTATACGCCGATAAATACGGTATATATTCTCAATAAAATCTTTTGTGGAAAAAAAATAATATGGCCAAATTTCTTCACTTCCCTTTCTTCCTCCAGATGGCTTTGACTGGAGATGATTACCCTCAGAATCTAGAGAAGTGAGGTTCAGGTAGGACTACCAGGCTTACAATCATTTTTCGATCTGTACATAAATAACCAGGGCGCCCATGTAAACTTCTGGGCAAGCTTTTACTGAGCAGTGGGGAACATAAAATCACTGATATTTTCCTCCTATAGCTACCTTTCATTCATTGTGTGTTGGTTACGCCTACTGATTTATCCTGTGACCCAGTAGGAAACGGTTTGGTTTTCCCTAATTGGACGCAAGTATATAAAAGAGAAAAAAGTCTGCTTATTCAGAGTAGGGAGAATTCAATTTTTTTTTTAAAGTATGGCATGAATTTCCCAGACACATTTTACTAAAGCAGATTTCTACATGTTGCAAGCCAACACATCCACTGAGATTTGTCAAAGTCCATTTCTTGTAAAAACATCTGCTGTATGAAAGCATAATTGCATACAGTGCTAAGCTAAAGAAAAACATCATGTCTATTGTCTAATGCCTTCGAGCTTAACATGTAGAAATGTAATCAACTTTTGCTATGAACCCAATAATAACTCGCAGACTAAATATATAAAACAAAACAAGAGAAATTAAAAGTTTTGAGGAAAAAATTGTCATATTATCGACAAGATTGATACGTTCATTCCTTTCACGTATATCAATTTAAAAAACAAGGATGAAATATTGGCTTGGTAACTTAAGTATGTTTACATCCAAAGGTTGTACTCTCAAGTCTTGTAGTATTAGTCATGTAGTGTATATTTGCATTGAAATCATTCTGCTAAATAAATTGAGCATCATATCAATGTTGTCCAAGAAGGACAAAATAAGTTTATTTTATAGACTGGTTCTGCTGTAGCACATACAATTCCTTCTCTCAACCACTGCTCTATTTGGTCAACTGGATATATCTTGCTACCTATTACTACCAGTAGGGATGAGCTTCGCGTTCTAAACAAACGTATGTTCGACTCGAACATCGTCCGTTCGATTGTTCGTCGAATTTCGAACAAAAACGATCGTTCGCGGCAAATTCGAGTGAAACAAAACGACCGCTTTTAAAACTTTTTTTCCATTGATACTACTATCAATGGAATATTTTTTTTAAAAACAGTTGTTTTTTCAGGAGTCCTGCTCCTGAAAAAACGACAGTTTTTAAGACTTTTTTCCATTGATACATGTTCTCTGGGGCAAGACCCGGGTTCTGAAAGACGTTTTCCAACAATAACCTGCTCCTGAAAAAATGACAGTTTTTAAGACTTTTTTCCATTGATACATGTTCCCTGGGGCAAGACCCGGGTTCTGAAAGACGTTTTCCAACAATAACCTGCTCCTGAAAAAACGACCGTTTTTTTAAGACTTTTTTTAAAATTGATACATGTTCCCTGGGGCAAGACCCGGGTTCTGAAAGACGTTTCCAACAATAACTTGAAAATTTGTCTTTAAAATGATCGTTTTTGAATTCGAACGTTCGAGTCCCATAGACTTCATGGGGTTCTAAATGTTCATGCGAACGATCGGACTGTTCGACGGTTCTGGTGCGAACCGAACGCAGGGGTGTTCGGCTCATCCCCAACTACCAGGTATGGGGACGCTGTTGAGGTACTTCATATGATGTTGTTGGTACCTGGTGAATTGTCAGTCAGCCCTATATAAGCTGCAACTGGAAACCTAACCTGAGCCTACACAGGGCTGTTATCTCTTATTCTCCATGACTGAGTAAATCAGTAGGGGACTGAATGGAAACGGATATGCCATGGGAATAAAACATTGCAACAGAGCTAAATTCAGAAAGACCACATAAAGCTGAACTCTAGGCAGATATAAAAAAAAAAAGTATATCAGTGCTGTAATTATTAATACATAATTAAATGTATTCCCTAAATAAAAGCATAGTAGGTACCTAAATTTGAACTAGTATCAGCTTCTTCCACTCCCAGTACAACAGGTCTGGAGTCTGAGAGGATAAAGCAGCACAAGAAGCCAACCAGTTGATGTGCTGGCAAGAAGTATGGTGATAGGCAGAGAAAGTAAAGTTGAACCAAAAATAAAAACAAACATTCATGCATCCAATGCATAAGTAAATAAACTAATAATGTATATGAATATATTAACACCATCAGTGATATAACTCATAAAAAGTCAATCCACGTGAATGATCCACTTAAAATATCCCAGTGACATCCACCACCTTGCCACACGTATCCTCTTAACACATAGGGAGACCCCAAATTTTAGGTGCTCTAAAAGCACCTTAGAATAAGTGGAGACTGCTGTAGCCAATGCATCTAGCAATTGGGGAACCACAGGACACACCAACAGGTGATTGGTTGGATCACTTCATTTGCTCCACAGATGGTAATCCGGCAAAGGAAGCACATAACAGCCTCCCATAATGTAAACCTGCTTGATGCGTAAATAAAATAACTGTGTATCTACGCACAATCTCTCCACATAATCCAGCTTGTCAAATGGTATACAGCAACATTGGTTCTGGCTAAAGTGTGGGCAGTAATGTCTGCCCCGATATGTCTCCCTTGGACAGACATTTTCAAGACATCAGCTGACCCCTTGAAAACGGGATTTCTGAATAGATACACAGTTATTTTATTTTGATTGTAAACCCTCACCTTGGATAAACTACCTATTCAGTTTGAAATATAAATACAAGGTGAAAAATTTGTGTATAGATATAAACAAATTATAAATGCCCCTTTTCCTCTTTTTGATCACATTACCTCTGTTCTGCATACGAGCCGGGGAGGAGAAACAGCAGCTTACTGATCTTCCCAGTGAATGGATGTGTAATGGGGTATCAAGAGAAGACTGAAAATTAAAGCAGAGCAAGCAGAGTTACAAGCATAGCTAGAGAACTGACCACGCTGTGTTCTCCTGCTTAGCGTGGTGAGTTTTAATAGGAAAGCAGAGGGACTTTAGGGAACACCAGGGATTTCACACCAAGGAAGCAATACAAAGAGAACAGGATATGTTCTCATACAAGTACATGGTACAACAGGCACATATTAGGAAAATGAAATTCTGGAGTAACATATTCTTTAATAAAGCAAGCGTTTTTACACTATGGGAGGCTGTTATGTGTGTCCTTTGCCGATCATCCAAAGACACTCTCTTCTCATCACATCTAATGCAGGGCTGTCTGTTTGGTAAGCAGGATACTTTTTTAAGGGCATCGGTCCCCCTCATTGGTGCATTCTAAAATGGCAACATTCTCCAAGTCAAATACTTTTTTGGAGATCGAGAAGACAATGAAGGTCTGTCTTGCTTCTCAAATCCACACATGCCTGGAATGTAAGACAGGTGGTTTGAGGGCAGCTTGTAGGGGGAAAAATGCAGAAACCTCAGGAAGTGGTGAAGTTAATGAAACTAATTCAGATGAGAAATTAAACTTAGAGGAAGCAGTAGCAGTACTGGAGAAAGGCCAAAGTCAGCGACATATAGGAAGCAATATATCACTTGGCAGGTATAACATCAAGGAATAGACCAGGATTGGCAAAAGGCAGCCAATGAGGTGTAAAATCAAAGGGTTGATGCTGTGCCAAGGAACAGTCGGTGTCAGCAACAGGCAGTAGGCAGGTGAAATATTACAGAACGGGCTGGGGAAAGTAATGGGCAGCCAAAGTCTTATGGTGAAGTCAGAGGCAGGCAGAAGACTTTCAATAGCAAGTCTAACAGCAGGCCAGGTAAGTAAAAAATTACAGTTCAAAGTAAGGCAACAGATATATTCAGGCAACAGAATGCCATTGAAGACTAGTCTGAAACAAGGGTATGCAATTTAGAATAAATGGATCCATGATATTAGGCTACATTGGCACTATACACTGGCAGTTCTAGATGTGAATCTAGCTGTTAGGGCATAAATAATGTTACATATCTCTGTAATATCCTGAAATGAGGGATAATCCTATTATTTCTGGGACATGTGATAAAATGAGACTCTAAGGCCGCGTACACACGAGCAGACAGATTTGTTCAAATCGGTCGGGCCGACCGATTTGAACAAATCTGTCTGCTGGGGACATATTGGTTTGATCGTGTACACACGATCAAACCAAAATCCCCGCCGCCAGACGGCGCGGTGACGTGGCGGTGACGTTGACGCCGCCACGTCACCGCACCAGGAAGTAAAACACTTATGCGCATGCGTCGAAACCATTCGGCGTGTGTGTGAGAAGACATGACTGCTGGTTAGCGTACTAACCAGCAGACATGTCGGGCGGATGGGTTCCCAGCCGACAGATTTCAAAGCATGCTTTGAAATCTGTCGGGTGGCCAAATCCGTCGGCTCGCCCGTACACACGGTCGAATCTGTCTGCTGGGACGGTCGGGCCGACCGTTTCCAGCAGATAGATTTGATCGTGTGTACGCGGCCTAAGAAAGCTTTACTGTGCTATATTCTACAGCCAAAAAAAACCTGTCAGAATTAATTTCTTGAGCAGCCAGTAAAAAGCAAAGAATTGATATGGGGATGACACTATGGAGTAGATTTATTAAAACAGAAAAACTGTGCAAGATAGCCAATCAGCTTCTAACGTTCTAATGTCAGCTTGTTCGCTTAAGCTTTGACAAAAAAAAAAAACAGAAGCTGATTGGTTTCTACTCAGAGCTGCACCAGATTTTGCACTCTCCAGTTTTAATAAATCAACCCCTTAGTGTCATTCTAGATGTATTATATGGAATATTCTAGATGCCAAAATTTCTGCTTGAAGTGCAGTCTTTAAAACATTTACAGAAGTACAAGCACAGACTATGGTAAGCGAGGTAAAATAGCACTGACCATGTTGCAGTGTTTCCCTTTTAAATAGCTGTATGTCGATTCCCTTTTAAGATGTAATAGCATCTTCAACTGAGCATGCCTAGAGCACACACAGCATTGGAAAATCTATACAGACAACCTGATGATGTAAAACGTACAGCATGCAGCTCTGTTTATCATGGGTAAGATTAGAACAAATATTTAGAGCAGCATCTTATTTACTACATGCTGTCAACATTTTGTCTGTCAAAGGAGTATAAAACATTTCAATTTACTAATGAGGGGATTTAAAATGATTGTATATGGCCTTTTGAAACCCCTGCAAAAGGTATGCAGAATATCTCAAGGATGTAGGTGACATTGAACTATTGGATGCTGAGCAGGAAAATGACGCAGTAAAATTAGAAAGGCATCTTATTTAGCAAGTAGATTTCAAGGGAGCAATTAATATTTCATAGCAGATAGCAGACAAGTCTTCGTTGGTTACTCACAAACTCATTATTCCCTTGTCATATGTCATTGTTATAGTTGGAATATTTGTACCTCTACATCTAGCATTATATTTTTACAGCTGTGCTTCATACAATGTATGTGTGTACTGTATATATGTATAAGTATGTGTGTGTGTTTATATATATATATATATATATCGCAGTAATGTGCAAACATTTTAGGCAGGTGTGAAGAAATGCTGTAAAGTAAGAGTGCTTTAAAATATATATATATATTTTTTTTAAGTGTTTATTTTTAGCAATTTATAAAATGCAACGTGAGAGAGGAAGAAAAATCTAAATCAAATCAATATTTAGTGTGACTACCCTTTGGCTTCAAACCAGCATTAGTTCTTACACTTGCACACTTCATACACTTGCACAAAGTCAGGGATTTTGTAGGATTAGAGTCAGGTGTATGATTAACCAATTATACCAATATACTAATTATACCAATCAGGTGCTAATGATCATCAATTGCATATGTAGGTCATAAACAGAAGCTTAAAACTGAGTAAAGAACAGCCAACGGGGAAGTTGCGGAAGTTTCATGGCAGAGGTCATAAACCATGGCAAGACTAAGCACAGCAACAAGACACAAGGTAGTTACACTGCATAAGCAAGGTCTCTCCCAGGCAAAGGCACTTGTCTTTCAAGATGTGCCATTCAAGCTCTTTTAAAGAAGCACAAATAAATGGGTGATGTTGAGCACTGAAGACACAGTGGTTGGCCAGGAAACTTAATCCAACAGATGAAATACATATCATGCTTCCCTTCAGCATCAAAAGATGTCCAGCAGTACCATCAGCACATAAGTGGAGGAAAACCAGTTGGACCCAAGTACACCCATCTACTGTCCAGTAAAGTCTGGCCAGAGGTGGTCTCCAAGGAGAAATTTTGGTCAAAATGCCATACCTCCGATGTGGAAAAAAGGCTAAGCGACTCAACTGCGCACACAAGCATTGAAACTGCAGCAGAGAAATGGCAGCAGGTGTGCTGTGGACTGAGGAGTCAAAATGTGAAATAATTGGCTGTAGCAAAAGGCAGTTTGTCTGAGAAGGGCTGGAGAGCAGTACAGTATTTAAGTCTAAATATGAGGTGTGAGGTCTTTTTGACCCCAGATCTCATATTTAAGAGGACCTGACATGCTTTTTTTATTACAAGGGATGTTTTTTTTAAGCGCCTCGTCCCGATGAGCTCGGATGCAGAAGCAAACTTATACGTGAGCAGTGCCCGCATATGAAAATGGTGTTCAAACCACACATGTCAGCTATCGCCGCAATCGTTAGAGTGAGAGCAATAATTCTAGCCATAGACCTCCTCTGTAACTCAAAACATGCAACCTGTAGAATTTTTTGAATGTCACCTATGGAGATTTTTATGGGTAAAAGTTTGTCGCCATTCCACGAGCGGGCGCAACTTTGAAGTGTGACATGTTGGGTATCAATTTACTCAGCATAACATTATCTTTCACAAAATAAACAAATTGGGCTAACTTTACTGTTGTCTTATTTTTTTATTAAAAAAGTGATTTTTTTTCCAAAAAAAGTGCCCTTGTAAGACTGCTGCGAAAATACGGTGTGACAAAAAGTATGACCGCCATTTAATTCTCTAGGGTGTTAGAAAGAAATATATAATATTTGAGGTTCCAAGTAATTTTCTAGCAAAAAAAAAATGTTCTTACCTTGTAAACACCAAATCTCAGAAAGAGGCTCGGTCCTTAAGTGGTTAATTTGCTGAATTTTTTCACTCCTACCTAAAAACTTCAGTAGTGTGTGTGTATGCAAAAACTGTTTCTATTTAAGGTCTTATCCATAGATCATTGTAAAGACATTGGGCCAGATTCAGGAAAGGTTACGCTGGCGGATCGAGTGATCCGCCAGCCTAACTGTGGCTTTGAGCCGGCGTTTCTTTTTTCTGTAACCAGAAAACAAGAAACGCCGGGTTGAAGTTCCGATGCGAGCAGCGTAACTGAGTTTCGCCATCGCATCGTAACTTCAACTTAAAAATGGCGCCGGGGGCGTTCCCGCCGATTTACGCTCAAAAAATATGTTAATGAGCGGAAATCGGCAATTCACGATCGAAATCCGGCGCGACGCAATGACGATACGACGTTTCCGGACGGGATACGCGGCGCATAGATATACCTACATGGGGCTGGAGTATCCTATGTTAGGTATAGGCGTCGTCATCGCGTCGGAAAAAAAAAAAAAAAACGTCGCTTGCGTAAAACGGTCATGAATGGGAATGTGACGTCATTGACGTTCATTCACAGATTTTGGAGCATGCGCACGGGGATGTTTTGACACTCGACGCATGCGCAGTACGTTGGCGGCGGGATCGCGCGTAGTTAGCATACTACACGCCCCGTACCCGCGACATTTGAATTCCGCCGGCTCATTTGTGATGCGCTGCCGCAACTTTAGGAGCAAGTGCTTCGTGAATGACAGCACTTGCTCCTAAAATTTCGGCAGCGCAACGCAAATCAAAAGCGTTACTCCAGAGCAAAGATGCTCTGGAATACGTGAATCTGGCCCATTGGGCCAGATTCACAAAGCACTTACTCCGGAGTATCACGAGTTAGGCACGCGTAAGTCTAAAAATGCACACGCTTATCTATGCACCATATCCCCAAAATGATATACGCCTGAAATCCACATTTTTTAGACAAAACTGCACTAGACACACCATTGATTTGCTATGCAAATATGCAAATGAGGGAGATACGCCGATCCACAAAAGTAAGTTTGTGCGGTGCAGTCTACACGATGTGCTTATCAGCTGCACGGCCGGTCTAAAATTAGACCATATAAAAGCTTGCTTAAAATTAGACAATCCGTCTACATGTCAGCAAAAGCAACACCATTAGGGCCGAGCTGAGCAGCCACACTTGCAGGACATTAATCTGTATGCCAACATGCCAGGGGCATCCTTGCTCATAGCTATACAACTGACTTTAGAGGAGCGCAGAAGGAGGAGGGCACGGAGGAGGGCACGGAGGAGGACACGGGAGAGGATCTTTGTCAGGTATATCCGTGGGGTGAGCCCAATGGTAATAGGCCCCCCTTTTGGCTGGAATTAGGGTGCAATTGGAGAGATACCCTGTGTTAATAGGAAGGTAGATGTTGGTTCCTCAGCTTCAACTAATTTCAGTGAAATTGAGTAAAGGTGGATTAATTAGGTCAGAAGCCTGTGCAGGCCAGCAGGCCCAAAGATTGATAAAGTAAAATGATCCTATGCTGCTATAAGGATGCCAGTTGTGACCGATGCACCCTAAACCATATAAAACAAAGAAAAAATGTGTCTCTAGAGTCTAATAGGTAGAAATTCCTACTAGTGTGCTTACTAGTGTAATCAACCACACTAGTAGGGATTCCTACCTATTAGACTCTAGAGACACATTTTTTTCTTTGTTTTATATAGTTTAGGGTGCATCGGTCACAACTGGCATCCTTATAGCAGCATAGGATCATTTTACTTTAGCAATCTTTGGGCCTGCACAGGCTCCTGACCTAATTAACCCACCTTTACTCAATTTCACTGAAATTAGTGGAAGCTGAGGAACCAACATCTACCCTCCTATTAACACAGGGTATCTCTCCAATTGCACCCTAATTCCAGCCAAAATGGGGGCCTATTACCATTGGGCTCACCCCACGGATATACCCGACAAAGATATTAATTTAGCAGTGCCATTTCCCTTTCTACTATTCATATTTATATTAGCTCCCCACATAGGGATCCTACTGGGAGGCAACAGCTACTTTATTCACCATAGCGCGGACTCCCCTGTTCTTACACGGGAGAGGACCTGCCGACCGCCACTGGGCAGTGGCTCTTTTCACCCTAATGGGTAAATATATATTTTATATACATTTTTTTCTGTTTAGTATATATTTTATAATAATTAATATGATAAATATATATTTTTATTTTTTTTACTAATATAAATTTACTAATTTTAATATTATTATAATTATCTTATTTAATATTATATATATATATACATACACACCGACACGACACAAACCTCCAAACAGCAACAGACAACGGAATAAAAGCACCTTGCTTCAGGAAGGGAAAAAAATTGGATGTACTTTTGCAATGGAAGGGCATTTCTCTCGGTCTATTTAAGCACTGTGCATAGTTCACTAAGTCTGACAGGCCTAGTTCCTATCTAACTGATTGCGCCGTGCCGAGTTCTGAGCATGCTCAGAGAGGTGCTGACCATAGTCTGTTTCATGTGCACATGCCCAGTCTGGCCGGCCCTTCATTTGCATGGGGTCATGGCTCATTTCAATGGAACACGCCCACGTCCTTCCCACTTTGAATTACACCGCTTTACGCCTCAGAATTTACATTGCACCGGTGCAAATTTGGCCGAAAATACTACGAGGATACGGTACTTGCGCCTCGAAATTAAGCCGGTCTAACTTAAAGGAGTTGCACTACGCCGGTCCAAAAATGTGCCGATGTACGTGAATCTGGCCCATTATATTTAAAAAATAAAGGGGGGGGTTATAAATAATTTTGAAGAGGAACTCTTACATACACTCACCAGCCCTGGAGTCAAGCTCTGTCTTTCCCAGGGCTATTTTTTTTTGCTTGTCTTTGGATCCCCAGCACCGTCAACTTGGCTGTGGAAGCTAGCTTCCTTCTGTACATGCTGACCAAATGTAACTGATTCATGTCTAGGTGAGAATTGTGAAAGTGGGAGTAGTGTTGCTCACGAATATTCGCATTGCGAATATTCGCTACGAATATTGCATATTCGAGTATTCGCGAATAACACGAATATCGCGGCGAATATTCGCTATTTCGAATATTTGAATGTTTACAATTTTTTTTTTAGAACAGATCACATCCTAGAGATCCCCATCGAAATCTAAAAGCATTGCTGGTATGATTAGAGACCTTGGGCCGAGTAGCTGCAGCGCTCATTTTATATTGCCGAAAAATCGCAATGCGATTATTCGGCAATAGCGATATCGCGCGATTATTTTATATTGTAATATATCACGAATATTCTGAGCCAATCAGAGTGCTCCATTCCGCATTTCTCGAAATTTCGCAATTATTTTGTATTGTAATATATCACGAATATTCTGAGCCAATCAGAGTGCTCCATTCCGCATTTCTCGAAATTTCGCAATTATTTTATATTGTAATATGTCACGAATATTCTGAGCCAATCAGAGTGCTCCATTCCGCATTTCTCGAATATTCGCAATTATTTTATATTGTAATATATCACGAATATTCTGAGCCAATCAGAGTGCTCCTTCCGCATTTCTCGAATATTCGCAATTATTGTGTATTGTGATATATCACGAATATTCTGAGCCAATCAGAGTGCTCCTACCGCATTTGCCGAATATTCGCAATTATTGTGTATTGTAATATATCACGAATATTCTGAGCCAATCAGAGTGCTCCTTCCGCATTTCTCGAATATTCGCAATTATTTTATATTGTAATATATCACGAATATTCTGAGCCAATCAGAGTGCTCCTTCCGCATTTCTCGAATATTCGCAATTATTTTGTATTGTAAAATATCACGAATATTCTGAGCCATTCAGAGTGCTCCATTCCGCATTTCTCGAAATTTCGCATTCGCAAATTCGCAATAGCGAAAATTCGCAATAATTTCATTTCCAAAAAATATCACGAATATTCGTATTTAGCGAATATATCTCGAATATTCGACTATATATTCGAGATATATCGCGAAATCGAATATGGCATATTCTGCTCAACACTAAGTGGGAGCGACTATTGTTAGAAAGAGGTACCCATTCTAAAAAATAAAAAATGCAATGGGGCAGGGGTCATACATTTTAAGTGAAGATCTGCTTTATCCAAAAATTTGAATTTAACCTTTCTTAATAAGCTATATTGGGGGTTAATATCCCTATATTTTTATATTAGCCACATTATCAACCAAGTTAAATTAGTAAAACTGAATATCTGAGCCAGGTCAAATTTAGACTCCATATATATTGTAAGAGATTGTAGGGAGTTTCTGGTTACCAGGAAGGATTTTTGTTATCCCTCTTCGAATAAAATAGACCACTCCAAATGCAGGTTTATATTTTATGCTTGTCTTTTGGTTAAACTTCATGGACCTGAATCTTTTTTAACCAGGTTAACTGCACCAGCTACAAAACGGTGCATTCAAAAATACAGTATGTATGTGATCAGTTTATGAAGAGCTGAAAAATATTATCAAAATGTTGTAGACCATGAACAATTGTAGTCAATGTAATTATGCATATTATATGTGTAAAAAATATACAGGCATTCTACAGTTCTAAAAGTTAACATTGTGTTGTTATATTTTAGTTTTTTAGAAACTAGTGACCAGAAAGCCTGACATTTTTTGCCAGATGGGTAATGTACCAACAGCAGTTAAGCACTGCCTAAGTTACCAGCACCTCTTAAAAGAACAAATATGGACTGGAGATGTAACCATACCTGAACAGGTACTGACATTGTATTATCTTTTTATTTTTTTCTCACATACAGTAAGCATTGAAATTGCTACTGATAAATGAGTGTTGTGTTTTTAAACCCAATTTCAAGCCCTCCTTTCTTCCACTCCCCCCACCGTTCCCATCATATGTACCCCACCATTATCATCAGCAATCCTCAGGAGTCAGGACATATAATGAATGATCATTACATCACGCAGCCTGGGGTCAGTGAGCTATTAGTGCATTGCTATTTGCTTATTAAACAGGAGCCCACATTCCTATTTACACTGTTTTTTTTTTTTTTGTTTTTTTTTAGGTTCTAAAATACTCTAATTTTAATCCATCTTTTTTTTGAAAACCATCTCACTAGTTACATGCATTTTACTCTAGATTAGGTGAACAGCAGTTTGTTGTAAAGTATTGTTGGGTGACCAAATACAGTCTCTATGAACTTCTTCTGATACTCATTATCATTTGATTGGTTTATTTTGAGCATTTTCCATTATTTGAAATAGTTTTTTTTTATTTTCTGCACATAATGATAGCTTGCTGCTGACTTCAAATAGTATTCATCATTTAATGCAATGTTCTTTGCATTTGTGGGATATAGCAGAGCAGTTGCAATTAATCTCTGTTTAAATATGTCATTTACATAATATTGTATTATTAATACTGCATATCACATTAGCCATCTGCACTCCTAATTCAATTCAATATGTAATAAACATCAATTTGTTTGCTGCTGTCCTTAAATGGTAGCATTTAAATGCTACCATTTAAGTATATGCAGTGTATACAGCATATTTTACTAATTCAATTATTTAAGTTAGTAAAACATGCTATATATACTAAAAAACAAATCTAAAATTCAATACTCATAGACCCCTTTCACACTGAGCCGCCCATAGTGTCGGCGGTAAAACTCTGCTATTTTTACCGCCGACGCTAAGGGGGGATTTGCTAGCAGCCGAGAAAGGGTTAAAACTACCCCGGTATAGCCACCATGTCCCATTGATTTCAATGGGCAGCAGCGGTGAAGGAGCGGTAAACACACCGCTCCAAAGATGTGTCTAGCAGGACTTTTTTTACCGTCCTGCTAGTGCAACGCTCCAGTGTGAAAGCCCGAGCGCTTTCACACTGGAGCGAATGTGATAGCTATTTAACCACTTGCCTACTGTGCACCTACACCCCCTTCCTGCCCAGACAAAATTTAAGCTTTCGGCACTGCGTCGCTTTAACTGACAATTGCGCGGTCGTGCGACGTGGCTCCCAAACAAAATTGGCGTCCTTTTTTTCCCACAAATAGAGCTTTCTTTTGGTGGTATTTGATCACCTTTGCGGTTTTTATATTTTGCGCTATAAACAAAAATAGAGCGTCAATTTTGAAAAAAATGCAATATTTTTTACTTTTTGCTATGATAAATAACCCCAAAAATATATAAAAAAAAAATTTTTTTTCCTCAGTTTAGGCTGATACGTATTCTTCTACATATTTTTGGTAAAAAAAAAAATGCAATAAGCGTTTATCTATTGGTTTGCGCAAAATTTATAGTGTTTACAAAATAGGGGATAGTTTATGGCATTTTTTTTATTTTATTTTTTTACTATTAATGGCGGCGATCTGCGATTTTTTTATTGGGACTGCGACGTTATGGCGGACACTTCGGACATTTTTCTGACATTTGTGGGACCATTTACATTTATACAGTGAACAGTGCTATAAATATGCATTGATTACTGTATAAATGTGACTGGCAGTGAAGGGGTTAACCACTAGGGGGCGGGGAAGGGGTTAAATGTGTGTCCTATGAGTGTTCTAACTGTGGGGAGAGGGGGGGTGACTGGGGGAGGTGACCGATTGTGTCCCTATGTACAAGGGACACAACCGCTCTCCTCTCTCCCTGACAGGGACGTGCAGCTCTGTGTTTACATACAGAGCTCCACGTCCCCGCTCAGTTACTGGGCAATCGCGTGTGCCCAGCGGCGATCGTTGCCGCCGGGCACTCGCGCCGGGATCCCAGCAGAGCGGCGGGTGCGCGCGCGCGCCGCCGGCGCGCGCGCGCACCCGCCCGCGGCTTTAAAAAGACATTACGGAAAGCCTTGAAGAAAAGGGGTAAGGCTAAAGAAAAAAAAAACGTAGTTGTTCTTTTCAATGCAATGCTGTTTTATTGCCATGAACTCAAAAATTAGGGTGAACCTCCGCTTTAATGATAGCAATGTCCTGGTTTCAGGGTAACTTGAATGGCAAACAGGGGGATGATTTCCAATATGATGTAATATACAATGTAACCGTAAGGGCGCAGACCAGTAATGGACAGTAGCCAGCAGTAATGAGCGGATGAGGCTCAAAATCAATAGATCCAGAGGTTCAGAGCATAATAAACCAAGGAAGAAAAAACGGAGATGGCCATAGTGTAAAACTGTATAAAATTTACTTAGCAGCAAAAAGTTGAAGTTTACACTCACATTTCAGCTGGTGAATCAAGCATATAAATCATAAGCAGTGGGGTTAGTGGGTCCCGACGCGTTTCGATCAATTGATCATCACCTGGGGTAATATTTACGCACCTAACACAGGGCAGATTGGTTTTCTCAACGGAGTTCTTGAGTGGCTGCGTTCCCTTTCTCAGCCTTTTACGATCATAGGTGGGGACTTCAATATGTGTATGTCTCCCAGTAGAGATAGACGTTTTTTTTTTTCACCAGACCCCTTCTCTTCAGGTTCTTAAATTATCTACCTCCTTCCGTAAGTTGATTAGGTCCCATAAACTTTTTGATGCGTAGAGAGTGAAACACCCTACTAAACGTCAATATACTTTCTTTCCCCTCCGCATAAGCTATATTCTCGCCTAGATCACTTCTTTGTAACCGCTCCCCTGCTACCTAACATAGTCTCCTCTGAAATTGATCCTATAACGTTATCTGATCATGCCCCCATTACCCTGAGCCTAGCGCTGCAGACAGCTCCACCTAAGACTTGTCATTGGAGGCTCAACTAATCTCTTTTACGACATGCTAAAACTAAGGATAGGTTTCTCTGGAATTTGGAAGAGTTTTTTTATTTAAATGTGGGCTCAGGCCCTGATTTATCTACTGTATGGGAGGCGAATGCATCTCAGCTGGCTCTCGCCTGAAACAAGATTCTATTAAGCTGAGGTCGGAGCTTGTGGTCCAGCTGCGGGCAGCAGAGGTACAGTTACTCCGCTCACCTACAGTGGGTCGCTTGCGTGCGGTGATTGCTATTTGCAATCGCATTAAGTCGGTAGATACAAACAAAATTTCGAAGTCAATATTATGGTCCAAGCAAAAGTTTTATGAGTATGCAGATAAGCCACATAGGATGCTTGTCCATAAGCTTAAACCCCGCCCTTTTCTAAATATCCCTGATCACATAGTACAACCGGATGGCTCGCCTTTATATTGTCCCCGGGCCATGTCTGGAGTTTTTGGAGATTATTACAATAAACTTTACAATTGCTTGAGCACTGACCCGCAGACCCGTTTCTCACAAGATGGACTAGACGCTTTCCCATCATCTATACATCTCCCAAGACTGTCACTAGACCAACGTGCCTCAGTAAATCAACCTGTTTCAACTAAGGAACTAACTGAAGTAATTAAGAACCTCCCTAAACATAAAGCCCCGGGCCCAGATGGTCTTCCTTATTCCTATTATAAGGCATTTTTGCAGATTCTCACTCCACATATGCTGACCCTCTTCGTTTCTCTACTTCATGGCAATCACTGCACTCTTCGTTTCTGCATGCTTCGGTAACCGTGATCCCTAAGCCAGGTAAAGATCCATCCTCCCCTGATAACTATCGTCCAATCGCCCTACTAAATTCGGACTACAACATTTTCACCAATATTTTAGCATATAGGCTCTCTCTAATTCTACCGGCACTAATTCATAGAGATCAAATGGGATTCGTCCCCATGCGACATGCAGGTGACAACACACAGCAGACGATTGAGCTTATTGATCTACTTAATAAAACAAAAAAACCCTGCTTGATTCTTAGTTTAGACGCCCAAAAAGCGTTTGATCGCCTTAGTTGGCCATTCATGTTTGCAATTTTATCCCGTTACGGATTCTCGGGTCCCTTTGTCCAAGCTCATCAAGCCTTATACTCGAAGCCCACATCACAAGTGCAACTTTCCTCACACTTATCCTGTACATTTCCCCTTAGCAATGGTACAAGACAGGGCTGTCCTTTATCACCTCTGCTCTTTATCCTCAGTTTAGAACCCCTGGCTAAATTATCCCTATTTGCAGGCGACGTTCTCCTCACTCTCACGCACCCGCACTCTTTCTTGCCACATCTACATGACATAGTAGATGCTTTCACGTGCCTTTCAGGATTTAAAATGAATGCAGCTAAAACTGAAGTCTTACCCATAAACATCCCTCCGTCTCTCCTGTCTTCTCTCCAAAGCAAATATAAATACCATTGGTGCTCACAGTCACTTAAATATCTAGGGGTTCAGCTCACAGCCGCTTGTCACACTCTATATCGGACCAACTTTCCTCCCCTGTTTTCGGAAATTAACCGTTTTCTGACTCAGTGGACCACCTTCCTTTATCCATGTTGGGGAGAATTAATGTTCTTAAAATGTCCGTCCTGTCTAAATTATTATATTTATTGGAAACGCTACCAGTAGCAGTCCCAATGACGCAGCTTAAAACCCTTCAAAAGAGGGGGCTTCGCTTCATCTGGAATAATTCCTCCCATAGGCTGGCAGGGATAGTGGTCATGGTCCGGAAGAGTAGGGGGGGATTGGGAGGCCCGGATTTCATTAAATACTATTTTGCCTCACATCTGAGAGCTCTCGCCTCCTGGACCTCCCGGAAAGCCCCGAATAGGTGGGCAGAGATAGAAATGAGTGTCACAGCCCGGTCCATCCTTGTTATATGCTCTGGCCTTCTGTTGCCCTTCATATGCCCCATTTGCGGAAAATCTGTTAAGCCCCCATGCTGTTCACGTTATCTATTTGGAGGCGCTGTTCTGAGCGCTACTGCTTGTCCTCTTAGAGCCCACTACTCTTGAATGTTCTATTCAATCCAGACATCCCGGATATCCTTTTCCAACTACCACACTTTGTTAATACGGTGACCCGACATTTTCTGACTTTCCCTGAGTTGCAAAGTCAGCATCACATTCCCCAAAAGCTTTTTCATTCATATCTACAGATTAGACACTTTTTCTCTATCCGATCCCCTTCCTTGACTTTGGAAAGGCCAACCGACTTCGAAGCCGCTAGAGGCCCTTATGAGCCCAAAATGATCTCTACAATCTACAAAATTTTGCATGAGGCAGTTCCCAAGGGCCCCTAAGTCCATGACACCATGGTGGTGAATGCTCACCTCTACATGAGAAAGTGGTCCCAGATCTTACAACACGACATCTCCTTGTTAGACTGGGAGAGCATTTGGAGGCACACTTCCAGGATCTCTCGATGTGTAGACCATATGGAATCTGCATATAAAGTCCTGATGCACTGGTTTAGGACCCCAGACATATTATATGCCTGCAACCGACTGGTCTCAAAACAATGCTGAAGGTGTAATAGTGCTGTGGGCTCTCATTTCCACATCTTCTGGGAATGTCCCCCTGTTCACCGTTTTTGGCTTTAAGTCCAGAAACTGTTAGAAAATTTGGTGGAGATTCCTGTCCCTCTGACGCCCATGTACTGTTTAGTGGGTCTCCCGTTCCCTGGTGTCTCTAAGGCCTTGCGCCGATTGATATCTTTTATATTGCTGGCTGCTAAGAGGGTCATCCCTAGAATGTGGTTGTCCACCTCGCCCCCAACAATCCCACAGTTGCTCGCTATTGTAGCTGACATCCGCAGAATGGAGCAATTGCCGGCTACAGTAGAAGGTACGCAAGATACATTTTCTGAAACGTGGTCAGTGTGGGACGACTCAGTTTATGGGTCTAAAGGAGGTGACCCGAGCTAGTTTACTTCAATTACCTAAGCATTACACGAGTGTGTTTATGACTTTTATATACAGGTTTTTTTTTGTTTTGTTTTTTTCTGTGAAGTTTTACAGTATGTTTATAGAGTGGTTATGTTGCCTCCATGGCCCCTGGACAGATGATTGTTTCAAACATATTTTTTCTTATTGATTTAGTCTTTCTATTTTATTGTGATGGACTCCCTTACTCCTACTCAAGACAATCGTGTATTCACATCGCCATTCCTATACTTGTACAAATTATGTATACTCAGTAGTTCACTAAAACAATGTATATATGGTTTTCTCCATAATCTGTTAATGATTCATCTGTTCTTCTTTTTTTGTATGATTTTGTATGATTTGCAAAACTTATAAATAAACAATAAATCAATAACAAAAAACATAAATCAACAAAGTACAGCAGAAATGATACTAGGACAGAATAAAAAGAGTCCCACAAGCCGTGATGAGAAAATAGGATGAGCCTGTCAGGCTGTCACTATCAAACACTTGTATAGTCTCTCAGGTGTCGTTGATCACACACAAGGTTTACCAAACAATGCGACCCTATACATAAGAGTGGTCACATGTGCCTAGGGAAATTACTGAGGGAAATTGAGCACAAGATGGGGATATTGAGCACTCTCTGATGATTAATTGAGCTAAAGGCTAAAGTTCACCTTTTTTTTTCTAAAATTCAGCTCCCCTATGTACCAATATACCAATAATGTTCCTTGGTTGCAGAAAAATAAAAGCTTTCTTTAATATTAAGAGCAAGGCCTTACTTTAGCCCTTGCTGTATTTCATAGAAAGCTACATAGACTACCTGGTATAAATTTGGGATGGAGAAACCAGTAAGACACAGGAAGGAATTTACCAGTTGACCCTCTTTACCCATCAGCTATGTTTTCAAAGCTTCCCTGGCATCTCTCCATGTGTGCATTTTTGTGGTTATAGAGACAACAAAAGACATAAAAAATCTCCCCTAGGGGAGAAAAACACTGCGCTAACGTGAATATGTGAAAATATGTTGAATAGAAAAGCTGCCAGTACCAATTACTTAAACCAAAGCAATCCACAAAACTATAAAAACAACTATAGGTACAGCGCTAGAAATTATGATATATATATGTGAAAAATAACAAATTAGTGAAAAAGACTTAAAAATATAGTGAAAATGGTGTGGTTATAGGAAGTGAGAATCGAAAGTGATCCAATTAATAAAGTCCATAATGTGTGAATATTTGAACATAAAAATCTTCTTCCACCAAACGACACCCAGTGAATAAGGTTGGCTCCTTACCACAAGAATAGACCGTATGAAAACCGGTCAGATGAGCATGGGGATGATTACAGTCTTCCCAGACCAACTTCTCCAAAGCAACAAACAGAACAATTGATGGTTCCACAACGTTGTTTAAAGTAAACCATGGGGATGTTTCAGAGGCTCATGGGAGAAAAAACAAAAGGACCCATAGTGTAATATGCAAAGATAGCGGGTTTATTGAACAAAGATAAATGGAGATGCACTCACATTTCAGTTGAGAAAACTGCGCGGTATATTAGTTTAAAGTTGCGGCGTCTCCTCTGTTCCGTGTTGGAGCTCCGTACTGTGTTGTCCGTATCCGGTGGACGTGATGACGCACCACTGCTAGGCCACACCTACGCGTTTCGTCATCAAAAGACGTCGTCGGGGATTGGCTCATTTGCCTGACTTCCTCAGGATCCCTTCAGATGGGCCCAGACTGCATGCTAAACTCACTGGTGTATTATGTAAACCATGAGACACCCCTGATGTAGTGAAAGAGCCTTCCTAATCAACTGAAGCGCCCCTAGCGGCCAGCGTAAATATGCACCAAAGATACAACAGCGTAAGAGACTTACGTCTGGCATATCTAGCAAAAATTCAAGCGTATCTGGTTTTCAGAATACGCGCAAAGATACGACGGCGCACATTTGGACTTACAACGGCGTATCTGGAGATACGCCGTCGTAAGTCTCTGTTAATCCGGGCCAATATTTTTGTTTATTACCGTGACATCACAGTTTATGGAAAGCATTTTGATTACACAATTTTCTGTTAACAATAGACATTAGGGGATGGCCACACCACCCTGAATGTGCCCAATCTCGTTTGATCTTGAAAGTTAAGCAGGGTTGGGCCAGGTTAGTACTTGGATGAGAGACATTGGGGCAAGATCTTGGTGATTCATAGGATTATTTTTCATGAATATTTATTTTTTTAGCTATTCCTTTTTATTAATGTGTCTTCTTTTTAAGGAGCCTCATGAAACAGGCCTTCCTCAACATGTCAAGATAGTAGAAGTTGGACCAAGAGATGGACTACAAAATGAGAAGGTAAAACACCACAAGATGAGTGTATTGGAGAAAGAGCGGGCCAATTCACATGAGATACAGTTGGATGCATGTTTTACTGTTTTTCTCAGTGCACAGACAGTCCAAAATCCAGGCTATTCTATGGGCATAGTTCACACTGTTGCAGTGCAGTGCAAGTGTTTAAAAACAAACCTAAAGAGACCTTTAGATGTGTCTCCTCATGTCAAGCATGACATTTCAAGCATGTTTTTGTTTGTTTTGGATAGAGTGGAGAGTGCTTAAAACCCCTGTCGGGTTTTTATTGCTGTCTGTGCCCCAGTTAGTTTGTCCGGTTTACTGTTATCATCGAAAATAAAAATAAAATCTCAAATTTCGAGTTGACACTAGTTCTGGTGACACCCTGGGATTCCCTCACTTTTGAAGGATTTTCTATCTCTGCTTTGGCTATGGGACAGGAAGTGAAGAGAAATTTCCTCAATGGGGCACTAATAGCGAAATAAAAAAAATAAGAAACTGGCATGGGTTATAACCCTTTCTTACGCTATTCAAAATGAAAAAAAAGTTTTGTCTTTAGTTTTACTTTAATGTGTCACAACAAAAGTCTCACAGACAATTTTTTTTAGCAGAGTAATGTTTTTAAATAGAAATTCTTTCATTATATATGCTTTTGCATACAGAGAGCTAAAGCCGCGTACACACGACCATTTTTCATGTCATGGAAAAAAAACTAAGTTTTTCTCGACTTGATTCTTGTCAAGCCTTGCATACACACGGTCGTAACAAAAAATGCTGTAGCAAAGCGGGGTGACGTAAAACACGTACAACAGGACTATAAAGGGGAAGTTCCATATTAGTGGGCCCCCCTTGGGCTGATTATACAAATCTCCCTTCTCATAACTTGCTTCTGAGCATGTACGTTTTTTTCCCCGTCGTAAGCGTTGTGAGGGATTAACTCGGTAGCGGGTGTGTGTGACCCCCTGGATGGGTTCACTACACGCTGAACTGTACAAAAAGGCAGTAGAGGATGGTTGAAAACAAATGATATGGTTTGTTTTTCCATATTGCTGGATACACGTGCCAGCATCAAAACAGTATAAACAAAACAAAACATAAAATAAACCCTTGCCACTTGGGGTGTCTACCTTCCCAACACAGGAACCTACCTATTGAGTCTGGCACAGCCTACTGCTGGGGAGACACTGTTGGTCCTACAGCAGAAAACAACAAAAAAGTCTCTTTGCTATTTCTCACACAGAAATATCCATCAGCACCTCACCTCTTCAGAAGTGCTTGTGACTGCTCCTTCACTCACAAAGCCTCAGGGTCCAGCAATCAGTCGTTAACCTTAGGCTGTCTTTATAGGGGCTTTAATTGTTTAATTCTGAACAGCTGAAACCTTTTAACGCCCCAAACCTCTCTGGCCATCTCTGCAGCCGACGCCCAATAGTAATTGGTGTATTGTCTAAACAAGGCAGAAATATATCTCCCGTCTGGGATAACACACACACACACACAGATTTACCTGACTTCCTGTCACATACCCCCCCCTCTTGTTTCAACCTTAGTATTGGGACACAGGTTGCCAGGTACGCATGCATTTGGGACAAACCATCTGCTTTCCCCATTTTAACACCGGGGCGATGTGTTACGACAAAACTAAATTCCTGAAGGGCCAGGAACCACCTATTTATTCTCCTATTGGTCTTCAAATTTCAGCTGAGGTACATAAGAGGGTGTCCCTTGCTCTGTAATATACTCATTTTCAGTTGTAAACCATGCAAAACCTTAATTGGTTTTTCAATGGACACAAAGGTTTCCCTCAATAGCTCAATCCCTGAAGAACTCAGCGAGTCATAACCAATACCAAGAGCTGATAACACCATGAAACCAGTCCTCACACACCACACACTGGATCATCTCATCTGGGGTCTCATCCTCAGGATCGGGGTACGGTCTCTTACATGTGCAGTACATGCCAAAGAAATTGTCATTGTAATTATTAGCCAGGTTTTTCTTCTCTTTATCCGGATATAACTTGCACTCCAGCTGTTTAAATTTGGCATTTCCACAATCGCAGCAAAAGTTCCTCTTGGTGTAGAGCTCAAACAGGTTGTGGCCTTCATGACACTTGTATGCACAGGCCAGACATATCCCAGCAGGTTCCTCTTTATCTGGGGTGCAGGTACTGCAGGCGTACAGCGCTTGTCTCTTCACATAACCCAGGGGGTAGGAGCACTTTTCAGAATCGCTCCCCGCCAGCACAGCAGACGCCTCATTCTGCAGAGCGTCATCCTTCTCCTTCACTGCCATTTCCACCTTTACTTCCTCCTTCACTTCCTCCTCTTTATCTTCTGCACCACTTTCAATTCCTGCAAGCTCTTCGCTGTCAGAATCATCACATGGTAGAAGATGGAAATCCTCAAACCCGGCCTCATTTTCTTCATTTTCTCTGTGGGTGAAAGAACCGGAACAGAGAGCAACTGCTTCAGACATTAGGTCACTTTTCTCATTTTCAGCATGAGCCTTTGTACAACTAAAAGATTCTTGATTTGAACCATCATCTTGACAGACAAATTTTCCAGAGCAGAGTCCCAGCAACTCATCCATAACCCCTATCTTGGAGCCATTTGCATCAGGCTGGCTGGTGTTGGATTGTGATTCCTTAAACTTTCCTGAGCAGAGATCTAATGCCGCATACACACAATCATTTTTTGTGATGAAAAAAACGACGTTTTCTGTGAAGTAAAAAAACAACGTTTTTGAAACGTCACTTTTTTAAAGACGATGTTGCATACACACCATCGTTTTTTTCACAAAAAGCAAGGTTACGTTCACCACTCTTTTCCATTGAAGCTCGCTTCATAACTAGCTTCTGGGCATGCGCGGGTTGAAAAACGTTGTTTTAAACAACGTTTTTGCTACACACGGTGACTTTTTGTAAAACAAAAAACGACGTTTTGAAAAACGACACAAAAAATTCAAGCATGTTGGAATTTTTTTTTGGTCGTTTTTTTTAAGACAAAAAACAACGTTTTGCCCACACACGATCAATTTAAATGACGTTTTAAAAAACGTCGTTTTTTTTCATCGCAAAAAACGACCGTGTGTACGCGGCATAACAGTTCGCCCATACTTGCATCCATAGCATTCTCATCCATACTGTCCATCACAAGTCTTTGCTTGGCAGAGCTGTACTTGCTCCTGTTGCAGCCCAAATTTAGAAAACCATCAGCATGCGTGACATCGATCTCTTCATTGTAATCCTCATCACTCCAAAGTAAGCTTTCGTGCAAGACTCGCTGAGCGTCTTCTCATCACTTAGTCTTGTATATGGTCGGCATCCATGATCGCTGCTTTTACCGGAACACGAGACCTTATAATCACTGTTGAGTTTTAAAGGTTGTACATTTTTTGGTGAGAGCTCCTTAGAAACCTTTATGTTCTCTTCACTACCAGACAGCTCTGACTTTGCTTTCTTTTTCTTCTTTTTTTCTTTGACTTCAGACTCAAGAAATCTTTGAATTTTTCTCTAACGTTTTCTTTAACACTTTCAGACAGCTTGTCTGGCTTGCGATGAGACTTCTGGATTAAGTTCTCCTTGCTTTTGTCTTTCTTTCTCGTACATCACGGGACACAGAGCGGCATATTCATTACTATATGGGTTATATGGAGTACCTTCAGGTGTGGACACTGGCAATCTCAAACAAACAGGAAGTCCCTCCCTATATAACCCCCTCCCCTAGAGGGAGTCCCTCAGTTTTTTCGCCAGTGTCTTAGGTGTTGGTCACGGAATAGCTTTGCTCCACATCCTTGGGATTAAGGGCGGGCTAACCGGATCTGTCCAAGGAGCCTCAGTGCCAAAGTGGACAGTACCCGGGCCCCAAACCGTGGGGTTTTGCCTATAATGCTCCTCTTTGGAGGGCTGGACCCTGGGCCCAGGACTTGGAGTTTGTAAAAACCATAAGTTCCTGTTTGCCAGGGTGCTATATAGGTCCAGGACAGTGGGTACCTTCATAGGACCCCAGGGCCTGAAGGTCTACTACGCTACCCACGGAGATGGGAGAAGATTGGACCGTTTTGCAAAACGTCCTGCTGCATGGAGCAGGTAAGAGGGGAGCCTGCGGGACTTGGTTCGACAGCAGGCTCTCCAGGGGAGATCTTAAGGGGGGTAGCCTGAGTATGCTCTGCATTGGCACCATGGTCACTATGTCTGATAGACAGGATGCCCTGAAATGTTTCCCCCCATAACTTGATCCCCCTACCTATCTATGTATGTTTGCTAGCTACCTGCTGCTCGCTGGTTGAAGATCTTTTAAAAAAAAAAAAAGATCTGTCTCTAGGCTAAAGGGACTCCTTAGGGGCCTGTGTTAGCCTTACCTTGCCGGGATTCAAATCTGCCGCCTGATGCGTCCTCCAACCTGCATTCCTGGGCTCCAGAGTGCGTCTCCTCCTGGGCTCTCCTCCCCCAACAGTCGCGCGCGCGCGCACGCGCGCATGCATATAGAAAATTTTCGCGCCGTTCGGGAGGGGGGGGGGGGGGGGCGGGAGTGTGACTGCAGTGTAGAGTGGGCGCGGCTTTAATTGCTGTTATACACAGCAGGCGCGTTCTTAGCTCAGTTCAGAGCTGAGCTGAAGAGAGAGAGGACGTAGAGCTGGCAGCACAGTGACTCCCGGTGGCGAGAAGGGGTACTACATACTGGAGTCAGCTCCAATACTTTTTGTTAAGCCAAAATCCCCTTGGCAACAGGTTGAATGCTGGCAAACATGTTGGGGGTGGGGCTGTATGTGGTGAATAACATATAAAAGAAAACATACTGAGCCCCACCGGTTTTGGGGCATTAGTGATCCTATTGTCCCCTAAACCTTATTTTTTTGTACTCCTGGCTATAACAGTCTGTTGTTGTAAGCGGAGTCCTTCGCTTTTGTATTATGGCTTCCAAGGGTTCAGGATCAAAACAAAAAAAAAAAAAAAAATAATAAAGAGAAAAGGCAAAGACAAAGGGGTTCCTCCTCTGGTTCTGATAATATGCCAATACTTTCCCCACAGGTTATTCCTATAGGGGGTCACCCTGGATAAGCCATTAAGGGGGTCTGGTGCTGAGGCTGGCCCAGGTCGGCCCAACCCTGTGTTATCACAGAGGAAATGCTAGCCGTCACCCTAGGGGGGCTAGAGAAAAGAGGTTAACAGCTATGATCGCTGGCTCTTTTTCTGGCAAGAAGCGGACTAGATCCCCATCGCCAAAAGGGACAGAACCTAGAGGATCTACCACTGTAGAATCGTTTTCAGCCTCCCAGGCGGAGAGTCTGTGGGTCCAGTCTTTGACAGACATGGCCCGCTTGGCATTCAATTTGCCATTTCCAGAGCCTCAGGTTCCTGCGGTATCCTCTTTGGGTTCTTTTAAAAACGCCTTTAAGCAACGCAGCGTTTCTGGCCCATCCTCTGTTAGAGGAATTGGTTTTTCCAGGATTGGGACGACCGGACAGATTTTTTTCTGCCGCCTAAAGCTGACGAGAGGGTAGTCTTTATGCACGTCTGCCAGGAAATATTTGTGCTTGCAGGCACTCTTTCCCCTGACCAAGTGCTCTTTAAAAAGGGGGCCCGGATAGCTCAGTTGGTAGAGCATCAGACTTTTAATCTGAGGGTCCAGGGTTCAGGTCCCGGTTCGGGCACTGCTTTTCAACTACCCGTGAGGTCCTTGAGGCCGCATCTCCCGGAAAGCGCCCGATCTCGTCTGATCTCGGAGGCTAAGCAGGGTCGGGCCTGGTTAGTGCCTGGATGGGAGACCACCTGGAAGGTTTTCTGTTATTTACCCTATGGGAAAAACATTTTTCTAAGAAAGGGGGCGCTCCCAACTGTGGACGCAGCCATCTCAGGGGTGAATAAATCATTAACTGGCCTAAGGGGAAACATACAAATGTTTAAGGTCCCGGTCAATAAACGTTTAGAGACACTTTTTCCAGCATCCTTGGCTACAGCCAGCAGGGGCTGCAATTGGAGTTTTGTCAGGCGTTAAAGAACCAGACAAAACAGATGCTTAAGACATCCCTGCCCAATAGGCAGAGGAGTTATTGGATATTCCCAGAGCTCTGTGCTTTGCGGTAGAGGTTATAAAAAGACTCCATCCAGCAGGCGTCTCGTTGTCACTATTTTTAGGGCATATGAGAAGGCTCTTATGATTGAAGAACTGGGCGGCCGAGCCCATGTAAAAGACTGCTGGCAGGTTTGCCCTTCCATGGAAAGATCTGGATAAATACATTCAGACTGTTTCAAGTGGCAAAAGTACCCTTTTACCAGTCAAAAGAGGTTCCGGGGTCCTGCGTTTAAAAGGCAGTTCCCCCCTGTTCCGGGGCCCTCAAATTCCAGGCAGTACGGACCTCCTGCGCGATCAAACTTTTAACAATGGATCGCAAGGACAGGCCTCTGGGGATCGATCCCCGACAGAGGGGGTCCGATCATCTGTGGCAGCAGGCTACAGATTAGAATTTCTAAGATTTCCTCCACAAGGAAGGCCTCAATGCGGGCGGCGTTGGATCATCTGCTTACCAGGGCATAATGGTAGAGGTACCAGCCCAAGAACAGGGGCTAGGTTTCTATTCCAATCTGTTTGTCATACCAAGGCCCATCGGCGATGTCAGACCAATTTTGGACCTAAAAGGTTTAAATGCTTACCTAAGGGTTCGCTCTTTCCGGACAGAATCCGTTCGGTCAGCAGCCGCCACACTCCAGAAGGATCTGGCTTCTATAGACATAAAGGATGGTTACCTTCATGTACCAAGTCTTTCAGCCACATCAAATATTTTTGTTTTTACGCTTCGCAGTGATACAGCGTCACTTCCAATTCGTGGCCCCGCCCTTCGGGCTGGCTACGGCCCTCGGGTATTCACGAAGGTCCTTGCTCCAATTCTAGTCAGTCTAAAGGATCCAAGGGATCTCGGTCCTAGCATACCTGGACGACCTCTTAATCATAGATCACTCGCTTCCTTGGTGGAATGCGTAGTAGCCCTCATGGTTCAGTACCTCGAGAGGTTCGGCTGAGTCCTAAACTGGGGAAAGATCAGCATTTCAACCTACAAAGCAGTTGGAATATCTCGGCATGAGATTAGACACAGAACAGAAGATGGGTGTTCCTGCCCCTGGTAAAGGTCGAGGCTATCAAAAGATTAATTCAGTTGGTTCTAAGCAAAAGAGAACCAACTATTCGCCTATGTATGCGATTACTAGGCAAACTAATGGCCATGTTCGAGGCGATACCACACGCTTCCACACTCGTGTCCTACAGACAGCAATTCTAGCAGCTTGGTTCTGCCCAGTGGTCTGGAAGGCTGGAGAGCGGTCTTGAACGGGTTCACTCGCCAAGTAACTTGGGCAGAGGCGGAGAGGCAGCTGCCCATCAAGGTCTGGGAGATCAGAGCGGCTCGGCTAGCCCTCCTGGCATAGACATCCAGGTTACAGGGGTCCTCGGTGAGAAGTCATTCAGACAATGCCACAGCGGTGGCATATATGTGAACCACCAAGGAGGAACCAAGAGTCAAGCCACTCAGAGGGAGAGGAGCTTGGTTTTTCGGTGGGCAGAGGTTTATGTACCCTGCATATCGGCGACATTCATTCCCGAGGTGGACAACCTGCAGGCGTACTTCCTAAGTCGCCAAACCCTGTCGCCGGGGGAGTGGTCTCTGCATCCACAAGTTTTTTTCAGACAATCTGCCAGAAGTGGGGAGTGCCAGACGTGGAGGTCATGGCATAAGGATTCAACAAGAAGCTAGACAGGTTCATGTCTCGAACGAGGGACCCTATGGCCTGCGGAACCGATGTGTTGGTTTGCCCTTGGCATCAATCATAGCTTCTATATGCATTTCCCCCGCTGCAGTTACTACCCCGCCTGTGGCGCAGGATCATAGCACAGGCCGGTTATCCTGGTAGCCCCAGCTTGGTACCGGAGGGCATGGTACTCACTAGTCCTGAAATTGGCAGCGGAAGGCCCTTGGACTCTTCCTCTATGGCCAGACCTACTCTCACAAGGCCCGATCCTCCACCCTGCATTACGGCGTCTAAAATTGACGGCCTGGCGGCTGAATCCCTGATTCTCAGGGGTAGAGGTCTGTCTAGGCAGGTAATCCCTACCCTCATTAAGGCTAGAAAGCCGGCCTCCAGGGTAATTTTGTTACAGGGTTTGGAGGGCCTACGTAGGCTGGTGTGAGGCTAAGAGATGGGTTTCCCCGCAAGTATACCATTGATAGAGTATTACGTTTTCTCCAGCTAGGAGTGGATAAAGGCCTGGCATTAAGCACAATCTAGGGACAGATTTCAGCCTTATCAGTGTGGTTTCAGAGGCCGCTGGTTAAGATCTTCGTACAGGGAGTCTTACGTGTTAATCCTCCGGTCAAATCACCACTTTGTCCATGGGACTTAAATCTTGTTCTGTCATCTCTACAGAAACAACCCCTTCAGCCGTTGGCTGAGGTACCTTTGGTTTTACTGACTAGAAAGTCGGTATTTCTGATCACCATAGTTTCGGCCAGGAGAGTATCGGAATTGGCAGCCTTATCTTGTAAGGAACCATATCTCATTTTGCATAAGGATAGGGCGGGGTTCCGTCCTCATCCTTCCTTTCTACCAAAGGTTATATCCAGTTTCCACCTGAACCAGGATGGGGTACTTCCATCCTTCTTTCCAAAACCCACCTCTAGAAAGGAGGGGTTGCTGCATACGTTGGATATTGTCAGGGCCATAAAGGCCTATCTTAAAGCTACAGAGAAGGTTCGGAAAACAGATGTGGTGTTCGTTTTACCGGAAGGGCCCAGGATGGGTCAGGCAGCTGCTTGATCCACCATCGCAAGATGGATTAAACAATTAATTGTTCGGGCCTGTGGTTTGAAGAGGTTGCCTCCTCCTTTGTCGGCAAAGGCCCATTCTACCAGGGCCATGGGCACCTCCTGGGCAGCACATCATCAGATCTCTATGGCTCGAATATGCAAGGCAGCAACGTGGTCATCAGTCCACACGTTTACAAAATTTTATCAATTGGACGTAAGAAGGAATGCGGATACAGCCTTTGGGCAGTCAGTACTACAGGCCGCGATTCAAGCTCCTCAGGATCTGAGGGGGCTCCCTTGATTGGATTTGAGATTTACATTTCTCGTTTAAGTTGGATTTACTAGTATTTGAGTATACCTCTAAATTAAATCCTTCTTTGGAAGATGTCTCCCTCCCCTCATTAAAGCATTGCTTTCGGACATCCCATATAGTAATGAATATGCCGCTCTGTGTCCCGTGATGTACGAGAAAGAAAAAGGGATTTTTAAATACAGCTTACCTGTAAAATCCTTTTCTTGGAGTACATCACGGGACACAGAGCTCCCACCCCTCTTTTTGGGAACATTTTGGGAGGCATACTGCTTGCTACAAAACTGAGGGACTCCCTCTAGGGGAGGGGGTTATATAGGGAGGGACTTCCTGTTTGTTTGAGATTGCCAGTGTCCACACCTGAAGGTACTCCATATAACCCATATAGTAATGAATATGCCGCTCTGTGTCCCGTGATGTACTCCAAGAAAAGGATTTTACAGGTAAGCTGTATTTAAAAATCCCTTTTTTAGGGACGGTCGGTGGGAACTTAAACTGTTTGTGGTGCATCTTCTCTTTGAGCTTTGCTGACTGGCCTTTTTGTGAGCTAAAGAGCCTCTTGTCTGCATATGCCTCGTGACAGGACTCTGATCCTGCTCTGACTTGTCAACGCCAGGGAAATACCAGGGAAATACTTCATATGTATGCAAAAAGATCTGGAGCAATCCAAAATCTTGCCCTTAAACTTGTTGGGTTCCAGTTCCAAGGTAACTCTACTGTATGTAGCAGAACTGTCAGACCGTTGATTCAGCTTCACAGGAGCTGCTACTGCAGGGACAGCCGGGACCTCCTCAGCATCTTCTTGTACATGAGGGTCTTTCTCTTCTGGTTTGGTCTCGTCTGGTTTGACCTCTGGAACTCCATTCACAACATTGGCTTCAACAGGCTCTACAGACTCTTCTACTACTAATGGCGGCTCCTTTACTGCAGGAGTTTCAGGCTCTGCCAGGGCACACTCCTCTGGCTCCACTTCTTGTTCCTTTGGTGAAGTACTACACTCCGGTGATGATTCCGTCTCAACAACAGACATGGTAACCTCCATAGCATTATGGTCCTCTGTTCTCTAAAATAGTTTCATGATGGTCTCCATTTGCTGCTGGTGTCTCTGTTTCCAACCTGCCATGCTCTCTCGGTGAGCTGCAAGGCTCTCTTGGTCAGCCTATCGTTGAGCTGCCATGCTCTTTTGGTGAGCTGCAAGGCTCTCTTGGTGAGCCTGTTGTTGATTTGCATTTGCTATAATCAGCTGTTTCAGCATCTCCTCCATTTTGGGTTTACTTTAACTGCCCGCGGCACTCCACCATGTGTGAGAGATTAACTCGGTAGCGGGTGTGTGTGACCCCCTGGATGGGTTTACTACATGCTGAACTGTACAAAAAGGCAGTAGAGGATGTTTGAAAACAAATGATATGGTTTATTTTTCCATATTGCTGGATACACGTGCCAGCAGCAAAACAGTATAAACAAAACAAAACATAAAATAAACCCTTGCCACTTGGGGCGTCTACCTTCCCAACACAGGAACCTACCTATTGAGTCTGGCACAACCTACTGCTGGGCATACACTGCTGGTCCTACAGCAGAAAACAACAAAAATGTCTCTTTGAAATTTCTCACACAGAAATATCCATCAGCACCTCACCTCTTCAGAAGTGCTTGTGACTGCTCCTTTACTCACAAAGCCTCAGGATCCAGCATTCAGTCGTTAACCTTAGGCTGTCTTTGTAGGGGCTTTAATTGTTTAATTCTGAACAGCTGAAACCTTTTAACGCCCCAAACCTCTCTGGCCATCTCTGCAGCCGACGCCCAATAGTAATTGGTGTATTGTCTAAACAAGGCAGAAATATATCTCCCGTCTGGGACACTGTCAGGAATGGTCCCCCCTGCTGGTAAATATGCCTGTTATTCTGGCTGCAGTACTGGCCTCCACCAGCGGGGGGTTCTTGGTCATCTGGAGCTCACAGCCTTTCTTGTGTTCAGGTGTGACCTGAACGTAATCAACACACCCCCTATTTATACCCGGCAAGCTCAAGCAGAGCTCGCCCTGGTATCTTCATACCTTCTGGACCTAAGCCTGTACCCTGACCCGTCTTCTGATCCTGATTTGGTACCTCGATCCTGTTCTATGATCCTGATCCCTGATCCCGTCTGGACTTGTCTGCCCTGCTTCCTGATCCATGTCTCCCCTTAGTCCGTATCCTGCAGCTAGTCCATCCATCCGACCCCTGCTCCGTCCTGTCCCATCTGCTGATATCCCTTGTGTATGACCTCGGCCTGGCTTGACCTATGTGTACGGTATTCCCTTTTTGATTATATATATATTGTTTGCTGTCTTCACTGGTTGTCCTCATTTACTTATAATAAACACCTTTTACTTCACTAATCATATTGTCTGGTCTCTCTGTGCAGTCACACGGGGTCTGATCTATCATCCCTCCTGACAGACACACAGATTTACCTGACTTCCTGTCACAGCGTACACACAACCGTTTTTCATAATGAGAAAAACGATAACGTGAAAAAACGTGAAAATGTTCTAAATTTTTAATGGCAATTTTTCTCATCGAGAATAATGCTCTGGAGCCTACACACGACTAATGACCAATTTAAAAAATTGAATTTTTCTCGTCATGAAAACCGGTCGTGTGTACACGGCATAACAATTTTTCGGAGAATATAATTGAATTAATAGGGTAAGGACAGTTCAGAATATGGAATGAGACAGTGTGGATTTAGAAATGCAGGGCACAAACTATAGAATGTAGTGGTGATATTCTGGAATGCACAATACAAAGTGCAGAAGGCCCTTTCACACATATGGACCGTATGTCCGCATTTTCATCCATCCGTTGCGGATGAAAACGGGACATACATTGGTCCCTATGTGATTACGGGTGTCAGCGGATGACCATCCGCTGACACCTATAATTGTCCACCTCCACAATAATCCGATTTTTCGGACGGAAGAAAATCCTATTTTTCTTCCGTCTGGCGGATCGGATGAATACGGACATACGGTCCATGTTCATCTGATCCCCCCATAGGGGAGAGCGGAGGAAAGACAGGGCGGTCCCTGCATAGTGTGTGGGGACTGCCCTGTCAGCCGACGGCTCAGCTGGGATTTTACGGAGGATCCCCGCTGAGCTAACGGAGGTGGATCATTATGATCCGCCCTGTGTGAAAGGGCCCTAAGGTGATATGGAATAGGTAACAAATAGTGCAGAAAACAGGATCAGGCAGTCTGCAATAGGTAATGCACAGTTCAGTGTATAAAAAAAGGTGATGCACAATAGGTAACGCACAGTGCAGAGTAGGGGATAAGGAAATGCATAGTGCGGAGTACAAAATGAGGTGAATAGAAAACACAGAGTACATGATAAGGAGGTTTGGCATATCGAACATACAGAACAGAGTACAGAATGAGGCATACGAATTGCTTAGTGCAAGGTATGGAAGGCATTGTTAAATATGAAAAGCAAAATGCTGAGAACATAAAAAGGCTTTCACACCCGGGCGGTGCGCTTGCAGGATGTTAGAAAAAGTCCTGCAAGCAGCATCTTTGGAGTGGTTTGGGAGCGCTGTATACACCGCTCTTCCACCATCCCTGCCCACTACAATGAATGGGCAGCACTTTCGAAGAATCTGAAAATCGTCTCGGAAGTGCCCCAACACAGGAGTGTTTAACCCCTTTTTTGGGGTTTAAAGAGCACTGCCAGTGGCCAAAAAGCGCTACTTAACCACTTGCTTACTGGCCACATATACCCCCTCCTGCCAAGGTGAGATTTCAGCTTCCGGCACTGCGTCAATTTAACTGACAATTGCGCGGTCGTGCGACGTGGCTCCCAAACAAAATTGACGTCCATTTTTCCCCACAAGTAGAGCTTTCTTTTGGTGGTATTTGATCGCCTGTGCGTTTTTTTTTTGGGCTATAAACAAAAAAGAGAGACACTTTTGAAAAAAAATACAATATTTTTTACTTGTTGCTATAACAAATATCCCAATTTAAAAAAAAAAAAACAATATTTTTTTTCTCAGTCTAGGCCGATACGTATTCTTCTACATATTTTTGGTAAAAAAAAAAAATCGCAATAAGCGACTGGTTTGCGCAAAAGTTATAGCGTATACAAAATAGGGGACAGAATTATTATTTTTTATTATTTTTTTTTTTACTAGAAATGGCGGTGATCTGAGATTTTTTTTTGGGACTGCGGCGTTATGGCGGACACATCGGACACTTTTGACACATTTTTGGCACCATTCACATTTATACTGCGATCAGTGCTATAAATATGCACTAATTACTATATAAATGTGACTGGCATTGAAGGGGTTAACACTAGGGGGCGAGGAAGGGGTTAAATGTATTTCCTACATAGTGTTCTAACTGTGGGGGGAGGGGGGGTGACTGGGGGGTGACCGATCTGTGTCCCTATGTACAAGGAACACAGATCGGTCTCCTCCTCCCCAGAGACAGGACGCTGTCTCTGTGTAAAACGGCAATAAGAGATGATCTATATGAGATCATCTCTCATTCGCCGCACAGATCGCATCGCAAACGGCCACTCTGATTGGCCGTTCTCCGCGATCTGTGATTGGCTGTGTCCAAGGGACACAGCCAACACAGAGTTTCCCCGCTGCGTGCTCTGGAGCGTCCGCTGGGAACGCCCAAAGGGGCGGCCGTCAAAAGATGGCAGGTTGGATGTTCAGACCCGTGCTGTAGCCGTCATTCGACTATAGCTCAGATCTGAAGTGGTTAAACAGCAGTGAAGCGCCAATAAAACGAGCAGCACATTACTGCGAACATATGGGTGGCACCAGTGTGAAAGAGGTCCTAAGCTTTGACAAAGGAACCTGGAAACTGGTTTCTATGCACAGCGGCATCAGATTTTGCACTCTCTAGTTTTAGTACATCAACTCCTCAGTGCAGAGTATTGAATGAGGCAATGTGCTTTAGGAAATGTACAGTGCAGAGTACAGAATGGCGTGGTTTGAGTTAGGGAACACACAGTGCAGGTAACAGAATGAGGTGGTGGAAGATACTGTGGGGAACACACAGTGCAGAGTACAGAATAAGGTGATGTTTTTTTTCTTCTTTATAGGAATTTGTGCCTACCAATATAAAGATAGAATTTATCAACCGCCTATCAGAGGCAAGGCTGCCTGTTATAGAAGTCACCAGTTTTGTATCTTCAAAATGGGTACCACAGGTAAGATGTTAATTGTGCGTGTACAGTATACAGTATGTTGATATAGTATAGTTTATCAAAGGAATAGGAAGTTCTCACTTTGCAAAGTAAGGGTAGATTTAAAAAAAAAAAAATACATTTATTTTTTTTCATTTCTTGCATTTTAACGTTCTTGGTAAAAATGTATTCAGGTTTTTAAGTGATACAATTTCAAAATTACTTTTCCATAAAGAAAATGTGAGTATACATTATGGCAAGGTACTGTTAGTTTATAATTGAATACAAGCTTTTTTAAACCTATCAAATAGTGGTAAATCATGCAGGGCTTTTTTTCAGCTGGAACTTGGTGGAACTCAGTTCCACCACCTTTGGCTGAGGCTCTTCTCTCCCTGCTCACCACTATCACTTGTAAACAAGTGACAGCTTGTCTTCCAACAGATCCCATAGATCTGATCTCCTGAGTGCAGGATGGGGACCTGGGAGATGTAGGTGCCTGGGGTGTATTGCAGATGCTGACTCCCCCAGTGGATGATCTTCCTGAAAATGAGCGAGGTAGAGCCACCTATAGTGTGCGGGAGGTACTAGGGAAGAAGAGGGGTGAAGGTGAGATGTGGATGGAGGATGCAGAAGTAAGTAGCTGTGGAATAAGGCTCTGCACTCTGTGTGTAGCGCACCCCTGAACTCTGCAATATGTATGTAGCGCAACCCTAAACTCTGCACTCTGTGTGTAACCCTACCGAACTCTCCACTCTATACGTAATACACTCCTGTATACACTCCTTTAAGACCCTCCCACTATTAGTATTATTTCACCATACCCACTATTTGATGAGGTTTGGAGGGTGTGTGTGTGTGTGTGTCATGGTCGAGTTCCTGCACCTATTTTCTGAGAAAAAAAGGCCTGCGTAAATGTATTACTGACAAAATGGTGAGTATCGAGAGAACCAAGATTGAGGGTGTCGTCATCTATAATGTTATAGTATGACACTGTGTAGAGGGGTGTAGCAGTACCCCTGTAGGGGCTGCTGAAAGTTGTAGTCTACCTGTCACCCTGCCCAACCTGTCCTTCACTTCTCAGTCACTCTTGAGACAATGAACAGTCATATGCTTGGTTTTGCATTTTTTGCATTTTTTGAACTTGGATAGGGTGAGGGAAATCATGGGATGCCCAGAATAAAAAGAAGAATCAATTAGATGATCAGTTGGAACCTCTATTTACTCTTCTAGAGCTCCAGCCTCCTCCAGCACAATGCTTATTTGTAGATTGTCTCTCTCTCCTGTACTTGGTTCCGGGCACAGCTAGAACATGGTAGACCCAACTCTGGCTCTGTAAGGCCTTAGCAAATGCCATTTGCAGGCAGGGGCCATGGACCCCTTTAGTGTAGTAACAATTAGTGAAAGAAAGTCTTTTAATGCTAGCTGTCCCATGGTGGACTACTCTTCAGGTCCTGCGAAAAAGGCACTAGGCAAGTCCACCAGCTAGGTAAAGAGGTTCCAGGATGTCCACAATTTCTCCAGCAGATGTTAGAGGTGGTAAGGTAGATCCCGCAAGTTTAGACTGGGTTAGGTACCAGTCATGAAGAAGTTTCTGGACAGGTTTCCAGTGGAGTATACATCTGGTTATTTTTAGTGGGGTAAATAGGTGCAATTTTGGAGTTGTTCCCAATGTAGCATTGCAGAGTTCTTTGGTTTAAGTGGAGTATCAGTAATAAGTTTGTAGATTAAAGAACTCTCTGTTTGGGGGTTTCTGTGTCATAGAAATTTATACGATGCCAGAAAAAAAACGGGATTCTTTGACCACTGTACATGAGAGAGAGAGCTGAGTCTAAAAAAGTCCTTGTTTTTTTTAGCTCTATGGTCCCCAGCTGAAGGGCCCCCCTCTTTGGATATGAAGCAAATCACAATTTCTGGCATGTCTCTGCTATTTGATTATCTAACAATTTAATGTTGCTGGGTTTGGTTATTATTCTTTTTTATTTCTGCATCATTGCTTAATGTTCAATATTTGCAGAGAGTAACTCCCCTTGAATTTGGCAAAGTGAACATTCTGTAGTCCTCTAGTTATTCCACGTCTGTGAGTGTTTATTGCCATCCTTAAAGTGTTTGTAATCCTCAGACATGAACTATGAGCAACACATATTCCTCTATAGTGTGCATGTTTCTCAATTAAGAACACCAATTGTCATTTCTCTTTGCTTCATTCCTCTGCTATCAGTATCAGTCACTTCTGAAAGGTTTTCCTGCACCAAGATATAAAAGGAGACAGGGGAGAGATCTCCAGCTGATTGACAGCCTCAGCTCTGTTCCTGTGTTCTGTGTGGACGGAGGTGTGTCCCTTCCCTCCAATCAGCTGTCAGAACTCTCCTCGTTGAGCTCTGCAGAGTGTAACTTCAGCTGTCTACCCCCTTTGTTCTGATACTTCAGACAAGCTTTAAAAATGTTAGACTTTGAACAGGTGTAGAAAAGAGAATACTGTAGATAAGCAGGTACAAGTAGTAAGTAGGCTTGTTTTTTTTTTCCCTGGGCATTCCCCATGTTTTGTTGTTAACAACCTACTGTTTCATATCTGTGTATCACTTGAAGCCAGTCACTTTATCAGTTATATTTGAGGGTTTACAACCAATTTAAGCCAGCCATAGATGCATAGAAACTTGACTTATTTAGCAGGCATTGGCTGAATTTAAAACTATCTTTGGGCAGTTAGATTGTACTGAAGTCAATCTAGTCATCAACCAGCCTGTCCGTTTTTTATTTTTTTCATTCGATCACCTCAAGCAGGTAAAGCCACCAGCGGTGATTATTGTATTCTTATGGCTGGGAAACCTCCATCTGTCAGAATACAATAGGAAGGATTTCTCCATCAATACTGACTTTATTGATTGGAGAATCAAACAATTTTCTCTTCTTTCAACCCATGGTTAAAGGAAAGAAATATACATAATGAATGGCCTGCTTAGTCTTAGAGCAGCTGATAAGTGAGCTGGGCTTATGTCTCATGCAACCTTAGTTTACTATTGATTAAAATCAAAAGCATATAATAATCCAACATTTAAAAAAAAAAATTAGTGGGCACATTGTTACCTACAAAATCTTTTTAAAAACATCATAACATGAGCTGGTCCATCTTTTTTTCCTTGTGAAACAGCTTTGAGGCTGAACTTGAAGGACGTATTACTAAAACATTTAGCTGCAATAGAGGAAGTATTAATGTGACTTTAATCCAGATGAAAGAGTCTAATATTGTGATTGCACAGACAAGTTGCCTCTAGCAAGATATTTAGTGTATCCCACAGATCTTAAGAATAGTCAATGGTCACCTTCTCAAATTTCTTTCCTTTTTTATGTGTATTGAATGACACAAAAATAAATACATTTACCTATAAGCTAAATATACTCTTTATATTCACTTAATTACAACAAATACACTGCTAAAAGGTTTTGGTAGACGGAAAAAAAATTCTAGGAAGCAAAGAGAGAATAAAAGTCTAGTAGATAAAACATTGGAGCTGGCAAGGTTGAAAACTGAATTGCTCTTACAACAAGGCTTTTGTATTGATTTCAAATTAGAGATATTGGGTCACTGAACACCTTGCTAGAGGCAGAGTGAAAGGTTAAACTGGAGGTTAAGGAAACAATAATCCCCAACTCAGATAACTCATTACCTTTGAATGATTAAAAGAAAAAAATGCCTGGAGGTGGTAGTTAGTGATAGTGTCTTCCATGTACTGAAATATTCTGTCTTTTTTATTTGAAAAGTATAAAGACAGTATATTCTGTGCCGCATCCTCTCAGGCATATTATATTAAAGTACACCTGTCATAGAATCCATGTTTCATGATTCTCTGCATATAGGACAGATCTGCACGTAGAAAGTGTAAAACTGCTAAAACAGTAGTTCTTAATATTTGATCAACAATACCCAGCATCACTCTCATTATAATTGGAGTAACAACCAGGCTTTAAAAGATTCTCATTCAAGGATAGTGTTTTTTTCAGGCTGTCTGTAAATTATTTATGCTATTGCAGACCCAACCGGAGCTGTGGAGCCTGTTTCATACTGCTCTCCCTACAGCTGCTTTGAATGGTCAAATTCACAGTATGCCAGGCACAGTAGAGAAAATGTTATATTTACGGAACCACTAGGGGTAAAGGAAATATATAACACCACATATGCAATTAAATAGGTATACAGATTAACGGTATGAAAACAGGCTAATAAAATCCTTAAATGCTTCTAGTATTTTATATTACAGAGACTTGTTCTCTGGTTCTGATGGGGAATAATTTAGTAGGTAGTAAATATTTAAATAAACTGAGATTAAAATGTTTTAAATACATTTTGTTTATTGGAACTCTGGATATGCACTTGAGAGTGCAATACATGGAGGTGTATCATTTACATTTATGATCAAGTGGGAATCCGATTGTTTTGGGAGATTGATGAAGGATTGAGCCTAATGAGGAAGGAGTCCCTATATTATATGCCTGGTGGTCACTCTGTGGCCAGTGACATCTGGTGAGCACATTGATGCACAATTTCACTTGGGGTGGAGCACTTTGATATAAGCATATTGCACTATATGAGGCACGGTGTTGGAGATAAACTGTATTGAAGAACCTCATCATCATTTTTTTTTGTCTATGCACATGCACATTCATGCTGGACTGTTTTTGAAATTTATATTAGGGTGTATAATTAGTAGTAGTTTCACACCCACGTCCTGTTGGGTAAATGGATTTTTGTGCTCATTTGTTCACTACTTTATCCGTTTTCATAAATTTTTGGTGCAGCATCACTACCAATTATTTGATTATATTTGGCGCTGATTCTCATTTTTTCTTTCTGCATTTTGTTTGTTGCAAGTACTGTATAGCAATGTGTACTGTACCTCTTTGATACTGTATCTCTGGGGGAAAAAATATTAAATTTTTAATTGATGAGGTTTTGGAGAAAAAGGAATCATATACTTTAGTTACAGTATACTTGTTGTAAAGATGCAGGAGACAAAAAGGCATAAGCAGCCTTGATGATACCTTGATGAGTGCTTGAGGAATGCATCTGTCTCCATGCAGTCTACTGTCTAGACTTTAGTCCACGCTTGGGGGTCATGCAGAACTTTGGCCCTATGGATGGTTTGATTTGCTGCTGGTGTGATACTATCAGTGGCAAAGCTTATCCAAAAGCCCTGGAAAATGGAGAATAGATGCAATTTTATTAATAGAGTTTATTACACTGACCACATGTGTCAGAGTGACATTTAGACACTTCTTTAGAAAAGGTATACCACAATTCTGAAAGAAGAAACAAACACACATGTACACAACAGTGCTTGTAAGTTAATACAGCAATAACCATTTAAAAGGTACGTGTATTCATTAGGTTTATTCATTAGTGCTCGATCATGGTTAAATGGTTAATATTAACATTTCATAAAGATTTTTCTTGGCTAGAGAAGTTGGAAACAGAAGCAACGTGGCATTCAGCCTTTTCTGAATAGGAAACCATGTAGGCTGCTAACCACCATGAACAAGTCATAAAGGTAACTAGAAAAAGACTATACTCCTGGGAAAAAAGCCAAAAATAATTATTTCCAGAGGATGAAAGGATTTTCAAATGTTTGGAAAATTTTGCAGTAATGTGGACAATTAATTGAAATTTGCATTTATTTTGTGTTACAAGTAAAACGTATACATTGGAAAATCAAATGATATCTGTATCTTCTCAGACTTCTAGAATAATTTAATAACATCAAGTCACAGTTCATTATTTAGTGAATCTTAATTGGTGGTCTTTAATTGCCTATAGAACCTTTCCTTAGCTCAGAAGTATTCACATTAGCAGTTGGCAAATACACAGGGGTCTCTTATATATAATTAATTTTTCACCCAAGAACCACCTAGCTTTCATCCAATGCTCACATACAGTATTTTTCTAATAGGGATCAATTAGAAAATGTATGAAACATGGGAGAATGTTATGTGAATCTTTTATAAATACATTTATGAATACACCCCCAAGTGTGAGCTATTTCATCTGCTATATCCAAAAATATTTATCATCCAGTTGTTAACACTATGGAAATTTCACTTAGCTTAGGTTTACACTAGAATGCAGTTCAAGAAACCCAGGGTCTGTGCGCGTTTCCCGCAAGGCGTTTAAAACGCACTGCAGCTGGTACAAAACATACACAAATGTCCAGTGCAATGGATGCCTTACCCACTGGTTTCTTAAGTCCCTGTATGAGTCAATTGAATAAGTGAGAGTTCCCAATGCTGATCAAATTAAAGAGCTCACAGACTGTGAGGCCGCATACACACCACTAAACAAATCCAATCAAATCGGTCTGACAGACCGTTTTGATCGGATTTGTCTCCTGGGATATATTGGTTTGATCGTGTACACACACGATCAAACCAAAATCCCCGCCGGCAGACAGCGCGGTGACGTGGCGGTAACGTTGACGCCGCCACGTCACCAAACCAGGAAGTAAAATACTTCCACGCATGCGTCGAATCCATTCGACGCATGTGCGGACAGATATGTCCGCTGGTTAGTCGTACTAACCAGTGGACATGTCGGACATGTGGACATGTCGGACGGACTGGTTTCAGCAGACAGATTTTAAAGCATGCTTTAAAATTTGTCTGCTGGAAAAACCTGTCTGTTAACCCGTACACAAGATTGAATTTGTCTGCTGAAACGGTCCGTCTGACCGGTTTCAGCAGATAAATTCGATCGTGTGTACGCGGCCTGAGATGTGTAATCAGTCAATTAAATTGTGTTAACACAAAAAGCCTATGTTAAGCGGACAGGAGTCTGACCATTGTGATCTTGGCCAGATGCAGTGTTCAATCCAGTATAGAGAACCTCATGAGTAGTATCAGCATTTATTAGAAAATGTTGGATGATAAAAGCAAAAACATAGTTCATGAAAGCAATAAAAATATGTATCAAGGTAAAAAAATATGTATCAAAACAAACCAGTCAGCTGTACTGGGATGAGTAGACAGACCTGGATGAGTCCTCCAACCTTCTCTTGGCCAAAGAGATAGGTAGTAGCGGGGGCTGTTGGGTCAATGGAAATCCCAAGAGAAAACAGAAAGTTGCATGCTTGTGGTAGGAATGCCCGGAATGCCAGTGGAACTGATGTCATGGTGGAAAATCCCAAAGGGGTGTAGTCTTTCTGCTCGCAGAAATTCCATTCCAACCAATTGTTTTTCCATGTCAATTTTACTACATGTTTTTCTGAGGTTATGTTATTTTTTTCTAAAATTTGAATACAATTTACTCAAACATACAGTGATGTAAGCAATATGTAGTTTTAGCTTTTTATTCTGCCACAGTTCTGTGCTATATTAATTGGGATAAATAATCGGATAAAATGATAAAAAATTGTATATAATAAAGCTCTTGTTTCAGATGTCAGACCATACAGATGTTATGAGAGGCATAAGAAAACATGCCGGAGTACAGTACCCTGTTCTCACACCTAATATACAAGGTTTTCACTCTGCGGTATGTATTTTATAACTTTAATTACTTTATCCTTGTTATTGTTTAGAGCCTGCAACAACCAATGCATCATATAATAAACTTACTTCTGTAAAAAAAATGTTTAGCGACCCATATTTTAATACAACATGCCGTGCACCCTCACCATCCAAAAGGTGCCCCCTCCGTTACGCCTCCCTTTTATTCTAACTACAGTTTGTGGTTAAGCACTTGAAATGGAGTTTATTTTGAAGGAGTCCTCCAAGGGTAAAACAGATTATTCCATTTTGAACTCATGATAATAGGTTTAACTATCCTCTGGCTTCTGGCATTGTCTGTTCATTCACTCTAGCAGTTGTGTCGTTTTTTCACTTTTGAATACTTCATTGTACAGTATATAACATAAAAGTAAGATATGGTGCCTGGGTTAGACTCACAAAGAATTTGAGGAAGCCTGTTAGAATTTGAGCTTAGCAGTAAATGGTGCTTAGCTACAGTTTGAACTTATTATAGCCTGAACCCAGGAAAAACTTTCACGCAATAGCAGGCCATTATAATCTGTAGCTGTGGAATTACCTATCCTTTAGCTACACTTAAAGTGGATGTAAACCCACTATCATCAATTCTAAACTACTGCCATGTTGCTGATCTATAAGGATGTACATGCCTCCTGCATGTATCCTTACCTGTCAAATGTCCCCCGTTTAGCTGTTTGAAACCCCCAAAAAGTCCAGAATCGGTGGGCAGCTCTGTTGCTCGGCACTCGGTGGGCGGAGTCATGATGTCAGCAGACTCCCGCCCACCTCTACACTCCCCTTGGCCAGAGCGTGCACAAGACAGACAGAGTGTGTTCTGGGTAATAGCATACACTGTCTATATATATTCTGATGGCTGTTCACTGGAGCATTTCATCATGGCATTGAACTCTGGCTGACCTCATGTTTTGTAAACATTTAATCAAAACACAGGACAAGCAGTCATTTCTGGCATAGCTAAGGGAGAGGAGAAGGGAGGGGTGTGTGATTTGTGCATTGTTCATGATTGCAGGCTAGTGCACGAGATATGTAAATAACCTGTCACTCAAAGCTGGTTTTTATAGGGAAGTCTGTTTTATTCCACTGAACAATAAAAAGAGGATTGCTCAGTGCTGGATTAACTCTGTGTGGCAAGACTGGGCACAGATGATAGGAAATTTTTATTCTCTACATTGTGATATCAAATAAAAAAAATGTGTTAACCTAATATAGCCACATGGCCATATTTGGATTATGCTGTTTCATGCAGCTGCAGGGGCTGGGAATTCCACAGCTGATCGGGCTGGCGGCTTGGAATCATGTGACAGTTTTCCATGTATTCTGGGCTGAAATCAGTTTCACCCAAATTTGAGCTCACCCTTATGGTGAATCCTATTGAAGTTTATGGATCCTGTTAGTTCTGCTTTTGTGAGCTAATATGTACATTATTTCCCAATTGTTTTTGAAGCTGGGCACTACCATTAGAGACATGCACCAAAGCTAACATTTAAAAAAAAAAAATATCATACAATAGGGAACAGGTCCTTTTCACCTGGCTTTAGAGTTGACATGGTAAAAACAAACCTTTTAAATTAAACACTGTACATGTTATGGAACTGTATGACTATTATGGATTGTGACTAATAGAAAAAAAAAACAAGCTGCTAGCCCAGGTTTATGGGCAGATGTCGACCAATATGGTCAGGATCTTTTTTCAGAGCTTGGACCGGGTCTGTTACGTCAGCCGACAGCAGGCTTTAGCACTAACTGCACTCCTGTGACCAATAGGATAAGTATAGCCAAAAATGCTTTGACCATACTTCTCCTTTAATCAAATTACCCAATCATGTGAAAAATATCTGCACATAACTATGTGTTTCCATTTTTTCACTTTCAGCAGCTATCCAGGAAACTATAATTTGTGACATACTGTAAGGCCGCGTACACACAATCGGTCAAAACCGATGAAAACGGACTGAAGGTCCATTTCATTGGTCCAAACTGATCGTGTGTGAGCCCCATCGGTCAGTTATCCTTCGGTCAAAAAAAAAAACTTGCTTTAAAATTTAACCGCCGGACGCCTAACCGATAGGTCAAAACTAATCGTTAGTATGCAAAAGCAGCGGTTAAAAAGCCGCGCATGCTCAGAATCAAGTCGACGCATGGTTGGAATAATTTTTTCAGCACGTCGTTGTGTTTTACGTTACCGCGTTCTGATATGATCGGTTTTTCATCAGTCAGCTTCATCGGTTAACTGATGAAAACGGTCCGTCGGACCGTTCTCATCGGATGGACTGATCTTGTGTACGCGGCCCAAGTGTGGTAGGAGAGAGCTGTTAGCATAGATCATTGTGTTTGCGTTAGTGGCCCATTGGTTTATAATTTAACATTACTGACAACTGATCTACATCTCTGGACAACTTGATTAATGTTGGATTTACATTGTGGGACATTTTTTATTTATAAAAAGCTTTTTTTACATTATGTGTTTTTTTGTTCTTTTTGTGAAAGAGAAGTATAATGTACCCCTTACTTATTTATGTAGGGGGATAAGCTGGATATCTGGAGGCCCTTATATAAAAGCAGGCTTTCAGATTCCAATTAGCCGCTTGTAGACCCTACATTCACCTGGCCAGGGATTTTTGGGTAGGGCCCTTGTGACCATTAGGGCAACATTCCTTGCCAAGGGGACACCTCTGGCAAGGTACATTGCCTAGGTTGAGGGCATGTGGCTGGATATAGTTCAGGCTGGGGGGGAGGTGAACATGTATGTAAAACACAAAGTAAGAGAAACAGCATCACCAACTAAGTGTACAGTAGTAGTTTATTAGCTGTATTAAAAACAAAAATTATAGGCACTTAGTGAGTATTTCAAAAAGCAGCATGTAATGCAATACCACTAGATGGCAGCCTTTTCCAGTAGGGCTGTTGTGTACCACATGGAGATTGGCAGGTAGAAGCAGGACACCAGATTGGCGTGATGACATCAGAGAAGGCATGGCAACATGTTTTGGGGCGTTTCTACCCCTTTCTCAATGAGACCTTTCGAGGCAGGGGGGGGTGCACACTCACTCACCCTTCTTTTCCTGGCTAGCCAGACTGCATCACTGGATAAGGGTCTGGTATGGATTTTGGGGGAGGTCCATGCCACTTTTTTCTTGCATGCACTCACCCTTACCATACCAGTTTTATATCTAGGACATAGGTCTGCTATAGATATTAAGGGGAATCCTTTCCATTTTTTTTCTTTCAAAATACACACCAGACATGTAATCTGAGTGGCCAGGAAAGGGAAGAGTATTGAGTATGCATCTCCTCCTGGAACATGACACATGCCCTGTAAAGAAAAAATACAAAAAAGGGTGTGGTATCCCCCCTCAAATCCATACAAGACCCTTCCTTGATAGGGGTTTGGGTAAAAAAAAAGCTGTGGAGGCCCACAATATTCATACCAAACCCTTATCCGAAACATGGTTCTGGTATTCAGTTTTAAGGGAGACCCACACACAAAAAAGTAGTGGGGTCTCCCCAAACTCCATAGCAGACGCTTATTTAGACAAACAGCCTGACTGACCAGGAAGGGAAGGGGCAATGGGCATGCCCCTCTTTAACCACTTGCCCACCCGGCCTGTTTTTCAGATTCGTTGTTTACGATACTAAAACTGTTTTTTTTGCTAGAAAATTACTTAAACCCCCCAAACATTATATATTTTTTTTCTAACACCCTAGAAAATAAAATGGCAGTCATTGCAATACTTTTTGTCACACCGTATTTGCGCAGCGGTCTTACAAGCGCACTTTTTTTGAAAAAAAAAACACTTTTTTGAATAAAAAAATAAGACAACAATAAATTTGGCCCAATTTTTTTTATATATTGTGATAGATAATGTTACGCCGAGTAAAATGATACCCAACATGTCACGCTTAAAAATTGCGCCCGCTCGTGGCATAGCGTCAAACTTTTACCCTTAAAAATCTCGATAGGCAACGTTTAAAAAATTCTACAGGTTGCATTTTTTGAGATACAGAGGAGGTCTAGGGCTAGAATTATTGCTCTCGCTCTAACGATCGCGGCGATACCTCACATGTGTGGTTTGAACACCGTTTTCATATGCGGGCGCTACTCGCATATGCGTTCGCTTCTGTGCGCGAGCTCGTCGGGACGGGGCGTTTTACATTTTTTTTTTTTGTTTTCTTATTTATTTTTAATTAGTTTATAATTTTATACATCGAAATAAATAAAAAATAAAAAATATCACTTTTTTTCCTATTACAAGGAATGTAAACATCCCTTGTAATAGAAAAAAGCATGACAGGTCCTCTTAAATATGAGATCTGGGGTCAAAAAGACCTCAGATCTCATATTTAGGCTTAAATGCAAAAAAAAGAAAAAAAAAAAATGTCATTTTTCAAATCTCAGAAAAAAAAAAAGTTTCTTTAAGACGCTGGGCGGGACTGACGTTTTGACGTCACTTCCGCCCAGCAGAGCTATGGGGGACGGATGGGGGCGATTTTTCCCTCACTCGTATCCCAACACAGCCAGCAAGAGGACCCGATCGCCTCCGCCGCTACCGACGGCTCCGGTAAGCGGCGGAGGGCGCGGGAGAGCAGCGGGAGGGGGGGCCCTCTCCCGCCACCGATAACGGCGATCTTGCAGCGAATCCGCCGCTGGGACCGCCATTATCGTGTACAGCACTGCCCACGGAAAAGATGGATATCTCGGTTGTGGCAGCAGCTGCTGCCGTTACCGAGATATCCATCTTTAAAATCATGACGTATTTTTCCTATGACACCGTGGGCAAGTGGTTAACCATACCAGATCAGGCCACATGCCCTGAACACTGAGAGAATGACTTGCCAGGGAGGATATAAGTTGACATCAATTGGATATTAATACAGAATGTATAAATGAACAACTAACCAATGAAATTCAGTGCAGGTCTCCATATCTATACAGCAAGGCACTGTATGATTGGAAGACGAAGGACCTTTTATTCATCTCCCCATCTTTATTCATAGAACTAATTTCATTGCAGGAAGTTATGGTACGACTTTTATGAATAAAGAGGGGGGGGCAGAAAGGGCTGGCATACTTGGTGTTCTTGACAAGTGTCTAGGACAGTTCCAGCAGCTTGTATTAATGAGAAGATTACCACTGCGGGTGTATGCAGGGGAAGCAAAGGTTTAAAGGAAGAGAGTAGTCACCAGCATATGGGACTCTTCTCATTCAATGTACTGTAAGTACTATAAGTAACATAGGTGAGTACTATAATTTGTGTTAATTGAAGAAAATCAAATCACTGAACTTAAGCTTCTTTGAGGAATTGATTAAAAAGCTTCAGGTAAAAAAAAAAAAATATTTTCAAAACAGACTGAATGTTTTTTTTTTTTTGAGAAGAGAAGCTAATTGGTCCAGCAGTGAAACATTCACTTAGTTTTTTTGCTTTTCTAATTTAACCACTTAGTCACCTTAGGACGTCATATGACGTCCTCCACTTTGCGCGGTGAGCCACAGGCATCATTCAGATATCGCCGTCTTCAGCCGGCGATTCTGTGCACCATAAGAATGATCAAAGCGGCGGTTCCACCGCTTGACCGTTCATATAGGTGGCGGGAGGGGACTTCCCCCCCTCCCGCCGCCATCCGGTGCTTCTCCGGGCTCTCCCGTGCCATTGAAACGGCCGGCGTTCCCTGCAGAACCATAGAGATGACTGGTGACCAGATGGTCACAGTCATTTCTATGACCGTCGGAGGAACCGGGATCGACGTTATGAAGTCACGCCCGATACCCGGAATGTAAACAAAGCGGCTGAAAGCATTAGATCTGTGAATTTTTTTTCACGATCTAATGCTTTCCAGCCTGGAGGAGAGATGTGGGGTCTTATTTACTCCATATCTCTCCATAAAGAGGACCTGTCACAGTGATTCCTATTACAAGGGATGTTTACATTCCTTGTAATAGGAATAAAAGTGATCACATTTTTTTTAAAGTGTAAAAGTTAAAAAAATAAGTAAAAAATAATAATAATAATAATAATAATAATAATAAAAAGCCCCTGTCCCGGTCGCTCGCGTGCAGAAGTGAACACGCATGCAAGTCCCGCCCATATAGGTAAACACTGTTCGAACCCCACATGTGAGGTATCATCGCATGCGGTAGAGCGTGTGCAACAATTCTAGCACTAGAACCCCTCTGTAACTCAAAAATAGTAACCTGTAAAAAATGTTAAAGCAACACCTATGGAGATTTTTAAGTACCGAAGTTTGGCGCCATTCCATGAGTGTGCGCAATTTTAAAGCGTGACATGTTAGGTATCTATTTACTCGGCGTAACATCGTCTTTCACATTGTACAAAAAAAATTGGGCTAACTTTACTGTCTTGTTTTTTTTTATCTCATGAAACAGTTTTTTTCCCTTTTATATGAAGGAAAGAAGTGCCAAAATAGGCCTGGTGATTAAGTGGTTAATGTGAACCATACTTCACTGTCTAAATTCCTGCCAAACAACAAATGATGAAACATGTGTATGTGTGTTTTTTTGTGTATGATTGTGTGTATTTCAGTGTTCTAAGGATGTTTACTGCACCACAGAACTACCTTTTACTTGGATTGGAAGGAAGAAAAAACTCCTTCCTACATGGAAAAAAATTCATTGCAGATTACCAGTTGATAACACATAAAAAGTTAAGGTGAAATTTTGAATGCGATCACTGACACATTGCATCACCCATCGATTATAATAAATCAACATAAATACATTTTCCTAGACCAAATTGACACAATAGTACCAGAGCCTGAAATGCCATAATGTGGCTTAGCCCACATCAATGTGTTTCTTATTCATTTGACTTGGTAATTAAAGCTGAATTGTTAAACATTTCAAAAGGAGAATATTTACAAATGTGTGTTAAATTTTGATGTCCCTTCTCAGATTGCAGCAGGGGCTAAAGAGGTGTCTGTGTTTGGTGCAGCTTCTGAGACATTTAGTAAGAAGAACGTAAACTGCTCCATTGAAGAAAGTATGTCAAGGTTTGAAGAAGTCATACAATCAGCATATGGCATAAACATTCCTGTACGTGGGTATGTATATATTAATCTTTTTTTAACTCTGAAAATGTGATCCTTCCACTATGGGTTCTAAAGTAAAATGAAACAAGTAAAAAAATGCTGAATACTTACTTTTCTCATGGCTAGTGTGTTAAAGCAGACCTTTTCCTTATTTCCCTAAAAAATCACCCTCGGCATGCAGTCTGCAAACTGATATGAAAAGTTCCTACATTCATTATTTGAACAAATATTTTTAACTTTTGCTTTTAAAATCATTTTTCCATTGCCTGACTGATTGAGGTACTGGGAATGTAATCCCGGGCTTACAGAACCATCATGGGAAGTTTTCATCACTTGTGCCCTCCCACTCAGATGATGCAATGTCACATGTTTGCAGGAGGCAGGCCCAAGTTCCTGGAAATAAGGGGAGATTGATTAATATAAAATGGCCACCCTGAAAAGAATGGAGAAGCAAAATAAGGTATGCAAAGAATAAAAAGCTTGCAAATATCTATAGGTATCTGTTTGTAGTTTGTCATTACTAAACATTTCTGAAGGTGATTGTGTTTTGATTTTTAAAGGAGAAGTACAGCCAAAGCTTGTTTGGCTGTACTTCTCCTGTGGACCACAGGAGTGTAGCACACAGTCAGCTGACATCACAGAGCCAGCCCAGGCTTGGGAAAGAGCGCAACCATATGGTCGGAATTCGCCCACATGCCTAGACCGGCACCCAGCTCAACCTTTCAGAGAGCTGCTAAGCGAATGAGCCAGCTGCTCCCACCCCCTCCACAGCCCAGCACTTCAATGAGCGTGGGGGGGGGGGAGCAGAGAGCCAGTGACTCACATGCACCAACTTTCTGTTCAGGAAGCTCTGAGTGCCATGTGATGGCCGGTGATTGATCACTCAGTTCTCAGTCTTAGAGCCGGCAGGGGACAGATACAGCATCAGACTGATTGTTACGTACCTGCCAGATGAGCCTGACGTGTAGTGGGAAGGCTTCTCGTACAACCTCGGCTCAAGGGCCACCGATGTTGCGACAGTGGCTGCAAGAGCCTGGCGGTGTATGGATGCCTGGTTCGTCTTGGGTCTTGTCGGTTCAGCAGGTGCAGCAGGAAAAAGGAAGCCGGCTGGTGGGTGCATTGGCTGGGGAGACACTGAATACGTAGTCAGACAAACCGGGTTTGGTAACAGACGATCAGATATAGGTATAAATGACAGGCAGAGAATGGTCAGTATACAGGCAAGTTCGGCAATGGGAAATCAAGCAGTGTAGAGCTGAGTTAGGTCACAAGGCAGACCGGGATCAGGATAGCAGAGATCAATCGTAGTCAACAAGCCGGGTCAAACACAGGAAACAGGAAACAGGTCAGATCACAGGAAGTCAGGTAAGAACTGCAAATCAGGCAGCGAAGACACAGTGCTGCTGAGGTGTTTAAATGCAGCCTGTTGCCAATCATTGGAATCAGTCTGCACTGTTAACTCTTAGGTGGCAGGTCCATGACACTGATGCTGCATCCACCAAGTAAGTATGATTAAAAAAAAAAAAAGATAAGGATGAAATTCCTATGTAAACTCCCCTGCATTTCTGATTCCTGGCTACTGCAGGTGTTCTGAAACCTGGTATTCTGGGTGTGTACCATGAACTGTTATTCCTTCCACTGACTTGTACATCCTGTGGTGACATAAGAGACAACAGGAGAAACAATGTGCAACAATAAAAGATCACCCTGGGGCACAATATTTTCCAGATTGTGATCAATTACAGTGATTGACAGCTTGATCTCAGCCTGGCACCATAACTATAATTTGCAGCATTACTGTGCAATAATGAGGTGTGGTAAGTAGGAAGAATCAGCCCTAAGCTCTCAGCCACAAGAATTGGTTGATCTATGCATAATAAAGCACCCTGGCTTTCAGGGCTCTCAAGCCCTTTATAACATATATGACTCATTATAAATACAGAACAACAGATAGAAGGACAAAATACCAACAAATCTTCAAATATATTAATAGTAAAAAGGTCAGTGTCAGGAACCATGAATCAGACTGAGACAGGAGTGCAGTAAAAATCACACTATTTAATAAAACAGTAAAATCGTATAAACAGGGCAAACATAGTCAAAACATAGCCAGAGTTCGGTAACCAGGATGGGTAGTCAGAACAAGCCAGAGAAACAGGAGTCCAGAAATCAGCTAAGTCGGGTGCAGCAGACAGGATCAGGAACCGGAAGGGAAGTCAACCAAACAAAAGTCTTTCACAGGAAAACACAGCAGAGAGAGTCCGGATATGTTGACTAAGGAAAAGGCACAGAAGATCTGATCAATGCAGTTTAAATAGCTAGCAGAGCTAGCTGACGAGCAGGAAATGAAGACCAGACGAGTCACTGTGGAATGAAGAGTGATGGCAATTAACCGACAGTCTTCCAAAATAATCTGCAGTGGGTGACTGGGGACAAAAAAAATGTATTAAATACTTTCTTCAGCTCTGTGTATACAGAGGAGCATGGGAAAGCTCATGACTATAATGGGGATTTTATTGACACTTTCCCAAATGATCCACAATGGCTCAAAAGTGATATGGTCCAGAAATTATTATACAGAATAAAGGTGGATAAAGCACCTGGATCAAATGGCATTCACCCTCAGGCCCTAAAAGAATTGATCTCTGTAATTTTAAAGCCATTGGGCCAGATTCACAGAGCGATTACGCCGGCGTAACAGGAGATGCGCGGCGTAAGTCTAAATGTGCGCATGCGTTTCGATGCTTCGCATCCCCAAAACGAGATACGCAGGAAATCTACTTTTTTTTGTCCGGAGTAATTTTGATAGACAGGCGCATCCACCTGCGCAAAACTGCGCTAGACACACCATTGATTTGCTATTCAAATATGCTAATGAGGGAGTTACGGGGATCCACAAAAGAACGTTGGTGCAGCGCAGGCTACGCGCTGTGCGCAACAGCTGCATGGCCTGTCTAAAATTAGACCATATAAAAGGTGGTCTAAAATTAGACAATTCGTCTACATGTCAGAGAAAGCAACACTGTTAGTGAGGAGCTGAGCAGTCACACGTGTTGCACAACAATCTGTATGCCAACATGCCAGTGGCATCCATGCTCATAGCTATACTACTGACTTTAGATGAGCAAAGAAGGAGGAGGGCACAGAGGAGGGCACGGAGTAGGGCACGGGAGAGGAATTTTTTTTTACAAAATATTTTTCTTTGCTTTTATAAACATTTTTACAAAAAATATATACATCAATACATAACATACATACAAATTACAAACACAGTCTCACTATCTTTCAATAGCCCTTTAAAACCTTGATGGATATAATAATCTAATCTGATACAAGCCCCTCACTCTTCACTTGATATATCACACACGCATAGACATCTTTGGCATGAGTGATTCTGAGGTGTCTCGCATCTTCAGATTCACCCCTCATGCCATCCTGGAATTAACCACAACCCTGCAGGAGGACATCAGGAGCCCAACACATGACACCACCCATGACACCCATGACAGCTACATATACAATCCTAGCCCCATCCCCACAGATTTCGAACAGAACATGTATGGGGACAGCTGGCTGGTTGGTGAGTGACATGGGTGGCAGGCATGACTGCCCCCCCCCCATGATGCTGAAATCACAAGGGGCACATGCACTACTAACATCCTCCTGTCTTATCCCTTCAGGATGACTCTGCATATGCACTGGGACCCCATCTCATGACTCCTATACGGAACCCCCCTAACCAAGGCTACCCCGTCTTCTGAGGGAAGAGCAGCCAGGAGCCAGCTCACAATAGGCATCTTTGCACGTTAAACACACACATTAATCATGGCACAATGAGAATGCATGCATGCACACCACTGTGGTCCCTAGCACCGACACATCACATCCTCATCACATTGGATTGGCACAAGCCCACCATGCAGGACTTGTGAGCAGCAACGCCATGCCACAGCTCCAATTATGTCACTGTACATTCATACACCATTCACACGGACCTGGGGATCACTTCTCCACCACAAATGAGGGTGACACCCCTTTTCCGGCAGGAATGTCACCCCCACATTCCAAAATCATACTCAAACAGAACCAAAAAATAATAATTGACCAGCACAAAAAAAAATGCCCAGCAAAAATATAATTTAAACAAAATAACAACAAAGAAAACACATAAAAGACAAAAATCTCTCTGCAAAATAGTCCCCAAATATCTCAAAGACACGTCACAAACAAACAAACGCTAATAAACAACAGAACAAAAGCACCTTGCTGTATAGGAAGGGATACAAAGGGATGTACTTTTGCAAAGGAAGTACGTTTGTGTCTGTCTATTTATGCTGTCTGCGTAGTTCACTAAGTTGCCTGGGTCCACTTCCAATTTCACTGATTGCGCCGTCCCCAAATTGTGAGCATGCGCACAGAGGTGCTGACCATGGTCTGCTTCATGTGCGCATGCGCGAGCCGGCCGGCCCTTCATTTGCATGGGGTCACGGCTCATTTCAATGTAACACGCCCACGTCCTTCCCAATTTGAATTACTCCGCCGTACGCCTCTGAATTTATGTTGCACCGGCGCTAATTTCTGCGCTAATCAAACGAGAATACGGTGATTGCGCCGCTACATTGCGGCAGTCTAACGTAAATGAGGTGCGCTACGCCAGTCAAATGCGCCAATGTACGTGAATCTGGCCCATTGTTTCTAATTTTATGGGACTCTTTAATGACTGGAATAATACCACTGGATTAGTGTAGGGCCAATAAGGTGCCTATATTTAAAAAGGTTTACAATCTTTACCAAGTAACTATAGACCTGTTAGTTTAACCTGTATAGTCAGGAAGATACTGGAGAGTTTAATAAAAGACCACATGGATGAGTTCTTGCCTGAAAAAATATTTTAAGCAACAAACAGCATGGATTCATGAAAGACAGAAATTGTCAGACAAATCTGATTTCTTTTTATGAAGAGGTAAGTAAAACCTTGGACAGAGGGGTGGCTGTGGGTGTAGTATATTTGGATGGATTTTGCAAAAGCATTTAACACCACACATGACTTATGTGTAATGTAAGTCTACAGGCTTGGAAAGATCAATTTCTAAATGGATAGAAAACTGGCTAAAGTACAGAATTCAACGAATAGAGGTAAATGATTCTTACTTTGAATGGTCTAAGGTTTTCAGTGGTGTACCCCAAGGTTCAGTGTTGGGACCCTTGCTTTTTAATATCTTTATAAATTATATTGGGTCTGGGATTAAAAGTACCATTTCAGTCTTTGCAGATGACACTAAGCTATGCAGTGGAATAACATACTTACAGGATATCTCAAACTTACAAACCAACACCAATGCACTGTTTAATTGGGCGATTATGTGGCAAATGAGGTTTAATGTTGATAAATGTAAAGTTATGCACTTAGGGGCTAAGAATATGCATGCATCATATATACTGGGAGGGTACAACTGGGGGAATTCATACTGGAGAAGGATCTGGGGTTTTGGTAGATCATAAGCTTAATAATAGCATACAATGAGAGAAAGAGATACAACTTTGCCCCTGTACAAATCATTAGTATGACCTCATCTGGAATATGCAGTTCAGTTTTGGGCACCAGTTCTCAAAAAGAATATTGAGGAACTTTAGAGAGTGCAGAGAAGGACAACCAAACTGATAAGAGGCATGGATGAGTTATTCACTTTAAGATCATCACAGAGGACACGAGGGCCCTCTTTACTTCTAGAGGAAAAGAGATTTCATCTCCAAATTCAGAAAGAGAATGTGAATGTAAAAATGTGGACAGACTCCCTCCAGAGGGGATTCTGGCCAGCTCAGTATATTACTTTAAAAAAGGCCTGGATTCCTTCCTAAATGTTCATAATATAACTGGATACTAACATTTATAGGCAACGTTGATCCAGGGAATATTGGATTGCCTCTCGGGGGATCGGGGAGGAATTTCTTCCCCTGCTGTAGCAAATTGGATCATGCTTTGCTGTTTTTTTTTTGCCTTCCTCTGGATCAACTATAGGATTGTGTATATGGGATTGTATGGTGTTTTTTTTTTTATTAATGCTTGAACTAGATGGTCTTTTTTCCAACCTCACAAACTATGTATACTCCAAACTCCTTGCTATACATGTCTACATTAATTTCAGTATAGCAGCTTTTTGTATAAAGTTCTGTCAGGTGACAGTGTTCTTGTCATCATTATTCAAAATACAGTTTTCCACTGTTCTAGCAGTGGATTAATCTAACTTTAGTAGGAGTTGTTCAGAAAAGAAACATTGTCATGCATGTTGGTGAACTTTCCAAAGCATAGGTATGAGAAAATTAATTGTTTTCAAAAAAGCCCATTTGCAATAATACTTTACCTTGAGGTAGCAGCATGCTGTATTTTCCCTTTGTCAGTGCATATTTTTTAATTCAAGTCCAAAAAGAGTCTATAACACACAATGGCAATGTTCACATAATTGGTGTTATTATGCAAGTCTTTCCTAAACTAAACATTTTTTTTTTTTATAAGCCTGTTTTTTTTTAGTTATTGCTTCATAAATCACTGATTTGGAATGTGCAAAAGGGGTCCTTTGACTTTCCTGGATGCATACTTGTTCCAGGTCAGTGACTCATTAGGGTTGACAGTAAATAGGTTGTTCACTTTGCAAATTACTTTTCAGTCACTAGTCTGGGGAACATTTTTTGTAGTATTTGTTGCTGAGGAACCAACAGGATCATAAGAAACTCCAACACAAATAGAAAAAAACAGCAAAAGTACAATCTTCTCCCTAATCTCTCAGTAGCAGCTTCTGTGGCAGTAGCATGGGATGGTCATCATATCTAAGGTCCCACTGTTGTAGACCATGGAGCAGCCATTAGCAACTGGTTTCCTTTCGCTTCTACACAACTATCAGTTCCCAGTAAGGTCTTTGCTCACAGTGTCCCAAAAGCTGCCTGCTACCCAGCCCCCATGAGTAGATCCTCCTTCAGACCTGGACTACCGTGTCCTACAGCAGGTTTCCCATTTTTCAGCTGTCTTCCTCAGGCCCTTAACACAGAAATGCTGAGACCCTTCTCCAAGGGACAACAGCCCCTGGAGTATTGAACCCTCCATGGCGAGGAAAGAATAATCTGCTTTGGTCTCCTGTCTATTTATCACCGCCCCAGTCACCTTCTAGTTGCCCTCTTCTAGGGATTGGTTATGGTATGATAAATATTCAGCTGATCGTTTGAATATATGATTATCTTCCAGAGGCAAACATTCATCTCTCTCAGCTCAGGAACCCTGAGTAGATCAAAACAATCAATAACCACTCCACTCTCTACAGTGGAGCCAAAAACAAAATTTACCTTACAGCCTAACTGGAAGGACACCACAAAATTGGTCTAAAGTATGCTAAAACAAGGCTGTAAAACAAAATACTGGATACTTACTTTTCTCATGGCCTGTGTTAAAGTGGACCTTTTCACTCTTTCACTAAAAATCACATCAGCATGCAACTATTCGTGCTGATAAGAAATCATCTTACACTCATTATTTAAATTAATATTTTTTACTTTTTCTTGGGCAATTAGCTTGCAGTTATCTATAGATATCTGTCTGTAGATTGCCATTACTAAACATTTCTTAAGGTGCATTTGTTGTGATTTTTAAGATGAGGATGAAGTTCCTCTTTAAAACGCCCTTGGGTTTCTTATCCCTGGCCACTGCAGGTATTTAGAAAGCTGGTATTCTGGATGTGTCAAAAACCTGCTCCCCTACCATGCACTGTGATTCATCCTACTGGCTCATACATCCTGTAGTGTTATAGGAGACAGTGGGAGGAACAGCAGTGCATGATGGTGTTTTAACACGTGAGCGGCCAGAAAGGTAAGAATGCAACATTTATTTTTACAATCAATGGGTTGGGCAGTGAATTTCCAAAAAGGCACCATATGCCAATTGTGTAAACAACAATTATTGAAACAGAGCAGGTCTTTTAAGGTTCCAGACACAACTATTTCACACAATGGGTAAGATTCAATAAAACATAGATGTTTATTTCATAACAAGATAAAAAAAAAGTAGTTATAAAAACCATCACAAACAATGCTTAGAACAGCAGTGCAGCAACTTCAGCTCTACAGGTTTCACCATAGAGGCTTCCTCAGGATCTGAATGCTGTGTATGGCTGGTACTACAGATAAAAAAGACAAACAATCCATAAATGGATAATAGTGACATACATAATTTGTTAGAATATCACGTGAGTATTACTGATAAACAATTCATTAGATCAGCCTACATTTCATATACAGTAATAATCATATTGAAAAGATGGACCTACCAGAGTACTCAAGAAGGAAGAAGATTCACAGGAAAAAAAGCTCCTAGGCTGTCAGCAACTGTATCAAACTCTACCAAAAAAACTGTTAGCAATCACAGGGATCAGGCCTGACTCTGTAAATGCTGCAGTTATGTGTTCAGAGTTTTGTAAGTGACTGTGATCGATCAATACTGCACTTGGGTGGGCTGGGCTGGGCAGAGGGGCTGATCCCGCTAACACTGCATTTTTGGGAATCCTAAACTGCTGGGGACGCTAGTATAGATCTGATCAGATTATATATTGATCCGTTCAGACACTATATCACCAAGGAGGTGTATGCTGCGTCTGAGGTGTTAGCGCTACTGGCACTAATCTGACGCTGCCTGGGGTAAAGCAGACCCTGACTGACCCTAAAACCTAACTGATTTCACCAGCCGGGTGATCAGGGGGTTAAACCTGTATTGGGTAATAAATGGCGGGTGCCCTGATGCTATAAAAAACAAACTAACCAGCGTCACCTGTAACACTTATATGGTGATCACTGGTGACAGGGGGTGAAAGGGTTAACTAGGGGGCAATCAGTGGGTTAAAACCTTTATTAGGTAATATATAATGGTAATATATATATATAATGGTAATATATAATGGGGGTACCTGATGCAATAAAAAACTGACGGTGAACCTACATTGCCAACTGGCTAACTAGCGTCACCAGTGACCCTTATACAGTGATCACTGGTGACAGGGGGTGAAAGGGTTAACTAGGGGTAAATCAGGGGGTTAAAACCTTTAATTGGGTAGTATATAGTGGTACCTGATGCTAAAAAAAATCTGATGGTGAACCTAAATAACTAACTGGCTAACTGGCGTCACCTGTGACACTAATACGGCGATCAGAAGTGACACTGGTGACAGGGGGTGAAAGGGTTAACTGGGGGCGATCAAGGGGTTAAAACTTTATGTACCCTAGACCTAAAGGGGCCTACCACTAACTGCCCTAATACTTTTTACGGTCACAAATGACACCAAATGCAGTGATCAGTAAAAAAATTAACATTGCAATCGGTGACACTGTGACTGGATGTGCAGGGGGTGATCGGGGGAGATTGAGGGGGTGAAAAGTGTGTCTACGTGTACTGGTGTCAGTGTACTGTTGGTGCACTTCCTCTAAGATGTCTTCTCTCCTCGGGTGCCGGACGAAAAGACAGATACAAGGAGAGTGACTTCACTTCCTCTGCTTCTGTTTACACTTTCAGAAGCAGAGGAAGCTTCTAATTCGTCAAGAGTGATCGTGAGGGGGTGGCCATGAATCAGTGGCCTCCCCCTCCGCACGGATTGCTCCTGTAACGATGGCAAGGCACTGGGGGGGAGTCCAATCAGGCCCCCTGCCCGCTGGGAGGATGAGACGTACAGGTACATCCATCTGCCTGCCCGTGCCATTCTGTCGACGTAAATCGTCGTGCGGAGGTTAGCAAGTGGTTAATATTTTCATAATTGAGTACCCTGGCTTTCAGGGCCCCCAGGTGTTCTAAAGTACCATACATATAATGCAAGCTCCCTGCTGTACATTCATTTCAGTATAGCAACTTATTATGTAAAGTTTCTGGCAGGTGAGAATGACCTTTCCACTGTTTTATCAACTGATTTTTCTGACTATTGTAGGTATCATTCACACAAGAAGCATTGTCATGTTGGTGAACTTTCCGAAGCATGGGTAGGAGAAAATCAATTGTTTTCAGGACAGGCCCGTTTGCATCAATACTTTACCTTGCAGTAGCAGCATACTGCATTTTCCCTTTGTCTATGTATATTTTCAAGTCCAAAGCGAGTCTAAAACACACAATGGCAATGTTCACATAATTGTTGTTATTATGTGAGTATTTCACAAAGTAAACTGTCATCTCTGGGTTTTTTTTGTAATCCGTTTATTTTTCTTTCCTACTGCTTCAGGAATCATTGATTTGGAACAAGTGAAGTTTCACCTCATTTACTTAAAGGGGTTGTAAAGGGAAAAAAAAAATGTTTTCATAATAAGCATCCTTTACCTGCAGACATTCCTCTTTTCACTTCCTCATTGTTCGTTTTTCCTCAGAAGTTGCTCTATTTCTTTTCTGTTCTGTTCACTTCCTGCTTGTCTGATTGTAACTCACCACAGTGAAGGGAGGCTTTACTGCGCTGGTCAGTGACGTGCTCGCCCCCTCCTGGGAACTACACTGTGTGGCAGGAGGCTCTCTACGTGTTAGAGACTTCAAGGAGGTGTGAATTACTGGGCGTGTCGCAATGCATACTGGGAAATGTAGTTCTTACATGAACGAGCGCCGCAAACCAGGAAGTGAATGAGAGAACAGAAACTAGAACGCCGGAGGTGATATAGATGAAGGAATTTAATAGGTATTTACTCTTACTTTTAACAGAATCATTACATTATTCTGTCTGTCTACCTTGCAGACATTAATTTTAGCCAAAAAATGTTTTTCCTTTACAACTCCTTTAAGCTAAGGGAAAATTCCCTTGAAAAGTGAACAACATATTTACCTTTGGTAAATCAACACCCATGGCTGCTGATACGGGAGTATAGGTAGTCCCCCCCCATACTGGGCGCAGGCCCCACTGGAAAAGTAATTTGCAGGAGCACACGCCTTATCTGCTTATGCTTTACTTCTCATTGCTAGAGTGCTTTTCTTATGAGGTCACCAAAGGCTTTAGGGCTTTACTCTGGAGAATTGCAGGAAAGATCAGGCACATGGGCTGTGTGCCAGTGGCAGCAGTCTACCATAAAGACTGGGAAGTAGGAGGAACCGGAACCATGGGGGCTTCCAGGTAACGAGCTGGAAAGGGTGCATGACACAAACACCATATGTGGTGGCATTGTGGATCCTGGCCAAGATCAGTGTGTGCATGGGAGGGATGGCTGTGTGTGCTGCCTCATCAGCCTGGAATAGTAACATTTTCCCTGCTGGTCATCCATTACTTCCTGTCCTGCTGATTCATCTAGCCTCATTATACCCTCTATTGTCCATGACACCTTACCATATATTGTACCTGTACTGTGCAAGCTTACTATAGACTGTCCTTGCATTGTGCCCCCAATAATCCTCCTTATATTTTGAAGAGAAAACAGAAACAACAGGCGCCTCGTAGATAAGACTGTTAAGAATTTAATAGACAGATCCTTATACTCTGTACAGCACTAGCTTACTATTTATTGTACCTGTACTCTGTCCTCGTCATACCCTCTACTGTACCAATGTACTATAAACTGTATCTTCATTGACCTTCTACCTTAATCAGAACCTTTACTGTACCGACTTACCATGCACTGTCTGCACCTGTACTGTGCCTTCGACAGTTATAAGACCCTGTGCTGTGCCAGCTAGCCATACACTGTACCTGTATTGTGCTCTCTACCCTTATCAGACCCTGTACTGTGCCCTCTGCTTATTGTATTGTGCACTCTGCCCTTGTAGGAACCTGTACTAAGCCTTTCTGTTCAAATATTTTATTGGGTAAACAAAATACAGAGTACACAAGCAAAGTATTACAATTGTTTACAATAATGGGTATAACAAATAAAAGGCTGCATGAGACAGAAGCAACCGAACATGTGGTGTATTAATTACAAAGCATATATACCAAGTTACGGGTTAAAAAAGATAAACAAAAAGACTAAAAAAAGGAGGTAAAAGGATTAGTGTCTATTCACTGTTAGATACAGGCATGACGGGAGAATACTCTGTAAGACAGCAAAAGATAAATCATAAGCCAGTGGTGGGCGGTGAAGATGGGAATCGCCCAGATGGAGATATATATATCGTTTTGGGGTATTTGAAAAAGGGAGGGAAAAGAGGAAGGGAGGGAATGAACAAAAAGAAAGAAAGAGAGAAAAGAAAAAGAAAGAGAGGGGAGAGAAAAAAGGATGGTCGGCGGGGTCGCACGAACCCCAGGAAGGGGCTATGGGTTGGTAAGGGGGGTACATGGTGTTTACGGTACTAAAAGGGACTGGTCAAAATCAGGAGGGAGGAAGTGCTCTGCCCAAGGGGTCCAAGTTTTACTGTGTTGGGGAATCCTATCCATAATGGTAGCTTCAATTTTGTCATGTATCATTGCTTGGGTTACCCTATGTTTGACTTCAGCAATATGCAGATTCGGGGTCTTCCAGGCCCTAGCAATAGACTGTTTGGCAGTGGTGGTCAGCTGTAACAGAAGTCTCACCTGAGCTCCTGTATAATCCTTTCGTATATGATTTAGGAGAGCCAAGGAAGGATCGGGCAGAATTTCCTCTTCAAGGAGGGTGGAAGCCATTTGGAAAACTATTATCCAAAACTGTTGTACAGTAGGACAGGACCACCACACGTGTTCATGAGTGCCCCGTCCTCCACATCCTCGGAAACATTCGGATGGATAAGATGGTAAAAATTTAGATATCCTGGCAGGGACCAGGTACCATCTCATAAGGACCTTGTAATTAGTTTCCAGGGCAACAACGTTCTGAGAGGACGATTTTGTGCGGGCCCAAATGTCCAACCAGTCCTCTCTATCCAACACTACCTGAAGATCCCTAGACCACTGTGCAGTATAAAGAGGAAGGGCAGTTGGGGAGGATGTCAGATGATTATAGATTTGTGAAATGATGCCCGGGGCATTGGGATCTGAGTTGCAGATCTTTTCATAGAAGGATAGGGCAGATAGGGAGGAGCTGCCACCAATGACAGTGCGGGCAAAATGGGATATTTGTAAGTAACGAAAAAATTCCCTAGAAGTGAATTTAGCCTGAGTCTGTAGGTCTGAGAATGGTCTAAGGGAAGTGGAAGTAACCAGGTCAATTATCCTATGTAATCCGGCCTGATGCCAGTGACGGAAGGCCTCGGGCTCCGTGAATGCTGAGTAGAAGAGCGGGTGGCCAAGGAACGAGAGGAGTGGGGTATGGGAGGATTTTAGTTGGAAACGCCCACTGAGGCTATCCCAGAGTTTAAGAGAGTGACGTGTAATAGGGTTGAGTATATTGGCACGAAGTGAGGGAGGTAACCATAAGAGATTAGGTATTAGGAGCGGGAAAATGTCTATAGCTTCCAGGCTAACCCATAATGGGATTTCTGACGAGGCATGGAAAAGCGTGATTTGAGCAAGTTGGGCGGCCTGATAATATCGAACGAAGTTGGGGACTCCCAAACCTCCACTTAATTTATTTTGAAGGAAGACCGATCTAGAGACCCTAGGTTTTGTAGGACCCCAAATGTACTTGAAGACTCGGGACTGAATAATACGATGAAAGTATGAGGGAACTGAGACCGGGAGAACTCTATATAGGTATAAAAGTTTCGGGAGCAGGGACATTTTAACGGCTGCCACTCGTCCCAACCAGGAGACACATAGCGGTTTCCAAGCTTCTAGCAGGGAAGATAAGTGCGACAGCATAGGGAGATAATTAGCTTTATACAGGGAGGACGGGTCAGACGTCAGTTTTATACCTAGGTATGGTAGAGATGTAGTGGACCAAACAAAGGGGAAGTATTCCTGTAAATGGACAACCTCCGCAGGGGAGAGAGATACGTTAAGGGCTCTAGATTTAGATTTATTTATCTCTAAACCGGATACAGACGCAAATTTCTCCAGCAGCCGAATCAGGCTCGGGAGGGTGAGTCGGGGGGAAGTAATAAACAGAAGTGCGTTGTCCGCAAATAGGCAGAGTTTATGAGATGTGGATGCTACCTCTAAGCCTTTGATATCAGGGCTAGCCCTGATCAGGGCTGCTAGGGGTTCAATTACTAGAGCAAATAGTAAAGGGGACAAAGGACACCCCTGTCTGGTACCTCTTTCAATCCGAAGGGACTCTGAACGGAATCCTGAGTATTTGATATAGGCCTGTGGTTGATTATAAAGGGAATTAACCCATTGTAGAAAGTGTGGGCCGAAACCCCAACGAGTAAGAATATAGTTCAAATAGGGCCAGGAAACCGTGTCGAAGGCCTTTCTGATGTCCAGCGACAACAGGTGCATGGGGATTTTGCGGATCCTTGCTAGATGTTGAAGGAGAACTACCCTACGGACATTGTCACTGGCTTGGCGACGGGGGATAAAACCTACCTGGTCTTTATGTATCAGGCTGCCAATGATGGGGTTGAGACGTAAGGCCAATACTTTAGCCCAAAGTTTGATATCAACGTTGAGTAGTGATATGGGTCTAAAATTTGACCAGAGGGAGTTGTCGGTGTTAGGTTTAGGGATCATAGCTATTATAGCCGTCAGAGCATCACGACCAAAGGAATGGTGTTTAAGGAGGGCGTTAAAGGAACTAGTGAGGAGGGGGGCCAAGGTACCAGCAAATTTTTTGTAATAAGTATTTGAGAGCCCATCAGGACCAGGGCGTTTATTGGACTTAAGGGTCTTGATCGCTACTAAGACCTCTTCTGTTGTGATAGGGCACTCAAGAAGATAACGAGAGGAATCAGATAATGTGGGCAGAGGGACGTTTCGAAATAGCTCATCCGCAGAGGAGGGAGAGAAAGAGGGTTGGGCTTTGTAAAGAGTTTGTAGTCTACGCCTAAATTCAGATAGGACTTTCACGGGATTGCTAGTGTAAACATTTTTGTCAGTACGCAATCTAATAGGAACATGATTCCGTTCGGGGCGACGTAGACGAAGGGCTAAAAAGGTGTCGGGTTTATTAGCTTTTGTGTAAATGGAATGATTAGATCTACGGATGGCCTTGTCAGCTAATTCGGCCAGTGCTAATTCAAGTTCTGTTTTAGATTTGTCCATCAGTAGTCTGTGGGGTTCAGTGGGGGAAGCCTGGAATTGGAGAAAAGAGTTGTGGAAGTCTCGTTCTAGCTCTGCCAACCTAGTTTTCTTATTACGATTAAGCTGGGTAGAAACTGAGATGCATGTGCCCCTGATAACAGGTTTGTGGGCCTCCCAGAGGAGAACGGGTGAAATGTCGGGGGTGGAGTTAAATTTCACATATTCAGATAGAGCTAGCTGGATATCAAAACAATATGCCTGGTTGGTGAGGTGTGCCTCATTCATACACCAGGTACGATCCTTGGATTTGGGGATTAAGGAAGAGATTGTGGTCAGTACTGCACAGTGGTCAGACCAGGAGATAGGCTGGATAGTGGAACCGAGAAGGATGGGAGAGGAGGCAACTGAAACAAAAATGTGATCGATTCTAGAAAAAGATTTATGGGGGTATGAATAAAATGTGTAGTGTTTCCTAGATGGGTTGCATTCCCGCCATGAGTCAAGCAGGGAAGCCTGTTGCAGAAGTTTCCGAAAGCGAATAGATGGGGAATACTGATCAGGGGAGTATGGGGTTTTGTCAATGTGTGGTTGTAGTACTAGGTTAGAGTCTCCGCATAAAAAGAGGGTACCCTTGCAGTGAGAACGTATGACCTGAAACAAGTGTGAGAAGAAGGGGGTTGGGTTGGAATTCGGGGCGTAGTAGGAAACCAAAGTGGTTTCTACATCTTGGAGCAGACCCACTATGATGATGTAGCGACCCTCAGGATCCTTAATTTCAGAGGTCAATGTAAAGGGGAGAGAGTGGTGAAGGGCAATGAGGACTCCACGATGTTTAGTAGAGGCTGAGGCTGTAAATACTTGAGGGTATTGGGAACTAAAAAATTTCGGGGTAGACCGGGTTGAAAAATGTGTTTCCTGAAGGGCAACAATACCTGCTTTTAGGGTTGAAAACGTGCGGAAAGCCTTGACTCTCTTGTTAGGCGAGTTGAGACCTTTGACATTCAAGGACAGAATGTTTAAAGGAGCCATCTCAGGGGGCTTTAGGGGAAACAGACGAGATCCACAGAGTCATGCAGCCCAGCCGACCTAGGAAGAGAAGAGAAGAGGAGAGGAAAGGAAAGAAAAAGGAAACAAGGAAGAAGGGGAGGAGAGAAATCATGAAAGGTAAAACAGAGCACATAAGGAAGGAGAAGAGATTAGCTCTATCTCCCGACCGAATAGTACATCAACACCTGAGCTAGAAAGACAGCTCACGCGTGGATGTACCACAGAAAGGGGGAGCAGTGACAGCTCCCCGCCACAAACGGGACACAACAATCAGTCAGAACGGAACAACCCATATTAGGTATTAAGCAATTAAAAGGTGCAAATGATTAATAACGAGAGATAAACACAGAAAACAAAAAACAAAAAACAGAAGGAACAGTATCAATGATACATTTAACAAACCCTAAGGTAACAGAAAACACCTCCAAGTAGTCTTTGAGGCATCTGAAAAGGAGGAGGTTTATAGCTAGAGAGGAGACTAGCATATTAATAAGGAGGCAAGGGGGGAGGAAAGATAGGGAGAGGTAGGGTCAAGGAAGTTACAGGAAGGAAATGGGAGGGAGGGCAGACATGGATTAGGGAAAAGAAGGAAAGAACACAGGGTAAGCCGTGGGTAGGAGAGGAGGGACGGAAGGGGAAGGAGTGGATGGGGAGGGGGAGGGGGGATACAGGGAAGGGGGGGAGGAAGGGACAACAGAATGGAGGGCAACTGGAAACATAATAGGTAGGAGGACATGAAAAAGTTACACTGAGGTTACAGAACATCATTGCATAAGAGCAGTAGGATAATAGATGCAAGAAGAAGGCAAAAAAAGGGATACTATACTGAACCTGAATTTTCCCCCGATACGACAGGAGAGCGGATCATTATCTGCCGTATCAAATGGGGGTGTAAGGAAAGGCAGTCCCCGGGTGTTCCAGACAAGGAGGAATCGATATCTGGAATGTGGTAGACCTAAATGATTCAAAACGGGCTACATAGGAAGGTAGAACACTGCCAGAGGGGATCCTGGAGCCTTCGGGACCCTGTAATAAGAGAAAGAGTCAGACAAATTCAGCGAGGGGTGTACGTTGAACGATCCGACAGTCCAACTTTAGGGGTATAGACGGGGTGCCCTTGCGGATGGAAGAAGGACCAGAGTGAGATCCCTTCGGAGTGGTCGCATACGGATGGTTTGCATTGCGGGCTGGGGTACGAGGTAATGCAGTCTCTGGTGCTTGCGCCGGGGGAGTTAGGTGAAGGGTTTCCAGCAGACTTTGAAGAGATTCCGGGGAGGTACAGGAATGTTGTTGGCCTTGGTATGAAAATTGCAAGGCAAAAGGGAATCGCCAGGTATATTTCAAATGGTGCTGTAAAAGAACTTGTAACTGCGGCTTCATGGCATGCCGCTTAGCGATCGTGGTGGGAGCCAGGTCAGAGAAGAGCTAATATGAGTGACCCTGAAACTGGAGGGTATCATTGTTGCGAGCGGCAGAAAGAAGCTGTTCTTTTGTGCGGAAGAAGTGGAGTTTGACGATGATGCCCCTAGGGGGGCCATCTTGCTGACGGCGGGTCAAGGATCGATGGATTCTGTCAAACTCCAGCCGCTCGATCGGTATGGCGGACTCCGATAATTCCTGGAATAAGGCGGTAGAGAAGGATTGTAGGTCATCAACAGACTCAGGTATGCCCCGAATGCGCAAATTAGACCTGCGGTCGCGATTCTCCGCGTCCTCCAAACGAGATAAGAGGGTGGCGTTCTCCTCGCGGAGAGTCACCTGATCCTGGGCCTGTTCCTGGATGGTGAGTTCCATGTCGTCCACCCTAGTTTCCAGATCAGCTGTGCGTTGGCCAAGCTCCCTGATTTCACGGGATAGTCTGTTGGTGATTTGGTCAGAGGTAGCTTTAAGGGCCTTATGCAGCATAGACTCCATGGGCCAGATTCAGGTAGATGGGAGCATCTTTGCTCTGGAGTAACGCATCTCATTTGCGTTACGCTGCTGAAATTTTAGGAGCAAGTGCTGTTATTCAGGAAGCACTTGCTCCTAAAGTTGCGGCAGCGCATCGCAAATGAGCCGGCGGAATTCAAATTGGGCGGGTACGGGGCGTGTAGTATTCTAACTAAGCGCGATCCCGCCGCCAACGTACTGCGCATGCGTCGAGTGTCCAAACATCCCCGTGCGCATGCTCCAAATTCTGTGAATGAACGTCAATGACGTCACATTCCCATTCATGAACTTTTTACGCAAGCGACGTGATTTTTTTTTTTCCCGACGCGATGACGACGCCTATACCTAACATAGGATACTCCAACCCCATGTAGGTATATCTATGCGCCGCGTATCCCGTCCGGAAACGTCGTACCGTCATTGCGTCGCGCCGGAATTCGATCGTGAATTGCCGATTTCCGCTCATTAACATATTTTTTGAGCGTAAATCGGCGGGAACGCCCCCGGCGCCATTTTTAAGTTGAAGTAACGATGCGATGGCGAAACTCAGTTACGCTGCTCGCATCGGAGCTTCAACCCGGCGTTTCTTGTTTTCTGGTTACAGAAAACAGAAACGCCGGCTCAAAGTCACAGTTAGGCTGGCGGATCACTGGATCCGCCAGCCTAAGTGTTCCTGAATCTGGCCCCATATGTTTAAGAAAGTCCGATTGTGACATACCTGATGTTTGGTGTGTAGGTGAACCGCCAGTAGTGAAATCAGATTCCTCTTCTCCTTCACTATCTGCCTGAACAGAACGGTCTGGTGAAGCGGCAAGCTGTTTAGCAAGGGCCTTCGCCGCCATCTTAGATGAGCCGCGGGCCAGGGCTTCTTTGATCGGTTTAGGCTTGGATTTGCCGCGATGGCCGGTCAAAACCATCGCAGAAGAGGCAGGGTTCGGTCCGATGAGGAAGGGTCAAAACAGCGGGGGTTGTTGCACGGAATAAGCGGTCGGTTAGGTCCCGTTAGAGTGGCGGGGAGTGCGGAGCTCTAGGGGAAGACGTCCGCCATCAAGAGCCTCGCGCATGCGCCCCTGTACTAAGCCTTTCAACCTTATCAGACCCTGCACTGTGCCCTGTGCCCGTATAAGACTCTTTTATTGTATATTCTGCCCTTGTAGGAACCTGTACTAAGCCCCCCAACCTTATCAGACCATGTACTATGTCCTTTAAACACATTAACCCTGTAATGTGCCTGCTTTCCATAAACTGTGTCTGTAATGTGCCCTCTGCCCACATCAGACCCTGTGCTGTGCCCTTTACCCTCATCAGACCCAGTAGTGTGCTTTCCACCCTCATAAATCCCTGTACTGTTTCATCGACACACATCAGACCATATGCTGTGCCCTCTACACTCATCAGATCTTGAACTGTGCCAGCTTACTATACACTAGAAGGCGGGACACTGAGAGAGGGTTCAACATTTCAATTTTGTAACAGTTCAGGAGCCTTCCATCAACTTTAACTATGGCAATTTGATCACAGTATTTCTAAGGCTCCATTCACATTTGGGTCAGGCAACTTTGGACATCACAGTCGCATGACAAGTTGCATCCCGTTCTTTTCAATGGTACCCGTTCAAATATGTGCGACTTTGAAAAATCACCTACACTACTTCAGTGCGACTTTTGATTCAACTTAGATCCATAGAATGTAGAGTCGGATCAAAATAACACCAAAGGTCACATTAAAGTCATGCTTGCATTGAAAAATTGTGTGACTTTGGAGACGCGCTAATGTGAATGAAGCCTTAGGCCTCGTACACACGAGGGGATATGTCCGCTGAAAACGGTCCGATGGACCGTTTCAGCAGACATCTCCGATCGTGTGTATGGGCTAGCGGACAGATTTGTCCACCCGACAGATTTCAAAGCATGCTTTGAAATCTATCCGGTGGGAATCTGTCCGCCCGACATGTCTGCTGGTTAGTACACTTACCAGCAGACATGTCGTCCCGCACCTCCGCCGCGCCGCCGCCGAATGGATTCGGCGCATGCGCGGAAGTGTTTTACTTCCTGGTGCGGTGACGTGGCGGTGACGTGGCGGCGTCAACGTCACCGCCGCGTCACCGACACATCACCGCGCCGTCCGCCGGCGGGGAATTTGATCCGATGGTGTGTACACGCCATCGGATCAAACTCCAGATCGGACATATACGATGGAAATGGTCCGCGGACCGTTTTCATCGGATATGTCCGATCGTGTGTACGAGGCCTTAGACTTTGTGGTTTTACGCAAACTATTGAAACTGTAGTAAAGATGAACTGAGTGACATTCACACCCTAGTTTTTAACAAAGGGTTGCATTAAACCTGGGATTGGTAAAAACATTTATGGCAGATTTCCATAGAGTTTAATTCACTGCAATAGGATCTTTATTTGCCAACTTTAACTTTACAGCAATATTCTAATGTTTAAGGGTGTCAGTTCCAGAGGAATATCTGCTACGACTTTTTAATTTTTTCAGGTGTCTCCTGACTTCCTTTTTTTGGGATTGCAGAGGAGAAACTTATGCCCCGTACACACGGTCGAACTTGTTACCGGCCAAAATCTCATCGGAATTCCGATGGAAAAGTATGTCGGACTTTTTCCATTGGAAATTCTGATTGTGTGTAAGTGGCATTACTTGACTCACAACAGGATAGTAAAGACAAGTAGAAAATGCAGGGCTAGATTCAGGTAGAAGAGCGTATCTTTTTGCGGGCGTAGCGTATCCTATTTACGCTACGCCTCCGCAACTTTTACAGGCGAACGAACTGCGCATGCACCGGCCGTGGACGTATCCCAATGCGCATGCTCAAAATTACGCCGCAAATACTCATTGGTTTCAACGTGAACGTAACTTACGCACAGCCCTATTCGCGAACGTTTTACGCAAACAACGTAAATGACAGAAAATTCTATCCTGTCCCGACATCCATACTTAACATTACGTACGCCTCATATAGCAGGGGTAACTTTATGCCGGACTTACGCTTATGCAAACAACGTAAAAAAAATACGACCGGCCGCTAGTACGTTCATGAATCGGCGTATCTAGCTCATTTGCATATTCGACACGTAAATCAACAGAAACGCCACCTAGCGGCCAGGGTAAATATGCAACTAAGATACGACGGCGTAAGAGACTTACGCCGGTCGGATCTAAGACAAATCTATACAAAACTGATAGATACGACGCCGCTCACTCAGAGTTACGACGGCGTATCTGGAGATACGCCGTCGTAACTCGTACCTGAATCTGGCCCGTAGTGTCTAACCAGCATATAAGTTCTTTCCTAAAGGGGACCTTAGTATATATTTGTTAATAATTCTCTTAGAACTCATTATCTAATAGCAAGAACTGTATTTAAAATGATCACTTTGTATTCTGGAATTTTGAAAGACTAAAATCATCTGTATCTGTAACTTGTGGAAAGCAGTACAAGTGACTTATATACTGTAGTTAAAGGCTTATTGACAGTATGGCACACTGATGCAATTTTGAGCTAGTAAGACCATATTGATAATTCTATAGACATTTATTGCTAAGCACTAGAGTGACATCTACAGGAAGGCTGACATTAATACACATGGAAATCAAAAGTTAGCTTACATTTTTCTTAATAAATGAAGTTAATATTTTTCTGTGCCATATTGTAATACATTCCTTCTGTATTTCACAATTACATACATATGAACATCTATATAACATTTATTTCAATCTCCAACTAGTTGTGACCACTTTTTCTATTTTTAAAATGTACGTGTTTTGTGTCTCATAACTCATACTTTCGAGCTCACGCTCTGTGTCCCGCTATTAAGGATAAAGGGCTGTTTACACTTTCTGGAGCAAGTCCAGGTCTTTAATCTGTATGCTTACTATTGTATACAATATGTTTCTGAGGCCTTGTAAAAAACAACACGTTTTCGCCATGTGGGCCATCTGCTCTTTTATACTGTCCCTGGTTTTGCTGAAAATGTAGGAATAAGGAGGAGACATTTATGGGAAATGTTTATAAAACATATTCTGAAAACACATGTCTATCATTTCACCATGCTTACCATATTTCATTATATGGGCACATATTCATGGCTTCAAACTTGCACAACTAGTGTTTAGAGTCTCAGTCTGGTCATGACATAATCCCCCATGGAATTGGTTAACTAGAGTGTAACTGTTAATTGAATATGTGTATGTATAGCCAAAACTCTTCTTTTAGTTAAGCTGGGCATACACTAGTACAGGGCTCAAAATTTCAAGTGCTAAGCTACTAGCCAGGCCTCAAGCGTTACTCGCCACCAGTTGCCCCACCTAATTCATATACTGCCCTGCGCCTAATTGCACCTGTAAACACGCCCTCATAGTTTATCAAATGGAATGACACTGTTAAATGTTTTATGCAGAATCAAGTTACAAAATTATATATTACCAACAACAACTTTAACAAAATGGAACAGGGGTCACTGGGGTCAGACCAGAGGGACAGGGCACTGGGGTCAGACCAGAGGGACGTGGCACTAGAACTGGGTCTCTTCCCCATGCTCTTGCTGTCTCCTCTGCAACTCCCATCCATCCTCTCTCTCTCTCTCTCTCTCACCTATTCATCTCATCATCAGGAACCTGTGTGTGCGGCTCCACGCTTGCATGTCCCCACTTCCCCCTTTTATTCAGGCTGGCAGTGAGGAGAGGAGCTGCAGCACAGCAGAAGGGAGTACAATCCAGCGATGAGATCCACACAACTGCACAGCCATTGACACCATAGCACAGCACACACTGACACCGCACAGCACACATTGAGACCAATCTGTTCACAGTGCTCAGGCTGAACTGTTGGACACTTACATAGAGCACAAGGAGAAGAAAACTGCACAAACTGGAAGGCTGCCGCTCCCGTGTCAGGGCAACTTTCAGTGAGCGCTACACCGGAGTGGTAATTTTCGCAATCCCCCACCTCACTCATTACTTTCTGCTCCCTGCTCTCTGCTCTACAGCTACATTGGGCGGGGGAGGGGGGCAAGCTCAGAGAGGTCATACTGTTAGGTCCCATGGCTTAATGAGAATTGTAAGGAGAGCACCTGTGTACTGCTCTGCCTGTGCGTGGCTCACCAGACTACTTTTCCCGAGCATGCACCTTTCCTCTTCGGCCGCCAATCTCATCGGGACTCTAAGTGTAGGCACAGATTGGAGGGAGATTGGACATGTAGCCCTTTCATCACTCGCCCCCAGCTTAAATCCACTCGCCAAATGCTAGTAGGCGAGTGGAAATTTTGAGGGCTGCACTAGTAGACATATGAACAAGAATTGCTACTAATATTCTGGTATTGGTACTAACGTGAATCATTAACCACTAGCTGACCAACTCATTCAGACAGGTCGGCTCTCCTGCGGAAACCGATGTACCTGTACGTCATTCTGTGCAAGGAAGATAGCGGGCGTGGGACTCGATGTCCACCGGGCCCCAGGATCGCAGTGAGGAGAGGCAGAACGGTGAACTGCCAATGTATACAAGGCGATTCCCCAATCTGCCAGTTGACATGACAGATCTACTGTTCCCAGTGATCGGGAACAGTGATCTCTGTCATGTTTCAGTATGCCCACCCACTCTACAGTTAAAACACACTTAACACTTTGATCGCACCCAAGTGTTAACCCCCTTCCCTGTCAGTGTCATTTTTACATTCATTAGGGCATTTTTATAGCACTGATCAATGTAATAATGTCATTGGCCCCCAAAAAGTGTTATTTGGGGTCTGATTCATCTTCTGCAATGTTGCAGTCCCGCAAAAAAAAAAAAATATAAGGCCCCGAATCTATCCCGTAGTTTGTAAATGCAATAAATTTTGCACAAACCAATCAATATATGTTTTTTTTTTTTTTTTTACCATAAATATGTAAAATAATACATATTGGCCTAAACTGATGACATTTTTAAAATATATTGTCGGACTTTTTTGCTTATAGCACAAAAAATAAAAACTGCAGAGGTGATCAAATACCACCAAACTAAAGCTCTATTTGTGGGGAAAAAAATACATCATATTTGTTTGGGTACAGCATCACACAACCACACAGTTGTCAGTTAAAGTGAACCAGTGCCATATTGCCAAAATATGGCCTGGTCATTAAGAGGGTGAATCCTTCCGGTGCTGAAGTGGCTACAAGTAATAATCAAATAATACTCCACAGTAGCACACCAAAAAACACAAATCAGAAATATTCTTTAAGTTTAAAAAAAGTCAATCCAAAAGTCTATAAAGGTGTGATAAAATAATGTTTTACTTCTTCTGACTTTGAAATCGTACACCACATATCCACCACCACAGTGTTTGTGCAGGTTCCTCTCCTTTAAGAATAACACTCATCAGATGGTATTGCCATTCATTCTCATGACTAGCAAAAAATGCTTATATTTTTATATAAGAAACACCTTAGGGCCGCGTACACACGACTAAATAAATCCGATCAAATCGGTCTGACAGACCGTTTTGATCGGATTTGTCTGCTGGGATATGTTGGTTTGATCGTGTACACACGATCAAACCAAAATCCCCGCCGGCAGACAGCGCGGTGACGTGGCGGTGACGTTGACGCCGCCACGTCACCGAACCAGGAAGTAAAATACTTCCACGCATGCGTCGAATCCATTCGACGCATGTGCGGACAGATATGTCTGCTGGTTAGTGTATTTAGTGTGTTCGTGAAATTGCGTATCTTGCTCATTTGCATATTTTTAATGGGAATGTCGAATGCGTCCAGCGTAACTATGCACCCACAATACACCGGCGTAGGCAAGTAACGTTGGACGATTGAAGCCATGTTTTTCGCATATCTTGCTTTGTGAATTGGCGCAAAGATGCAACGGCGCACATTTGTATTTACGCCGGCGTATCTCGAGATATGCCGGCGTAAACTTTTTAGAATCTGGCCCATAATATTTAAAGTATAAATCCATTTTGTCTCTCTCCGAGAGAACCCTGACTATTTGAACCTCTCCAAGCTGGGAGTACCCTTTCCACACCCACAGGCATAGGAACCGGGGGGGACGGGGGGAGGCAGGCACCCCCCCAGGAAATAATGCGAGGGGGACAGGTACGGTAAAATCCCCCCCAGATGTGACAGCGCAGACTTCACTAAACTGTTGCCCGCTGGCGCCGACTCACTGGCTGCCGTGTGCGCTCCTGGCTGGCTGGCTGGCTCCCTCCTCCTGTGCGTCTCTTCACCCCCCCCATGGATTGATTTGGTTCATTCCACCGACGTGCACCGTGTGACGTCACGCCGGCGGCCGGAGGTCAGAGGTGAGAGAGGGAGGAGGGAGCGAGTGTGACTGTCAGCGCCAGTGATTCACATTGATTTGTCAGTGAACAAGCAGACAAGCCACGAGTAGCCTGCTGCTGCGCCTGGGCCTGGCTGGTCTGCCTGCAGTAAAAACTGTCTGACTGCAATAAGAGACACAGAGACTGTACAAAGTAAGACAGTATTGTGTATTTGGGGGGGGGGGGGGGGGTTAGGGTTGGACTGAGCTGAAGCTGAGGACCTCAATGTTTTTTTTTTTCTTTAGTCAGAGAAGGCAAGCTCAAAATAACAAAACATTTTTTAAACTGCTATTTTTTATTTTGAGCTTGCCTTCTCTGACTAAAGAAAAAAAAAAAACATTAATTGCAGCCTCACTGTGCCCATCACATGCAGCCACTGTGCCCATCACATGCAGCCACTGTGCCCATCACATGCAGCCACTGTGCCCATCAATTGTCGCCACTGTGCTCATCACATGCAGCCACTGGGCCACCATCGCCACTGTGCCCATAATTTTTTTAATAAAAAATAGCAGTTTAAAAAAATGTTTGTTATTTTGAGCTTGCATTCTCTGACTAAAAAACAAACAAAAAAAAAACATTAATTGCAGCCTCACTGTGCCACCAAATGCAGTCACTGTGCCATCAAATGTAGCCACTGTGCCCTTTAAACGTAGCCACTGTGCCCATCAATTGTCGCCACTGTGCTCATCACACGCAGCCACTGTGCCACCAAACGCAGTCACTGTGCCCATCAAACGCAGCCACTGTGCCCATCAATTGTCGCCACTGTGCTCATCACACGCAGCCACTGTGCCACCAAACGCAGTCACTGTGCCCATCAAACGCAGCCACTGTGCCCATCACATGCAGCCACTGGGCCACCATCAATTGTCGCCACTGTGCCCATAATTTTTTTAATAAAAAATAGCAGTTTAAAAAAATGTTTGTTATTTTGAGCTAGCGTTCTCTGACTAAAAAAAAACAAACATTAATTGCAGCCTCACTGTGCCACAAACGCAGTCACTGTGCCATCACATGCAGCCACTGTGCCCATCAAACGTAGCCACTGTGCCCATCAATTGTCGCCACTGTGCCCAAACGCATCCACTGTGCCCATCAAACGCAGCCACTGTGCCCATAAAACGCAACCACTGTGCCACCATTTTTACTGATGCCATGTGGGTTCATTTTTACTTATGCCATGTGGGTTCATTTTTACTTATGCCATGTGGGTTCATTTTTACTTATACCATGTGGGTTGATTTTTACTAATGCCATGTGAGTTAATTTTTACTGATGCCATGTGGGTTAATTTTTACTGATGCCATGTGGGTTAATTTTTACTGATGCCATGTGGGTTGGTTTTTACTAATGCTATACCGGTTGATTTTTACTGATGCCATGTGTCAGTTGAGTTTTACTGATACTATCAGAAGGACATTTTAGTAATGCTATGTAGGGTTTATTTTTACTAATGCTATATGTCGGTTTATTTTTTACTAATGCTATGATGGTTGTTTTTTTTATTGCTGGATATTGCTCTTCGCATTACCCTCTCTGGATTGCTTTAATAGTTTGATTTATTGGCTTGAGATACGAATATACCTGGCGAGTAAAAATGCTGCCCCCCCCCCAGATTTGTAATGGTTCCTACACCCATGTCCACACCCCAATTGTAGTGAGGATGAATATCTTGCATGGAACCGCCTAAACAGTAATACTCTGAAATACTATGCTACCTATATGCCTTAAGGATATTTTGCACATGCTCCCCAATTCTCTTTTTAAGAATGCACTTAGTCTGTCTTATATACAGTACATTAGTCCGCAGGGGCAAACCAGTGCATATACAATGTGGTAATTACAGGTAATGATATCAGTTATCTCATAGTCACATTCTGTTATCGCTGAATGAAAAGCCGAATGCCTCCTGAAATTGTTTCTAGCATGACCACATACTTTACATTTACCACAGGCTATAAAGTAAATGAGAAAAAAGAGAATATATAAGAATATAAATTATATGTATATATCTGTATTCTTATACATTCTTCATTTATTTTCACTTTATAAGTAAAAAAAAATTCTCATTTTCATTTGCAATTCTTTATTTTTCCTATTTTGTTACTTATTTATTTATTTTTCTTCTATTCACTTAGAATAATCCTTGTATAGAACATGATTTCTGGTAATGTTTGTCTATCAATTAATGATTTGAAATGATTTTGTTAAGATGGTCGGCAGGAGGGGGTTAAGAGTATAGATTGACACAGGTGTGCAGCTGTGTGGTTGTATATTTAAATAGCTTTCTCTTGATACTTCCCTTGTTTTGAATAAGCACATGATCTGAGTGTAAAACACATCAACATTTTGTCCTGTACTGCTCTCCTGACTGTGAAGACAATAAATGATTTGGTTTTCCTCAACTCCATGGTGTGTGTGCGGAAATTTACCTCTCTTTTCCAGTTAGAGACCTTAGATTATTAGCTCCCTGAGGGCAGGGACTCATGTGAATGTACAATATATATGTGAAGTTCTAGGTAAATTGTCAGTGCTATATAAATACCTATAATAAATAAATATAGAGTATTTTGGAAAAACCAACTGAAACATGCTTCAATTGCCTAAGATAAAACACTTTGGGCCAGATTCTCAGAGACGTTACGCCTGCGTAAATTGATATGCGCGGCGTAATTGTAAATGTGCGCCATCGTATCGATGCGCCGTAAACACAGAACCACATACGCCAGACAATCTGCTTTGCACTGCGCATCTTCAGCTCCCATTGAATTATCATGCAAATATGCAAATAAGGGAGATGCGCGGATTCCCGAAACTACGCGCGTTCGGCGTAGGCTACGTGTGGTGCGCGTAACACGAAAGCCCGGAGTAAACTCACCCCTCATAAAAGCAAGGGTAACTTTGCTCAAGACCGTGTGCAGGTCAGCTGGAAAGCAACTACAGCAGCACCATAACGGACGAGCTGAGCAATCACACTTACTGGACAACACATTCGTATGCCAACATGCCAGGGGCAGGCATGGTCTTAGCACTACTAATGTATGCAGAGGAAGAGGCGCATAGAAGGAGGAGGAGGAGGAGGGGGGCACGTGAGAGGATCTACCGAGCGCGCATGAGCCTCTTTGGCATGGGTGATGAGGAGGTGTCTCGCATCTTCAGATTCTGCCCTGCTGCCATCCTGGAAATAACCACAGCCCTGCAGGATGACATCACCAGCCAGACATACCGCTCACATTCACTGCAGCCAGTGGTCAAGGTACTGGCAACACTCCATTTCCTGGCCAGTGGATCATTCCAGCGTACAAGTGGCGTTGTGGCTGGGATGTTACAAACCAGCATGAGCAGATGTCTGCACCAGGTTATCCCCGCAATCCTCAGACGCATGTCCCACCACATCATCAGACCCACCACTGAGCAACTGCGGCAGAAGGCAATGACAGGTTTCTACAGACTTGCCAGATTCCCACGCACCATCGGGGCCATTGACTGCACACATGTGGCACTACAGGCCCCCTGTGCCACAAAGCACATTTACCGCAATCGGAAGCATTGGCATTTCATCAACGTACAGGTGATAGCTGATGCCAAATACCTCATATGGCACGTCCGTGCCAAAGACCCCGGGTCCAGCCATGACAGCTACATATACCGTCAAAGCACCATCCCAGCAGATTTTGAGCAGAACATGTATGGGGACATGGGTGGCAGGCATGACTGTCCCCCCCATGATGCACACGTCACAAGGGGCACATGCACTACTAACATCCTCCTGTCTTTTCACTACCAGGTGATGCGGCATATGTACTTGGACCCCATCTCATGACTACTTTCCGGAATCCCCAAACCAGAGGAGAGAGAAGATACAATGAAGCACACATCAAAACCCGTGCAGTGGTGGAGCGCACATTTGGCCTCCTGAAGTCCCGTTTCCGATGCCTAGATAGGTCCGGGGGTGCCCTGTTGTATTCCCCAAACTTTGTGTGTCAGAACATCGGTGCATGTTGCATTCTGCACAACTTTGCCATGAGAAAGGGCCTGCAGATTGCCCTACGTGATAACCTGACCCCCCAACCAGACAGCCCCCCCTGCCAGAGGAGACCTCGTCTGCTGATGGAAGAGCAGTCAGGAGTTGCCTCATGTTACAAATCTTTGACCGTTAAACACACACATTCATCATGGCACACAGACAATGCACGCATGCACACCACTGTGGTCCCTAGATCACACACACCACATCCACATCACATTGGATTAGCCCAAGTCCAGCATGCAGGACTTGGGAGCAGCAACGCCGCGTCAAGGCCCCAATGGTGTCGCTGTCCATTCACACGTCATTCACACAGCCATGGGGATAACTTCTCCCCAACGGCCGAGGGTGACACCCCTTACTGGCAGGAGTGCCACCCCCACATTCACACACCATTCACACTGCACCGTGTGCAGTATCAATAAAAAAAAGAAAAGCTCTTCACCAGAGCAAAAAATAACATAAAATGCTCTTCACCAGAGCAAAAAATAACAATAAAAAAATTACTGGGCCTGGCGTGGGCTCCGCCTGGTGCCACGGCTCCTGCCCCTCACTTGCCTTGGCTCCATTCGTTTTAGCGTTCATTTGCATGGGGTCACGCTTCATTAGAATGCATCACGCCCACTTCCCTCCTACTTTGGAGTTACGCAGGCTTACGCCGATGAATTTCCGCTACGCAGGCGCATCTTGGAACGCATTTGCTCAGGGAATACGGTACTTGCTTCTCCGCGTTACGTCTGCGTAGTGCATCTGAGATGCGCTACGCCTGCATAAATATGTGCGCATCTACGAGAATCTGACCCTTAATTGTTTTTTTTTTTCCATCCAAGTGAATTAAGGATGAGCTGAACACCCCCACCCCCCCCCGGGTTCGGTTCGCACCAGAACTTGCGAACAGGTGAAAAATGTGTTTGAACAAGCGAACACCATTAAAGTGGTTATAAACCCTTTACAACCACTTTAACCTACAGGTAAGCCTAGATTAAGGCTTACCTGTAGATGCTTGAAATATCTCTTAAACCTCCACGGTTTAGGAGATACTTACTATAATCATGGGCGCCACTGTCTACGGCCGTAGACAAGCGGCGCAGGAGCACTGCAGTGTGCTGTTCCTTATTGAGGCCGTGCCGCCACTGCCTGCTCCCACGCGCCTGCACGGAAGTGACATCATCGGTCTCCGGCCACTCAGAGCACTGGAGCCGTGATACACAGAAGTAACCCCCGGGCAAGATGCCAGCTGCCCAGGCGTTGGAAGAGGATGGCTGCGGGGGCTTCAATCGTAGGTGAGTATTACATAATGAGCTAGTATGCCATGCATGTCTTGCATGTGTTTTTTGTTCCTGGGTTTACTTTCTCTTTAAAGTGGGACACGAACATAAAAAGTCAAAAGTACTAATTTTAAAGGCTTATATGCATGGTATTGTCATAAAACGTGCTGGGGGACCTGGGTCCTGCCCCAGGGGACATGTATCATTGCAAAGAAAAGTTTTAAAAACTGTCATTTTTTCAAGAGCAGTAATTTTAATAATGCTTAAAGTGAAACAATAACAATGAAATATTCCTTTAAATATCGTGCCTAGGTGGTGTCTATAGTATGCCTGTAAAGTGGCAAATTGTTCCCATGTTTAGAACAGTCCCACAGCAAAATTACATTTCTAAAGGAAGGAAAGTAATCTAAAACTGATCGCAGCTGTAATGAATTGTCGGGTCTTGGCAATATAGATAAAACTCAGTGAAAATAAATTGCATGGGGGTCCCCCAAAATCCATACCAGGCCCTTCAGGTCTGGTATGGATATTAAGGGGAACCCTGCGCCAAATAAAAAAACAATGGCGTAGAGGTCCCCCCAAAATCTATACCAGACCCTTATCCGAGCACACAACCTGGCAGGCCGCAGGAAAAGAGATGAGAGAGCCCCAATCCCGAACCATACTAGGCCACATGCCCTCAACATGGGGATGGTGCTTTGGAGTTGCCCCCATGTTGTGGGGCAACTCCAAACCACCCTCCCCATGTTGAGGGCATGTGGCCTGGTACGGTTCGGGATTGGGGCACTCTCTCGTCCCTCCTATTTTCCTGCGGCCTGCCAGGTTGCATTCTCGGATAAAGGTCTGGTATGGATTTTGGGGGGACCTATGTGTATTTCGGTGTTGGTTTTTGTTTGTGATATTTGTGATATTGCATCTAATAAAAAAAAAATGTTTTCTTTTGAAAATGAAACAGGCGATGAGTTATACATTATAAATAATCTATAGCACGCATTCCGAAATAGCAGACATCATTACATTACAAAGCTGATAAAAAGTTTCATATAGATAATAAAAGTGTTATACAATGCCCCCCTTTGGAAGTAGAAAGGCTCTTAGAAAAGATTCAGTGTTCTACCCAAATGTCAATAATAAACATTTCAACCAGAAACAAATGGAAACATTGTAATGAAAAACATTTTAATGTACCAAAATACTTGACATTAAACGTCATATTGAGACCTGCATCAAATTTCAATTGCGGGAACACAATCTTGCCAATAGTGCCTACCAAGCTTACTGAATATGCAAACGAATGGTAATATGTATGAAGTATATGGGGCCATCATGCTTATGTAAATACATAGGACCTGACAGCTACAGTAAACACTGCATATTTTTCTTTACAGATATGTGTCTTGTGCATTAGGCTGTCCTTATGAAGGAAATATTGAAGCTCGTAAAGTGGCAGAAGTAAGAAACTTGTTTACTATTATTATTATTTTTTTTGGTTTGCAACTACATTGCCAGTTCAGAGAATAACTGGATGTTTTTTTTTTTTTTTTTTTTATTGTTATACAGTTAAAAAGAGAAAATATTATTAACTTAATATCTACATAGTCAACTTTGTTGTGTAGGTCTGCAATAGTGAAGTTTCATGTTAGCCTATAATTCATTGGAAAACAGTAAATTACTGCTTCCTTTGTTTAAACATAACAATTTATAAAGCTGTAGTATTTTTTATGTCTTACTTAGGTATCCAAACGATTGTACAGCATGGGCTGCTATGAGATTTCACTTGGAGATACTATTGGAGTTGGAACCCCTGGTAGCACTAAGAAAATGCTTGAAGCGGTGATAAAAGAGATTCCAGTTCATGCTCTGGCTGTCCACTGTCACGACACCTATGGCCAAGCTCTGGCTAATATTCTTACAGCATTGCAGGTAAAGCATTCCAAGTCATAGGATCAGCCTTTATTGTCAATATAAAAAAAAAGAATGAATGATGAAAAGTCCCAAAGTGATTTGGCAGGTCACAGTTCATAAAAGGTGGTACGTGCTTCTAGGGTTAGAGTAGTAGTGCACCCTACACCAGCTCCCAATCTTCACCACAAAAGTGAGATACAGATCCCCTCTGGGGTTCACACTCACCAGATCACTGAATAAGCTGAGCCTTGTATATGAAATCCTCCTTATTAGACCTCCATCATCACTCCAGAAGCAGCAAGGTTAATTTCCACTCACGGTTCATATAAAACACAAATGCACTGACATGGTGTAATACTGCTTTAACTGCTTGCCGACCAGCCACCGTCATATTACTGCGGTAGGTCGGCACGCCTCGGCGAGAGCCCGTAGCTCTACGTCGGCACTTTGAAGGCCACTAGGGGGCGCGCGCGCCTCGCCCCCGAGTGCCACGCGCGTGCCCGGCGGGCGCGCGCGCCGCCGGGCACGCACGATCGCTCGGTACAGAGCGAGGAACGGGAGCTATGTGTGTAAACATTGGGGATCTGTACCTCACTTTTGTGGTGAAGATTGGGAGCTGGTGTAGGGTGCACTACTACTCTAACACTAGAAGCACTTACCACCTTTTATGAACTGTGACCTGCCAAACCACTTTGGAACTTTTCATCATTCATTCTTTTTTTGGATTTTGGACTTCATCCTGCCTTAGCGCTGTTTTATCATTTTATGATCCAGTTTTGGATATACAGGGAGTGCAGAATTATTAGGCAAGTTGTATTTTTGAGGATTAATTTTATTATTGAACAACAACCATGTTCTCAATGAACCCAAAAAACTCATTAATATCAAAGCTGAATATTTTTGGAAGTAGTTTTTAGTTTGTTTTTAGTTTTAGCTATTTTAGGGGGATATCTGTGTGTGCAGGTGACTATTACTGTGCATAATTATTAGGCAACTTAACAAAAAACAAATATATACCCATTTCAATTATTTATTTTTACCAGTGAAACCAATATAACATCTCAACATTCACAAATATAACATTTCTGACATTCAAAAACAAAACAAAAACAAATCAGTGACCAATATAGCCACCTTTCTTTGCAAGGACACTCATGCAGCCTGCCATCCATGGATTCTGTCAGTGTTTTGATCTGTTCATCATCAACATTGCGTGCAGCAGCAACCACAGCCTCCCAGACAATGTTCAGAGAGGTGTACTGTTTTCCCTCCTTGTAAATCTCACATTTGATGATGGACCACAGGTTCTCAATGGGGTTCAGATCAGGTGAACAAGGAGGCCATGTCATTAGTTTTTCTTCTTTTATACCCTTTCTTGCCAGCCACGCTGTGGAGTACTTGGACGCGTGTGATGGAGCATTGTCCTGCATGAAAATCATGTTTTTCTTGAAGGATGCAGACTTCTTCCTGTACCACTGCTTGAAGAAGGTGTCTTCCAGAAACTGGCAGTATGACTGGGAGTTGAGCTCGACTCCATCCTCAACCCGAAAAGGCCCCACAAGCTCATCTTTGATGATACCAGCCCAAACCAGTACTCCACCTCCACCTTGCTGGTGTCTGAGGTGGACAGGAGCTCTCTGCCCTTTACCAATCCAGCCACGGGCCCATCCATCTGGCCCATCAAGACTCGCTCTCATTTCATCAGTCCATAAAACCTTAGAAAAATCAGTCTTGAGATATTTCTTGGCCCAGTCTTGACGTTTCAGCTTGTGTGTCTTGTTCAGTGGTGGTCGTCTTTCAGCCTTTCTTACCTTGGCCATGTCTCTGAGTATTGCACACCTTGTGCTTTTGGGCACTCCAGTAATGTTGCAGCTCTGAAATATGGCCAAACTGGTGGCAAGTGGCATCTTGGCAGCTGCACGCTTGACTTTTCTCAGTTCATGGGCAGTTATTTTGCGCCTTGGTTTTTCCACACGCTTCTTGCGACCATGTTGACTATTTTGAATGAAACGCTTGATTGTTCGATGATCACGCTTCAGAAGCTTTGCAATTTTAAGAGTGCTGCATCCCTCTGCAAGATATCTCACTATTTTTGACTTTTCTGAGCCTGTCCAGTCCTTCTTTTGACCCATTTTGCCAAAGGAAAGGAAGTTGCCTAATAATTATGCACAGTAATAGTCACCTGCACACACAGATATCCCCCTAAAATAGCTAAAACTAAAAACAAACTAAAAACTACTTCCAAAAATATTCAGCTTTGATATTAATAAGTTTTTTGGGTTCATTGAGAACATGGTTGTTGTTCTATAATAAAATTAATCCTCAAAAATACAACTTGCCTAATAATTCTGCACTCCCTGTATGTGTTTGATACAATTTTTATACATTTTTTGATAGATGATTTTCTTCATTTATTTTGAATAGCTGCTGCATCTTTTATCATATCATACTGTTCGGTATCTGATATTGATTTATTTATTTATTATACGATTATTTCTATATTCCATTTATGGAACCTCATTAACAGAGAAATTATTTTCTTTGGCACCGAGAAGTGCACTTTGGGCCTCTTCGTTTTAGTGTGCACCTTCTTTTAATTATTGTCAATAAACCTGAAACAAAGGATGACAATATTGACACAGATAGAATTTTCCGAACCAGAACATAATGTGATACTAAAGGCAATTTTGTTTTTAAACTAAAAATAATAAACATGGTATACTCACCTGCTCTGTGCAATGGTATTGCACAGAGCAGCCCCAAACCTCCTCTTCTGGGGTCGCCCACTGGTGAACTTACCTTAAGCTGCTTGCTATGGGGGTACACAATGCATGTTCACTCCCAAGCTGCATGTGTCTATTGAGCCACACTCCATAGATACACACAGTGGGGCTTAGCACTGCCCTCTGTTTCCTCCTCACTGCATTTTATTGGCACCTTGAGTGTTCATGAAAATACTGGCCCCGGGCCTAGCAAAACTAAGGGGACGAAGCATAGTGGTAACAGCCTACCTGGACAATCTGTTTATCATAGATCAGTCCGCCGCACGCTTGGGCCACAATGTGCACAGCACAAGTGGAATATTTAGAGTTCCTAGGCTGGGTCCTCAATCTGAAGAAATCTTCCTTGCAGCCTCAAAAAAGGCTAGAGTACTTGGGCATGATTATAGACACGTCCCTAAGTGTAACAGGCGCTCTTTCATCGCTGTATTGCATTCCACGCTGGAATGCATATGGCGACCACGCGATAAAGTCATCGCCCGGCGCCGCGTGCGTTCCACCGTGAAACGCGAAAGTGCGCCGTATCAACTCCACTGATCTCATATGCACCTGTTTGCTGCCTATCAAGGCTTCCACTCTCCATCCAAACAGGGTCCTATTATTGTCGGCTGTAGCCAGCTAGGCTACAATTAAACTACTGGTACCATCCATCCCCTCAACTAAATGAGCAGCACAACCTGGATGTATGAAGACTCTTAGTTATCCATTGCCTCCATCCACGCTGCCCATCTTACTGCTGTGGCTGGGGACACCTTAAGATTCCTGCATCAGGAGAACCTCCATGACAGAATCCCATTGCTGCTGCAATACTCTGGAAAACACTCATCCCTGCAAACGGATAAGTACTATTTCTGATCTAGAAATTACCCGCTTCTCATATAGCCTTTACAAGTACTGTATTTAAAATTGGCTTATTTATTGCTATCCTGCTGCTTGGGATTATTTAGTGTGTCTTCAGCTGACCGCTGTGGAATATCTTAAGGGGACATACACTCTCATTTCAATTACGCTTAAGTTGTCTCTCTTTAAGTAGATTGATATTGCATGCAGTATTCTCATATGCTACGTGCTTGACATACGTTGTTAAATGTATATGGGCTCATGCCCTAAAATACTGAACATGTTCGTTATACCTTTTCTTCGCTAGGCTTGGAAGGTATGTTGTAATACCTCCTCCCTTAGTAGCCCAATGCATTCCTTTATGTTAAGTGATATGATGTAGAGAACCCCCAAACTCCTGTTCTCTGATTGGAGTGACGCCTGGGGTCCCGTACTGATAATCACTTGCATAAGAGAAGTGCATTGGAACCTTTAATGCAGTTGTGCTGTAATACCTCCACCCTTAGTAGCTCAACGCATTCCTATATGTGAGAGAGATGATGTAGTGAACCCCCTAACTCCTTTTCTCTCATTGGAGTGAAGCCTGGGGTCCAGTACTGAAATCTCACATAACATAGGGAGTGCATTCTTTCCTTAACCGCAGTTGTGGTTCATTCCCGTTCACCGTAGTTTGTGACACTAAGCAAGGTATCCCTTCCCAAGCCGAAGGCAAAAGCCATAGCAGGCTTGTTCCGAGTGGTAAAGGCGAAAAGAAGGCCTTCCTTCCGTCTATGCATGAGATTGTTGGGAAAGATGGTAGCCTCATTCGAGGCTGTCCCTTACACCCAGTATCACTCAAGACCGTTACAGAGTGGAATTCTGTCAGCTTGGAACAAAGATGTTCAGGTCCTGGATCTTACTATGATCTTATCTCCAGGGGTTCCCCATAGCCTCAATTGGTGGTTGCTCCCCCAAAATCTGTCAGAAGGAAAATCCTTCATCCCAGTTACCTGGAAAGTGGTGAACACAGACGCCAGCCTTCTGGGCTGGGGGCAGTGCTAGAAGAAGCATCTGCCCAGGAGAAGTGGTCCGGGGCCGAAAAGCTCCTACCTATCAACATTCTGGAGATTTGGGCAATTCATTTGGGCCTCAAAGTTTGGTCTTACAGACTGCAAGGCTGGCCTGTTCGGGTTGAGTCCGACAATGCTACGGCCGTGGCCTATATCAATTACAGAGAAGGCACCAGAAGTCTGGATGCCCAAAAAATGAATCACATCTTGGCCTGGGCATATTCCTTGCCTATCTGCAGTCTTCATTCTTTTTTAAGCCACAAGAAAATGAGTCTAGGAGAATGGTCTCTACACCCTGCCATGTTTCAAATCATATGTCAGAAATAGGAAACCTCAGAAGGGGACCTGTTGGCTTCCAGGTTCAACGCAAAACTAGACAGCTTTATGTCAAGAACAAGAGATCCCTATGCTCAAGGCTCAGATGCCCTGACAATCTCATGGGATCAGTGTGTTCCACTACCGCTCCTCCCACGATTCCTTCAGAGAGTCAAGAAGGAAGGAAATTCAGTGATTTTGGTCGCCCTGGCTTGGCCCAGGAGACCCTGGTACGCATAAGTCGTATAGATGGCAGTAGGAAGACCTTGGGTTCTTCCATTACGCTCAGACCTACTATTTTAGGGTCCAATAATCCATCCTGCCTTACAAAGCCTAAATTTGATGGTTTGGCTGTTGAGACCCACATTATGAGGAAATGTGGGCTCTCAGGGCCTGTCCTATCTACTCTGGTAATGCTAGGAAGCCGGCCTCCAGGCTCATCTACTACAGAATCTGGAAGGCATATGTTTCCTGGTGTGAACCCAGAAAAGTGGCATCCTAGAAAGTTTGCCATTAATAGGATTCTTGCCTTTCTTCAGTTGGGCTTAAATATCAAGGGCCAAATCTTAGCTGTGTCTGTATTTTTTCAAAGACCGCTTGCCTCTCATTCCCTAATCAGGGACTTTGTTCAGGGTGCACTGTGGTTGAATCCGCCGATTAAGTCTCCCGTGTGCTCATGGGATTTGACGCTACCTTTTGAACCTTTACATCAGGTTTATCTAAACCTGTTGACACAGAAACATTTTTTTCTTGTAGCCATATCCTCAGCTAGGATGGTATCGGAATTGGTGGCTCTTTCATGTAAAGAACTGTATATGATTATTCATGAAGACAGGGTGGTGCTGCGGCCTCACCCGAATTTCTTGCCTAAGCTGGTTTTAGGTTTTCATCTGAACCAAGATATAGTCCTACCGTCTTTCTTTCCAGATCTGCAGTCTGCTGAGGAAGAGAGTCTACACTCTCTAGATGTTGTAAGAGCGGTAAAGGTTTATCTGCAAGCTACGGCTCAGATAATGAAGACTGATTGTCTATTCATTCTGCCACAAGGCTCAAAGAAGGGCCAGGCAGCATCAAAATCCACTATTGCAGGGTCAATTTGACAAGTTATTATTCAAGCCTATGGTTTAGAAAACGCACTCGACTAGAGCAGTTGGTGCTTCATGGGCAGTGCATCACCAGGCCTCCATGGCTCAGATCTGTAAGGCTGCTACTTGGTCTTCGGTCCATACATTTACTAAATTCTACCAGGTAAATGTGAGAGGTTTACGAGAATGCTGCCTTCGGGCGTAGTGTGCTGCAGGCAGCAGTATAGATCCTCTGGCTCGATGAAGAAAGTAAAAGGATTTTACAGGTAAGCTGTATTAAAAAATCCTATTTTTTTATTCATTGGGGGGATATGGAATCCATTCCATGCTGCTTGTTTAAACAGAATTAGATTTCAATCTAACTTGTTTCACACCATGGCAAATTTTAAAAGAATAAGGGAATACCAGTGTTCCTGATTCAGTTTAGCAGGCGTCCAGGCCTCACTATTGTCACAAGATACTGTACAGTATACTACAATAGAATTGGATGGCATTCATAGGTTGCTTAACTCCAAAAAGTAGATAGACTAGATTTATATATACTGTAAATGTTTCGGCAAGGGCAGGTGTTCTATAAATGTTGAAGCTCATACTGTATGACAGATGTTGAAAGCTTGTTTATGGTTTCTTGTGTTGACTTGGTGAGGTCAGTTGTGCTAGGTGTCAAAACAGAGTTGATATGGAAATTGATAACTTAAAACAAATAAGAAAAATAGAAAAACTAGTCCCTATTTGCCCACTTTTTACCTCTCTGCAAGGGAGATTTCCCCAAACAGGGTGCCCTGCTGTTCCCCACAGTCATGGATATGAAAAAGTAAAATGACGGTGTTATGCAGTTTCTTAATAATTCTAAATAGAGTATACAAATAACTCAGGAAGAACAGCTGCGTAAGCTATACCTTCATTATGGTCTTGTGGTGAGGGGCAGAAATGCAAACTACAGTAGGGACCTCACTACTGGAGTATAGAAGATATATAAAGAGAATGGGATTGAACCCATTGGTTTTGACTTTACAATATCTGTAATAAATAGTATTTACAATGCAGGTGATTCAGCTGACAGTAGCTCTCCAAGGTGCTTGTGCTTTAAGCAGCAGTCCCCTAAAAACAATAGGAGCCCCCATCCATAGTGCTGGTGCTCAATGCAGACATGCACATGTGCTTTTCACATAAGGGGTACCAGCAAGGAGGTTTATGTAGCACGTATTTGTCACTTATATTGGGAAAGTAAGTGGTTGCCTCCACCCTGATGGAAAGGTTTTAGGGTTCCCGTTCCCTCAGAAACCAAACCAGTTTCCCATGCTTGTGGGTAGGAAACATTTGAAAAAAAAAAACATTATAGTAAAAAATACTTTATAAACTATATGTACCTAACATTTATCTTTCAGGTTATACTGATGTCCGCACGGGTCATGAAGCTTTTGATCCAGCATTGGCAGCTTTAAAGGAGGAACATGAGTCCCTCTTTCCACACTGATCAAACCACTCAATCCCATGCTAAATATGAGCAGTGATGTCATGGAAATCTCCTTCACCAGACCCCTATGCTCTTAAAGCCTTGCCAGTGACAGCCACTTCCATAATTTTTCAAACAATGTTGTATGTTTATTGTGTTATTTTTCTTACCTGCACACATGCTGAACTGACTATGGGTCAGAGGGAATCCAAAAAAAACAGTTAAGAAACACTTATTTACACTTAATTTCCCCCTACAGAGGGCAGGTTAGTGGTACATAGGCCCTCCTATTGGCAGAACCCCCTGCTGGCCACCTGAGGTGGTCAAGAGCCCACTCCTGTTAGGGTAGTGGTGCTATAGAAGGAGGCCCTTGCTCTTTGAGTGAATCGTCTAAAGCACTGAAGAGCATGCAAGCTGGTATCAGCACATGAGGGGGCTGCACTCTCACATATGGGGGGCATGCATGGGGGGGGGATGCAATCATTTGACAACCAGATGAACTTGAATGAAAAAAGCAATTAAGAGAATGTGAGAATAATGAAAAAGTCAGGATAGATTTACACTTTCCATAGGGTGCATGTTACGTTAAATATCCTTTCCTACTTAAGAACATTTTTCACTGGGTGAATCTTTGGGCAAATTTCTACTAATTTGGTTTCATATAAAATGCATAAAATAAATGTTTGCAATCCTCAAACTTTGTTCATGTGACCGATAGTTGACAACTACATGTTGAGCCAGCTGCTGGGAATGGGTATTCACTTGTATATCTTTTCTTTGGATGCCATTATGTTACATTAAATCGTCTGTTTATCTGATGCTCATATATTTGTCTCTGGCAGATGGGAGTTAGCGTTGTGGACTGTGCAGTATCTGGTCTCGGTGGATGTCCTTATGCAAAAGGTTCAACTGGGAATGTTGCAACAGAAGATGTGCTTTACATGCTAAATGGACTTGGTATTCACACGGTAATACTTTGAGCATATTTTGCTTATCTTTTTATGATTTGATTTATGATTTTTATGATTTCTTATGACAATATTTTGGTTCCATCTGATAGGCAGGAGTTATATATAAAAAAAAAAAAAAACATTTGCTGCTACACAACAATTCTGATCCACAAACTGTTTCTATTTGTAAACAAAGCAGCTAGGGTTTTCTGGGTAATGTAATTGATCACATATGGCCATGGCTATACAGCATATGATCAATAATGTCAGGCAGTAAAAAAAAAATGCATGTGTTTCCCTGTAAAAACCCATACCAGATCCTTTTCATTGATGATAATTTGGTATGGATTTTAAATGGGGACCCCCACATAGCAAAAATTTGACATCAAGTCTTTTGGGTCTGTAGGGATGAGCCGAACACCCCCCGGTTCGGTTTGCAGCAGAACATGCGAACAGGCAAAAAATGTTTTCATGAATTAAAATTGTCATAAAAAAGTGTTTGGGGACCTAGGTCCTGCCCCAGATAAAATTAACCTAAATGAGTGTACATTATTCAGTCAATGTGAAAGTCTACTTGGTATACTGTATGTACAGTATTTTAACCACTTAAGACCCGGACCAAAATGCAGGTAAATGACCAGGCCCCTTTTTGCGATTCGGCACTGCGTCGTTTTAACTGACAATTGCGCGGTCGTGCGACGTGGCTCCCAAACAAAATTTGCGTCCTTTTCTTCCCACAAATAGAGCTTTCTTTTAGTGGTATTTGATCGCCTCTGCGATTTTTATTTTTTGCGCTATATACAAAAATAAAGCAACATTTTTGAAAAAACAACAATATTTTTTACTTTTTGATATAAGAAAAATCAAATAAACTAAATTTTAGTCAAACATTTAGGCCAAAATGTATTTAGCCACATGTCTTTAGTAAAAAAAATTAGCTACCTAGCGGGAACAGCGACACTAATACAGCGATCAGAAAAATTATCGCTTAGTGACGCTGGCAATAGGGAGTGAAAGGGTTAACTAGGGCGGTGATCAAGGGGTTAAAACTTTATTAGAGGGGGGTACGGGGGCTACCCTGAACCTAGCACTGACTGCCTGTCACACTGACACTAACTGCAGTGATCATACATATAATCACTGCATTCAGTGACACTGTGACAGGGGGGAGGGGGTGGGGGGGTGATCGCAAGGGGTTAAATGTGCCTACATGTCCTGGTGTCAGTGTAGTGTTGTGTACACTTACTGTGAGATGTGATCTCTCCTCAGCGGTGGTTGAAAAAACCGCAGAGGGAGAGATCACATCACTTCCTCCTTCCTGTGTTTACACAGGAGGAGGAAGTGACAGGGCGGGGGGCGCGCGGATTGGCTGGGAGCGATTGTGAGGGGGCGGACAAAAACTAATAGCCGCCCCCTCATCCTGGATCGCTCCCAGAGCCGCAGAGATCGTCACATGTACCGGGGGGGGGGTCCCGATCGGACCCCTAACCCGCATCACGGCAGGGACATACAGGTAAGCCAATGTGCCTGTACGTGCCATTCTGCCAACGTAAATGTACATGCGGCGGTCCACAAGCGGTTAAAACTGATCAATCCTGCTGTACTTATTTCTCTTTTCTTGGGGCGCTAAACTGCCAGAACAGTACAAATCCCCCAAATGACCCCTTTTTAAAAAGTAGATAGTCCGAGATATTTAGTAAGAAGCATTTTTTTTTTTTTTTTGGGGGAAAATTACGAAATAAAAAAAAATTGAAAAATTTGATTTGTTTCTATATTTATTTACTGTCACCAGAGCAGGATGGTGACATCATATGACTGGTGTAGTGGCGTTTAGGGACACTGACCGGTAATAGCATGTAAAAAAAAATACAATTTAAATTTTTACTATAGTGACGCTGTACTGCTTTGAGGAGATGATCAAGATTGTTTTTCCTTTTTTTCACTATGATTGCTTATTACAGTGGTAATCTAATCACTGTTATAAGCAATATTTTTTTATGAATGGCATTCATTCATGTGCCATTGTGTACTATTGTGATAGCTATGATTGGCTAAAGCTATCACATGGTACAGGTCTGCTGCGATTTGCCTGTACCATGTGATCACTGTGACCAAACACAGAGATCACAATAGTACACAATGAATGGCTATGAATAAAAGCCATTGTGTCTTATTGACATGGTTGTTGTGATTGGTCACAGTGATCACGCTGCTGTATGCACGCACAAGGCATGCTCCTGGAGGAGGTCAATTGACACCCATCCAGAATTAGAAAGGCTGCTGACAGCCACCTACATTCACACAACCAATAATGCTATGCTGCTTTTTGCATTCTAGCAACCAGTGATGCTTATGACCTGGTATTAAAACTGTCACTAAATTAATGTTTTCCGGCTGCAGCAGCAGGAGGTTCAGGCAGGTGCATATGGCCTCCATAGCCCTGAACTTGAATATCACCCCTAATTGCCAATTATCATGAGGGACAGCTTTGACATTAGGAATCCAAGCACTGCTCCTCTACCAAGATGTCTGTCTTCACAGAGAGACACAATGCAGAACAAGGCATTGTAAGCTAGTAATGGGGAAAAGACCTGCTACAGGGAGTCTACAGGCAATACTGATAACTAGTTCTTTGCACTCTGCTGACATTTCTTTGGCACAGTGCCCACAGTGCAGGTATTAGCACAAATGTTTGGCACATCAATAAAATGCCAAATGCTTTTTTTTATAGGCTCATAGGTACCTGCTGCATTTCCGGGCAGTGAAAGCTAAGGTTGGAAGACCCAGCACTTTCATAAATGAGGCTGCTTGTATGTACAGACCAATTTCAGCATGAATTGCTGCTGTTTCAAGGTGCTTTGTTTATGACTGATTTAACCTGTTATCTGTGCGTATCTGTACAATATAAAAAGTGCATATAGTCTATTTGATGAATCTCCCTGATTGGGATGCAAAGCCATTCTGTCAAGCACTCGTCAGACCAATTTATGTATTTGTTTTACCATTATAATGGGAGCTTTCTTCTCTCAAGCTGTTAACGAGCAGAGAGTAAACAGAGCTCATCGCTCATTTGAACTTATGAACTATACTTTCTGCTTTCTGGTCACAACACAAATATTATGAACTGCTGTGAATGGCACACACTCTGTCACTTTTCAGCCTGTAAAAGAATAATTTGATATAAACACAGCACCACAATGCAATGAATTTTAGAGCTGCTTAAGCACACAGCTGGATTAAAAAATGTTTATCCCTTTATAAATTTGAATTTTACTCTTTTAATACACAGAAAATGTTGATCCTGGAAAGCAGATTAAGGATGGTCCCGATGTTCAAGTCGAACATACGTTCGACTCGAACATACGTTCGACTCGAACATTGGTTGTTTGTTCTTAGAACAAACAAACATATGGGCGTTCGTGTCAAGTTCGCCAGCTGAGGAGCACCCGCGAGATCGTAGCGCATTGACGGCTGCTGATTGGCCAAAGCATGAAACTGGCCTGCATGCTTTGGCGAATCACAGCGTGATGTGCTGTGAGAGTCATGAGTGGCCAAAAGCAGGGTGCCTTTGGCCAATCAGGGCTCGGGGGCTAAGTCCACGCCCCACACTATATAAGGCTGCTTACACGGTGGCCACATGTAGTGTGGAGTGGAGATAACGTAGGCAGGTTAGTTAGTGGATAGAGTGTGTATTCAGTGTAGTATTGTATATAGAGTGCAGGCAGTGTAGAACATATACTATAGTCAGTGTAGAATATATATATATATATTACAGTGCACTCAGTGTAGTATATAATAGAGTGCAGTCAGTGTAGTATATATATTACAGTGCAGGCAGTGTATAATACATAATACAATGCAGTCAGTGTAGTGTATATAACGCAGTGCATACTATATACTACAGTGCACTTCAGAGTGTATATACTGCAGTCCAGAGTATATAGTGCAGTAAATAGTATATAATACAGTGCAGTGCAGAGTGTATATACTGCAATGCAGAGTATATAGTGCAGTGCATAGTATATACTACAGTGCAGAGTGTATAAACTACAGTGCAGTGCAGAGTATATATAATACAGTGTACTGCAGTGTAAATAACACAGTATAGTGCAGTATATCTAGTACAGTGCAGTGTAGTGTGAATAACACAGTGTTGTGGTGCTACTAAAGTGTCGGTGTGTCAAGCCCGGATTCCCATTTAAAAAAAAATATGCAGTATCAAGTTCTGTTGCTGCATTTTTAGTACCCCCCCCCCCTTCTGTGTTGCAGTGTTGCAGGTGTTAGTCCTTCTACATCAGCACAGCAGTGGTATACATTTGATTTTATTTTTGTGTGGTGCAGCAGCAATAAGAATATTTATGGCATACTTGCTGTTCCTCCTTCTGTATTGCAGGTGTTTCTGTTTCTGTGTCAGCAGTGGTTCCCTTTTTTTGGCCTTTCCTATTTTTTTTTTGCAACTGCGAGCAAAATTCTCCACAGTTGCTGCATCATTATGTTCTTAAAAATATATCTATAATATAATGGTTTATAGTGCACCAAGCACAAAAGTATTGCACCCAAGCACCAAATTCCCTCCCAACACTCTAATAAAGAGTAATACAAATCCCCACCAAAAAAAAAAAAAACGGTTTATAGTGCACCAAGCAAAAAAAAACGCTCACAAGCCGCTAAAATAGGGCAAGCAGTCTCTGTGTCTACAGTGAAAAGTGGTGATCATGGACATGGTGCACCCTCTGCATGTAGGGCACGCTTGTCCTTTTTTTTCCCCTGCTGGCTGTGTTATTGAGCCACAACATGCAGAAGTGGAGTGGATAACTAAGCTGTCCTCATCCTCCATATCCTCTGTCATCTAGGCTTATACTAGTTTGCCTTCCACCTCAGCTGCCAAAGCAGCCTATTTACCAGCTGCTTGTCCACAGCTACTCCTTCTGTAGCTCCACCATCATGCACAGAGGAGTCACCAGAATTATTCAACCATAGTGTTGGTTACATGCTGCTAGAGGACACGCAGCAATTTGAATGCAATTTAAATGCAATTTAAATGCTTCGATGTTGGTTCCCAGGTTGGGGAAGGGAGAAACGTGAGCCTAGAGAAAGGGGGTGCTACAGAATGACAAGAAACTAGCATTCATGTTCCCCTAGCTGCAGCAAAATGCCAAGTTTGCTCCAGTGATGAGGAGGGAGAGAATGATGAAGGGTGCCTGAGAGAACAGAGGAGGAAAGTGAGGAGGCACGACTCCAATGAGGCAGGATGTCTTAGGCCGCGTACACACGATCGGTCAAAACCGATGAAAACGGACTGAAGTTTAGTTTCATCGGTCAAATCGATCATGTGTGGGCCCCATCGGTCAGTTGTCCTTCGGTCCAAAAACAGAGAACTGAACCGATGGACACCTGGTCAAAACCGATTGTTAGTATGCAAAGGCATCGGTCAAAAGGACGCTCATGCTCAGAATCAAGTCGATGCATGCTTGGAAGCATTGAACTTCGTTTTTTTTCAGCACGCCGTGTGTTTTACGTCACCGCATTCTGACATGATCGTTTTTTTAACCGATGGTGTGTAGGCACATCAGACCGTCAGTCGGCTTCGTCAGTTAACTGATGAAAACAGTCCTCCGGACCCTTCTCATCGGATGGACTGATCGTGTGTACGCAGGCTTAGGCAGCCACCCTATTGCATCACACCACAGAGCTCCACAGGTGCAGGGCGCTGCTGGATTCAAAAAGTTTATTGGTGTGGGCTTTTTTCAACATATGTGCAGTGTAATCTCTGAAGCTGATCAAAGGTAGCAAGAATACCAGCCGCTTAGGCACCACCTGCTTGACAAGACATATGGCGACTTGCCATGCAGTGCATTGGCAACAGCACATGAAAAACCCACATTATAAAAAAAATGCAGACTTCTTCTTGCTCCTCATTTTGGATCTCTACCCCTACTATACCTCAAGGGTTCTCAAAAAACTGCACTGAGAGGATTGATTGTATAGCAATGGATGCCACAAGTTGATTTCAGTAGGCCAATTTTGCTACCCCAGTTGCTGGACCATAAAAATAATATACTGTCCCAGTCATCCACATGCTCATTGTCTATATGCTAGCTTGGCCAAATTGCTAGCACTGCAACTGCTGCCTTTTCAGCTAGTAGACTCTGCTCCCTTTCATGAATTTGTAGAATGTGCTCCGTAAGCATTCACGAGGCTACGCAAGCAGTCAGGCTAAAAGATGCCATATGGTGCTTCAGTTGGTCTGTCTAGGGCAGTGGTTCTCATCCCTGTCCTCAAGTACCCCCAAAAGGCCATGTGTCAGGTTTTCCTTTATCTTGGACAGGTGCTTTAAATCAGAGTCAATGGTTTTGAATTTTGTGGGTACTTAAGGACAGGGTATAGAACCACTAGTCTAGGGGACATGAGCCACACTGGGGGAGAGATTTCATCAGCTCTACAGGGGCAGACTCAGAGGTGGTTGACACCATGGCAGCTTGAGCCAGAAATGGTTGTATGCGACAATAGCACCAACCTTCTCTCCCCCCTTTGACAGGGACACTTGACACAGACTTTTCTAGCCTGCCTCAGAAGATCTTGTAAGCGCTAAACGCTGCACCACCAAATTCAGGAAGTGTTACAACCATGCTTGTCACACATCCTGAATTTGGTGGTGCAGCGTTTAGCGCTTACAAGATCTTCTGAGGCGACCAGAAAAGTCTGTGGCCATTTTTGATGGTCATACAATGCCAGTGCTCGGCTGGCTGACATTCAACATGAAATCAACATGCCCACCAAGCGCCTTATTTGTGACATGCCAGGTGGAACTCAACATTGGCAATGCTGCAGCAGCTGAAAACACAGCAAAGGGCCATCAATGAGTACCTGTGTGAGTATGGCACAGGGACAGGCTCAGGAGAACGTGGCCTCAAAGTGCTCCCATGTTAATAGGGACAAGGGCCTTTTCCCGACAACCCTGGCCAGTGGTTTTCGAGGTCTGCAGGGGGGCTTATCAGAAACTGGAAGCCCTTTTTAACAAGGAGGCCCCCAGATCACGCCCCCCCATGTGAATGGGTATCGATTACATTGTACCCCTACCAATTCACCAAAAAAGCGTCAAAATATTAAAGCCATACCAGACAGTTTTGCCAATTCCTTTATTAAAAAAGAAAAAAAAGTGTCACGCGATGTCCATCCATCTTCAATCACGCTGTTCGATGGACCTTAAAAATGTAAAAAGCTCCGTCTCCATGGGAGGCCTCCTTGCAACTGCTGTCTCTTGGCTTTGACAGCTGTTATATAGGCAAGGGTGGGGCCACCGAGGGACGTAACCGAGTAACCCCGCCTCCTTATGATGTCATCTAACATCATGTGATATCAGAGGGGGGGGGCAGGGTCATCTGGTTATGTCAGCCTTGCTTGTATAAGTGCTGTCAAAGTGAAAAGACAGCAGTCGCCGGGAGGTCTCCCATGGAGTTTTTTTCAGGAACCAACTACCACAGCCCAGGTTTGTCGGGAAGAGGTCCTCGTCCCCATAAACATGGGGACAAAGTGCTTTGGGGTGGGGGGCGCAGAGCACCCACCCCCCATGTTGAGGGAATGTGGCCTGGTATGGTTCAGGAGGGGGGCTCTCGCCCCATTCTGACCTCCAGGCTGCATGCTCGAATAAGGGTCTGGTATGGATTTTTGGGGGATATTTGGCGTTGAGTTTCCCTAAAATCTTTACCAGACCCAAAGGGCCTGGTATGGACTTTTCCTTTCCTTTTTTTCTACTGTTCTACACATTGCACAGATGCACCACTTTACAGACAGACTAAGAGGACCCCCAGGCACTATATTTAAAGAAATATTTCATTTTTATTGTTTCACTTTAAGCATCATTAAAATAATATATATTTTTTTCATTTATACATGTCCCCTAGGGCTGTATACGTGTCCCCATACACTTTTTATGGTAATAACTTGCATATAAACCTTTAAAATGAGGACTTTATTTTTGTCATGTTAGTGTCCGATAGACTATAGGGTTTGCATGTCTGCTAGTGTCAGGGCTGGGCTCTCAGTCCTTCCTTCTCTGTGATCAGGTTGCTCAGCTGTCGGTTAATTGCCAGAATTCATCATTCCACAGTGGCTCACCTGCTGTTCATCTCCTGCTCATCAGTCAAGCCCAAAGCCAGCCCCTCCTGACTATTTAAACTGCCTGGTTCATTTCATCAGTTGCCTTTGCATTTGTCAAACATATCTAGAGACTCTCTGCTTTGATCCTGTTGAAGACTTGCCTGGCTGATGTCCCTTCTGGTTCCTGATCCTGTCTGCTGCCTCTGACTGCGCTGATCTCTGGCTCCCAAATTTCCTGGCTTGTTCTGTAGATTTGGCTACAGAACCCTGGCTATGTTTTGACTACATTTACCAGTTGTACCATTTTTAACATTTTATTAAAAGGTGTGATTTTTACTGCATTTTCTGTCTCTGTCTGTTTCATGGTTTCTGACGCGACGGCCATTAATTCAGAAGATGCAGGCAATCCACCTAGTGGTAATATTGTTTTCCAAATTTAATGAGCAGGATCATCGCATTGATCAGTTTGCTATAGCATTACAGATGCTCCTGATTCGCACTGCTCACCTGGATCCTCCCACTGTGGCTGTTCCAGTACATCCTGTGTAGCAGGGTTTGCCTGCTGCCGCTTTGTCTCTGTGCAGGCATCCACCTTCAATATTACTTTTGTAAGAAGTATGTCTGATTCCGCTCTGTTTTCTTAGCGATTTGGGTGTGATACAGTTTAATGCAGAGGGTTTCTGATACAGGTTGGGATATACTTTGTGATGCTGCCCCAGGCATTCCTCACGGACAGAAGCAAAGTAGGCTTCAGAATTTGATGTTAACGCACACTCCACTGCTGCCAAGAGCCTCATGTCCATCAAACAAAGTATGAGAACTGTTGCTGATTACGCCATTGAATTACGTCCTCTGGCAGCAGAGGTCGTTTGGAACAATGAGGCCCTCGTGGCTTTTTCTCATGGTCTCTCAGATAACCTCAAAGATAGCAGCCCGAGACATACATACAGATCTGAAGAAGTTGATCACTTTTGCCATTCTCATTGACTCCAGACTCAGAGAGACCTTCCTTTAAGAAGTGCTTGCGGAAACCAATCCTCCTGTATGTTTGGCTCCTAGATTTACAGTCCCAACCTTGCCTCCCTCACCTCCCATGCCTCCTGGTACAGAGTCTGCCAGTGAAGTAGAGCGCATGCATTTAGACTTCACATGTCTCTCTGCGGATGAGTGGGCCTTTAAGAGGAGGGAGAGGTTGTGCCTTTATTGTGGCCAGGCAGGTCACTTTTTGAAGTCTTGTCCTACTCGTCTGGGAAAAGGCCGCACCTTGAGGTCCTGTAGGGGACAGACCTTAGGTGGCATTGTTACGTCCCTAGTTATCCAGAAGGATAAGCACCTGGTTTTGTTTACTTTTTCTTAGTTTGAATCATCTCGAGATACAGACGCTAATCAACTCTTGGGGAAGCAGGCCTGTTCATAGATGGTGCCTTTGTGTCTAAGCACTTAATTTTGCTGCAGCTTCATGCCACACCTCTTGCCATTGAGGCTATTGATGGGAGACTTCTACAGCCTGACCATGTGACTCATGAGACTGTGCTGTTGAACATGGCGGTAGGGGCTCTTCACTATCAGATAATACAATTCCAAGACATTTCCTCTCCCTATTATCCAGTGGTTATCCTTGGTTACAGAGGCACAATCCCTCTTTTAGTTGGCTTTGTGCTGAGGTTCTTTCCTGGTCGCCACATTGCAGTAAGACATGTTTTCGGAAAGTGGCTAAGGTCTTGTGCACCTCTTCCCTCTCCTCTATGCCAGAGAAGTACCGCAAATTAAGCGATGTCTTTGACAAGGGTCAAGCCAATAGCTTGCCTTTAAATGGATTGTATGATTGTGCAATTGACTTTCAACCTGGTGCTATTTCTCCCCATGGCCGGGTTTACTCTTTCTCTGTCTCTAAGGATAAAGCTACAGAGGACTATGTTGCTGATGCACTTTCTTGAGGGTTCATTCGAAAATCCTCATCTCCTGCTGGTGAACTGAAGACCTTGTATCGATTATAGAGGCCTCAATCGCATCACGATTAAGAACGCCTACTCGATTACATTAATTACGGGAATTATTTGACCACCCCAAGGGAGCAACGGTTTTCGCAAAGCTCGATCTGAGAGGGGCATACAATCTTGTGAGGATTAAGGAGGGCAACAAATGGAAAACAGTATTTAATACCAGCACAGGACATTATGAATACCTCGTAATGCTGTTTGGCCTTTGTAATGCTCCTGCAGTTCATCAACAATGTCCCCCCAGATATGTTGCAGCAATGTGTGGAGGTTTATCTTGACGATTTTCTCATTGATTCTAAATCCCTAGAGAGCCACCACACAGATGTCTACCATGTGCTACAGAGGTTGAGAGATAATAGCCTGTATTGCAAGTTGGAGAAGTGCAAGTTCCATCGTGAACAGGTTACATTTCTGGGTTATGACATTTCTACTGCCAGTTTTTCGATGGACCCAGAGAAATTATCTGCAGTTCTACAGTGGCCTTAACCCGTAGGTCTACGTCCGTTACAATGTTTTCTTGGCTTAGCCAATTATTATCGGAAATTTATTCGGAACTTCTCTTCTCTTGGGTCTCATTCTCGGATGTACATGCTCCTGTCCACCTTCCTGGTTTCAATAGACATTTTTCCCTCAAACCTGGTGGTCCTTCGAGGGGGCAGGGTTATTGAGGAGGGGGTATTGTCACGGCTGGGCTCTCAGTCCTTCCTTCTCTGTGCTCAGCTGTCGGTTAGTTGCCAGAACTCATCATTCCACAGTGGCTCACCTGCTCATCAGTCAAGCCAACAGCCAGCCCCTCCTGGCTATTTAAACTGCCTGGTTCATTTCATCAATTGAGGTGTTCTGGTGCGAACCAAACCGGGGTTTTTTCGGCTCATCCTTAATGCAGATTATGAATTGTACCTCATAGTTTCCTGCTTGATTAGAAATATATTATGCAGGCTCCCAATATTTCAGCTAGTCAATTAAAGCACATCAGGTTAGATGGCAAAGTAAATTAGTTGTCTGAACTACTGTAAAATAAACCAACTTCCCTGGATAGAAATATTGGAGCTAACCCAATACTAAGATAGAATAATGGGAACAAACCCGATAATAGGATAGCATTATGGAAACAAATAAAATGCTAGGATAAGAATAATGGGAACAAACCAACTTCCTAGAATAGAATTAAGGGAGCTTACCCAATACTAGCATAGAATTATGGGAACAAACATGATAATAGGATAGCATTATGGGAACAAACCAAATGCTAGGATAGAATTATGGGAACAAACCAACTTCCTAGGATAGAATTAAAGGAGCTAACCCAATACTAGGATAGAAATATGGTAACAAACCCACTTCCTAGGATATAATTAGAGAGCTAACCCATTACTAGGATAACATTATGGGAATAAACCCAATGCTAGGATAGCATTATGGGGACAAACCAAATGCTAGGATAGAATTATGGAAAAAGATCAACTTCCTAGGAAAGGATTAAATGAGCTAACCCAATACTAGGATAGCATTATGGGAACAAACCAAATGCTAGGATAGAATTATGGGCACAAACCAGTGCTAGGATATATACCCCAGATGAAGACACGTGTGTTGCTGTGTCGTAACGCGTAGGGCTAATTGGGTAAAGACGTACACCGGGAGTGCCATGAAACCAGTGCTACTAGTCACTGCTGTTATGCCCGTTTTTTTTCATCTTTGCTGTAAGTGCAATTTCATTCATTAAAAGTTTTTATTTGTGGTAATGCACTATTGGAGGTTCTTCTCTCCATGTCCCACTGTTAAGACCTCAGGTCATCCAGATCCACTTTGGTGGATATCAGTACGTTGAAAGGAGAAACCTGGCAGAGGATTCATTACTAAGGCCTGTTTTTTGCTGCTTTAAGGTGAGAGTTCTGGGAGACCAGACTTTATGTGTGGTGAAGTGCACATCTCTCTCAGGAATAGTGGGCGTCTACTATCAAATCTTCTACTATTATGGACTCTTTCTGCACACATTGAGATTGTTTGCTATTGGGCACATTGATTTCTTTGTATATAGCACTTAGTGTTTTGTTTTTTGCACTTTTTTCAATATTTTTGTGTTGTTACTTTTTTCTGTAATCCATTCTTTTGGTCTTATACACTTTGCGCAATCACCCCCCATTTTTTAAATTTGCTGTATTTAAGTGCTGTGTATGCACTTTTTGTGTTTGCCGCATTGCTGTCACTGTTAATTTAGGGCGACTTTGTCGCATAGGAGCGCAGAAGCCCTTCTTCTTTTAGTGCTAGGATATAAATACTGTATGGTAAGTAAACATTTCTGAGATGTATTAGGAAGTGCTTACCCTTCTTACCCGCTTTCATCGCTTAGCCACCCGCTTTCATCGCTTAGCCAAGCACTTGACTCAATATCTTGACTTAATATACAGCATAGATAAGCTCAGTTTAGGTCAGTTGTTCACGAATAGACATGTGCAGACTGGAATATTTATTTTTTTATTTTTTGGTTTTCGTTTGGAAAATTAATTTATTTAGTTACTCCCGAAAATCGTTTTGATTTATTTTGTTTTCGTCGGGAAAGTTTTCGTCTGAAAACGACGATTTTCGATGCTTTGTCGAATTGAACGACGGAAATTCGACAAAGCATCGAAAATCGTCGGATCTGAACGAAAACGAAAATAAAGCATTTTTTATGTCGGATCTTTCGGTTTTCGTTTCTTGCGCTTTTGTTTTCGTTCGTTAAAACGATAACGAAAATACCAGATTTTCGGACGAAAATGCATTCTAATGAAAACGAATGCACATGTCTACTAACCAAGCACTGTAGCCAGGATTATAAGACAGCTCAAGAAACTACACCTTAATTTAGTACCAACTCATCTATCCTTACCCATTGAATATGTTTTCCTATACCCTTCACCCTTATAAACACAGGTTGCCCACCTTAGAAAAGATGGCTTCAGTTTATCACATAGATAAAAATGGTTCTTAGTGTCAATATATTAATGCCTGTTTCACACCATTGCAGCTTTTAAATCGTGCTACTTCAGTGCTGCCGGTCAGTGCCATTTTAATGTGCAGTTTAATTGCAGGTTGTGACTTCCTTTACCAGAAGCCAATACAAATTACAATAAAATCGCAGCAAAGTAGTGCAGGAAATGTTTTCAAAGTTGCTACAACTTGATTCGCAACTATTTGAACAGTTCCATTGCCGCAAATGGGGTGCAACTTGTCATGCAATTTTAAATTGTCAAATCGTATGACAAATCACATTAGTGTGAACCAGGGCTAATTGGAACTCCAGTTTGTACTCAAAATTACATTAGGGATATAATATAAGGCTGCTTACTTGCATGAAACAACATGTATGTTATATGATTTTTGTAACTAATTGGCTTACAAGTTATACTTCAAGCATTTTACAGTACATTACATTTTTCTGTGTAATTTATTTATTTCCTTTTCTTTTTTCTAGGGAGTTAATCAAACCAAAGTCATGGAAGCTGGACAGTTTATTTGCTCTGCCTTAAATAAGAAGACAAACTCAAAAGTGGCTTTGGCAACACTTCCTTTATGATGTGTTTACTTAGTTAATGGAACTGTCCTGCTGCATATATTACCGCTAGAACTAAATAAAAATGCTTTGTTCTTAAATATGCAAAATATTATGCAATATAGAACTCTTAATTTTTCATTTTGTTTATGTTGTCAGAACAATCTGTATGACTGCAAGAACTCCAGAATGTTTTTATATATCCTCTTGTAGAGGACTTGTGGAAGTAAAGGGGGATACAAGACACATTCTACACCCTTATTTGGACTCAGGATGATGTATCCCTCCTCCAAAAAACTTAACTAAATATATGATACTATTTTGTTTTACATTACCAGTCAACATTTTTTGTAAGGCTAAGGCCTCGTACACATGAGGAAATCTATTTGTTCAAATCGGTCGGACCGACCGATTTGAACAAATCTGTCTGATAGAACTTTGGTTTGCTCGCGTGTACACACGAGCAAACCAAAATCCCTGCCAGCAGACGGCGCGCTGACGTGTTGGTGACGTGGCGGTGACGTTGACGCCGCCATGTCACCGCACCAGGAAGTAAAACACTTCCGCGCATGCGCCGAATCCATTCGGTGGCGGTGCGGGACGGCATGTCTGCTGGTAAGTGTACTAACCAGCAGACATGTCGGGCGGACGGATTCCCACCCGATAGATTTCAAAGCATGCTTTGAAATCTGTCGGGTGGCCAAATCCGTCGGCTCGGCCGTACACACGATCGAATCTGTCTGCTGGGACGGTCTAGCAGACCGTTTCCAGCAGACAGATTTGATCGTGTGTACGAGGCCTAAACCACAGGAACCAAAGAACATGTATTGAAAACTCAATCTACTGAGAGCATTATCACCAGCCCATCACAGTATAACTTCATGCTTCTAGTTTCATTAATTAAAGTGATTGAAAAGTCTCTTTTTTTCCCTATAAACATAAAAAACATTTAATACTTACCTGCTCTGTTGCAGTGGATTTGCAGAGAGGCCTGTGAGAGCTGGAAGGGAGAGGAGAGGAGGAGAGGGGAGGGGGTGTAAATTGTGTACTTTTTACAGAAGCTGTGCATATCTGCAAGATATTTGCTTGAGTGACAGGTTATTTACATATCTCGTGCACTATCTTGCAGATATGCACAGCTTCTGTAAAAAGTGCACAATTTACATCCCCCTCCCTCTCCTCCTCTCCTCTCCCTTCCAGCTCTCCCAGGATTGGCTGTCTTTCCTATGTTTTGATTAAATGTTTTCAAAATATGCAGTGATACACAGTTCAGTGTCATGAGGAAATGCTCAAGTGAACAGCCATCAGAATATACATAAAGCTGTGCATGTCTGCAAGCTAGTGCATGAGATATGTAAATAACCTGTCACTCAAGCAAGGACTTTGGTTTTTATCTGGAAGTCTGTTGTATTTCACAGAACAATAAAAGAGGATTGCTCAGCGCTGGATTAACTCTGTGTGGCAAGACGGAGCACATATGATAGCAAATCTTATTCTCTACATTGTGACATCCACTTTAAGTAAGAGAAGCCTTGCAGCTTTACAGCCGGTTTCCAACTGCACATGCGCAAGCCACGCTGTGCTTTATGAGTTGTCCCGTAGTCTTCTGAGACATGATGTGTCCCAGAAGGCTGCTGGTGAAGGAGGGGAGCAGAACTTAGATCACTGTGGCGATCTGACCAGAAGTGGGGGAGCATCAAAAAACAGTCAAAACTAGGTACCCCCCCCAAAAAAAAATATGAAGGAGGAGGAGGCGAGGAAAGGCAGAACTTCCCCATTTGGGTGATGTTCCCGCTTTAACTGTTCAAAAGCAATTGTATGCAAGGAAAAAAAATCTCATTCACCAAACTCTGAGGAAAATCACCTTGCAAAGTACAACTTCCCTTCACAGCAGTCTGGGGTCAAGGAAGCCAGGAAGGGCTTACAGCAAAATCTCATGAATATTACAACCTGTAATCAAATTCAAATACAGCACCCAATATCCCCTCCGCAAGGGGGGTAGAAAGGACCCAAGATGGGGAACACAGGATGTCATGGAGAAATAAGTCCATTAACCTTTCTAGGAGAACAATACTTTTATAAGCACCATGTCACACAATGCATAACTGATGAAGAGAAAAAATGTACTGTCTGAGTACAAAGGATACAAAGAATGGGTTAAGAAAAAGAGATAGGGAGAAGAGGAAAAAGGAAGGTAGGGTAAGAATACCTGCCTAGGAGCCCTTTGTCAAACAGCGATAGCTCATCGTGAAGTGTACTAACAATTTTTCATTCAGCATAATCCAAGTAAGTTTGTGTTTCAACAAGGATAAATCACAGGGCTTTTCCAAGCCATGTCAATCTTTATCTTCATCGCCAGGAATATAAAACAGATTAACGATTGAGTGAGTTTGGGAGTGTTTTCGATTGGGTCATTAACAACAGCGTCCCAACTGATCGTAACAATATTTACCTTGATTACAGACTATATCAGGGAATGGACTCTTATCCAGAAATGTCTAACTTTGGCAATTGTCCCCCACATGTGAAGAACTGTTCCTACTTGAACATAATTCAGAAAGCATACTGGGGAGGTGCCAGGATACATTTTCGTCAATCTCTCCAGAAACAGGAACCAACTTTATGTCCCACCTCAACCAAAGTTACATTCATAGGGCCAGATTCAGGTAGATGGGCGAATCTTTATTTTAGAGTAACGTTTCTCATTTACGTTACTCCGCCGAAACTTTAGGAGCAAGTACTGTATTCACATAGCACTTGCTCCTAAAGTTGTGGCGGCGTAGCGAAAATGAGCCGGCGGAATTTAAATTGGGCGGGTAGGGGGCGTGTATTATTATAACTAGGCGCGATCCCGCGGCGAACGTACTGCGCATGCGTCGACTGTCAGTGCGCATGCACCAAATTCTGTCAGGGAACGTCAATCCCCATTCATGGACGTTTTACGCAAACGACGCGAAAATTTTTAAATTCGACGCAAAAATGACGACGGCCATAATTAACATAGGATACTCCACTAGGGGGCTGGTTTTTCTTTACGCCGCGTATCTCTTACGGAAACGTCGGAAAGTCACTGCGTCGGGCCCGAATACGATCGTGAATTGCCGATTCTCGCTGATTAGCATTTTCTCTGCGTTAATCAGCGGGAACGCCCCGAGCGCCATTTTTTAAATTGCAGTTCCGATACGACGGCGAAATACAATTACGCCGCTTGTATAGGAACTCCAACCCGGCGTTTCTTGTTTTCTGACTACAGAAAACAGAAACGCCGGCTCAAAGTGAGAGTTAGGCTGGTATCACTGATACTCCAGAGTAACTCTACCTGAATCTGGCCCATAATGTCTTTGTGAGAATTTAGGGTCCAAGTCTGCTCATCAATTTCCTCACTCAAATCCTTTTTCCATGCCAGTTAGTAGGACAATTTGGTTGGTGTTCTAAGAAGTACCCTATATAACAGCGAGATGCCCCTGCATTGAACCGTGTGTTTTTTTTCCCCACAGTTTGCATTTGTGTTTTGATTAGTGATAAAATGCAATTTACAAAGATTTGTTAGCGTTTACATTGATGAGTAAAATATAGTGTGATAGAGCATTGTGTTAACCTTTCATTACCATCAGTTATGCAGATGAAAGATTTAATTTTGAAAGCTGCTTATTTTCATCACGTAATTGTAGAGACAAATTGTACTGAGCGATCATTTGATATAAAGCATTTTCACAGAAGCAGAATTGTGTTTGCACCGGTTAAATGTTAGAGGAAAGAAGCCATAATCAGGAAGTACAGATGACTGAATAGTATTAGGAGATGTCACTCCAATGTACACTGCTATCTTATTGACATTGTGGGAAATGAGTCACTCTGAAAGCTTATTATGCACTGCTGATATCTCTTTTTATGCCAGCACTTACAGCGTTTTTTCTTTGAAATGATCATATTGTGTCTCACCTCTACCTGGTCACTGTAGAAACACATCCCTTCTACCCATTAGTCCATTACTACACTGCCTTGTTGCTTACATCAAACTGTCTTGCAGTTTACATCAGCTAAACTAGCTCTAAGCTGCAATTAAATCTATGGGGCTATTAAAAGTAAAGTGGTAATTTTGTCCAATGAAATAGTCTCAGGCAAGCAAATAACAAATTGGTGTTTACAGTATCCAGATATTGATACATATTAAACCTTAATCATAAGTAATAATTTGTGCTATTAAGGCTAAGTTATTTAGGCAGTTTTTTATTTTCTGCGTTTTGTATTCAAGACCAAAATAGGTTAAAAAGAAACTCTGCCCAAATGGAGTAACAACATTTTGGCAAACTCACTATAGCAGTAACGTTTTTAACCACTTGTCATCTGCCCACCGTCAAATGACGGCGGGCAGACGACTCCATTATCCTGACATCACGTCATATGACGTGATGTCCCTTTAAAGCCACGGGCGGCGCGTGCGCGCACCCGCCGCTCTGCGGGGATCCCGTGCGAGTGCCCGGCGGCAACGATCGCCACCGGGCACTCGCGGGGACGTGGAGCTCTGTATGTAAACACAGAGCGGCACGTCCCTGTCAGGGAGAGAGGAGATCGATTGTGTCCCTTGTACATAGGGACACAATCGGTCACCTCCCCCAGTCACCCCCCCTCCCCCCACAGTTAGAACACTCATAGGACACACATTTAACCCCTTCCCCGCCCCCTAGTGGTTAACCCCTTCACTGCCAGTCACATTTATACAGTAATCAATGCATATTTATAGCATTGTTCACTGTATAAATGTAAATGGTCCCAAAAATGTCAGAAAAGTGTCCGAAATGTCCGCCATAACGTCGCAGTCCCAATAAAAAAATCGCAGATCGCCGCCATCGCCGCCATAATAGTAAAAAAAAAAAAAAAAAAAATGCCATAAACTATCCCCTATTTTGTAAACGCTATAAATTTTGCGCAAACCAATCGATAAACGCTTATTGCATTATTTTTTTTACCAAAAATATGTAGAAGAATACGTATCGGCCTAAACTGAGGGAAAAAATATTTTTTTTATATATTTTTTGGGTTATTTATTATAGCAAAAAGGAAAAAATATTGCATTTTTTAAAAAATTGACGCTCTATTTTTGTTTATAGCACAAAAAATAAAAATCGCAGAGGTGATCAAATACCACCAAAAGAAAGCTCTATTTGTGGAAAAAAAAGGACGCCAATTTTGTTTGGGAGCCACGTCGCACGACCGCGCAATTGTCAGTTAAAGCGACGCAGTGCCGGAAGCTTATATTTTGTCTGGGCAGGAAGGGGGTGTAGGTGCACAGTAGGTAAGTGGTTAATTGGAGTTAGGTGTTTTTTTTTGAATAGTAGGTAGTTAGCTGTATGAAATAAAGGAAAATGTATAAAAGTATGGAGTAGCGACCATTGATTTTAACAGCTGGTAATGTTGATATGGGTGCAAGGAGATGTGTCTTAATTGACTGGAATCCACTCACCCTCTGCTTCCCATGGTTAATCACTGAAAGCTTTCAGAGAGAGACCGAGGGGCCCCCCTTCTACAGCGAGAGGTCACCATAACATCCCAGGGACATGTAAAGAGGGCTATTCACCCATTGCTAATACTGCTAGCAGGGACTGAGACACTGTGAGCAGGACACTAAGGCCGTGTACACACGATCGGTTCAAACCGATGAGAATGGACTTAAGTCCAGTTTCATTGGTCCAAACCGACCGTGTTTACGGCCCATCGGTCTGTCGTCCGTCGGACCAAAGTTTTAAAACTTGCTTTAAAATCTGACAGATGGTTAGTATGCAAAAGTCCAAAACCCCGCGCATGCTCAGAATTAAGTCGACGCATGCTTGGAAGCATTGAACTTTGTTTTTTCAGAACATTGTTGTGTTCTACGTCACCACATTCTGACCCGATCGGATTTTGTACTGATGGTGTGTACGCACATCAGACCTTCAGGCCACTTCAGTGGTGAACCAATGAAAATGGTCCGTCGGACCATTCTCATCGGTTTGAACCGATCGTGTGTACGCAGCCTAAGTGTACCCAATCTATACAGCTCTCATACTGTATTCTGTACCACATTTATTCCAAGGTTAGACTGCACAAACCCCAACCCTATAATGCATTATACTGAACCTTTACTGCATCTAAACCACCTCTATCTTGCACCTCTGCCAAGATTATACCATACCTATGCTGCATGCAGGTTAACTGGGACTGTCATTAAGTGCACTGATGCTCTTTAAGGGCCCCAATGATAGCTGGCAAAAAAAGGTCTCAAAGCCCCTTTTGTTCCCCTGCCCAATTCACTACATTATTTAGAGGGAAGTGCACAATTTAGAAGAAAATGGAAGCTGTCAGTAGAGAGGGAGAGATTGAACATGTTAGAGTTATGCCTCATACACACGATCAGTTTTCCCGATGGGAAAACTGTGGGGAGAGCTTTTGGCCGGGAATCCGTGTGTATGCTCCTCGCATTTTTTCCGATGGGAAAACTGCCCAAAAAATGATGGACAAAAAAGGAGAACCGATTCTCTTTTTTCCCCCTGTTTTCATCGGACAAACCGATCGTGTGTGGGCCCCATCTGTCTTTTTTCCATCAGTGTTAAAAAATAGAACATGTTTTACAGTTTTCCTATGGATAAAAAAATGATAGAAAAATCTGATCGTCTGTGTGGAGCTCCATCGGAGAAAAATCCACACATGCTCAGAATCAAGTCGACGCATGCTCGGAAGCATTGAACTTCATTTTTTTCTGCTCGTCATAGTATTTTATGTCACCGCATTTTAGCACAGTCGGAATTTAGTCTGATAGTGTGTATGCAAGACTGATGAAAGTCAGCTTCATCAGAAATCCAACGAAAAAATTATTGGATTAGATTCCATCTGATATCCGATCGAGGCAGGCAGGCAGGAAGTGAAGGGAAATTACCCCTATTGTACACTGCAGAAAAACTGATAGGGATTATAACCCTCAACTACTCTATTCAAATCTAAAAAAAAGTTTTGCCGTTGCATACACTTTAAAAGCATGTGGTTTAGAACTTACAACAAGGTTACAGAAATGCATACAGAAATAAGTGGATCTGTGCATGTATTATATGAAGCACTGTCCTGAGTCATTGCAAAGACTGGAGTGGTGCAAAGTATGTAACATTGATCATGGCATATAAAGTTGGACAGTCTTGTTTATGCAAAATTCTACACAGTGTATAGGTTTAACAGTTGTAACAGTCGTAAACCTTTCCTGTTGCTTAACTGACATTACATTGCACACAAAACCTTCATTATAATATACACTGTTCAGATACTTATATTAACCACTTGGGATCCGCGCTATGGACAAAAGACGTCCATAGTGCGGCTCTCAAGTGCCGGGTCGATGTCTTTGGACGGCATGTTATTGTAATTCCCCGTGCGCGCCACTGGGTGACGCGCAGCGGGGAAAAACAGTGCACGGTGCATCGCTGAGGAGCCGTGTGCCTGGTGGCCGCGATGTTCGCCACGTACACACGATCGGCATTGACAGCAGGGACGTGGAGCTCTGTGTGTAAACATAGAGATCCACGTCCTGTCAGGTAGAGAGGAGACCAAACTTTTTTCCCTTGTACATAGGGACACAGCATCGGTCACCTCCCCCAGTCAGCCCCCTCCCCCCACACAGTTATAACACACACAGGGAATACATTAACCTGTTCCTCACCCCTAGTGTTAACCCCTTCAATGCCAGTCACATTTATACAGTAATTAGTGCATATTTATCGCACTGGTCGCTGTATAAATGTGAATGGCGCCAAAAATGTGTCAAAAGTGTCCGATGTGTCGGCCGTAATGTCGCAGTCCCAATAAAAATCACAGATCACCACCATTACTAGTAAAAAAAAAAAAAAAATCATAATTCTGTCCCCTATTTTGTAGGCGCTATAAATTTTGTGAAAACCAGTCGTTTATTGCAATTTTTTTTTTTTTACAAAAATACGTAGAAGAATAGGTATTGGCCTTAACTGAGAAAAAAAATGTTTTAAAAAAAAAAAATTGGGATATTTATTATAGCAACAAGTAAAAAAAAAAATATATATTTTTTTAAATTGTCGCTCTTTTTTTGTTTATAGCGCAAAAAATAAAAACCGCACGGGCGATCAAATACCACCAAAAGAAAGCTCTATTTGTGGGAAAAAAAGGACGCCAATTTTGTTTGGAAGCCACGTTGCACAACCGCGCAATTGTCAGTTAAAGCGACGCAGTGCCAGAAGCTGAAATTTCGCCTGGGCACAAAGGGGGTTTATGTGCCCAGTAAGCAAGTGGTTAAATGGCATGACCAGAACCTAGCATGACAACATATGTGTGTGGAAAAGGTAGTGCTCACAAGCAGGGACATGTAATTGGAGAGATTAGCAGAATGCCCAGCATTTGGCATAATAATGTGCGCGGCCATGATAGAAGCTGTCAGATTTATGATTATTCATAGTCACGAGACTATGAAGAGAGGATAGCAGTGTTGGTGGTGAAGTAAGACCTCTGAGCTCTGTATATCTGCATACAAAAAAAAAAAAAAATATTACACAGATTCATTTTTGGATTTAAATGCATTATCAGTGATAAAGTCTGAAATATTAAGATAGGTATAATGGACTTTAAACCTTTTGTCTGAAAGATAACACACAGTATGACATTAAGTGCATTTGAAAATGTCATACAAAACTTTTAAAACTTTAGACTTTTTAATCATAATGAATACATAACAGTATAATTAAACAATTTATCAAAACAACAGAAGCCTGGCTTTTGCAGATTTGTCTTATGTGCTAATAATTAGAGATCTGTGATTGATAGTGAACTAATGTTTATAAATCTGCTCTGTCTCTAATGAGTTCCAAGCTGAATCCTAATAACGCTGAAATATGACACAAAGCATGTTAACAGATTGTTTATTTGCAGATTTAAAGACTTACCACTTCTATTTGTCGCTTTCTTGATTTTAAAATTTTGATTAATACAGCACTGATATATATATAATCATTTATCCATCATTATTTAACAAAATATGAATATACTAATTTACACCATTATTATAATAAGGATATTATCAGTTATTAAAAATATCAGTAACAACATAAAGATGTATTATGTGTCTATTTGCCTCTTTGTCCACTCCTTATACAGTCAAAGTGCATACACATCAGAATAGCCAGTTCAGACTTGAAACAGCCTACACAGTTTTAGTTCAGATGTATATGCAGGCCCGTTTAGCAGTTTTCTCCAAAACTCTCTGGGGCAGATTCACAAAGACGTCTGGGCGGTACATTTCACCAGACTCTACACCGAATTCAGGTAGTTTTTTTGCGCGTACGCTATTGTGTCGTACTCGAAATTGATTCTGAAGCATTTAAATTAAGCGCGTCACGATCGAACTGCGCATGCAGGAATTTCATTGCGCGAAATCACGTCGTGACGTCATTCAGTAGCGGCGTTTACGAACATGTACGCATCGGAAAACGTTGAAATTCGACGCAACTACTTAACATGGGCTGTCTAATATTAGACCATATAGTGAAACGGAAAAAAAAGATGACTAAAGGTGCCGTAAGAGATTGCGTGAAAGTGCGAAATTATTGCACAAAAGCTCAAAGTCCCTGATGAAAAACAACAGGAAGTAGTGGCCGCAATTTTCTGTAGATCTGAAGTGTAATACAATTGCTCCGACTAGAGCTAAGTCGAATTACTCCAGTCTATGGCGTGCTTTGTGAATCTAGGCCTCTGGGTTTCTGGGCACAACCAGTCAAAATACTTTTTACTTTATTCTTTCTCAGCAGCTCACATAAGGCACAAATGTAGCCAGGTACTGGGCTTCAGCAATATGAATAAGGAGACACTGGGTGTGATTAACTAAAGTCATATAGACTGTGCAAGTGCAATTGCTCCAGAGCTTAATAAATGTGGAAGAGCTCTGTGGACCTCTATCGTCCAATCATGTGCAAGCCAAAATGCTGTTTTTTTTATTTTTCTTGCACATGATTGACTATTCTTTGTAAATTGAAGCTTTATCTCATATACTAAGATCTGGATCAACTACACTTGCATAGTGCAACTACACTTGCAAAAGTGCACAGTCTATTTGACTTTAATAATTCAATCCTACTGTCTATTGAAATACTGATTTTATGCTGCACCATTCTCCTCAGGCCAGCAAGAGGAGAGAACAAGCCAAGAAAAAAGGTAATAGACTTTTATGTAGAGTGCTGAGACTTCTGGGAGTTGTATTTCTACACAACAGCTATATAATGGGACTAATGGCTTCCTTACACTGCAGATAACAATAGGCACCATGCAGTAGGAGGGAGACATGATTTTTATTAAACTGCCTGGGAAAGTTCTTCCCCTGGGCATTAATGGAATTAGATAGAGAGCATCTCTGTCTGGATATTCAAAGACCATACTCAGCTTGATTTTTTTTTGTTATAGAGTATTTTATGGAGACTATGTTATGCAGTTATTTTGATTAAGACAGAAATATGGCTTTAAAAAAAAAACATCAAACTTACCTAGATGTCTGCAGCACTGATCCCAGCTACAGCTGTTCCCTGTTGCCTCTAAGAACTGAGCAATAAAGAACCACTGATTGTTTTTCTAGTGACTGTCAGTCACCGTCTCTCTACTCTGCCCCTCCAGCGCTCACTGAAGTACGGGGCTGTGCATGGGGCTCATGCTCACAGCGGCTTGCTAAGAAACTGAGCCATCTGCTGGTTCAGGCATCTGGGTGGATCCCAACCATATGCTTGGGACCTTTTTAGAGCCTGGACTGGCTCTGTGATGTTAGCTAAAGCCTGTTGCTGGCTGACAATGAGTAAAGCATAGCCACAGTTTTTTTGGCTGTGGCTATACTTGGCTATACTTTTACTGTGGCTATACTTCTCCATTAAGCCATCGAGACACTGTTGTGAAGAGTCCATGATTGTGAAGCTGTCATATGTGCACTTGCTTTGTGCACTGGTGCAAAGTCAAGTTGGAATGGAAAGGGGCCATCCCCAAACTCTTCTCACAAAGTTGGGATCATGAAATTGTCCAAAATGTCTTGGTATGCTGACATCTTAAGTGTTCCCTTCACTGGAACTAAGGGCCCAAGTCCAACCCTTGAAAAACAACCCCACACCATAATCCCCCTCCACCAAATTATTTGGACCAATGCACCAAGCAAAGTCCATAAAGACATTGATGAGCTACTTTGGGGTGGAGGAACTTGACTGGCCTGCACAGAGTCCTGACCTCAACCTGATAGAACACCTTTGGGATGAATTAGAGTGGAGACTACGAGCTAGGCCTCATCCAACATCAGTGCCTAATCTCACAAATGTGCTTCTGGAAGAATGGTCAAACATTCCCATAGACACAATAAAACTTGTGGACAGCCTTTCCAGAAGAGTTGAAGCTGTTATAGCTGCAAAAAGTGGGCCAACTCAATATTGAACTCTACAGACTAAGACGGGGATGCCATTAAAATTTATGTACGTGTAAAGGCAGGTGTCCCAAAACCTTTGGTAATATAGTGTGTGTATATATATATATATATATATATATATATATATATATATATATATATATATATTTATTTATATATACAGTATATAGATCGAATGATTGATTGATTCTGAATGTTTTTGCATTTTGCATTACTCTTGGATGTTTCCGATGTTCTCACTATATGACAAAGTTTAAAGGGAGAAAAAAAAAGTATTCTCCATAATTTCATATTATATTGTATAAAAAAAAAATACAACAATCAATCTTTTACATTATTGAACAAGCTTGGTTCATTCATTTTAACTAAACTAAACTTACATGGACTGTGTTTTTTAATTTTTTATAATACAAAAAAGTTTACCAGAGTAGAATTTATAGGGGTTAAAAGATCAGTCTGCCCAGAGCTGGAGTGACATCTGCATTATTCACATACTCTTGTCACTGCGAGAGGTCTTGCTCTTCATTCAGATTTTTGATTTACAGTAAAAACAATGCAGTAGTAGAAGTGAGACTTCAAGGTATCAGAACTAGGAAATCCAGCGTGAAGACCTTTCCATTGTGGTCTCCGAAAGGTACAAATATATATATATAATAAACACAGCACTGCCTTTGGCAATAAGCACTAATAAGCACTAAAACTTTATCCAAGAATATATTATATATAAAATATGTCTTAATTATTACAAGTTCATTAAGCCTTCCGAAGCATTTCTTCTTGGGACATTAATTATTTTTTGTGATTTACAGCCTCTGAAAAACAATATGTCAATAAGAAAATACTTTTAATATATAATATTATTGTGAACAGTATGTTTCTTTTTTCATTTGTATATTTAAAATTTTAAACATTATTACTTACTACTAGCACAGCAAAAAGTAACGCACATACAGTATGCAGTAAAACACATACTGTATGTAACATAAATATTATACAGTAAAATCAATCATTCATATTTTCCATCATTTTCTGTCTCAGTGACAATTGTTGCTAGGACAAATACAGTAGAGGCATTAATTCCCATGTGGACACAAAAATTAAGATTTTGACAAAGGCTTTGCCTATTCCCACTCAATCCAAAACTATTGATTTGTATTGTATTGTATTAAAGGTTGTTTTTAAAGAATATAATTAACAGAACACTGCTCCTATGATTAATACTGGCAGAGAATGAAACACATCAGGAGGTACTGCTGTGTCTAAGGGGATTTTTGTATATCAGCAAATATCGTTACATTGATGTGCATGACCTCTTTTCTAATTGAAAAACTGTTTAGTAAGCAGGATTTCTCAATGAAAATAAGCTTTCCTTGGATGAGAAAGAAAGAAAGGTAAAACACAAAAAAGTAACTTTAAAGCGGTATTAAACCCAAAAGCAAACATTTATAATATTGCAACTTAACAGTTCTTAGATGTGATGGCTGTAATCATTTTCTTTTATAGTCTTTTTGATTTTGTTTTCACCTGGTGATCTGCAGAGTAAGGCCCCTTTCACACTGGGGCAGTAGGCGTGGTGGCGGTATAACGCCGCTAAAAATAGCGGCGCTATACCGTCGTATTTGCCGTGGGATTTGGCGGCCGATAAAAGTTAATACCACCCGCAATGCACCTAGTGCGGGCGGTATTACCGCGGTCTCCCATTGTTTTAAATGGGAAGGTATACACACCGCTCCTCTCGCCACTCCAAAGATGCTGCTTGCAGAAGATTTTTTTCAGGCGGTATAGCAGCGCTATTTTTAGCGCTGTACCGCCTGAAAAACTCCTCAGTGTGAAAGGGGCCTTAGTCTGTTTTTTTTTTCACAGAACAAGCTGTTTTGCAGAGGTAGCAGATAAAGGCTTGAGACAAACCATTTTCCATTGGTGGGGTGCTTACAAGGATAATAATTTACTTATTAACCTTTATTCCAAGAAACACAACGGTTGCTGTAACTGCTTAAAAAGTGTTAGTCCCCATCAGGGGTGGATCCAGGGGAGCAACAGGGTAATTGCCCCCCCCGAGAAAATATTAAAGACTCTTATGCTGAGCACGCCCAGGTAACCAGAGCTGCAGTCGGGACAATTCTCAGCCATTCTAAGGAAGAATGACTGTTTAGAATACTCTCCGCCCCCTGTACCTCCCCCTGCAGTTTTTTAGTCTCTCTCCTGCAGGATGCTGCATGAGTGGGTGGGATGGGAATTTGCTTTTTCCCAGAGGTCACACTCGTCTGAAAGAGGGAGATATGTGCAGCTGAGCAGAGAGAGCTGTGTGAAAGTTCCTGGAGGTGAGCTCTGATGCTAGCACCAGTACATTGTGGATTTGTTTACAGGCACCTCTATGCCGAGCCTGCTGAGTTACTGCAGCTTAGAATAGAGGTGCTGTTAGCTGACAAATGAGATCTTCATCTTCTTTTCATGACAAATGAGAAATTGAACCATTGAATCATTAAAGGATTGACTGCCCCCTGGTATATGCCTTCTGAATCCCCCCACTGTATACCCTCCTGATCCCCCCATTGTATGCCTCCCTGATCCCCCCAATGTATGCCCTCCTGCCCCCCCCCCAGTGTATGCCCTCCTGAATTACCCCCAGTGTATTCCCTACTAAATTCCCCCCCAGTGTATGCCCTCCTGACCCCCCCAGTGTTTGCCCTCATGTATCCCCCCAGTGTATGCCCTCCTTATTCCTCCCCCCGGTGTATTCCCTCCTAATCCCCCTACCCCAGGGTATGCCCTCCTGATCCCCCCCAGTGTATGCCCTCCTGATCCCCCCCAGTGTATGGCCTCCTGATCCCCCCCAGTGTATGCCCTCCTGATCCCCCCAGTGTATGCCCTCCTGACCCCCCCCCCCAGTGTATGCCCTCCTGATCCCCCCAGTTTATGCCCTCCTGAATTGTCCCCCAGTGTATGCCCTCCTGAATTACCCTAATGTATGCCCTCCTGAATTCCCCCCAGTGTATTTCCTCCTGACCCCCCAGTGTATGCCCTCCTGATCCCCCCAGTGTATGCCCTCCTGACCCCCCCAGTGTATGCCCTCCTGACCCCCCCAGTGTATGCCCTCCTGATCCCCCCAGTGTATGCCCTCCTGATCCCCCCCCCAGTATATACCCTCCTGATATCCCCCCCAGTGTATGTCCCCCTGATCCCCCCCCCAGTGTATGCCCTCCTGATATCCCCCTGTAACAGGTGCCGTTGCGCTACCTGTCCTTTTGTGAAACAGGTGCTTTCAGCGCAGTATTGCGTTCCATGCTGGAACGCATACGCCACATGCACGATGACGTCATCGCCCGGTGCCGTGATTCGTTCCATCGTGAAACGCGAAAATGTGCTGCACACGGAGCTTTGTTTGAATTAGTGCTATGCACTACAGCTGTTTGCTGGCTATAAAGCCATTCACTAAGCATACAGCCAGGGTTTTATTATTGTCAGCCGTAGGCTGTCAGCTCAGCTCAGCTACCTTACAGATGCTGCTGCCTATACTTCCATTTCCGGAACACCGCACCAGGAATCAACTACTACTCTGCTCCCATGACTTCCTCTATACCAACAGCATTGCTGGGAACTTCCTCCATGCCTTGAACATCTTGCACCATGGACATTCCATATCCTGCGTAGAGGTACCTACAAACGGATAAGTAGTCATGCCTTCACTTGTGCTATAGGAAGATCTAATACTAATGTACTATAACATCTATTACATTTGTAGTATTACAAATATCATGTGGATATTACCATATCTTCTGGGAGATACTATTGTGCTAAAGCTTATTGCAAAGGAGTACCTTAAAGGCACAGCTACCGCTAAATTATTACAATAATATTCACCTCAAGTATGCTACTATAATTACCTGAGCTATATTGCCTCTCATATGTGTGCATTGCTACATCTATAATACAGCTCATGTCTACAACTATATTTACCTGAGCTATACTGCCTCTCATATGCAATAGTATTATATCTACAATATTCACCTCAAGTATGCTACTATAATTACCTGAGCTATATTGCCTCTCATACGCAAGTACTAGTACTCAACTAAAGTACCTGTCATATGCAAGTAAGGCCGCGTACACACGATCAAATCTATCTGCTGTAAACGGTCTGACCGTCTCAGCAGACAGATTCGATCATGTGTACGGGCAAATAGACGGATTTGGACAGCCGACAGATTTCAAAGCATGATTTGAAATCTGTCGGCTGGGAACCCGTCGGCCCGATATGTCTGCTGGATTCGACGCATGCGCAGAAGTCACCGACACGTCAGCGTGCTGTCTGCCGGCGGGGATTTTGGTTTGATCGTGTGTACACGATCAAACCAATACATCCCAGCAGACAGATTTGTTCAAATCGGTCTATCCGACCGATTTGAACAAATCTATTTGCTCGTGTGTACGGGGCCTCAGAGTTGTTACTACAACTTCTAATAACTACAAGGTTGACATCAGTACAAATCCTAATAGGCCTTGTCCTAATTGTTTGAACATGTTCACATCTTTTCTATGCTAGGGGTTGATGCTATTTCATGACATCTCCCCTAGTGGTCTAATACATCTCTACATGCTAAGGTTGATATGATGTAGAGAACCCCCAAACTACTGTTGCTAGGAGTGACGCCTGGGGTCCCTTACTGATAATCACCTGCATGTAGTGGTATATAGGGATATTGACCTTGAACTATAATTTGAAACGCTAAGCTCTGGTCGCATGTTGTAATGCGTCCAAGCTTAGTAGCTCAATGCCTTTCTTTATGTGACACAGAGATGATATATAGATCCCCCAAACTCCTGTTGCAGGAAGTGACGCCTGTGGTCCAATAATGAGTTGTCGCATAGAGAATCGCATGGAAATCCTTGCTAACCGCAGTTGTGGTTCACTCCGTTCACCAGTGCTGTTACACCCCCCCAGTGTATGACCTCCTGATCCCCCCAGCATGTGCCCTACTGTTCCCTGCACACTGCCCTACATAGTACTGGCCTCTGTATTATACATTAAATTCAGTTCACGTAAGCAACACCTTATTTTCTGGCAGTGCCCCTCATGCACACAGGGCATTTTTATGGCTGCTTTTACCAATGTCAGACATTTTTTTTTGCAGTTTTAAAATGCCTCTCCCTGTTATCGTATGGCCTCGTGCACACACAGGCTTTAAGAGCTGTAAGTGGCATAGGAGATTTTAAGCTTCAAAAATGCCTGGTGCTGCTAAAGGCTGTTAAACGCAGCTTAAAGCGGTTGTGTACCCGCAGAAAAAAAGGCAAAGGCATAATGAGCTTTGGGAACCTCAATGCTGAAATGGAAAACAAAAATGGTGTGGGGTGCCCCACAAGATCTATACCGGACCCTTTGGTTCTGGCATGGATCTTTAAAGGGAACCCCATGCCAAAATGAAAAAAAGAAAAATGGTGTAGGGTCTCCTCCAAGACCATACCAGACTCTTTGGTCTGGTATGGATTTTGAGGGGAACCCTCATGCCATAATTTTTTTTATACCAGGCCCTTATCCGAGCATGCATCCCTGCAGGTCAGGAAAAGGGGGACGTGCGAGTACCCCCTCCCCCCTAGGCCATACGAGGCCACACGCCCTCAACATGGGGGTTGGATGCTTTGGGGAAGAGATATCTCTGTGCCCCCCACCTCAAAGCACCTTGTCCTCATGTTCATAGGGACAAGGACCTCTTCCTCACAACCCTGCATAGGTTACTATTAACTAGTTTACTAATAATGGCGATGATCAGTGATTTTTAGCGAGACCTAGACATTGCAGCAGACAGATTAAACACTTTTGACAATTTTTGTGGACCAGTGACATTTATACAGAGATCAGTGCAAAAAATAGCCACTGATTACTGTATAAATGTCAATGGCAGGAAAGGGGAAAACACTATGGGGCCATCAAAGGATTAAGTGTTCCCTAGGGAGGTGTTTATAACTGTGGGGGGAGTGTAGTGACTGGAGGAGGAGACAGATCGCTATCTCCGATCTGTCTATCCGCCCCTAACAGAACCGAGATCTGTCTGTTTACATTGACAGATCCCCATTCTGTCTCTCTCAGGAGGAATTGTGTGTGGCTGGCAGACATTGCAGCCATCGGTCACACGCATCGGCTCCGGCATCTTGCCATGAGCATGTGCCCACCTTGTGGTCTTCAAGTGGCAGATATACAGGTATGGCGATTCTCCCAGGAGAACCAACCTGACGTAGGTACAACTGCAGTGCCTGGTCTTTAAGTGGTTAAATAGAAGCAGAGAAGCTCTGCTAAAAGTTAACGTGGCTAAACACGCGTTAACACAAATGCAAAAAGATACTAAAAGTGTGTTTTGCAGATGGTTTTTCCTAGCGTTGGTATTGGCTTTACAGCTGCTTCTAGGGGCGCCTGACATATTTTTTCCTGCCTCCAAACGTCCCTCCATGTGTCCATGCACACATAGGTTTTTTGCAGCATTTAGTGGCAGGAGCTTGCAACCCCTTAACGCCTGCCACATGTAGATATACGTCCACAGAAGGGAACGTTAAGGCAGATGGGCGTATATATACGCCCCTGCCTTTGCGCGGGTCGGGGTCCGATCGGGAACCCCCCGCTACGGAAACCCGCGGGGAGCGATCCGGGACGAGGGTGCGGCTATTCGTTTCTAGCCGCCTGCTCGCGATCGCTCCCCGGAGCTGAAGAACGGGGAGAGCCGTATGTAAACACGGCTTCCCCGTGCTTCACTGTGGCGGCTGCAGCGATCGAGTTATCCCTTTTATAGGGAGACTCGATCGATGACGTCAGACCTACAGCCACAACCCCCTACAGTTGTAAACACACACAGGGAACACACAAATCCTACAGCGCCCCCTGTGGTTAACTCCCAAACTGCAACTGTCATTTTCACAATAAACAATGCAATTTAAATGCATTTTTTGCTGTGAAAATGACAATGGTCCCAAAAATGTGTAAAAATTGTCCGAAGTGTCCGCCATAATGTCACAGTCAAGAAAAAAATTGCTGATCGGTGCCATTAGTAGTAAAAAAAAAAAAAAATGCGATTTTTTTTACCAAAAATAGGTAGAAGAATACGTATCGGCCTAAACTGAGGAAAAAAAAATAGATATGTTTTTGGGGGATATTTATTATAGCAAAAAGTAAAAAATATTGCATTTATAGCGCAACAAATAAAAACCGCAGAGGTGATCAAATACCACCAAAATAAAGCTCTATTTGTGGGGAAAAAAGGACGCCAATTTTGTTTGGGAGCCACGTCGCACGACCGCGCAATTGTCTGTTAAAGCAACGCAGTGCCGAATTGTAAAAACGCCTTTGGGCATTTAGCAACATATTGGTCCGGGGCTTAAGTGGTTAAAAGGCTTTTAGAGGCAGAAAAAAAAATCGGCCAGTGTGTCCAGGAGCAGCAGAGTCTGGGCAGAAAAAAATGCATGATGCGACTAAAAGCTGCTAGAAACTGCTAAACGCGCACAAATGTACCTACAAACTAGTGCTTAAGCACTAATTAATTTCAATGGCCGGAATAAAATATTTATTCTGTTCAATAAAATTAATAAACTCCCAAGAGCTTAATGCCTGTAAAAGCTCCTAAAAGCTTTTACAAGCGTCAGGCATTTTTTCTGCAAAAAGGATGCTGACATCTAGGAGGGTTAAAAAGAAAACGTCCTGTGTGCATGAGGTCTTAGTTGGAGTTTGGCTTTAATTTTGTTTAGTGTGGCTAAATGTGCTAGAACATCTACACTCCCCTGCCCCCAGACAGACAATACTGTTGTCCAAAAGTTTTTCTGTTGCTTCTTCATCCAGAGGAGGGCAGTCTAATACAGGAGGTGTGTTACTGGCCAGATTACCAGGTGAAAACAAAGTAAAACTAATGCAACCATTACGTCTAATGATTCTCAATTTTTATGCCATATTTAGCTTGAGTATGCCCTATCTTGTATTTTTACCTTGTCTGTAGTAAGGTCAAAAGAATAATTCCAAAAATTAAAACGATCCCAGTAGTGTAGGCAATAATATATATTGTCGGGTCTGGAAGAAACAACATATATTGATTAAATGTAAGTATAACTGAACCGTAAATTAATAATATTTAGGCTGGCAATACATGATTAGGGGCTGATCTAAAAAAACTGAAAGGATATCCCCATCCACACAAGCGAGGTGGATGGAGGAATCCTCCCCGCTGCAGTATTGTATTCTGACTGTGGGGACTCCTTCACTGTTGGAATACAATACTGCAGCAGTATTATACTCTGGTACACTGATACATTGATTATAGCAATATATTCATACAAGCTGGTTTGAGAGTAATCAATCATAAGGTCAACTTCTCAGGAATGGGAATGCCCCTAGGTGAATCAAAATTCATCGGGTCCTTGCTGAACCGAACCGGACACATTTTGATCTATCTATGGCAAGCTTTTGTTTTCCAAAGCAGTGTACATTAACAACTGCCATGGATTTTGTTTATATAAAATGCAATTTTTTTTTTTTTTTTTACCTAAACCCAAAGGGCTAGATTCATGTAGAATCGCCATTTTATGCAGGTGTAGCATATGCTGTTTACACTACGCCGCCGCAACTTTTACAGGCAAGTGCTTTATTCACAAAGCACTTGCCTGTAAAGTTGTGGCGGCGTAGCGTAAATGGCCCGTCGTAATTCAAATTGGGTGGGTAGGGGGCGTCTATTATTTAAATGAAGTGCGATCCCGCGCCTAACGTACTGAGCATGCGCCGGCCGTGAATGTTTTTTTTTTAAGTGCGCATTCTCCAAATCACGTCGCAAATTGTCAATGAAAGTGACGTGAACGTAACGTACGGCCAGCCCCATTCTGAATCGACTTACGCAAATGACGTAAACGACGTCCATACTTAACATTGCCTGTGCCTCATATAGCAGGGATAACTTTAGGCCAGGCATAAGCCTAACGTAAACAACGTAAACAGATACGCCGGCCGGTTGCACGCTCGGGAATCGGCGTATAGGCTCATTTGCATATTTTAGACGGGAATGCCACTTAGCGTCCAGCCTAAAATATGAAAATAAGATACAACGGCGTAAGAGACTTTTTCCAGTTGGATCTAATGGAAATCTATCTATGAATCAGTCGCATAGATAGGAGGGCTCAGACGCAAACATAAGACGGTTTATCTGGAGATAAGCCATCTTATCTCTTTCCTGAATCTGGCCCAAAGTGTTTTTTTTTCTTTTTGGGTAGAATAGAGGATGGTATGGAGTGGCTATGAGTGGACTGAACCTGTGCAATATCTGTGTTAGCATGTCCTATTATAGTTTCGAACAAGGGTGCATTTGACATGGTGACCAAACAGGAGAGAGTATTGTCAGCTTATAACAGGTATTGACTTCACAAGAACTTTCATGGCAGGATCACCAGGTATTATTGTAATGAAAGCTTCCATATTGAAGACATCATTTGAAATATAATTTACAAGTGAGATTTATGTGATTGGGTTTAGATCAAATTTAGTAAAACAATATTTGGAAAAAAAAAATTAAAGCGGTAGTAAAACATACACAAAAAAATAAAAGAATTAGGCCCCTGCAAGATAGTGTCGTACAGCCGGATTCACGTTGGACTTACGCCAACGTATCTATAGATACGCCGCCGTAAGTACAAATGTGCGCCATCGTATCTCTGCGCCAATTCCCCAAGCTAGATACGTCGAAAAATTTGGCTTCAGCCGCCCAACATAACTTGCCTACGCCGGCATATCATGGGGGCATAGTTACGCTGGACGCATTCGGCGTACCCATGTTAAATATGCAACTGAGTAAGATACGTCGATTCACAAACGTACTTGAGCCCGGCGCATGTTTTAAGCGATTTGCGTAAGGGTTAAATCGGGCGTAAAGTTATTCCTCATATAGGAGGCGCAACCCATGCAAAGGTATGGACCAGGGAACGAACACCGTCGATTTTTACCTCGTTTACGTAGTACGTGAATAGGGCTGTGCGTAGGTTACGTTCACATCGTAGGCAGTGTTTTGGCCTATCTTAGCCAGTTATTTCGACGTGACTGTGAGCATGCACACTGGGATGTGTCCAACATACGACGCATGAGCAGTTCGTTTTTTGAGGCTCAGACCATCTTTTGCATGGGGTCACGCTTCATTTAAATGTTACACGCCCACATCCAGCCCACTTCCACCTACTTCAAAAAAGGAGGGGGATAGGGTGGGACTTTAGATGAGGCATATGATGGGAACTACCATAGGCCTCCATCCCTGTACATGGATAAAAGGGGTGGATGTTTTGGGACTTTAAATGAGATGCATTTTTAGCAGTATGCGATTAAATATATATCTATGGAATATTAAGAAAAAAGCCTGGCTACTATGGAAACATTTTTTATATTCCATAGATATATATTTATTTGCATACTGCTAAAAACGCATCTCATTTAAAGTCCCAAAACATCCACCTTTTTATCCACTTTCACCTACTTTGACTTACGTCGGTTTACGCTGACAACTATATGCTACGCCGGCGCAACGTTGAGAGGATTTGCTTTGTGAATACCATGCTTGCCTCTCAATGTTGTGCCGGCGTAGCGTAAAGAAGATACGCTACGCCGGCAGAAAGATGCGTCAAGGTACGTGAATCTAGCTGATAATGTCCAAGTATGTATTGCATTATAACCATAGGCGTTCGTACAGGGTGTGCCAGGTGTGCCCAGGCACATCCTAATCACCCTGTGCAGAACAGATGCCCCTACTGACCTGGCTTTCCCTCCTTACCCCCCACAGCACTGCCAGCTTCCCTCCTCTCCCACCGGTTGTTAATCTGGATGTTTTAGGATGAGTGGGGCCAGTAAATATGCCATTTACTGGCCCCTTCTCTTTCTAAATGAACATCGTGAGTGATCGGTAGAGTGTGTTTGAGCTTTGGGGTGCACACCCTAATGCCAAAGGCTGCGCACACCTATGATTATAACTGCTGATAGGGCTTTCATCTTCGCCTGCTCTTCCATCTAGATTTGTGGGCTTCGGCCATTTGAGCTGCTAAGCCACAGTGGCGGCACTCCCACACATGCACAGAGAAGTCCTGGCCATGGCACAGATCACATGTGTCGGTGACATCAACGGCTACTACCAAAATAAATATCTCCTAAGCGGTGCATGTTTACATACATACATACATACATACAAAAGTGAGTACACCCCTCACATTTTTGTGAATCTTTTATTATATCTTTTCATGTGACAACACTGAAGAAATGACACTTTGCTACAATGTAAAGTAGTGAGTGTCCAGCTTGTATAACAGTGTACATTTGCTGTCCCCTCAAAATCACTCAACACACAGCCATTAATGTCTAAACCGCTGGCAACAGAAGTGAGTACACCCCTAAGTGAAAATGTCCAAATTGTGACCAAAGTGTCAATATTTTGTGTGGTCTCCATTATTTTCCAGCACTGCCTTAACCCTCTTGGGCATGAAGCTCACCAGAGCTTCACAGGTTGCTACTGGAGTCCTCTTCCACTTCTCCATGATGAAATCACAAAGCTGGTGAATGTTAGAGACCTTGCGATTCTCCACCTTCCATTTGAGGATGCCCCACAGATACACAATAGGGTTTAGGTCTGGAGACATGCTTGGCCAGTCCATCACCATTACTCTCAGCTTCTTTAGAAAGGCAGTGGTCATCTTGTAGGTGTGTTTGAGGTTGGTATCATGTTGGAATACTGAACTGCGGCCCAGACTCCGAAGGGAGGGGAGGGGATCATGTTCTGCTTCAGTATGTCACAGTACATGTTGACATTCATGGTTCCCTCAATGAACTGTAGCTTTCCAGTGGCGGCAGTACTCATCCAGCCCCAGACCATGACACTCCCACCACAATGCTTGACTGTAGGCAAGAAACACTTGTCTTTGTACTCCTCACCTGGTTGTCGTCACACACTTGACAGCATCTGAACCAAATAAGTTTATCTTGGTCTCATCAGACCACAAGACATGGTTCCAGTAATCCATGTACTTAGTCTGCTTGTCTTCAGCAAACTGTTTGCAGGTTATTGTGCATCATCTTTAGAAGAGGCTTCCTTCTGGAACGACAGCCATGCAGACCAATTTGATGCAGTGTGCAGCATATGGTCTGAGCACTGACAGGCTGACTCCCCACCCCTTTAACCTCTGCAGCAATGCTGGCAGCACTCACATGTCTATTTTTCAAAAACAACCTCTGGATATGACGCTGAGCACATGCACTCAACTTCTTAGTTCGACCATGGCGAGGCCTGTTCTGAGTGGAATCTATCCTGTTAAACTGCTGTATGGTCTTTGCCACCGTGCTGCAGCTCAGTTTCAGGGTTTTGGCAATTTTCTTATAATCAAGGCCATCTTTCTGTAGAGCAACAATTCTTTTTTTTCAGATCCTCAGAGAGCTAGATTTGAGACTGGATGGCTAAATGTAATTTACAGTTTGGTAAATATAGTTTAAAATAGAATTAAATCAAAAAGTATTCTCTTTAAGTAGGTATGTTTAGTCTGACATCACTGTTAATGTAGTTGCAAACCCAATCACTAAAATCCCATATAATCTTTTAAGTGTTAATTTCATTTTAAAAATATTTTTTAATCATTTAAATTATCAGCTTTCATTAAAATAATACCTGTTAACCTTCCCATGAAAGTCGGCTGAAAGAATGCAAAAAGGGCTGCTTGTGGCCAATTAACAACATTAATCATGGGTCTGGTATTTGAAAATGGGATTTTCAAGGCACTGGTGGAAACCAAAGTAATATAAAAAGGATTTAACTTACCTTATCAGAGCCCGTTCTCTTAATCCCCCTTTGTGCGCCACAGGCGAATTGCCGGACGCAGCACCTGATTGTGTTGACCAACCCAGGTGAGCAATATCTCTTTTGCTTTTCCCTGAGTGAATACACTGTATGTTTTCTACCAATTATTGATTTAAATTGTATTCTCTTGCTTGTTGTTTATCATATACCTCACAAATATTTTTTAGACCCTCCTGAAAAAGCGGTTCCCACCGCGAAACCGGTCGAGGTCAATTGGCTCCACTCATTAGGAGGGTCTAAAAAATATTTGTGAGGTATATGATAAACAACAAGCAAGAGAATACAATTTAAATCAATAATTGGTAGAAAACAAACAGTGTATTCACTCAGGGAAAAGCAAAAGAGATATTGCTCACCTGGGTTGGTCAACACAATCAGGTGCTGCGTCCGGCAATTCGCCTGTGGCGCACAAAGGGGGATTAAGAGAACGGGCTCTGATAAGGTAAGTTAAATCCTTTTTATATTACTTTGGTTTCCACCAGTGCCTTGAAAATCCCATTTTCAAATACCAGACCCATGATTAATGTTGTTAATTGGCCACAAGCAGCCCTTTTTGCATTCTTTCAGCTGAGTCTAAAAATTTCCCCATACTAACCGGGATGCTGGCACATCCTATCTATTTTTTCCTAATTTAACAGAGGCAATACTCACGTTTTTTCCCATGAAAGTCCTTCGAGTGACAGTTGTCTATCCCTATCTCCTGAGTGCTCATCCTCTACTGTGTTATGTGTTATACCCTGTTATATGTACTTTCAGTGGCGATTATAAGCAGCCATGCTAGTGCTTATTTCACAGGCACATCTTCCATTGTCATCATCACAAAACAAATGACATGCAGTTGATACTGGAGTGCATGCATATAGACAGGGGGCTTCTAAGAGTTAATCAACATCATTGAGAGGCAAACAGGGGAGAAGAAAAAAATGAAAACAGTATTTTCTAAAGGAAATAGTGTGGTAATAATTTTTGTTACACAGTGCTTTAGCAAGCAAATAGCCATTCATAGTACTGGAGGCTTCCTCCCGCAGCTAATCTCTAGGAACCCTCACTGGCGTTCTCGCATGTAATCAGTGTCGGGTGCATTCGCTGGTGTGAATGCACACTTAGACAAGAAGGAACTGACATGCATCCAACTTTTTCTCTGATCATATTCTGCTAGAAGGGAATGTTGTTATGTCATTTAATAGAGAGACAGACATAAAAGGAAGCAAATAGACACCTTACAACTGAATATAAGAGATTAGCTGCACACCAAGCACAAAGCAGAACATTTTGTTTACCACATTAGCTTCTTAGACATGTGCAGAATTAAAAAAATAGTTTAGTTTAGTTTAAATTTGTTTGGTTAAATATACTTAACCTGTGTAATTTGTTTTAGGAATTTGTTTTGTTTACACAATTCAAATAAATTAGAATTTTTGGAATTCAAATTCAAATCAATTTGAATCGTTTTCAAATAGTTTTTGAATTCGAAAAGTTATCAAATAGTTTTCAAATTCGAAAAGTTTTTAAATTCAAATCATTTTTGAATTCTAAAAGTTTTTAAATCCTAAATGTTTTCAAATAGTTTTTTAAAAATTTCCAGTTTCCAAAGAAAATCAAATAGAATAGAAAATCAAATAAAGGAATGGAATATAATTGTTTTAATAAAATAGAAAATAATATAACAGAAAATAAAATAATATAATATAATAGAGTAAAACAGAAAAAAAATAGAATAGTAATTAAAATAACAGAATGGAATAAAATAGAAATGAACAGCGGTCCTGTCATTCAGCAAATATCTCCTAAACCGTGCAGGTTTAGGAGATATTGCTAACACCTACAGGTAAGCCTTAATCTAGGCTAACCTATAGGTGTAACTTGCAAAAGTGGGTTCACAACCACTTTAAGCATGCATAATTAACTCACCACTTTCATAGGTGTGCGGTTTTGGTAACTGTTCATCTTGTGTGTCACTGTATGATGCATGAATGTTTCTTGCAGTAATTCTTTCTACAAAAGAGACCAAAAAAAAAAAAGTGCTAACATTACAATTGTAAATTTGGTGGGAGAGTAGCTTATTTCTTCCAAATACCTATGAGATTTTTTTTTATTTTGCCTTATCACCTTTAATACTGGACATTTGGGGCAAAAAAATACCCCCTATGTTAATGAGTGTGAATGAGTATCGGGTACATTGCACCCCTACCCTTTTACCAAAAGAGTGTCAAAAAGTAATAAACACAAGCTTTTGACAATTCCTTTAAAAAATAAATAAAAATAGGGTCCCTCGATGTAAATCTATTATCAATCACACTCCCCGCCGACCTGAAAAAAAAATGCTCCTACCTTCTGGGAGGCCTCCCGCCAAATGGCTCTTCTGCACTTTGACATTTCTAATATAGATAAGGAATGGGGCCACCTGCCCATGTCACCCAGTGGCACCGCCCCCTTCTGACATCATGGACTGGTGCATGTTGGGCATGTGACTTCAGAAGGGGGAGATGCCACCAGGTGGCATGGCCAGGAGGCCCTGCTATCTTACCTAAATAAGCATATGTCAAAGCACAGAGTGGGCATTTGACAGGAGGCCTCCCAAGAGGCAGGAGCATTTTTTTATTTTTAGTAGTACTGATCACCATTGCTGGCTATGTATGGACAGCTTAAGTGGGACATCTCTGCCTGCAAAATTGACAACATTTAACCACTAACTGCAATGTGCATCCTAGCTAACATGCTTTAAGGGCACAACTTTTTAATTTAGAGCTAATTGGCATATATGTATATCATCTCTAAACTATATGTTTCCTTTGCACACCTTCTCACTGTGAACACATTCACTCAATGTCCATATACAAAAAAGCATGATATCTATCTATCTATCTATCTATCTATCTATCTATCTATCTATCTATCTATCTATCTATCTATCTATCTATCTATCTATCTTCCATAACTTCAAGACTAACCACCTAGACACCACTAGGCCCCTGAAGGTATGCTGTAGTATCTTGCACAAAGCCATCAGTCGCATATCCTTTAAGTCCTGTAAGTTTCAAGGTGGAACCTCCATGAATCGGACTTATTTTTCCAGCAAATCCCACAGATGCTTGATTTGATTGTGATCTGGGGAATTTGAAGGCTAAGTCAACATCATGAAAACCATTCATGATGAAAATCCTTTTTCTGTTCGTATTTTCAGTCGCATGTTCATATGACATAGATGTCATATGAACATGCGACTGAAAATACCAACTGAAAAAGCATTTTCGTCATTTTGTACTTTCGTAAATATATTGCGGGATTTGCGGCACTTTCAACACGCGGCTCATCCATATTAACTATTCATAATAGTCCCATACACTTGGTCAGACTTTTTTAACAACAAACATAAAAACGATCGTTTTCCGTTCGTTCTCAGAAAATTTGTTCCTTTTTAAACTCCATCAGAAAACCATTTTTGGGTTCAAAAGTCTAGCCAACTGATCTCCCTTCAGATGAAAATCCACAGAAAAGTTTATTTGGCTTTACTGTACTACTCACTGTACTAGTGTATTTAGCACAAAAGAGAAGCTGCTTCACTAACTGCACTCACTCACTGCCCATTCAAAAAAAACGAAAATTACATCTATAACAAAAGATTTGCATTCTGTATCTTGAATCCATTTTCTTTTGGTATTTTCTGTCGTATGTTCATATGACATCTATAACAAAAGATTTGCATTCTGTATTTTGAATGTAAAATACGAACAGAAAAAAGGAATTCAAAATACAGAATGCAAATCTTTTGTTATAGATGTCATATGAACAATGAACATACGACTGAAAATACGAACAGAAAAAGGATTCAAACAAAATACAGAATGCAAATCTTTTGTTATAGATGTCATTTTCGTTCTTTTACCATTTTCGTTTTGTCGTATTTTCATCGGATCGTCGGATCGTTCGTTCGTATTTGCGGTTGTTCGCTATGCGGCTCATTCGTAATCCCGTCGTTTTCGTATTTTGGTGCTTTCATTTTTTCGTATGTACACATTATCCCGCGGGTACGAAAATGAACATTTTCGTACGAAAATAACATTCGTACGAACGGGAATGCACATATCTACTGCGTAAACTGTTGACACTATATAAATCCTGTATAATAGTAATAATAACATGTCCAGAGTGCTGTAGAGATTAAACAAGTTCTTGTTTGACTTTTGCTCAGCTGGCACTTGACTTTTATGTAAATGGGATCTGGATTTCGATACTGACGCCCGATCACTTTCACATGATTTGCAGGGTACCACCCCCCGTCTTTGGTTGTTTCCAGTCTCCTTATCTCAGGGCCACAACGTGGATGAAGGATGTCTGGATGTCTGAGAGGAGAGAGGGAACATTTGTTCCTGGATCTTCTCTTCGGATCGTGAACCCAGAAACCCTCATCTCTGTGCATTTCCGAGTTCAGAGCTGAAAAGTTGGGGTAAAGATGATCAAGAACAATCCTGTGCTCAGCCGACTGGAGAAGTATTCAGGGGAGAGATGTAGGATCAACTAATTTCTCCATAAAGGGTACACTTCACTTAACTAATGCTATCACATAGATTTAACCCCTTGTGATAGCAATACAAATGTAAAATATAATAAAACTTTTTAAAGCATCCTCTCGTCCTGCACCCACACATCAGAATACAAATGTGCGTGTAGGGGGCATGTATGTAAATAACAATTGACATAAGATATTAGAAATTGTTAATATCAATGTGGTCTGTTAACCTTGAATGCTCAGTTGAGCCAAAGACATGATGGATGCACTATGTTTGAGGATGGTTTACACATTTATATTAGTGTGGTGTCATGTTGTATGTATGTGTGAGTCTGATTTTAAGTAGTTGTTATTTTTATGTGAAGGCTGGAGGTTTATAAATACTACTATACAATGTTGGAATTTACATTGTTTTGGCCAATAAAACATTTTTTATTCACACATAACGTCTGGGGTTGCCTATATACCCTCCTTGTTTTGGGGGTTTTGTCCCCCCTACCATTTTATAGTTTGAGTATTGGCTTTGATAACCCACACTAATTGATGGTGGAATGATGGACATCTAAACTGCCCTCCTAACAAGGTTGTCACTGCTCTGTAGTGACACCACCAATTTCCAACATTTTATATTAGATATGCATGCGGGAGTAAAAAATATATATATAATTTTAGTATATTTTTTCAGAAAATATGGATGTGATAAACAGTAGTGCAAATATTGGGGGTTGTTTGCGAAAGGCAAATCCACTTTGCACTACAAGTGCACTTCAAGTGCACTTGGAAGTGCAGTCGCTGTAAATCTGAGGGGTAGATCTGAAATGAGGGAAGTTCTTCTGACTTTATCATCCAATCATGTGCTAAAATGCTGTTTTTTTATTTTTCTTGCATGTCCCCCTTATCTACAGTGACTGCACTTCCAAGTGCACTTTCAAGTGCATTTGTCATAAAAATTTCAACTACCATCTTTTTATTCTTCATTGTCTCTGCTTTTAGAGAATATATAATGTTGCTTGGGTTTCAGTAATTTTCCAGCCAAAAATGCAGATTTTAACACATGTTTGAAAAATTAAAAATTAAATAAATAAAATTAAATAAAGCTCCAAAAAAGAAAGTGTTAAGCTATTATTATCAGTTTTTTATTCAAACATGGGTTCTGTCAGCGTTAAAGAAAGATTAAAGATCAACATAGAGTATTCATGGATAAATACTGTAGCAACTGCAATATGTTTGCTCAGTAGTAACTGACAAAATGCCATGTTTAATAATAGCTGTACCAAATGATTATCTGTCAAAACGCAGAAGGATGAAACATCCTTTTGGCCATGTCTTGCACTTTGAGTTAAGTTTTTTATGCATAGTTTTTTTTTTTTTTTTTTAAGTTTCAAATGGTGTGAGGGTTTATTACTAAACAAGCCTGCCATTGTTGTCTATTATAACTTAGATGAGGATTAGATAACTTTTAGAAGTCATTATGTGGAAATCTGTGGAAATCTAGAACATTTCTAATAGTTCAAAAATACTTATTCAAAACTGTAATAAAGTAACTTACTCACGCACGATCTGCCATTCAGTATGTGGTAATACAAGTGACACAAATGCTGTTTCTCATAACCATATTCAGCGTCACAAGTGCATGGAGTTTGCAGCTTTGTTCCAAAAGTTCCAATGTATGCAGCTCGACATTGTTCACTAGCAGAACAAGTCAGGTCCTCTATGGTTATGGGTAGCAAACAGCTCCTTTCATTCTGACATCTGCTAGTGTGTTCCCAACATTTTGACTGATAGACTTCATATCTTTCCCTGTAGAAATAAAATTGTCTAAGTAAAGGCATTCCAATTTAATAAACAAAATATTTAAGGCAATATGTGTTTTAATATATTTTTACACCTAAGATCTTAGATATGATACTTCTGTATGCCCAATTTCAATATTACATTAGTTTAACCTAAGCCTAGTCTGTTTTCTGTTTCTCTACGACTAAACCCATCTGTGGGTAAAACTCGTTAGAGGGCATCTCCAAGCGGAAGGCTGCAGTGTGTGCCGTCTGTTCAATAAATCCAATTTGATCATAAAGATGTTATTGCTGTGAAGCACATTGTGTTTGTGTTAAAGATTGGCAACTTGCAGGTTTTCTTGTAAATTTAGCATCAATCATGTCTGTCAGAAATATTTATAGATCTAATGTCAATCCAGATGACCTGGCACAATGATAATTTTGCCACACAGCCACACAGTCTCAAAAAACAGCAGGCCAGGATCCCAGATGTCTTCATGATTCCCGGTTAGTTTTCAAACAGCAGCCAGCAATGATCAGTCATGGCAGCTACCCATTGTCACTGGTTCCTAAGGACATCATGAGTGCTTGCACCCGGTACATCGTTAGGAACCACTCTTAACGTCACCAGGAATCCCCACCACTTAAGCAAAGGCATAGCAGTGACATCACTGCCCAAATATGGCCACTGGCTATATTTGGGCAAAGATGTAATTATCATCTATGCCTCTTCCATTATATAGCTGATGACTGCTCGGGTAGCTGTCATTTACCTATGAATACCACTGGGATTGGTCATGTGTGCCACATCGTCAGTTTTTTTTGTTGGTGAGTCTGTGAATGGCAGTATTGTTATTATCTATGGATTTACAAGGGCTTTTGATTTGTTTAATAAAGGACAAATGTTTGGGTGTTTTTTTTTTATTCTGGAATACATTTTCTTTTTGAGTAGAGGTACTATGGGGTACTCAGTGGTCATCACAGTATAACACAGTGTTATTTACAGTGGTGATCCCTCCTCTTCCTCCTACTACAGCTCTTCTCAATAGGAACAGGATAAATGGATTGGCGGCTGCAGCTGCTGATTCATTTATTCTGTTGCTATGACACTAAAATCTTTTTTAACCCTTTCCTGCCCCTTCCTCTCTTACACATTCTAGCCATAAAACAGTTAATACAGTCCCTAGAGACCTGTAAAATTAAACCCTCACCTCCCTTATCCTGCCCATGTGAACATTAACCCCTTCATCTCCATCCTCCTACTGTATGCTACCAGTACATTAAAGTGATTGTAAAGTCTTATTATTTTTCTAAATAACAAACATGTTATACTTACCTCCCCTGTGCTATTGGTTTTGCACAGTGCAGCCTGGATCCTCCTCTTCTTGGGTCCCTCTTCGCTGTTCCTGGCACCTCCCTCCTGTTGAAGTGCCCCCACAGCAAACAGCTTGCTTTGGGGCATAGTGATTGACAGCCGTGGGAGCCAATGGAGCCACTGCTGTTTTTCAGCCAATTAGGAGGGAGAGTCCTGGATGACCGAGGGACTGGTGGACATCGTTGGACAGAGATGGTGCTCAGTATTAGGGTGTGCTTGGGAGGCTGCTACACACAGGAGGCTTTTTATCTTAATGCATAGATTGCTCTAAATTAGATTACCTTGAGCTGCCTACTTTCAAAAAAGGGGTTGTTTAGGGATTTTGATACATTTCTGGCATTTTTATTTTCACAAAAAAAAAAGTGAAACTATTTTTTTTTTTAATTTGGGCATTTTTATAGTAAAGAAAGAAGAACAAAACATCAGTTATTAAATACCACCAAGATAAATTACAGAGTAAGTGTCAGTCAAACTATTATACCACTGAGAGCTGGAAAACGATCTGGTAATTAAGGGCTATTACAGGCTGGTACAGAAGTGGGTAATTGGGTGGGTCCTGATTTGACTAACCTGCACAGGTCATTCTCAAGACAGCTATTGACCACATGGACACAAGAAATGGGTATATCTGTGGGGACTGTGCAGGATCTGCTGTGAAGCACCTCTCCGGCACGTCGACAGTCCTCATTAGATTGGTCACAATCACAAAAAGCCAGCATTTGGGAAACATTAAAAGGCATCGATTCGTAGAATGAGCGCATTGTCTTATGACATTCCTTTACAATACATGCATTTCCATTAACAGGGCAAGATTTCATAAGTACGGCCAAGTGCTTATTGCATACAGAGTCCCCAATGCAAAGCCGGGCAACTTTTAAGCAAGACATTGGACCTTCATATTCTGAAAAAGGAAAGTCAAAATATTAGGTGGCGATTTTTATATTTGTTATATAAATCAGCACTTCAGGTCACATTGCTTCAGTTCACACTTTAGAAAATCAAATTTAAAATGTTGTCAATTGTTAACTTTACATAACACATAGTTAATTATGAGCAACTATACACCTCAATTAATAGTAAACATTTTACATTTTAAGTTATAATATTAAAGTGAAATTGTCAGCTAAGACACTTTGATCAAAATGGTGTCACCCCACTCCACCCCACCCCATTTCACTGACTCCACTGCTGCCATGCACATTTTGATCAAAGTGTTCTTTCCTTCCACTTCTATGTAAGTGTTTCTAACCATTATTAAATGCTCATTGCCTACAGTATTACGCTATGTGTTTCTTCTGTTTTACTCTTTTCCAATACATCGGGTCCATGGTTTGACCGTTTGGGGTTCATCATCTTCAAGCATTAGACATCTCCCTTTTAATTGGTGGATTTGCTGTTTCTTGCCGTGTGAAGATCTGGTCCCACACCGTCACATCCATTGTATACACTCAGCTCTGTTGACCCTCTAGGCGTAGGCTCATTAAGGTTCAATTAATCTGGTAAGCCTCTGCAATATTGGTGGCGGTTTTTCTACAAGTGTGCATCACGTTCAAGTGTGAATCACCGTTGATCTAGGACTATTCAACTAGTCGCATACATCAATCAAGTTTTTATCACTATTTACAATTTGGACTTTTTTCTTATATTGATCAATCCTTTTTTGTTTACACATCTGTCATTTGGTGTTATTTTTTTGGTTTATCATTTTTTCAAAATAGACATTGAGTGTTTATAACTATATCATCACTTAGCGCTACAATTTATGTTTTGTTTGTTATCTTCCTTTGTTCACTGGTTTTTGTAGCTGCTCACCCATTAGATAGCAAAGATTTATTTAGTTTTGTATGTGCTTCAGTAAAGTAGTCAGTAAACAAGCTAAAGGTTGGTAACAAGTAATTGCAGCATAGTTGAGGAACAGGTGGATAATGAATGGTAATGGATGTAAGGACAGCTGCAGGTATGCAAAGGAACACAATATCAGCTGGAGAGAGCATAAAATAACCTGGCAAACCAGAAGTGGAGATACATCACTTAAATCAGGAAGTTCATGGGAGGAGCAAATAGTTTAAGGCCCCTTTCACATTTATACAACTTCAAAGTCGTGCGATTTTGCACAGATGCCAATGTAAATCGCAAAAAAGTAGTACAGAGACTACTTTTTGAAATCGGTGCAATGCCGCAGATGCAGCGTCGTGCCGATTAGGACAGTGCCATTGCAAAATCCGCCGTTGTGACATGCGATTTGACATGCCAAATCGCATGTCAAAACGCACCAGTGTGAACCAGGGCTACATTGACATCTGTGCAGAAACCTGCACAAATGTCTCTGAAATTGTGGCCGAAATCGGGACTGTCGGGCGGGAGTGAAGCCGTGCGAGTTCAGCTGAACTCGCACAGCTTCACTCCCGCAGCTCAGTGTGAACCTGGGCTTACCAATGAAAACATACATGGTGTGAGGCAATTCATTTTCCTGCCACCGCAGTTGTCATTGCTGCTGCAGCAGTAGCAGTGCATGAGGAAGAAGAGGAGGAGAAGCGGAGGCGGAAAAGACGTGGATATTGGGTACATCCCATCATTGCCAATCGTGAAGATAGGGGTCAATTTTGGGTCCTCTATAATGAAGAATGAGAATGATCCTTACATTGGTGGTAGAGTGGGAAGGATGTCCCTTACATTGGTGGTCAGTGGGAAGAATGTTCTTTGCATTGGTGATCAGTGGGAAGAATGCTCGTTACATTGGTGATCAGTGACAAGAATGTCCCTTACATTGGTGGTCAGTGGGAAGAATGCTCCTTACATTGGTGGTCAGTGGGAAGAATGCTCCTTACATTGGTGGTCAGTGGGGAGAATGCTTCTTACATTGGTGGTCAGTGGGAAGAATGCTCCTTACATTGGTGGTCAGTGGGAAAAATTCTCCTTAGATTGGTGGTCAGTGGGAAGGATGTCCCTTACATTGGTGGTCAGTGAGAAGAATGCTCCTTACATTGGTGATCAGTTGTAAGGATGTCCCCCTTCATTGGTGATCAGTGGGAAGATTGTCCCCTTCATTGGTGGTCAGTGGGATCTTGTCTTTGTAGTTTATCTTGCCTTTGTAGTTTGGGTCACACAAATGATAAATAACTGGTCAGGGATAAATCGAACGATTTGCTCATTATCGAGAACGTCTCTTTTTTTTTTACCTGTTTGGAGCACATTGTTCCTGAGGGAATAACCAAGAAGTGAATGTGTGGTGGAAACATGTGCTTGGGAAGGGCTACTATGCTGAAAGGATTGGGTGGGACAAGGGTTAAAAAGTGAAATCGTACTGAAATCGTGTGGATATTATTCAGGTATAAGATTTGCATGCTACTTGAAGTTGTACCAAAGTAGTGCAGGGATTACTTTGAAGTCGCCACGACTTAGTCCCCTTTCACACTTACACGACTTGTCCCACGATTTTGGACTGCAAAATCGTATGACAAAGTCATTCTCCATTATTTTCAATGAACACCATTCATACTGGCATGACTTTAAGTAGTGCCGACTTCAAAGTAGTCCTTGCACTACTTTGGTCCGATTTTGATGCCACTTACACAGGCATTCATTGAAATCGCGGCCGCGAACCGCGTCAAAATCGTGGTAAAATCGTACAAGTGTGAAAGGGGGCTAAAAGTCGTGCCAGTATGAATGGTGTTCATTGAAAATCATGGAGAATGACTTGTCATACAATTTTGCAGTCCAAAATCGTAGTGTGAAAGGGGACTAAGGTTCACCAGAAACAAAAGACATAGCAAGAGTATCCTAAGGTCCCCTTCACACTTGTACAACTTCTAAGTCGCACGATTTTACCGCGATTCGCGGCGCGATTTCAATGAATGCCTGTGTAAGTGGCATCAAAATCGGACCAAAGTAGTGCAAGGACTACTTTGAAGTCGGCACTACTTAAAGTCGTGCCAGTATGAATGGTCTTCATTGAAAATCATTGAGAATGACTTGTCATACGATTTTGCAGTACAAAATCGTGAGACAAGTCGTATAAGGCCCCTTTCACATTTATACGACTTGTCTCATGATTTTGTACTGCAAAATCGTATGACAAGTCATTCTCCATGATTTTCAATGAACACCATTCATACTGGCACGACTTTAAGTAGTGCCGACTTCAAAGTAGTCCCTGCACTACTTTGGTCCGATTTTTGATGCCACTTACACAGGCATTCATTGAAATCGCGGCCGCGAATCGCGGCAAAATCGCGCGACTTTGAAGTCGTACAAGTGTGAAAGGGACCTTACACAGGCATTCATTGAAATCGCGGCCGCGAATCGCGGTAAAATCGCGGCTGCGAATCGCGGCAAAATCGCGGTAAAATCGCGCGACTTTGAAGTCGTACAAGTGTGAAAGGGACCTAAGTAGTGTCGACTTCAAAGTAGTCCCTGCACTACTTTGGTCCGATTTTAATGGCACTTACACAGGCATTCATTGAAATTGCGGCCGCGAATCGCGGCAAAATCGCGGTAAAATCGCGGCCGCAATCGCGGCAAAATCGCGGTAAAATCACGCGACTTTGAAGTCGTACAAGTGTGAAAGGGACCTAAGTCCCCTTTCACACTTATACAACTTGTCCCACGATTTTGGACTGCAAAATCGTATGACAAGTCATTCTCCATTATTTTCAATGAACACTATTCATACTGGCACGACTTTAAGTAGTGCCGACTTCAAAGTAGTCCTTGCACTACTTTGGTCCGATTTTGATGCCACTTACACAGGCAATCATTGAAATCGCGGCCACGAATCGAGGCAAAATCGCGGTAAAATCGCGGCCGCGAAATCGCGCGACTTTAAAGTAGTACAAGTGTGAAAGGGACCTTAATGTGAAAGGGGCCTAAGAGATCAGGCAAGGGCTGTGCAGCATCTCAGGTGGAACAATGGGAAGAACCACAGCCAGATGCCTCAGAGGTAGCAGATTCAGATATAGACCCTGACAATTTTGAAAGCACAAGTAAAAGAAAGATGTAATTTTCCCTGTGGACCAGTTGATGTATGTCTTGAGTAGCCTTAACCAGGGATAGCTTAAGATGATATGTAACACTAAACCTCTAACCCCAAATCCAGTCCTATCTAATGTCAATCTTTTTTTGTATATTTACCTCTCCTGTCTCAGGATCTTCTGCACCAAAGACTAGCTCTTAGACCCCTTTCACATTCACAATGCGGCTGCATTAGCAGTAAAGTGCCACTAGATTTAGAGACGCTTTACCGTCATTTTTGCCTCCACTAGCAGCCAAATAAAGGGTTAAATGTGCCCGAAAAGCACCGCTGCCAAATCGCTTTACAGGCGATTTGGCAGCGGTGCCAATTCATTTCAGTGGAGAAGCGGTGTATACTCTGCTCCAAAGATGCTGTTTGCAGGACTTTTTATAACGCCCTGCAAGTGCAGCGCCCCAGTGTGAAAACACTCAGATTTTCACACTGGGACTGCAGGGGAGGCATTTTTTTAAGCACTTTACAGGTGCTATTTTTAGTCCTTTAGCACCTGAAAAACGTCTCCAGTGTGAAAGGGGTCTTACTGTAACAAAAGGTACTGGTGCCAGAATCGAGTGGTTTTTGTTTACTAGCACCGATGCTTTGCACAAAAAAATACTACATACACATACCAATACATTGGTTCCTGAGTCACAAGAAAATGGAGAGGTGGAACTTTAACCACACTCTGGTTTATAGAAAATAATGGTCAGCTTGCTACAAATGCTGCCTGCATGCACTTAGCTCCCCATACCTCTATTTAGTGATACATTGGTACTTGTAAAATAAAATGAAAAAAGCTTTACTTTATTTACTAAGTTCAGTTAAAATTCACTCAAGAAGTAATAAATACAAGGAACTTGTATGAAGACATACATTCACTGTGCTAAACTTTGCAACATAAACATTTTAATAGAACTTTACCAATATCCTTTAATGAACTTGTATCCCATTCTAAATTTAAAGTCACTTGAGAAGAATCTGAAAAAAAGACAAATAAAAGGGTAAATGATGAGTAACATGTCTGAAGCTGTTTTTTGAAGGTAAATTAAATATATAAAGGAAATATGCAGTATTATATTTTTTAATAATGTCCATATGACTACAACACTGCACTGTCCTTAGAGAGAAAATTAATTAATGCATTAAACCTAATGCTGGCCAATGACGGCTCACACTTATTATCCCTGTACTGTATATACTGGTGCCGCTTACATGTTATGATTTGTATACACAAAATTCCCATTAGCTCTACAAACTTTCAGTCTTAAATGTAATATATGTGACCTGGAAAAATACAAGGAGCTGCCAACCACTGGAAGATTAGATAACAAAGCACAAAAAACACAAAAGGCAGCACTCAATGAAATTAGTGTTGAAAGTTTATAGTCTTGAAATGAAAAAATAAATAATAAATAAAGTATTGCACTATTATTTTGAGTATTGAGTATTGAGTTATAAAATGATATAGCTACATGAAGGTTAAAATACATATAATCATAGAAGCATGTAGCTAATAGATAATATGGTATAAAAGTTTAAAATGAGTCCAAGATAGGAGGGGTTAAAATCAAACCATCGGTAAGCAGGAGTCCCTAGAATGAAACTGTCACAACTCCAAGTGGTTATTGGAGCCCAGATAGATTGGGGGAAGTGTGGTGGAAACAGAAGGAGACAGGACTCTGGGACAGTAGTGGGTCGTTAGCTCAAGGGGAAGCCGTGACTAACATGTTTCGTGCGCGGCTCCCTGTCGGCTTGTCTCATTACCCCTCCACTACAGAGGCTCCTGCATGGCGCAGTGACACCTCCCATCTCTTGTTCTGGTGACAACTAGGGTTGTCCTGATACCACATTTTTAAGTCCGAGTAAAAGTACCGATACTTTTTCTTAAGTACTCGCTGATACCGATTACGACACTTTTTTTTATGTCATGTGTCAGTATTTTTTTTTATTTTACAATTAAAAATGTTCAAAATGTTTTGTTGTTTTTTTAATGCTTTCTTGGGGGGTAGGGGGAATGGATGCTTTCAGTGTGTTTTATTTTAATATGTATTATTTTTTATAATTATTTTTATTTATTGCTATATTTTTTTTCTTAGCCCTGTTGGGAGAGTTTGGTGACATATCAGGGGGTCTTAACAGACCTCTGGCATCTCCCCTTTGAGACAGAGAAAGGGACTAAGGACAGTCCATTTCTCAGCTGCACTGAAAATGAATGGAGAGAAGACAGAGGCTCCTATCCATTCATAAACTGAAACATTGTAAACACAGTGATCACTGACTCTGTTCATTCGGAAATGGTAGGAGTTGGGTTTAGCAGCTCCTACTAGTGTTGAGCAGAATATGCCATATTCGAATTCGCGATATATCTCGAATATATAGTCGAATATTCGACATATATTCGCTAAATACGAATATTCGTGATATTTTTTGGAAATGAAATGATTGCGAATTTTCGCTATCGCGAATGCGAATGCGATTGCGAATTGCGAATTGCGAATGCGAATATTCGAGAAATGCGGAATGGAGCACTCTGATTGGCTCAGAATATTCGTGATATATTACAATATAAAATAATTGCGAATATTCGAGAAATGCGGAAGGAGCACTCTGATTGGCTCAGAATATTCGTGATATATTACAATATAAAATAATTGCGAATATTCGAGAAATGCGGAAGGAGCACTCTGATTGGCTCAGAATATTCGTGATATATTACAATACACAATAATTGCGAATATTCGAGAAATGAGGGAAGGAGCACTCTGATTGGCTCAGAATATTCGTGATATATTACAATACACAATAATTGCGAATATTCGAGAAATGAGGGAAGGAGCACTCTGATTGGCTCAGAATATTCGTGATATATTACAATACACAATAATTGCGAATATTCGGCAAATGCGGAAGGAGCACTCTGATTGGCTCAGAATATTCGTGATATATTACAATACACAATAATTGCGAATATTCGAGAAATGCGGAAGGAGCACTCTGATTGGCTCAGAATATTCGTGATATATTACAATATAAAATAATTGCGAATATTCGAGAAATGCGGAATGGAGCACTCTGATTGGCTCAGAATATTCGTGATATATTACAATACAAAATAATTGCGAAATTTCGAGAAATGCGGAATGGAGTACTCTGATTGGCTCAGAATATTCGTGATATATTACAATATAAAATAATCGCGCGATATCGCTATTGCCGAATAATCGCATTGCGATTTTTCGGCAATATAAAATGAGCGCTGCAGCTACTCGGCCCAAGGTCTCTAATCATACCAGCAATGCTTTTAGACGTCGATGGGGATCTCTAGGATGTGATCTGTTCTAAAAAAAAATTGAAAACATTCGAATATTCGAAATAGCGAATATTCGCCGCGATATTCGCGTTATTCGCGAATACTCGAATATGCAATATTCGTAGCGAATATTCGCAATGCGAATATTCGTGAGCAACACTAGCTCCTACCGCCACATTCCATCCTGACAGAGGGGGTAGAGGAGGAGGACATGGAGGGTAACACCATGGAGGGGGGAAGCAGCGGCACGGAGGGGGGACACGGAGCATGGAGGGTGACAGCTGTGGCACAAAGGGTGACAGCTGCGGCACGGAGGGTGACAGCAGTGGCTCGGAGGGGGACAGCAGCAGCACGGAGTGTGACAGCAGCGGCACGGAGGTCCTGGGCTTTGTGCGGTGATATCTGAATGATACCTCCAGCTAGATATCATTTTTTCCGGCGGCGATTCTGCACACTATAAGAACAATCATAGCGATTTATCGTTCTTATAGGCGGCGGAAGTGGACATCCCCCCTCCCGCCGCCATCCGGTGCTTCTCCGGGCTCTCCCGTGCCATCGGGGGCCCGGAGAAAGAATCGTCCAGCGCCGGATGAGAAGCATAGAGATGACTGGTGACCAGTCATCTCTATGACCGTCAGAGGCGATGTGATGATGTCACGCCCAGGTACCCAGAAGTAAACAAAGCCGCGATTGTGGCTAGTAAGCATGAGATAAGTGATTTTTTTTCACAATCTCATGCTTTCCAGCCTGGAGGAGAGATGTGGGGTCTTATTGACCCCACATCTCTCCATAAAGAGGACCTGTCACACACTATTCCTATTACAAGGGATGTTTACTGTTTTGTTATTTGTTAATTCATGAAACCATATTTTTTTTTAAAAAAGGCGTTTGAAAAATTATTGCGCAAATACCGTGCAAGATAAAAAGTTGCAATGACATAGACAGCAAAAAAAAAAACTCTACTCTTCACTGATAAAAATGATTCTGTTGGCTTGTAATTTTAACATACAAATGTTATAATTTTCAACATAAAAATATATGTTAATTAATTTACTTTGATATTTTAAGTACCTTACTTTATTTTCATTAGTTCTTAAAACACATCTTTTACATTTACGAAAATAATGTATAATATTGAGTAGGGTTGTCCCGATACCACTTTTTTAGGACCGAGTACAAGTACCGATACTTTTTTTCATGTACTCGCCGATATCGATACTTTTTTTTAAATGTGTCCATGTGTCCCCAAATGCAGCCATGTGTCCCCAAATGCAGCCATGTGTCCCCAAATGCAGCCATGTCCTCAAATGCAGCCTTTTCCCCAAATGCAGCCTTGTCCCCAAATGCAGCCATGTCCCCAAATGTAGCCTTATCCACAAATGCAGCCATGTCCCCAAATGCAGCCATGTCCCCAAATGCAGCCTTATCCACAAATGCAGCCTTGTCCCCAAAGAGAAAGCCAAGACCCCCTCCCCCGCCACCCATCCTGGGATGGGTGATCTGTCTATAAAAGTGCCCGGGCAAGGGGGAGGGGTTATATATGATGAGGCGCGGAGGGGAACACATAGCTATTCAAATGAAAGCTGTAATGTTACCGCGCTGATCAACTGAGCGGCGGCGGGGGGAGGGCTTGGCTTTCTTTATGGGGACTAGATGGCAGCAGCGGGTGGAAAACGGAGCAGAGCAGTCCTCGGATATGAGCTCTCCACCCGCTCTCCGCCCCCTCTCCACCCGATCTCTGCCCCCTCTCCCCCCGCTCTCTGGAAAAAAAAAGTATCGGTGAAGAATCGGGAGCATTTGTGTGAGTACAAGTACTCGCGCAAATGCTCAGTACCGGTCCAGATACTGAGGTCGCGTTACTCAGTCAGTGAGTCAGTGAGGCAGGCGGATTAGCTACAGGAGCTCCACAACGCCGCACGTCTCCTAGGAGTAGGAGCGTGTGTGCTTTAGCTCCAGGCAGGCGTAGGAGGCAGACAGGCAGAGTCTCTCCCAGCCCTGCTAGCCCAGTCCACACTCCAGTTCCAGCCCTGGAAAGTCCTGTGCCCCAATCTGATCTCTCCTCTCCTCCAGCTCAGCTCTCTGGCTCTCCGCAGGTAAGAGCCCTCCACCAAAGCTGCTGACTGACGTCCTTTTCAGGATAAAGCCGCAGCAATACGGATCTCCACTGCTCCTTTCTTTGACTCCCGGCACTCCCACACCTCCATCTTCTTCAGGGGCCCCCTCCCGCCACCTCCCCGCGGAAATTTCCGCCGTTCTGGGGCTTTTTTGAGAGCACCGCACCAGGCCGCCCTGAATCGCGGGGCCGCGGTCTAGGAAAGACCGGGACTTCACTTGCGGCCTAACGGCGCGCCGCTCCCCACGCCTCTGCTGTCCTCACCCAGCTTCCAGGAAACCCCCTTACCCCAGAAGGACAGTCACTTGGCCCTGTTTTCACCCTCTCAGCCCCCAGTTCTTACAGAAGCACCCTATCGGTCAGCCCTCATCCCACTGCCTGAGCAGGCAGCCATCCCACCAGACCAGCAACACGGTCACCCTCTCATCCCCAGCCCCCCCGTCTCTCCAACGTACAGAAGCTTGATCCAGGGGTTACCCGATCGCCTCTTACAGGGGTCAGGAAGGATTTTTTTCCCTACCAGAGCATATTGGCCGAGCGCCGCCAGGGTTTTTTGCCTTCCTCTGGACCAAGCCAGGAGAGAGGAATTAGCCAATTCCTCTCCCCACTGCCCCAAAATCTCCCCCCCCGGTGTATTGGCGATCATGGGATGTCGGCAATATTCTGCCGAAACCATTTGGAGTTTGAGGCAATGCGCCGCAATACTGCCAGCCATCACCAAAAAGGCCCTAAGAACTGAGCGACTATTGAGAATCGATCATAGATCGACTGTCAGACATTTCAGCCATTTACCCCAGCTCAAGCACATATCATGTGCTCTGATTAACACAAGGTCGGCAGTAAAACACTGACTAGAAATCCGCGACTTCATTCAACAAAAAGCTGGCTCACAGCCGACTGTAACACCATTCTATGAGAACTGGTGCCAGAAAATTACCGTATCATAACGGAAAACAGAATAAGGCAAAGAGGAGGCGGCCTGGCGATGATCCACAAGACTCACCTTACGATCACCAAACCAGTCTGCCAAAACCCTCTTCCATTCATGGAAACCCTTACTCTGCAACTGCAAGCAAATTCAAAGGAGATCGTCCACATTCTGCTCTGCTATAGGCCGCCCGGCCCAAAATCGCAGCTGCTATCATCATGGACGGATTTCTTCTCCACTTACACCCTCAACAGCAAACATCTTTTGCTGCTCGGGGATTTCAATCTCTGGGCCAACTCCTCACAAGACCCCATTGCCGACGCCTGTATTGACCACCTGGAAGGATTAGGATTACAGCAACTAGTATGTGGGCCCACACATGCTTCAGGTCACACACTTGATCTTATTTTCAGACAAGCTCTGGAAATAAAAATTTTGGAAAATGAAAAGTTGCCATGGACAGACCACCATGCAATTATATTCAGTATTTCCAACATCCCCCCTGCAACAAAAACATAAAATCCAGTGACAACACACTGGACTAGATGTCAGAAGAAGCTCCACTCGGAACTCTTCAAAACTACTTTAAGGAAAAAAATAGAAACAACTCAGCCGCATCAAACGGCCGTTGAAACATTGGAAGCCATAAACTCGGCCATGCTACAGTCAGCCGACTTGGTAGCGCCGAAACGAAGAACCCGCATTCGGAAAAACAACCGCAGCTGGTTTAACAACCAGCTGTCGTTACTGAAGCAAGAATGAGAAGGGCAGAATCTGCCTGGAAAAGATGTTCTTCAGAGCTAAACCTATCCATCTACAAGGCGACAACAAGAAAATACCACAAAGAAATTTTCCAAGCCAAGAAAAATTATTTTTCGGAGGCTATCAACGGTGCCCTAAACCGCCCCCGCAAACTCTTCAAGATGGTCACCCAGACCATGAAACCAGGATGCATTGAAGCCCCCAGTTCGGACACACAAGAATTTTGCAATGAACTATCGGATTACTTCATTAATAAAATCGAGGCAATCCGTGAAAGCATTCAGCAAAACAATTCCCCCCTCAGCCCCCCCTGCAGCCTCTCACATAGCACCCATAGTAATTCTCCTATATCAGGTAAGTTTACCCTGGAACCCATCTCCATTGAGACCACCAAGAATGTCATTGGCGCTTTGCGTAATGGCACAGCGCCAAATGACATTATCCCCACAAAACTGCTGAAGGAATGCGCCTACATCATGGCTCCTCCCATCACGCAGCTTATCAACCAGTCTTTCTTGGAGGGCATAGTGCCCTCACAGTTGAAAGAGGGTATAATCCAACCCATCATGAAGAAACCCTCCCTGGACCCCAAGGACCCACTCCACCGCCGTCCCATAACAAGCCTCAACGTACTCTCAAAGATAATGGAAAAAGTAGTGGTACAACAGCTGCAACAGCATCTAGATACCTACAAGCTACTTGACCCATTGCAATCAGGCTTCCGTCCCGGACACGGGACGGAAACAGCATTGCTGAAAGTATGGGACGATGTTCTCAAGGCCGCAGACGAAGGAGAATCTTGTCTTCTAGTTCTGTTGGACCTAAGTGCAGCTTTCGACACTGTAGACCACAAACTGTTACTGACTCAGCTTGCTGAAGTAGCCAGAGTCGCAGAAGGCGATTTATCTTGGTTCTCCTCTTTTCTGGAAAACCGATCGCAAACAGTGAAGTTAGGACCTTTTACGTCTGAGAAACGCACAGTAACATGCGGAGTCCCTCAAGGATCGCCTCTGTCACCAGTGCTGTTTAACATATATCTTTGTCCTCTTTTTGAGATTATCAGCAGCCAAAAACTGCTCTACCGCTCATATGCAGATGACACGCAACTGTATTTCCGCATCTGCAACAGAAAGGATCACCACCTCAATCTAGAGACATGTCTCTCTTTGATAGAGGACTGGATGACAAAGAGTTATCTTAAACTCAATGGAGCGAAAACAGAACTTCTCCTGTTTCACGCCAAGCGCAGGAATCAACTTTCAACAGCGTGGACCCCCCCGCCTATTTTGGGCAAGCTCATCACCCCTAGCGCCAAAGTCAAAAGCCTAGGGGTCATTTTTGACTCCTTTATGACAATGGACGCACAAATAGGGTCAGTAGTCAGCGGATCACACCATCTACTGCACCTACTACGCAGACTCACTCCGTTCATCCCTAAAGAAGATTTAGCGGTCGTGGTGGGAGCAATTGTAAACTCCAGGCTGGATTATGCAAATGCCCTTTACCTCGGACTCCCCAAGTACCAAATCGCTCATCTGCAAGTCGTTCAGAATACGACCGCCAGACTTGTGACTGGGAAAAAACCCTGGGAATCCATCTCACCTTCACTGAGAGCCCTTCATTGGCTGCCAGTTAAAGACAGAATTGCTTTTAAAGCTCTCTGTCTTACGCATAGATGTGTCCATGGGAATTCCCCCCTTTATTTATGCGAAATAATAAAAGCTCATAACCCCAATTGCGTTTTGCGATCCACTAATCAGAACCTGCTCCAGGTTCCGAAAGCCAACTTCAAGTCCAAAGGAGAAAGAAGATTCGCGATCCAAGGTCCCAGACTATGGAACGCTTTACCAACCAGCATTCGGTTGGAGGAGAACCACCTAGAATTTAGGAAAAAGGTCAAGACTTTTCTCTTTTGATATCAAAGGAAACAGGAACAACAAGCGCCCAGAGGCGATTCAGTTCGCATGTGCCGCTCTATATAAGTTTTCATTCATTCATTCATTCATTCATTCATACTAGTATCGGTATCGGGACAACCCTAATATTGAGTAAAAACTTTTAGGGTCTTTGCATTTCCATATTCTAATTGAGTTACATGTACTTAAAAAATATCTTTTTATTTGACTGAAATTATGGGATGCATGTTTGCCAAACGTGTAACCGCACAAGTTTTGATGCTGTATATTTTAAAGGGTGTTTGGAACTTTGAAAATCTGCACAAGGCAGTTCCCATATGTTTGAGGCCCATCAGGACAAAATAGCACCACCAGTGACAAGTCACTACAAAGCCATGCAATGCAATTTAAAGGTAAGAATGAACATTGAACAAATTGTCATTCACATGCTTTAAATGTTGCTTAACATACCATCCAAAATGTTTATTTTATTTGCAGATTAATATATTTATAATAAATGGACATATGTCCGTTGTATACACCTATTGGGACAACTCACATGTGTGCTCGCAAAGTTTGTGCTTACTGCATGCGGCAGAACGCAACCAAGATGCAAGGTGAGGAACCGCCAGATGTTAAGCTTAAAAACTATTTTGTGCCACAAAAATGAATGTTTCAGCCGGTTCGGTTTTTGAGATATTGGAATTCAAATTCAGATTATGTAACATCAAGTCCTGCCCACTTTGCACCCAATGTTATTAACCACTTGACCACTGGGCACACCCTTAATAACCAGATCAATTTTCAGCTTTCGGTGCTCTCACATTTTGAATGACAATAACTCAGTCATACAACACTGTAACCAAATTTATTTTTTGTCCTTTTTTCCCCCTCAAATAGAGCTTTCTTTTGGTGGTATTTGATCACCTCTGCGGTTTTTATTTTTTTCGCTATAAATGAAAAAAGAACAAAAATTTTCTAAAAAATTGAATTTTTCTTCATTTCTATTATAAAATTTTGCAAAAAAGTAATTTTTCTTCATAAATTTGGCCTAAAATGTATACTGCTACATATCTTTGGTAACAAAACAAAAAAATAGATATTATTTAGTGTGGGTGAAAGTTATAAGGTCTACAAGCTATGGTACCAATTACTGAAAATGTATCAATTTGATCACATCTGATGTACTGACAGCCTCTCTCATTTCTTGAAACCCTAACATGCCAGAAAAGTACAAATACCCCCCAAATGACCCCTTTTTGGAAAGAAGACATTCCAAGGTATTTAGAAAGAGGCATTGTGAGTTTTTTGAAGTTGTCATTTTTTCCCACAATTCTTCTCCTGTTTCACGCCAAGCGCAGGAATCAACTTTCAACAGCGCCTATTTTGGACAAACTCATCACCCCTAGCGCCAAAGTCAAAAGCCTAGGGGTCATTTTTGACTCCTTTATGACAATGGACGCACAAATAGGGTCAGTAGTCAGCGGATCACACCATCTACTGCGCCTACTACGCAGACTCACTCCGTTCATCCCTAAAGAAGATTTAGCGGTCGTGGTGGGAGCAATTGTAAACTCCAGGCTGGATTATGCAAATGCCCTTTACCTCGGACTCCCCAAGTGCCAAATCGCTCGTCTGCAATTCGTTCAGAATACGGCCGCCAGACTTGTGACTGGGAAAAAACCCTGGGAATCCATCTCACCTTCACTGAGAGCCCTTCATTGGCTGCCAGTTAAAGACAGAATTGCTTTTAAAGCTCTCTGTCTTACGCATAGATGTGTCCATGGGAATGCCCCCCTTTATTTATGCGAAATAATAAAAGCTCATAACCCCAATTGCGTTTTGCGATCCACTAATCAGAACCTGCTCCAGGTTCCGAAAGCCAACTTCAAGTCCAAAGGAGAAAGAAGATTCACGATCCAAGGTCCCAGACTATGGAACGCTTTACCAACCAGCATTCGGTTGGAGGAGAACCACCTAGCATTTAGGAAAAAGGTCAAGACTTTTCTCTTTTGATATCAAAGGAAACAGGAACAACAAGCGCCCAGAGGCGATTCAGTTCGCATGTGCCGCTCTATATAAGTTTTCATTCATTCATTCATACTAGTATCGGTATCGGGACAACCCTAATATTGAGTAAAAACTTTTAGGGTCTTTGCATTTCCATATTCTAATTGAGTTACATGTACTTAAAAAATATCTTTTTATTTGACTGAAATTATGGGATGCATGTTTGCCAAACATGTAACCGCACAAGTTTTGATGCTGTATATTTTAAAGGGTGTTTGGAACTTTGAAAATCTGCACAAGGCAGTTCCCATATGTTTGAGGCCCATCAGGACAAAATAGCACCATCAGTGACAAGTCACTACAAAGCCATGCAATGCAATTTAAAGGTAAGAATGAACATTGAACAAATTGTCATTCACATGCTTTAAATGTTGCTTAACATACCATCCAAAATGTTTATTTTATTTGCAGATTAATATATTTATAATAAATGGACATATGTCCGTTGTATACACCTATTGGGACAACTCACATGTGTGCTCGCAAAGTTTGTGCTTACTGCATGCGGCAGAACGCAACCAAGATGCAAGGTGAGGAACCGCCAGATGTTAAGCTTAAAAACTATTTTGTGCCACAAAAATGAATGTTTCAGCCGGTTCGGTTTTTGAGATATTGGAATTCAAATTCAGATTATGTAACATCAAGTCCTGCCCACTTTGCACCCAATGTTATTAACCACTTGACCACTGGGCACACCCTTAATAACCAGATCAATTTTCAGCTTTCGGTGCTCTCACATTTTGAATGACAATAACTCAGTCATACAACACTGTAACCAAATTTATTTTTTGTCCTTTTTTCCCCCTCAAATAGAGCTTTCTTTTGGTGGTATTTGATCACCTCTGCGGTTTTTATTTTTTTCGCTATAAATGAAAAAAGAACGAAAATTTTGTAAAAAATTGAATTTTTCTTCATTTCTATTATAAAATTTTGCAAAAAAGTAATTTTTCTTCATAAATTTGGCCTAAAATGTATACTGCTACATATCTTTGGTAACAAAACAAAAAAATAGATATTATTTAGTCTGGGTGAAAGTTATAAGGTCTACAAGCTATGGTACCAATTACTGAAAATGTATCAATTTGATCACATCTGATGTACTGACAGCCTCTCTCATTTCTTGAGACCCTAACTTGCCAGAAAAGTACAAATACCCCCCAAATGCCCCTTTTTTGGAAAGAAGACATTCCAAGGTATTTAGAAAGAGGCATTGTGAGTTTTTTGAAGTTGTCATTTTTTCCCACAATTCTTTGCAAAATCAAGATTTTTTTCATTTTTTATTTTTTTCCACAAACTTTTCATATTAGCAGGTTATTTCTCACACACAGGATATGCATACCACAAATTACACCCCCAAAACACATTCTGCTATTCCTCCCGAGTATGGTGATACCACATGTGTGAGACTTTTACACAGCCACATACAGAGGCCCAACATGCAGGGAGCACCATCAGGCGTTCTGGAACACCCAGACCAATTCTGACATTCCTCTCCTACATGGAAAAATCATCATTTATTTGCTAGAAAATTACATAGAACCCCAAAACATTATATATGCTTTTTTAGCAAAGACCCTAGAGAATACAATGGCGGTAACTTTTTATCGCGCATGGTATTTGCACAGCAATTTTTCGAATGCATTTTTTATGCTTAAAAAAAAAACATTAAAGTTAGCTCAATGTTTTTGCATAATATGAAAGATGGAGTTACGCTGAGTAAATAGATACCCAACATGTCACCCTTCGATATTGCACACGCTTGTGGAATGGCGCCAAACTTCGCTACTTAAAAATCCCCATAGGTGACGTTTTAAATATTTTTACTGGTAACATGTTTTTAGTTGGAGAGGAGGTCTAGGGCCAAAATTATTGCTCTCGCTCTAACAGTCGCAGCGATACCTCACATGTGTGGTTTGAACACAGTTTTCATATGTGGGTGGGACTTACGTGCACGTTCGCTTCTGTATACGAGCACGCGGGAACAGGGGCGCTTTACATTTTTTATTTATTTTTTATTGTTCATTTTACTAAATGTTTTGATTACTTTTATTCATATTACAAGGAATGTAAACATCCCTTGTAATAGGAATATAGCATGACAGGTCCTCTTCAGTGAGATATGGGGTCAAAGAGACCCCCACATCTCACCTCTAGGCTGGGAAGCCTGAAAAAAAAAAAACGATCACAGAGTATTGCACAGGGAGTATTGCATAGGGAGTATTGCGCAGGGAGTATTGCGCAGGGAGTACTGCAGAGTATTGCGCAGGGGGTACTGCAAAGTATTGTTCAGAGTATTGTTGGGGGGTACTGCAGAGTAATGTGCGGGGTACTGCAGATTATTGTTCAGAGTATTGCGCAGGGGGTACTGCAGAGTATTGTTCAGAGTATTGTGCGGGGGTACTGCAGAGTATTGTGCAGGGGTACTGCAGAGTATTGTTCAGAGTATTGTGCGGGGGTACTGCAGAGTATTGTGCGGGGGTACTGCAGAGTATAGTTCAGAGTATTGTGCGGGGGTACTGCAGAGTATTGTGCGGGGGTACTGCAGAGTATTGCGCAGGGGGTACTGCAGAGTATTGCGCAGGGGGTACTGCAGAGTATTGCGCAGGGGGTACTGCAGAGTATTGCGCAGGGGGTACTGCAGAGTATTGCGCAGGGGGTATTGCAGAGTATTGCGCAGGGGGGTATTGCAGAGTATTGCGCAGGGGGGTATTGCAGAGTATTGTGCAGGGGGGTATGCAGAGTATTGCACAGGGAAGGAAGAGTATTGTGCAGGGGGTATGCAGAGTAATGCACAGTATTGCAGGGGTAAATGCACAGTAATGCAGGAATGGCTGAGCAGGGATGGATGGATCTGTGACTGCAATAGTCACAGATTCATCCCACAGCACTACTGCCATCTGCGCTCTCCTCTCACACTGTACCGCTCGGTACAGAGAGAGAAGAGAGGAACCAGCATCAAATGACGCCGGTTTGTTTACATGTGATCGCTCCGTCATTGGACGGAGCGATCACGTGGTAAACCGCCGCTATCAGCTGCGATTTACTGTGATCCATGATTCCTCTGGACCCGGTGGTCATGGACATTCCTAGGGTTATGGAAATTCCTAGGGACATACCTAGGGAACACACTTAACCCCTTGATCGCCCCCTAGTGTTAACCCCTTCCCGCCAGTGTCATTTATACATTGATCAGTGCATTTATATAGCATCGATCAATGTAATAATGTCACTGGTCCCCAAAAAAGTGTAATTTGGGGGCAAATTTGTTCGCCGCAATGTTGCAGCCCCAATAAAAATCGCAGATTGCCGCCATTAAAAGTTAAAACAATGAAAAAAAATTAAAGTCCCTAAATCTATCCCATAACATCACCAAAAGAAAGCTCTATTTGTGGGAATAAAAAGGAAGGTCAATTTTGTTTGGGTACAACTTTGCACAACCATCAGTCAGTTAAAGCAACACAGTGCCATATTGCAAAAAATGGCCTGGTCATTAAGGGGTCAAATCGTTCTGGGGATGAAGTGGTTAAAGAGCTAATTACTTTCCTTAAAGGCTTATCAATAAAAATTAATTAATTCGGTATTCTATGTTCTTTACAGATATACTGTATACAGTATACATGTTTCAGTATGATTTGTTAGCTGAGAAAGAGGCATTGTTTCTTTAAATGTTTACATTTACATTTGATGCTGCTTTAATAATATTACATTTGTAACACTTTATAAATAATAAATGTTAATTTGTTTTGAAAGCCTGTTTCATGAGACTATTCCTTTTTTTAAACACCATATTATTGTATTATTTTCAAATAAAAACCTTCAAACCTATATTAAATACATTTGGAAAATAAGTTTTACCAACTTAAAAAATTGAATAAGTTACATTATTATCACATAAAACTAAGTAACTAAGTAATAGGGCAGCACAGTGGTGTAGTGGTTAGCACTTTAATCTAGCAGCAAAAGGGTCACTGGTTCAAAACCTGACCACAACTGCCATTTGTATGTTCTACCCTGTGTCTGCATAGGTTTCCTCCCAAACTCCAAAGACATGCTGGTAGGGTAACTGGCTCCTGTGTAAATGGAACCTAGTATGTGTATGAATGAATGTGAGTAAGGGGTCTTAGATTGAAAGCTCCTTGAGGGCAGAGACTGATTTGAATGTACAACGTATATGTAAAGCACTCGGTAAATTGACAGTGCTATATAAGTACTTGAAATAAAGAAGTTAATGTATGTGTTCCTAACTTAACCTTTTCTGTAAACTGGATTAATTGAGATGTCTATTGAGTTGAGTTGAGTTTACTTAAATCTATGGTCTAAAACTGGAAAAAAGTTGTTGGCTTTACTTAAAAAATATAGTTCCAGACAAGTTAAGGTATGTATTCCTAACTTAAAACACTATGGTCTATAAACTGAAAAAAATTGAGTTGGCTTTACTTAAAGTGGATGTAAACCCACTCTCATCCTTTCTAAACTACTGCCATAGTGCTGAACTATAAGGATATACACGCCTCCTGCATGTATCCTTACCTGTCAAATGTCTCCCCTCTGTCTGTTATAAGAACTTAAAAACTGCAGATTCTGTGGGTGGGTCTGTTGTCTGGAGCTTGGTGGGTGGAGTCGTGATGTCAGTAGACACCGCCCTTACACTAAATTCTGCTATGTTCACTAACATCCAGTCAAAATCCAGAAAAGTAACCACATGACTTCAAAAAAAGGAGTGGGGGTGGGAATTAAAAAAATAATGCCTGTCTCAGGCTAGTGCATGAGATATATAAATAACCTGTCATTCACAGCAAGGGGGAAGAACGGACAACAGTTTTCTCCTGTTTGTCCGTTTATCTCGCTGAAAAAAGAAAAGAATAGCACATTTGGAACAACAACACAAGAAACATCTTTCAGCTACGGTTGAAGGAGAACTTATTGAATGTAGAAAAGCCCTAGCACAGATACTTCACCTACAGACACAAAAATCCCTCTTTTTTAAAAAGAATATTTTTATGAACATGGTGACAAAAGTGACAAATATTTGGCCAGGGCACTTAAACACATGTCAGCGTCAAACCATGTCAATGCCATTAAGAACAAACAAGGCGGTCTTGAGCATGACCCGTGAGTGCGCCAACTACAGGCCAATTTCGCTATTGAACATTGACATTAAAATCCTAGCCAAGATTCTTGCAAACAGACTGAAGCCACTCCTTGCTCAAGTGATTGGCCCAGAGCAAGTGGGGTTTATGCCGGGGCGGGAGGCAAGAGATAACATCTCTAAAGCACTCAGTATGATCCACTATGCCAAGCAGGCAGGAATCGTAGGCCTTCTCCTATCGACCGACGCGGAGAAGGCCTTTGATAGGGTTACTATATGATGGCCAATTGTATACACATAGGCTTATGGGAAACATGCTTAACTGGATAGGCGCCCTGTACTCCAACCTACAAGCCCATATCAAAATCAACGACACCTTCTCCGACCCTATCAAAATTACAAACGGCAGTCGCCAAGGCTGCCCATTATCCCCTCTTTTGTTTATCCTCTCCCTGGAACCCCTAATCAGAACAATCAATAACTCACAAGACATTAGAGACTTCACAGTCCATAATAGAGCATTCAAGGTTGCCCCTATGCGGACGACCTCCTCTTTTTTGTCACTAGGCCCCACATATCCATACCCATTCCAACTTCAAAATTAATCATAGCAAGTCAAAAGCAATTAATCTATCCCTTAAGTCCAATGACTTCGACTCACTGAAAGGTAACCACACCTTTAAGTGGGAACAAAAAAGCCTAAAATATCTAGGAATAAAACTGACCCAGACAATTGACGGTATTTTTGCAGCTAATTTCGCACCCCTCTTACAGTCTATTACTAAAGACCTTCAGAGATGGTCATCCAAACTCTTTTCGTGGTTTGGTAGAGCCTCTATATTAAAAATGACAGTCCTACCGAGATTGCTTTATTTTTTCAACGCCCTGCCGATCAGACTGCCTCCCTCTTTTTTAACCAAACGTTGCAGTGTTCAGCTTAGATTCCTATTGGCAGGGAAAAAACCAAGACTTAGCTTCTCTCTGCTCACTCTTCCCAAACATAGGGGGGGCATAGGGCTCCCGGACTTTAAGAAGTATTATGTTGCCGGCCACATTACCAGACTCATAGATTGGCACTGCCACCAATCGACTAAGGATTGGGTATTGCTTTTTTTCCCTGGTCCATCAACTCTAGGTTGACTAGCAGAATCTCTCATCCATTAGTGGCCGCTACTCTGGCTGTCTGGCATGGCATAACCTCGACTTATAGATTAGCCTCGATACCAGGTCCATTGACACCGATTACAGACAACCCAGACTTTCCCCCAGGCCTAGGATTAAAATTCCCTCACAGAAACTCCTAGCCACACACTGCCTCTCAGGCAACAAAATTAAAACTCTCCACATGCTGAAATCAGAGCTGGGAGAAACCTTCCCACAATTCTGGTTCTATTTCCAAATACGTGACTTTTTGACAAACAGCAAGCATAAAACCGAGTATTATAAGACACTGACCCAACTTGAGCAAATTTGCCTAGACGATTCTTTGATCCTTAAAACAACCTCTCTGGCCTACTCCTGGCTGTGTCAACCACATGTGCAATCACAAAAAAGACATACAGATCAGTGGGAAAAGGCCAATATATTTGCGCACAAGTGTTCCTTAAGTTCAAGGTTTCAGAAAATATCATATAAGATCCTAACACGCTGCTATGTCACTCCAGTCGATGTCAAGAGGTGGTCACCAACTGCCTCAGACGTATGTTGGCGCTGTAAAAAAGACTCCGGCTCCCTTACACATCTCTGGTTGTCAAGCCCGCTGATACTTGACTATTGGACTCAAGTCATACACTGGATCAAGTTGATCACAGACACCAGTATTAAATTAGATGCAGCTGCTTGCTTACTGCATGTAAACCATCTCTCTTTCAGAAGCTACAAAAAAATAACTTACCAGACACTTACAGTATTGACAGCAGCGAAAACATTAATCCCCCTGTACTGGAAGTCGACTAAACTACCTTCTATTAGAGAATGGCTAGAAAGAGTACAATACATACACAAAATGGATGAGCTGGTGGCCATGAAGAGGAAAAACACGGAGGGCCAGATTCACATACACTTAATATTGCGCTGCGTAATCGAAATACTGTACGCTGCCGTATTTTACCAGGCTCTACACCAAATCCTGGTAGATTTTTGCACGTACGCTACGGCGGCGTAGTCTATTTCTCGCCGCGTAATCGAAATACGCGATTAGGGGGCGTGAAGCATTTAAATTAAGCGCGTCCCCGCGGCGATCGAACTGCGCATGCTCCGTTCAGAAATTTCCCGCCGTGCATTGCGCGAAATCACGTTGTTACGTCATTCGTTGTTTGAGTAGTGTCGTATACGAACATTCCTATTCCCGGACGACTTACGTAAAAAATAATAAAAGACGTTGGAAAACGTAGAAATTTGACGCGGGAACGACGGCCATACTTAACATGGGCTGTCTAATATTAGAGCAGCAAAAAGCTGGTATAGTGTTACGCAAATAAAAGATGACTAAAGGTGCCGTAAGAGATTGCGATTGAAGATCGTAATTTCGGGGATCGCCGGCAAAAGCTCATTTGCATACCCCGACGCGGAAAACGACGGAAAGTCCACCCAGTGGCCGCAAATGTATTGCAGCGTAGATCTGAAGGCGTACGAACACGTAATCCAGTCGAATTGAAGCCCGCAGCCGTCTATTCATGGTTTGAGGTTTTCGACTAGCTAAAAAACGCGCGTAATTTGAAATTACTCCAGTCTAACACCAGTTAGACAGGCGTAGTGGCTCTCTGAATCTGGCCCGGAGAGTTTTCATGATACTTGGCAACCCTGAGTAATATTTAGGTACTCCAATGACTACCAATTGCCTATGACCTGAAATCTGTTTTGATTTTCCTTATTCTATATGTACCAGACCTCACTATATTGCTAACTTAGTCTCTACCGCCACCAGAATGTGTTCCATTTACTATGTAGACTGATTGTATAAGACCTAGATTTGGATTCCATTGGTGATAAGACTTTTAATCTTCTCTTGACAAGCTTCCCGAGCCCAGGACATCTTACTTAGTATATCCAAACCCCATCCCTTTATCCCCACCCTCCCTATTTTCTTCTCCTCTCTTCCCTACTTCCTGACCCTTCAATGAGGGGGTTTTCTGTTCTTTTTCTTTTTTGTTCTCACCCTTTTTTTTGTCTTTTCTCTTCATAATGTTCCTTTACACCACGTTATCAAGCCTTTTTTCAGATAATATCTGTTAAAGATGTATCATCGTTAATTGATATCTGTATCCTGGATTTTATTTCATGTTATCTTATTTCTTATATATTGTAACTTGCTATTTTATGCTTCTACTTTAATAAGCTTTGATTGTGAAAAAAAAAAGAAAAAAGAAAAGAGGATTGCTCAGAGCTGGATTAACTCTTCGTGGCAAGACTGGGCACAGACTATAAGAAATCTTATACTCTACATCAGGGATATGCAATTAGCGGACCTCCAGCTGTTGCCAAACTACAAGTCCCATCATGCCTCTGCCTCTGGGTGTCATGATTGATGCTGTCAGAGTCTCACTATGCCTCATGGGACTTGTAGTTTGGCAACAGCTGGAGGTCCGCTAATTGCATATCCCTGCTCTACATTGTGACAGCAAAAAAAAAAAAAAAAAATCGGGTTTACATCCACTTTAAAACAACTAAGTTGAAAACATAAGTCTGATGAGTTAAGCAAAAAATACGTTTAGTTGACAGAGAAGTTGCCTCAATTTTTTTGAGTAGACCCAGCACACAATTTTTTACAGTGTTCTAACACTTTCCTATTCTATCTAAATCTATAGAAAATGGATATAGAAGCACTTTAAAGTTTCATTTTTAGCCCAATATTTTAACCCTTCACTACTCTGAGCAATGTGTGTAGTCCTCCCCCATATATTGTATTGTACATTAAATAAATGTATTTCAATAATATGAAGACCTCATTATAATAACAGCTATTTTTACAAAAAGACATATGGCATGGCATACAGTACGGTACTTACATGAATCTATGTCCAAAACATTAAAATCATTTTTACTCTCTGATTGTTTAAAAATGTGTCTTTCTTTTGCATGTTTCAAGCACGTATTATTATAAATACTGTTCCAAACTTTGATACACTTTCTTTTTGTTGAGTTTAGGCATACACAGTTTCCCATCACAGTCTCTCTCAGTTCATTCCAAGCTGTCAGACAACTTTGTACGGCATCATTCAGGGTGCATTCTTGTGGATGAATGCATTGACTTTTGAAGTTTTCATATAAAGAAAGGCAATTATGGTTTTCTTTGCATAATTGTTTCGCTAAAATGCAATCATTTGCCTTTCCCGGCAAAGTGGTATCAATTTTTCTTGGATGATGCATAGAGCTTTTTTGTATAATAGAAATGTCCTGCTTTATAGGTCCCAAAGGAACATTCTGTACTGCACACAAAAAGAAATGAATTAATTCAATATTATATAACTATACTTAATTTTTCAGTTATTATGGCTCTAATGTGATCATAACGTGTATTGTTTATTGTAAGGCAGAACCTTTACATTTTTGTAACAAAAAATCTTGGTATTGTAGAAAAAAAAAAGAGGTTATGATTGTAGTTTTTACAGTGTTTGGAAGATGTCACCTTAATAAAATTGCATTATCCAAGTATGATTCAGCTTACAGCCAGTACAACAGCCTTGGTTATTTGCCTGGTTGATCTAGTATCACTGGATCAGCCGTATTTTTTCAGACAAGGCAGTGTTTTCACCTGTTACTATTTTTACCTGGACTATTTTTCCAGATCGATAGTATAATTAGAACATGAACATTATTGCTGCTTCAAAACATTAATATAAATGTGGCTTTCAAGAGTAGGCCAATATGATTAAGGCAACAATAATTGTATTTGCTTCACCACCATAAAGGTGAGCAATAGGGCAAACTCTTTTTACTAGGAGTGCATACAGTGGGGACAATTATTATTTGATCCCCTGCAGATTTTGTAAATGTGCCCACTTACAAGAAAATTAAGGATCTGTCGTTTTTATCATAGTTTTTTTTTCTTTTTTATGATAGAGAATATTAACCAAAAATCTATAAAACAAACACTATAAATTAAGTTGCAGTTCTGTCATTAAAAAAAGTATTTGATCCGCATGGAAAACAGGACTTAGTACTTGGTGGAGAAACCCTTGTTGGCAAGCACAGAGGTAAGTTGTTTCTGGTGTAGTTGGTGATCAGGTTTGCACATTCCGCAGTAGGGATTTTGGTCCACTCTTCTTTACAGATCTTCTCTAAATCCTTAAAGGGGTTGCAAATGTTTGTTTTTTATTTTCTAAATAGGTTCCTTTAAGCTAGTGCATTGTTGGTCCACTTACTTTTTCCTTTGATTTCCCTTCTAAATGTTTTTTTCTTTGTCTCACTTCCTGTTTCTTTTCAGTAAGCTTGCCCCCATCACCAAAGCTGTTCTGGCTGGGAGTTAGTCATCATGCTCGCCCCCTCCCTTGGGACTACATCCTTGCGGAAAGACACTTTGAACACAGTGTCTCCCCGCAGGGATGTAGTCCCAAGGTTATACAAAATAAGCTGCATGATACACTAGATATGAAAAACACAGATCTCCAACCAATAGTAGAAGTTCACTTCATTACAGCACTTAGTAAAACAAACGTGTCCACTCACAGCCAGAACCAACTAGGGGAGAATCACCAGCAGCCACTGTAGTCAACCTAGATGCCCCTGTACCTTCAGTTTGGTTCACAACAAAATAAGGTTTGACAGCATCCAGGCTGTCTTCAATGGCTGCTGGTGGCTCTCCCTAGCTGGTTCTCCAGCGCTCCAGGCAGTTACACTTGCTTTCCCTCTCCCTGACCAGGAGATAATGTTAAGCCATCCGTTGGGGATCCTCTCCCTATACACATGAGCTGACATGTGAGTGGACACAATGCCATATTTATAAGGGAGTAAAATTATCATGGGCTCCCCTGCTAAAGAGGGACCCAGACTTCCTTTATAAAACAAAAACGTATTTTTCCCTCAAGACTTTATTAGTGTGTCCTTTGAGGAAATTGTCCAGTCTGCAGGTAATTTCTCACTCCATCTCAACAGGCAGCTAAATTACATGATAAAGGGCTTGCTTATACCTTTCCAGGTATAATTTATAGTTCTTAGAACATATTTGAACATGATGGTCAATAGTTGTTTGGGAGAAAGGTTGTTTAACAAACTGGCACTGATAAAGAATTTTAGAACCATGATGACCCATGAAAGACTAAGTGCTCTGTACCTACTGGCTGTCAAGAGCAGCGTCTTCAAAATGGTACAGTTTGATGAGTTTGTTAAAGATTTTACAGATGCTAAGTGCAGGAAGAAAGACTTTTGTAAATATTGTAGTGTAATGCATAAATGTAATGTTGACTTGTCATTTATAATTATCTGGGTAATTTGTATTCTCACAGTCAATATAACTGAAAAAAAATTAGACTGTCTTCTTCGAAACCTAACTTATTGTTTTTTTTTTGTTTGTTTTTTAGGACAAATGTGTTTTTTCATTTATTTCAGTTCACTTTTTCTATTTGTCATATTATTTAATTTCTATGCCCCGGGTCCCCCAAGGTCTAAATCTGGCACTGAGTGATGCAATAAAGCGAACTTCCACTATTGGTTGGAGCTCAGTGTCATTCCTATCTCATGTATCCTGTGGCTCTTGTGTGACTTACACCAGTGATGTGTTTTATACACAGTAGCAATTGGGCTTCCCATATTTAAAGACTGTTTTGTATTCCTACATAGGACTTTGTGCAATAAGGACTTGGCTGTTCATTTACTAAACCTGTGAAAAATCTGGTGCAGATGTACAAAGAAACCAATCAGATTCCAGGTCTTATGTCAAAGCTTAATTACATAAAGAGTGAGGACATCCTCAGACGAAGTCACCGGAAGTGACGAAACGCATAAGTCTGTGATCTCGGTGGTCCCAGAAGTGACACGTGCATTCCACGGACTGCAGGGGAATTAGGAAACAACAGTAAGCAGCTAATGTACATAGACGGCTTTTTCTTATTTACTGCAGAAACTGGGTGACTACGCTCATACTTTTACTTGAGATGTATGGTCTTTATTTTGGTACACTTAATTTGTAAGTTTTTTTTTTATGGATTTCATTAAACTTTTTAAGCAATATTATACTATGCGGTCAATTTATTTTTTCATATATCATTGCTGAATCCTTGCAAAAGTGTGATTAACAACTGGGTGAAAAATACAGCGGTGGATCATCAGTGGTTTTAAGGTGTATCTTGTCTTGAATTGCGGTGAGTGCATCCCCAAAAGGGGGTGATCTTCTCACGCGGTGAAGTTTTGGTGGAAGGTGCACACATAAACACTACTGCACTCCTCTGCATCACCCTTTTTTCCTGTATGAACAACATATGGAACATATGTCAAATCAGAGGTTTGACTAAAGCGCTGCTACAGTATTATTGGGGACTTTGAATTTTTGAGTGTTTTATATTGCTGAATTACATTTCCAAATTGTCTTATTTTTAAGTAGCTGATATTTATCATTTTACAAATTAATATTGTATATGATCATTTTTGTCTGACATCAATTTTTGCCTATCATCCTACATTGCTTTGTTCCTAAAGCGCTGAGCGGTGCCTGTTTAGTTAGGACGGTTTAAGCATCCTTGTTTGAGTAGATTAAATGGGTTAGCAATAAAGAAGTCACTGAGACAGGTGAGTTACAGACAGAGCGGGAATTCCAAATGGCACAAGAGAAAGGGAATCTGGTCTTGGGAGGAAGAGAAATGGGAACTAAATTGTGTTGATTGTGGCTGCTGCAGGGTGATGGGTGCATTGGATACAATTAAATGACGGAGCCCCGGGGTTTAGGGATATATCTCCAGAGGTTAGGAGAAGCAGAAGGGTAAGGGAGGTAATATGGGGGTGGGATTTATATGAAGGGAGATGCCCCAGGGTCCTGGAGGTTTTGGGTGTGTGGATTTAGAATTAGCAGGAGTTGGTGGGTGCAGTATAGGGTTGCCACATCATCCCTTTAATCTAGGACACATATTAATAACACAGGTTCTGAGGCTGATTTAATGCTGATAAGGCACCAAATGAGTTTAATTACATTCTTAATCAGCCACGGAACCTGTGTCCTTGATTAAAGGGATAATGTGGCAACCCTAGTGCAGTAATAAGGAGAGGGCAGAAGTGAGGGTGATATATATGCTGTGGGGGGAGAAGAGGAGTGAAGGAAAGATAATTTAAGGATAGAGGACAGAGCTGTCAAAAGTAGTGGTATACAGTGCATGAAGGGTTAAAGCTGAAGGGGTAAACAAGGTCACCTGTATTTTCTTGTGTTCATTTGCTTTTTGCATTTGTGAGGTGCAGAGTCAGAAGTGCTCTCACTTAACCATTTAAGGACGCCTCCTGCGCATTTACGTCGGCAGAATGGCACGGCTTGGCACAGGCACGTAAATGTATGTTGCCTTTATGAGCCCAGCCGTGGGTCCCGCGCACACGACCCGGTCCGAAGCTCCGTGACTGCAGCCATAGTAAAAGCTTAGTAGTAAAAAAAAAATATTAATAAAAATGCCATAAACTATCCCCTATTTTGTAAACACTATAAATTTTGCGCAAATCAATCGCTAAACGTTTATTGTGATTTTTTTTTACCAAAAATAGGTAGAAGAATACGTATAAGCCTAAACTGAGGAATTTTTTTTTTATATCTTTTTTTGGGGATATTTATTATAGCAAAAAGTAAAAAATATTGCATTTTTTTAAAGTTGTCGCTCTATTTTTGTTTATAGCACAACAAATAAAAACTGCAGAGGTAATCAAATATCACCAAAAGAAAGCTCTATCTGTGGGAAAAAAAGGATGCCAATTTTGTTTGGGAGCCACGTCGCACGACCGGGCAATTGTCAGTTAAAGCGACACAGTGCCAAATCGCAAAAAGGGTGTCAAGGTCCTTAACCTGCATATTGGTCCGGGTCTTAAGTGGTTAAAGAAATAGCCCCACTTTGAGAAAGAGCCCCAGTTGCAAATGTGCCCCCTGCAAATGCCTCCCCCAAAAGATACTTATATTTATACTGATAGGGAAGGGGGGTGGGTGCATTTCAATTATCAATCAGGAGGTAATAAAGGTTTGCTGGTAACAGGGCAAACTTCTCACTTCAGAAACAGACTAGCAAAAGGGCACTAAAGTTAACGGGCCACAATTTTGGGTAAGACAAGTAAAATAATAAAGCATTGTAATGTTGACAGGTCTACAGATGGTTAAGCAAACATAACATACCAATATTGTTAAATAAGCAAAAGCAGATAGCAGTGTTTCAGTTTTTGGGTGGAGATGTTATTAAAGATTAGGAGTGGGTTCCAGTATTTTGAATCTGTCACATGTTGTGAACCCCTATGTGGAGAAAATGTTTTAATGTTGTGTAATAGATTTTAAATGGTTCATAATAAAAAAAAAACTTTGTGCAATAAGGAATGTATGTGTTGTATCACTAGTCACTATTTATCATTCATCAATATCTTATTCAATAATTTAAAAAAAAAAATTCTTTGTATTCTTCTCTTTTTATTTTGTGTTTTGATTTTCGTTTCTATATTTCTTTCTAATTATTTTTATTTGTATTATTATGCATTGTTTTTCACTATCTTTTCAGTCTCCAATATATTTTTTGTATTGTGTATTACTTTACAGATAGTTTACTGAGGTTTCTGCACTGTTTTTTTTTTTTTTTTTAATGAGAAAGCCTTCTCTCACACAACAGTTTTGGTGTTTACGGTAACTTTTGGCTTGGGAAACACCTTTATAGATGTAAAGGGATAAATTAATCTGCCTGGGTCATATTTATTTACAGATTTTCAAACTTTGTTATTTATTGTGACCATTTGTAGGGCAAATAAAAATGCATGGGAAGCCCAGAACTGCAATGGGGTTACTAATGTCAAAATTAAATAAATAATTAATTGAAATAATGTTTCTCCCTACACAGAATTGTTGATTTCCCCCAACAGCTTCAGTGCACTCTGAAAAATGGCTGATGTGTGCTTACCCTTTAGGCTCCTTTCACAGTTGTGCGACTTTTCCAGTGACTTTGGACATCAGTGTTGCATTACAATTTGTACCCCATGATTCCAAATGATAACCAGTCATATACTGCATGTGCGACTTCAAGTCGCACCTACTTCAAAGTAGTCCCTGTACTATTTTGGTCTGACTTTAATGCGAGTTGAGGTCCATAGACATCAAGTTTACACAGACATTCCCTGAAATTGCAGCAAAATCATGTCAAAATTGCGTCCAGAAAATTGCGTGACTTTCAAGTCGCGACATTGTGAAAGGGGCCTTAGAAAGATGGCTGGGTTATCTATTCCTTCAAATTATTATTCAATGCATTGTAATGCAAATGACCAGGGCAAAGGCTATGCACAGAATTACATAAGATTGCTATTTTTCAGGTGGAAAATCAGCAACGTTTTATTTTCTCAAAAGTTTGCGAAATGCATGTACCAACAAACCTGTGTCACATTCATATACATTATATGTGTATAGCTCTAGCAGGCATTGCTCGCCAATCAATAGGTTAAAAATGTATCTTTTTGAATAACATTTTCCAAGCAATTACTATTGCTTACCAAAAATATAGTTAGCATCAGGGATGTCTGCTCAGTCTGCTAAGTATTTAAATATGCAAATGTAGCAGTTCCTGCATGTTTATGGAAACATTGGGCCAGATTCACGTACATTGGCGCATATTTTGACCAGCGTAGTGCACCTCCTTTACGTTAGACCGGCGCAATGTAGAGGCGCAGTCACCGTATCCTCGTAGTATTTGCGCAGAAATTTGCGCTGGTGTAACGTAAATTCCGAGGCGTAAGGCGGAGTAATTCAAATTGGGAAAGATGTGGACGTGTTACATTGAAATGAGCCGTGACCCCATGCAAATGAAGGGCCGGTCTGATCGCGCATGCGCACATGAAGCAGACCATGGTCAGCACCTCTGTGCGCATGCTCACAACTCGGGAACGGCGCAATCAGTGAAATTGGAAGTGGACCCGGGCAATTTATTGAACTATGCAGACAGCATAATTTGACAGAGACAAACGCCCTTCTTTGCAAAAGTACATCCCTTTGTATGCCTTCCTATACAGCAAGGTGCTTTTGTTCTGTTGTTTATTAGCGTCTGTTTGTTTATTTGTTTGTGACGTGTCTTTGAGATATTTGGGGACTATTTTGCAGAGTGATTTTTGTCTTTTCTGTGTTTTCTTTGTTGTTTAATTTTTTTTAAATTATATTTTTGCTGGGCATTTTTTTTTTTTGCTGGTCATTTTTTTTTTTTTTTTTTTGGTTCTGTTTGTGAATGATTTTGGAATGTAGGGGTGACATTCCTGCCGGAAAAGGGGTGTCACCCTCATTTGTGGTGGAGAAGTGATCCCCAGGTCCGTGTGAATGGTGTATGAATGTACAGTGACATAATTGGAGCAGTGGCATGGCGTTGCTGCTCACAAGTCCTGCATGGTGGGCTTGTGCCAATCCAATGTGATGAGGATGTGATGTGTCTGTGCTAGGGACCACAGTGGTGTGCATGCATGCATTCTCATTGTGCCATGATTAATGTGTGTGTTTAACGTGCAAAGATGCCTAATGTGAGCTGTCTCTTGGCTGCTCTTCCCTCAGAAGATGGGGTAGCCTCGGTTAGGGGGGATTGTCTGGTTCAGGAGTCAGGTCATCACTTATGTCAATCTCCAGGCCCTTTCTCACTGCGAAGTTGTGCAGCATGCAACATGCACCGATGATCTGGCATACAAAGTTTGGGGAATACAACAGGGTACCATGGGGGGTTCCGTATAGGAGTCATGAGATGGGGTCCCAGTGCATATGCAGAGTCACCCTGAAGGGATAAGACAGGAGGATGTTAGTAGTGCATGTGCCCCTTGTGATTTCAGCATCATGGGGGGGACAGTCATGCCTGCCACCCATGTCACTCACCAACCAGCCAGCTGGGAATGGGGCTAGGATTGTATATGTAGCTGTCATGGGTGTCATGGGTGGTGTCATGTGTTGGGCTGGTGATGTCCTCCTGCAGGGTTGTGGTTAATTCCAGGATGGCATGAGGGGTGAATCTGAAGATGCGAGACACCTCAGAATCACTCATGCCAAAGATGTCTATGCGTGTGTGATATACCAAGTGAACAGTGAGGGGCTTGTATCAGATTAGATTATTATATCCATCAAGGTTTTAAAGGGCTATTGAAAGATAGTGAGACCGTGTTTGTAATGTGTATGTATGTTATGTATTGATGTATATATGTATGTATATTTTTTTGTAAAAATGTTTATAAAAGCAAAGAAAACGTTTTTGGAAAAAAAAATCCTCTCCTGTGCCCTCCTCTGTGCCCTCCTCCGTGCCCTCCTCCTTCTTTGCTCATCTGAAGTCAATAGTATAGCTATAAGCATGGATGCCCCTGGCCTGTTTGCATACAGTTTGTTGTCCAGCAAGTGTGACTGCTCAGCTCCTCACTAACAGTGTTGCTTTAGCTGACATGTAGACAGATTGTCTAATTTTATTCTACCTTTTATATGGTCTAATTTTAGACAGGACGTGCAGCTGTTGCGCACAGCGCGTAGCCTGCGCTGCACCAACGTTCTTTTGTGGATCCCCGTAACTCCCTCATTTGCATATTTGAATAGCAAATCAATTGTGTGTCTAGCGCAGTTTTGCGCGGAAGGATACGCCGGTCAATCGTAATTACGCCGGTCCAAAAAAAGTAGATTTCTTGCGTATCTCATTTTGGGGATGCGGTGCATCGAAACGCATGCGCAAATTTAGACTTACGCCGCGCATCTCCTGTAACGCCGGCGTAATGGCTCTGTGAATCTGGCCCATTGTTTGTAATAAAGTTCTTGGATCTTCTGACCACTACATAGACCTTCTTTTCAAAAGGCCTTTATATTAGAATACCCTTATTATAAACCACTTAGTAACAAAATAATTTTAAGCAGCATAATCACAAATCATATTACAAAAAAGTATTACCTTGTTCTGGAATACCGGTACATTCCATTTCTAGTAACTTTTTGACACTGCAGTAAATATCTTCTGAGCAAGTGCAAGCTTTAAACTCTGGATATCTCTCCGTGAAATAGGATATGGTTGATCTACAGTTCATTAGATTTCTAAGTTGGCAATCAATGCCTGAGATAAAAGAATTTGGCAGCATTAAGCACAAAGTAGTAGCATAAAACATACAAACATTAAAGTGATATAAAAGGCATTGAAAAATAAAATAACAAATGTGATACTTACCTGCTCTGTGCAGAAATTTTGCACAGGGCAGCCCGATCCTTCTCTTCTCGGGTCCTCCTCTGGTGATCCTTGACCCTCCCTCCTGCCTAGTGCCCCCAGAGCAAGAAGCTCACTCCTGAGCTGCTGCTCTGTGTCCATTCACACATCCTCCTCATTGTCTCACTTGCTGTGATTGACAGCAGTGGGAAACAATGACCCCTGCTGCTGTCACAGCCAATGAAAAGGATGGATCTCAGGTAAGTATTAGGGGGACTGGGGGATGGCTGAACAGAGAAGGTTTTTTACCTTCATGCATAGACTGCATGAAGGCAAAAAACCTTCATCCTTTAGAACCACTTCAAAGTATAAGAATATACATTTTTAGTACCCAGGCTCATGTTCTGTTTTCCCAAATAATAAATACAAATAAAATCTAGCATTTTTCAGTGCCATATTTTCTCTTAAATGAAGGGCAGGGCTGTAGAGCTAGTATATATTTAGCAGAACATTACCATAAAGATAAGCCTTAAACTTACTTGGCAATGGAGGTATAATGTTTTGTTGGGGACTTTAAAATAGATACGATACAGAGTAACCCCTTATGTGTTCTGAATGTAAAGCCATCTGGTTTGACATTAGCAACATGCATTCTATGTCAAATCAAAGTATGACACTTTTCCCATTTACTGAATTATCTTCAGACAAGTAATAATAAAGCTGGCATACTTTGATTCACAAATAGACTATAAGATGGCAAGGTTGTCAGTTTTGAATTATACACACTACAATTGCTGGAATGTGATAAGAAGAACATCATTTAAAAAAAGAAGAACTATCAGTAATGTAGTCTCTATCGGCATGTAGTGATTACTATAATGTTAGTTAAGGTAGCACAGATATTTCAGAAACTCTGATATCTTTCAAGTAATTCATTACTTTAAGACCCACCAGTACAGTTCGGGTTCGTACTGGACTTTAGTTTTTTTTTGACCCGGACCCGAACAATTTGCTGTAAGTTCGAGTTCGGGTTCGGTGTTCGGGTATGTAACGGCGCGCTGCAGGCAGCCATTTAGCATTTGTTTTACTTGTGTGACCCTAGAAGTCATCACAGCCATGGCTACTAATGGCATGGCTGTGATTAGCCAGTGTAGCATGTGACCAAGCATGTGACCAAGCCCCTATATAAGCTAGAGGCACACAGCACAGCTCATCACTCTGCTTTAGCTAGGGTAGGGAAAGGCTGCTGCTGCTGCTCTTCTCAGGGACAGATTTAGATAGGATTGTGCTGCTTTAGAAATCGAATTACAATACTCAGCGATCTACATAGCATTAGCTACTGTAGGGAAAGGTTCCTGATGTTCTTATAGGGGGAATTAGATAGGAGTCTGTCCTACTTCACACATATAAACTGCAGCTGCACTGCATATTTTCCTGTCAGATAATCTGCATTAGATAATTTAGGGTGAAGGTTCCTGATGTTCTTATAGGCAGAGAAATATATAGGAGCCAGTTCTACTCCACAAACCTAATTGCAGCTGCATTGCATATGTTCCTGTCAGATAATCTGCATTAGATAATTTAGGGTGAAGGTTCCTGATGTTCTTATAGGCAGAGAAATATATAGGAGTCAGTCCTACTTCACAAACCTAATTTCAGCTGTTACTGTCAATATGTTACTGTAAGATACACACTGTATCCTGCATATCTGTAGTTGTGAGATAAACACTTTAGCTAGTGTTCCTCTATTGTTGTATTAAAAAACCACCCATTTAGGGCAAGATCCTACATTTGAGAAATATGAGGAGAACGTCAAATAAGGGGCGTGGCCGCGGTCGTGGTGCTGCTAGTGGAGCTCCTGTTGCAGGGAGAGGATGTGGTTGATCTGTGCCAGCTACACGCACAAGTGAAACACCTTTCTCAGGTGTGCGTAGGCGACATACCCTGCAGCGGTATTTTGTGGGGCCTAATCCGGCTCTACGAATGTTGAGGCCAGGAGCAGAACAGGCGTTAGTAGATTGGGTTGCTGACAGTGCCTCCAGTTCCTTCACATTGTATCCCAACCAGTCTTGTGCTGAAAGATCGGAGTTGGCACCTGCAGCCGATGACCATTAGTCTTTCACCTCACCCCCTTGCAAATTAGCCAAGCAGTCTGAGCCCCAAATCATGCAGCAGTCTCTTCTGCTTTTTGATGTCTCTGTTAGCATGTTTTCCCAGGGCCATTCTCCTAGCCCTGCCCCAGAAGTAGAAGAGATTGTGTGCACCGATGCCCAACCACTTATGTTTCAAGATGAGTACATGGGGGACCATCACAGCACGTCTCGGATGATGAAGAAACACAGTTGCCAACTGCTGCTGCTTTTCGCAATTGTGCCTTACACAAGTAGGGCAGTGGTGAAGACTGGGTGGAAGATGATGTGGTGGACGATGAGGTCCTCGACCCCACATGGAATCATCCTCATGCAGGTGACCCATCTAGTTCGGAGGAAGAGGCAGTGGTCGCACAGAGCCACCAGCACAGCAGAAGAGGGAGCAGGGTGCCAAAGCAGAGCGTCCTTCACCTAGACAGTACGCCTGCTACTGCCCAACGCAGCAAGGGACCGAGCACACCAAACACAGGTCCAAGGAACTCCCTAGCATGGCAGTTCTTCAAACAATGTGCTGATGACAAGACACAAGTGTTTTGCACGCTGTGCAATCAGAGCCTGAGTTGAGGCATAAACGTTCTCAACCTGAGCATAACCTGCATGACCAGGCATCTAAGTGCAAAGCACGAGCTGCAGTGGAGTAGACACCTCAAAAACCAAGAAAGGTCTCTTGCTCCTCTTGCTTCCTCTTCTGCTTCAGTCTCTGGCCTCTCGGCCTCTTCATCCACCTCTGTAGTGACAGTGCCACCTGCCACCCCACAATTAGAGGACCGGCAAACAACACTACCACCTGGGTCACCAAACATCTCCACAATGTCCCATGGAAGCGTTCAGCTCTCTATCTTCCAAACACTGGATCGTAAGAGGAAGTACCCCCCTACCCACCCGCGATCCCTGGCCCTGAATGTCAGCATTTCCAAATTCCTGGCCTTTGAAATGCTGTCATTTCGTCTGGTGGAGACGCAGAGTTTTAATAGCCTGATGGCATTGGCTGTCCCACAGTACGTCATGCCCAGCCGCCACTACATTTCCAGGCGAGCCATCCCTTCCCTGCACAACCAAGTAGGGGACAAAATCAGGTGTGCACTGTGCAATGCCATCTGTGCCAAGGGCCACCTAACTACGGATACGTGGACCAGTAAGCACGGTCAGGGACGTTATATCTCCCTAACAGCGCACTGGGTAAATGCAGTGGCGGCTGGGCCTGAGGTGGATAGCAGTTTGGCGCATGTCCTTCCACCACCGAGGATTGCAGGGAGCTTCAGTTTGCCTCCTGTTGCTAACTCCTCCTACTCCGCTTCCTCATCCTCTACCGCCTCCTCATCCGGTCAGCGTAACACATTCACCACCAACTTCAGCACAGCCATGGGTAAATGCCAGCAGGCAGTTTTCAAACTTTCCTGTTTGGGGGAAGAACCCCACACCGCGCAGGAGTTGTGGAGGGACATGGAACAACAGACCGATGAGTGGTTGGCATCAGTGAGCCCCAAGCCGGGCCTGGTGGTGTGCGATAACGGGCAAAATCTCATAGCAGCTCTGGGCCTAGCTGGTTTGACGCATGTGCTGAATTTGGTGGTGCAGAAGTTCCTTAAAACTTACCCCAATATGCCACAGCTGCTGCAGAAAGTGCGGGCCATCTGTGCGCACTTTCGGCGTTCTCACCCTGCTGCTCGCCTGGCAGCGCTGCAGCGTAACTTCCCGCTCACCGCCTCATATGTGACGTGCCCAAAAGGTGGAACTCCAACTTGCACATGCTGGCCAGACTGTGCGAGTAGCAGCAGGCGATAGTGGAGTTTCAGCTGCAGCACATACGCGTGAGTCGCTCTGCGTAACAGAACCACTTCACCACCAATAACTGGGCCTCCATGCGACACCTGTGTGCCTTGTTGCGCTGTTTCGAGTACTCCACTAACATGGCCAGTGTCAATGACGCCGTTCTCAGCGTGACTATCCTAGTTCTATGCCTCCTTGAAAAAACGCTTTGGGCGATGATGGAAGACGATGTGGCACAGGAGGAGGAGGAGGAGGAGGAATCGGGATTATTTCCAAGGCTTTCAGGGCAGTCATTCACAAATGGCTCTAAGGGTGGGTTCCTGCACCAACAAAGGCCAGGTACACAATTGTCCAGCAAGGGCACAGTTCTGGAGGATGACGAGGTGGAGGATGAGGAGAAAGAGATGGAGGAGGAGGAGGAACCATGTTCACAGCAGGGTGGCACCCAAACCAGATCATGGCCATCACTGGTGCGTGGCTAGGGGGATACAGAGGACACAGATGATGCACCTCCCACAGAGGACAGCTTTTCCTTGCCTCTGGGCAGCCTGGCCCACATGAGCCATTACATGCTGCAGTGTCTCCGCAACGACCAGCGTGTTTCGCACATTTTAACAGGTGCTGATTACTGGGTGGCCACGCTGCTGGATCCCCATCACAAGGACAATGTACCATTGTTAATTCCCTCACTGGAGCGTGATCGCAAGATGCGTGAGTAAAAGCGCACGCTGGTAGACGCGCTGCTGGTGGAATTCCCACCTGACAGCGAGGGCAGAGTGGAAGCACAAGGCGAAGGCAGAGGAGGAGGAAGAGGTCGCCAACGCAGCCGGGGCACCGTCAGCACATCAGAAGGCAGGGTTAGCATGGCCGAAAAGTGGAAAAGCTTTGTCAGCATGCCACAACAAACAGCACCGCCAGCTGATATGGAACGTTTTAGCAGGAGGCAGAATTTCAGCAACATGGTGGAGCAGTATGTGTGCACACGCCTACACGTACTGAATGACGGGTCTGCCCCCTTAAACTTCTGGGTTTTTCAAATCGGGCACATGGCCTGAGCTTGCTCTTTACGCCTTGGAGGTGCTGGCCTGCCCTGCAGCCAGTGTAATATCTGAACGTGTATTTAGCACAGCAGGGGGCGTTATCACAGACAAGTGCAGCCGCCTGTCCAGAGCCAATGTGGACAAGCTCACGTTCATTAAAATGAACCAGGCATGGATCCCACAGGACTTGTCCGTACCCTGTGCAGAATAGACATGTATACCGGCCTTACCCAGCCATTCTTGTATTTCTGATCTTTCTAGGGTTGCCACCTCATCCCTTTAAAAGCGAAAACATATTAATTACTCAGGTTCTCTGGCTGATTAAGGTGCTAATTAAACTCACTTGGTGCCTTATCGACATTAAATTAGCCCCAGAACCTGTGTAATTACTATGTGTTCGGGTTTAATAGGATTAGGTGGCAACCCTAGATCTTTCTCACTCTTTTGGGGTGTACCCTAAATTAAAAAATAAATAAATTAAAAACAAAAACCTGTGTTGGCTACCTCGTCCTCCTCCACCACCGCTTCAACCTACACCGCCACATCCAACGTCACCTCAAACCTCCTACTCCATATGGACCTTGTGCTCCTAGATCAAATTTTTTTTACTTTTTATTTTTATTTTTTTTATGTTATTTTAAGTTATTTCCCTATCCACATTTATTTCCAGAGTACTTGCCGGCAATTTGCTGCCATTTGCAGCCCTCTAGCCCTTTCCCTTAGTCTTTTAGAGACATTTTAGTAGTCAAAAGTCTGGGTCCCCATTGACTTCAATAAGGTTCGGGTTCAGGGTCAAGTTTGGGTCAAGTTCAGCTCCTGAACCTGGACTTTTTTTCGAACCCGTCTAACCCGAACATCCAGGTGTCCGCTCAACTCTACCCACCAGTCCTTCATGTAAGTTTTAGAATTGCTACAATCAGATGTGAAGCTGGCTTAATATCACTTATTACACAAGAAGGAATATGGCAGGCAAAGGCTAAAGTGTAGGAAGACCTTATGACCAACGTAATTACCAACTGAGCGAGTTTTGTTTTAGTTTTGTTTCAGTCTAACTTAATAGTACTGATCTACTCATCTGTAGCACCCTCCTACTTAGGTTGCTAGAATGTTAGGTAAATCTAGTTCTTTTTGGCTCCTCTGTAATCAGTGGAGCAGTTGTTGATTGCTTTGGGCTGTTCTGGTTCTCATAGGCTGCAGGTTTAATTGTTTCCCCCCTGTATTCTAGAGGATTCTAGTTTTATAGTGGGCTGGAAAGTCAAATGAGCAATCTGAATATTTATGGTACTGAAGAGTTCATAAATAGTCTGAGAGCATGGGAAAGAGTCCTTGGTATAATCTTGCAGGGGGAGTTTCCAGCCTGAGGGGTTCTGCCCTGAGAAAAGTGTGTGGGCCGCTTAGGCTCAATAGGAAGGGGGTATGTGAACAGTGTATCGGCAACTTTTGCTAGAGTGCTGACAGGGGGTGGCGCCTGTCCTGGCTCCTGCAAAGGTTCAAGAAAGGAAGGGTGGCCCCTTGAATTCTCACATCTATGGTGTCCTGCTGCAATGAATGAAGTGGCAACCTCAGCCTGGACTCCGACCAGGCCACACTCCCAACTTGTTTCACTCTCTCTGCCCCTGGAGCTTAGTCATGGGGAGAAAGCTACAGAAAGCTGGCGTTTGCTGCATTGTCTTTGAGGTCCCAGCTGTGTTAGGGTGGACCTCAGGAGCTGTGGCCTCAGCCGAAGTGGAAGGGAGTGTTGAGAGTGATGGGCGTGTTTCGGTTTGGTCAGACGAAAAAACAGACAGAACACAAGACAAACCATAAAACAAATATACAAAATAGGGGATATATTTATGTCATTTTTATTATTATTATTTTACTAGTAATGGTGATCTGCAATTTTTATCAGGATTGTGATATTGCGGCGCACAGATCGGGCACTTTTGACACATTTTTGGGACCATTGACAATTATATAGTGATTAGTGCTATACAAATGCATTAATTACTGTATAAATGTCACTGGCAGGGAAGGGGTTAACACTAGGGGGCAATTAAGTGTTTAACTGTGTTCCCTAGGCGTGTTCTAACTGTGGAGGGTATGTGACTGACTAGGGGAGTCAGTCACACAAATATGAACACACAATCTGTCTCCTCTCCCCTAAGGCCTCATACACACAATCTGCTAGACCGTTTCAGCAGACAGATTTGATCGTGTGTACGGGCTAACAGACGGATTTGGCCACCCGACAGATTTCAAAGCATGCTTTGAAATCTGTCGGCTGGGAACCCGTCCGCCCGACATGTCTGCTGGTTAGTATGCTAACCAGCAGACATGTCTTCTCGCACACGCGCCGAATGATTTCGATGCATGCGCGGAAGTGTTTTACTTCCTGGTGCGGTGACGTGGCGGCATCAACGTCACCGCCACGTCACTGACACGTCAGCGCGCTGTCTGCTGGCGGGGATTTTGTTTTGCTCGTGTGTACACGCGAGCAAACCAAAATCCCAGCAGACAGATTTGTTCAAATCTGTCGGACAGACAGATTTGAACAAATCTGTCTGCTCGTGTGTTTAAAACTGTGGCGGCTGGTCGGGAACTGGTTAATAATAAGCACCTGCTTTCTACAGTATAATTGGTTAATCATTTACTTGACTCTAATACCACAAAATCTCTAACTTTGTGCAAGTGTATTTGATGCTACTTTTAAAGGGTAATCACACCAAATATTGATTTGATTTAAAAAAAAAAAATTCTGATCACTTACTTTGCATTTTGTAATCAGATGAAAATAAACATTTAGTACATATATTTTAACTTTCTAACTTTATAGCATTTCTTCATACCTGCCTAAAACTTTTGCTCATTACTGTACATAAAGGGTTTCCTTAACCACTTCCCACCTGCCATATAGCAATATGATGTGCGCAAAGTGGTTTTGTTGTCCTGACCAGATGTCATATGACGTGATTAGGATATCAAGCCAGTGCGTGCCCCCGGGGGATGGATGGCTAAACATGATGTAAACAGGAATAGCCGTGTATGGACAGACACGAGTAGAGGAGAGCCAATCGGCGGCTCTCCTGACAGGGGAGGTCTGTGATGATTATCTGGGGCGCCTATCAGTACCCACTAGTGCCACCTATGAGTGCCCATCAGTGCTGCATATCAAGGCCCATCAGTGCCCAGCATCAATGCCCATCAGTGCCACATCATTGGTGCCACCTCATCAGTGCCCCATCATCGGTGCCACCTCATCAGTGCCCGTCAGTGCAGCCATATCAGTGCCCATCAGTGATGGAGAAAACGTACTTATTTACAAAATTGTATAACAGAAACAAAGAAAAATATAAACAAACTCAGAGATGATCAAATACAGACAAAATAAAGCTCTATTTGTGGAAACAAAAAGGTAAAAAAAATAATTAGGTACAGTGTACCATGACTGCGTAATTGTCATTTAAAAATCGACAGCGCTGAAAGCTAAACATTTTCTTGGGCAGGAAGGGGGGAAGTGCCTGGTATTGAAGTGGTTAAAATATCTATTATCTAGGTGCACAAACATTTCATTGCATAGTGAGCCAGTCGATTTCAGCCATTTTATTCATTCAAATAGACACCATATTGTAACAGAAGTCATAACAGCAACATGCATGGCAACAACTTCTGTTAAACATGGACGGTTACAAGTTGATCAAAATTTGGCTGGTCCCTGCTGAACCATGTTTTTCTGTCATAGATTTTTCAACTTGCCAAATGGGCCCCCGGTAGTGAATTTAGGTCACTCTGAGACTATGGAAACATAATAATTGACAATAAGAGAAGACATATTTGCCAAAGAACCAGTAATTAGTTTTCAATGACAAAAAAAGTAGATAGTGTCAGTAAACAGTGACATACAGGTGTTAGTATAGAAATGTCTTAGCTAGGCCTTGATGTCCAAATGTACTTTTGCATAGCGATTTCTTCAGGTCATTGTTTCAAAATGTATATCAAGTCATTCCAGTTTCACAGGGTTCAAATGTGGTGCTTTAATGGAATTGATATGAGAGAAATCTGCTCAGTAATGTGAAATAGTTGGAGGGATGTTCCAAAGATTTTACAGACTACTCACCAGTTGCTCATCGTTGCTCATAAAGATGACCATTGATGATTTTTTTTTTTTTTTTTTCAGCAAACAGGCTTAAAGAAATGAAAAAACAAACAAACAGATTCCACTGTTCACTTCATTTGTTTGGATTGAGGAATCTGTTTGTTTTTCATTTCTTTAATCCCCCACTGGGACATTGTGGCTCTCACTGCTGTCAGAATACGCTACATCATCAATCAAATGCTTCTGTGAAATAGGGACAGTCACGCACTGATCAGAATATATGATCAGTCTGTGGCCAGCTTTACTATGACAAAATGTATAAATATTCTACATTGTATATTTCTGCGTCCCCTTTTGGTGTACATTAACATTTTAACCTTTGACACACTGCCACAATAAATATTTTTTCAGAACTTTATTGCACATATATTTATTTAATCATAAACTGATTTTTCTTTCTCGTACATCACGGGACACAGAGCGGCATATTCATTACTATATGGGTTATATGGAGTACCTTCAGGTGTGGACACTGGCAATCTCAAACAGGAAGTCCCCTCCCTATATAACCCCCTCCCCTAGAGGGAGTCCCTCAGTTTTTTCGCCAGTGTCTTAGGTGTTGGTCACGGAATAGCTTTGCTCCACATCCTTGGGATTAAGGGCGGGCTAACCGGATCTGTCCAAGGAGCCTCAGTGCCAAAGTGGACAGTACCCGGGCCCCAAACCGTGGGGTTTTGCCTATAATGCTCCTCTTTGGAGGGCTGGACCCTGGGCCCAGGACTTGGAGTTCGTAAAGACCATAAGTTCCTGTTTGCCAGGGTGCTATATAGGTCCAGGACAGTGGGTACCTTCCAGGACCCCAGGGCCTGAAGGTCTACTACGCTACCCACGGAGATGGGAGAAGATTGGACCGTTTTGCTAGGCAAACGTCCTGCAGCATGGAGCAGGTAAGAGGGGAGCCTGCGGGACTTGGTTCGACAGCAGGCTCTCCAGGGAGACCTTAAAGGGGGGTAGCCTAAGTATGCTCTGCATTGGCAGCCTTGCTCACTATGTCTGAGAAGACAGGATGATCTCATTTCCCCCATCACTGGGTCCCCCTGTCTAAGAAACGTTGAGTTTGCTAGCTACCTGCTGCTTTCTTCCCAGGGCTAGTAAGGATCCCTATGTGGCCTTTTGGAGAGTCCTACCTGGCTGGGGGTTTGATTCTGCCGCCTGAAGCTGCAGTGCTGGGTCTCCAGCAGCGCGGCTCCTCCATGTGCTTCCTTCTCCGGCATACGCGCGCGTGCGCGCGCACGTCTTATAGACGTTTTCGCGCCGTTCGGAGGGGAGGGCGGGGGGGGGCGTGCCTGCAGCGTCATCAGGGGCGCGCCTTATTTGCTGTTATAACAGCAGGCTATGGTCATTGCTCAGTCTGAGGCTGATCTGGAAGGGAGAGGACGCAGAGCAGCAGAACAGTGACTCCCGGTGGCGGAAGAGGGGTAGTACATGCTGGACTTTGTTCCTATGCTTTTGTGTTAAGCCAAAAAATCCCCTTTGGCAACAGGTTGGAGGCTGGCAAACTAAATTTGGGGCGACGCTGTATGTTTTAAAAAAAAAAAAAAAGTTATATATTATAACAAAAAAAAAAAAAGAAAAAAGAACATACGGGGCCCCATCGGTTTTTAGGCATTAGTGATCTATTGTCCCCTAAACCCTAGTTTTGTACTCCTGGCCACTACAGTCTGTTGTTGTAGGCGGAGTCCCTCGATTTTGTATTATGGCTTCCAAAGGTTCGGGATCAAAAGGTACAAAAAAGACCAAAAAACAAAGGGTTTCCCCCTCTAAATTCTGACGATATGCCGATACTTTCCCCGCAGCTTATTCCCATGAAGGTCGCCTTGGATGAGCCATTGGGGGGGTCTGGTGCTGAGGCTGGCCCAGATCAGCCCAGCCCTGTGTTTATCACAGAGGAGATGCTAGCCGTCTCCCTAGGGGGGCTAGAAAAAAGATTAGCAGCGATGATCGCTAGCTCTATTCCTGGCAAGAAACGGGCTAGATCCCCATCGCCAAAAGGTGTATCCTCAGATGCTGAAATTCTCTCTCCGGAGGAATTGGAATCGCAGGTGGATCAACTAGACCGGAACCAAGAGGGTTCAGGGATTGAGGAATCTACCTCTGAGGAACCATTTTCAGACTCCCAGACAGAGAGACTGTGGGTACAGTCTTTGACGGACATGGTCCGCTCGGCATTTAATTTACCATTACCAGAGCCTCAGGTTCCGGCGGTATCCTCTCTGGGCTCTTTGAAAGCTCCTTTGAGCAACGCGGTTTTTCCGGTCCATCCTCTGTTGGAGGAATTAATCTTTCAGGATTGGGTACGACCGGACAGGATTTTTCTGCCGCCTAAGAGATTTTCGGTCATTTACCCTATGGAGGAAAAATTCTCGAAGAGGTGGAAGCTCCCAGTGGTGGATGCAGCCATCTCATGTGTGAATAAATCACTAACTTGCCCGGTGGAAAACATACAAATGTTTAAAGATCCGGTTGATAAACGGTTAGAGACACTTTTAAAGGCATCCTTTGCTACGGCAGGAGCAGTGGTACAGCCAGCTGTGGCTGCAATTGGAGTTTGTCAGGCGTTAAAGGACCAGACAAAACAAATGCTAAAAGACATGCCTACCCAACAGGCAGAAGAGTTTTCTGACATTCCCAGAGCTCTGTGTTTTGCGGTAGATGCTATAAAGGATTCCATCCAGCAGGCCTCTCGTTTATCACTATTTTTGGTGCACATGAGAAGGCTCTTATGGTTGGAGGACGACTCTTCGGAGAGGATCTGGATAAATACATTCAGACTATTTCAAGTGGCAAAAGTACCCTTTTACCAGTCAAAAAGAGATTCCGGGGTCCTACATTTAAAAGGCAGCTCTCTCCTGTCTCAGGGCCCCCAAATTCCAGGCAGTATCGACGGCCGCCTGCGCGATCAAACTTTAACAATAAATCCTGGAGGCCCCTGGAGGTAAGAGGCCATGGTATTGCAAGCCGACAAAGCCAGCCCCTAAGTCTGCCTTATGAAGGGGCGCCCCCACTCTCGCGGGTGGGGGAAGGCTTTGTTTCTTCTCAGAAGTTTGGGAAGCCAAGATCCCCGACAAATGGGTCCGGGCGTCTGTAACCACAGGCTACAGACTGGAGTTTCTAAAGTTTCCTCCGCCTCATTTTCAAGAGTCAAGGCTACCAAAAGATCCAGCAAAGAAGGCCTCGATGCTGGCAGCTTTGGATCACCTGCTTTGCCAGGGCGTGATAATAGAGGTACCAGCCCAAGAGCAGGGGCTAGGTTTCTATTCCAATCTCTTTGTCATACCAAAGCCCAACGGCGATGTCAGGCCAATCTTGGACCTAAAGAGTTTAAATGTTTACCTAAGGGTTCGTTCCTTCCGGATGGAATCCGTCCGGTCAGCAGTCGCCACGCTCCAGAGGGACGACTTTCTGGCTTCCATAGACATAAAGGATGCTTACCTTCATGTACCAATCTTTCAGCCGCATCAAAGATTTTTTCGCTTCGCAGTGGGGCAGCGACACTTCCAATTCAGGGCGCTCCCCTTCGGGCTGGCCACGGCCCCCCTGGTATTCACGAAGATCCTAGCCCCAGTTCTGGCCAATCTAAGGATCCAAGGGGTCACAGTCCTAGCATACTTGGATGACGTTTTAATCATAGATCACTCACGGCCGTGTCTGGAACAGGCAGTAAACCTCACGGTTCAGTACCTCGAGAGGTTCGGCTGGGTCCTAAACCGGGAAAAATCAGCGTTTCATCCTACAAAGCAGTTGGAATACCTCGGCATGAGGTTAGACACAGAACAGCAAAGGGTGTTCCTGCCCCTTGTAAAGGTCGAGGCTATCAAGGGGTTGGTTCAGTTGGTTCTAAGCAAGAAAAAAACAACTATTCGCCTGTGTATGCGATTACTAGGCAAGCTAGTGGCCACGTTCGAGGCAGTACCATACGCTCAGATCCACACTCGCGTCCTACAGGCAGCCATTCTAGCAGCCTGGAGCAAGAGAGCACATGCCTTGGAGTCCCCTTTGACGCTATCATCAAAGGTCCGACAAAGCCTGGCCTGGTGGTTAAACCCTCAGAATCTTCTAAAGGGAAGGTCCTTCAGCCCCGTTGTCTGGAAGGTAGTTACCACAGACGCCAGCCTGGCAGGCTGGGGGGCGGTCTTGGAGGGGTTCACTCGCCAGGGAACTTGGGCGGAAGCGGAGAGGCAGCTACCCATCAATGTCTTGGAGATCAGAGCTGCTCGCCTAGCCCTCCTGGCATGGACTTCCAGATTACAGGGGTCCCCGGTGAGAATCCAGTCAGACAATGCCACAGCGGTGGCATACATAAACCACCAAGGGGGAACCAGGAGTCAGGTTGCTCAGAGGGAGGTGAGCTTGATTTTTCAGTGGGCAGAGGTTTATGTACCCTGCATTTCGGCGATATTCATTCCTGGAGTGGACAACCTGCAGGCAGACTTCTTAAGTCGCCAGATTCTGTCGCCGGGGGAGTGGTCTCTGCATCCCCAGGTCTTTCAGACAATCTGCCAGAAGTGGGGAATGCCAGACATAGATATAATGGCATCCAGGTTCAACAAGAAACTAGACAGGTTCGTGTCTCGAGCGAGGGACCCTATGGCCTGCGGAACCGATGCGTTGGTTTGCCCTTGGCATCAATTCAAACTTCTATATGCATTCCCTCCGCTACAGTTACTTCCTCGCCTGTTGCGCAGGATCAGAGTGGAGCACAAGCCAGTCATTCTAGTAGCTCCAGCTTGGCCCCGGAGGACATGGTACTCACTAGTCCTGAAGATGGCAGTGGGAGACCCTTGGACTCTTCCTCTACGACCAGACCTTCTCTCACAAGGCCCGATCCTCCACCCTACATTACAGCGTCTAAATTTGACGGCCTGGAGGCTAAATCCCTGATTCTCAGGGGTAGAGGTCTGTCTAGGCAGGTAATTCCTACCCTGATTAGGGCTAGAAAGCCGGCCTCCAGGGTGATTTATTACAGGGTGTGGAGGACTTACGTAGGCTGGTGTGAATCCAAAAGATGGAATTCCCGCAAATATACCATTGATAGGGTGTTAAGTTTTCTCCAGCTAGGAGTGGATAAAGGCCTGGCATTAAGCACAATCAAGGGACAGATTTCAGCTCTGTCAGTGTGGTTTCAGAGGCCGCTGGCCACCCACTCGCTGGTAAAAACCTTCATACAGGGGGTCTTGCGTATTAATCCTCCTGTCAAGTCACCAATTTGTCCATGGGACTTAAATCTTGTCCTGTCCACTCTACAGAAACAACCCTTTGAGCCGTTGGCTGAGATTCCTTTAGTTTTACTGACAAGAAAGTTGGTATTCTTGGTCGCCATAGTTTCGGCTAGGAGAGTGTCAGAGTTGGCAGCCTTATCGTGTAAGGAACCATATCTCATTCTACATAAGGACAGGGCAGTTCTCCGGCCTCATCCTTCCTTTCTACCAAAGGTTATATCCAATTTTCACTTGAACCAGGATTTGGTACTTCCATCCTTCTTTCCGAAACCCACATCTAGAAAGGAGGGGTTGCTGCATACCTTAGATATTGTCCGGGCCATGAAGGCCTATCTTAAAGCTACAGAAAAGATCCGGAAAACAGAGGTGTTGTTCGTTTTACCAGATGGCCCCAAGAAGGGGCAAGCAGCTGCAAAATCCACCATCTCGAGATGGATTAGACAATTAATCATTCAGGCCTATGGTTTGAAGAGGTTGCCTCCTCCTTTGTCGGTAAAAGCCCATTCTACCAGGGCCATGGGCGCCTCCTGGGCAGCACACCATCAGATCTCTATGGCTCAGATATGCAAGGCGGCGACGTGGTCATCAGTCCACACGTTTACAAGGTTTTATCAACTAGACGTGAGAAGGAATGCGGATTCAGCCTTTGGGCAGGCAGTACTACAGGCTGCGGTTTAAGATCCTCGGGATCAGGGGCACCCTTGGTTGTAAAAGAAAAAAAAAGAAGAAAAATTTCAAAATTATTTCTTGACTAAGTTGGATTTATTATTATTATTTGAGTATACCTCTAAATTGAATCCCTTTTGAGAAGATGTCTCCCTCCCCTCATTAAAGCATTGCTTTCGGACATCCCATATAGTAATGAATATGCCGCTCTGTGTCCCGTGATGTATGAGAAAGAAAAAGGGATTTTTTAATACAGCTTACCTGTAAAATCCTTTTCTTGGAGTACATCACGGGACACAGAGCTCCCACCCCTCTTATGGGAACATGTTTTGGGAGGCATACTGCTTGCTACAAAACTGAGGGACTCCCTCTAGGGGAGGGGGTTATATAGGGAGGGGACTTCCTGTTTGAGATTGCCAGTGTCCACACCTGAAGGTACTCCATATAACCCATATAGTAATGAATATGCCGCTCTGTGTCCCGTGATGTACTCCAAGAAAAGGATTTTACAGGTAAGCTGTATTAAAAAAATCCCTTTATATGCTTGTATTAAGCTGTATCAGTATATCTCTGTATACATCAAGAACGTAAATACTCTACGTATCAAGAGATTTAAAGATAATGATCATTTTCCCATTAATACTTGGGCGAAGCACCATTTCTGTTAACTTCACATTTATATATTTAAATCTTCAAATATTCATATGTTTCTGATCCTATTACCTTTAATATCAGAATAAATAATACTTTTGGCTAAGAACCAATAGTATTTCCCCATGACAAACAGCTGAATAAATATTAAAAGCAAACACTAAATAGTGATAAAAAAAAGGACTGATGTTTGTGTTGGAGAATAAAACCAACAAAGACTCTCTGTACAATGTACATTTACAATGCAACTTGCACATGTTTTTTTTTTTTTTTTGTCATGCATTTGAAATAAAAAACAAAATACCACATCTACAACTGATGCTAGGGTCATCTAACAAATTAAAGACACTTCTATATTAATGGTTAAGGTCAATTATTACATTTACTAATAATTTAATGTTTGAAATGAAAATAGTTTATGGCTTGGATGTATACAGCTAAAAGTCTTTACATAGTATATAACAATTGCTTAAACTTCCATCAAAAGGTAACTTCAGAACACTGTACATCAGAAAAACATATATACAGTATATATAGTAAAACACAATACCAGGTTAATTTATATTTAAATGGTCAAGTATAATAAAGTTGGTTCATGTATTTAGTAATTGTAAATATATACTAAAAGTGTAGCTGTTTTTAACAGAATATAATTTGCTTTCCATTTTTTTCCCCAGTTTACAGATTGCAGTGGTTCAGAGTATGTAATATACTACACAGCATTCAGCATGCAGCAGTCCAGTTTCTGCACTGTTAAATAAAATATATAAACAGGCAACAAGCGGATACATTGATAACAAAGACAAACAATTACGAGACAATTGCCACCCACAGTAGAGAGTAGATGAATAAGTACCTTCATGACATAATCACCAGGTAATATTTTGATTAAAACTGTAGTTTTAAAATCAAATAAATCAAAACAGCTTTTCCGATTGCATTAAAAGTTTAGATGAGATTTTAGTGAACAGATCTAGACCTGCTTTAAAACCACCCTAAAGATGTTGTAAAGGCTCATGTTTTTTTTTTTTTTTTTTTACATTCAGGCATTCTGTGATGAGTGGCCTCCAATCCCAAAGGATGCCTATCATGGAGAAAACACATTGGGTGGAACTAGAGTGTGATGTCATCATGTATGGTTGGTCCCACGACCATGCTTCTGGTCTTTTACATGACATTTCTGTGAAAGAGCTCTCAGTGGTTGTCAAAAACTTACACACCCTTTAGCCCTGACATACTCTTACTAAAAACATTTTTACAAATTCTGGCTCCTTTTTTGATTGGTCTCTATTGATCTCTTCTTAAAGGGGACATCCCTCATTCCCAATTTATGCATTCTTGTATCACAGTAATCCAGAAACCTGGAGAAAAAAAAACAGCCTCCCTTACCAATTATAGGCTCATAGCCTTGTTTAAAGTTTTTCTAAGCCCACAACAGTAAAATCTGTAAAGTCTGTATATGCTGCATAGCATGCCTGTTATACTCACTGTGGAACTTAAGGCGTAATCCTCTGCAATGTGTAAAAAGGCTGTTTTATCCTGTATGCATAGATCCTTCCCTGCTGCACTGTCTATCTTCGGAAAGCCAGCTAACACAGGAAAGTAGCCAGCCTGCACATGCTCAGTTGTGTCTGGCAATATTTTAATGTAAAAAGAAGATTTATAAGCTGTGGGCACTGTGGAGGAGGGGGGGGGGCGGGGGTGGGAGGTGAACTATTTTCATACTACTGGGTTTAGTAACACTTTAAGTCTGATTATAAAATCTATACAACGGTATTGGCCAATAGATTATCACAACTGCTCCCTTAACCCATACATAAGGACCAAGTAGCTTTAGTTCCTACAAGACAGGCGATGATAACCCTAGACGGAAAAGAGACTTAGTTGAGGTGCTCAATAGAACTGAGACTCCTGCTTTGTTATTGAGATTTGATGCTCAAAAGATCTTTGATAGATTGGGATGGCCTTATATGTTCTTAACACTGGCTCGCTTTGGCTTTAGAGATCCTTTTTTTTTTTAATGCCATAAGGCCTTATACTCTTCCCCTTCACCCCAGGATAAACTGTCTTCTGGTTTACCACACATTTTCCAGTAATTGTACTCAGCAAGGATGTCCATTGTAACGCTTATTATTTATCTTATGCTTAGAATCTCTTGCTGAGGTCATACAATTGACCATAGATATCCATGTTGTCTACTTTTAGTTCTCTGTCAGGTTATACAACTAACACTAGCAAGACAGAAGCATTGCCCATACATACCTCATGTACTAATTTCCTCTCTAAAGCCGAACTATCCTTATTATTGGTGCACTCAGTCATTTAAATACTTATATTACTTACTAAATTACTTATATTATAGCCACCTATTTGGCCATATATGGTGTCAACTAACCCTGTTTGTTCCTAGATATTGTCCAACCATTGAATCGGTGGGATTCCTATAACATTTCCTTATTGAGTAGAATAAATGTGCTTAAGATGTCAATATTACCCAAACGTTTATATCTCTTTGAGAATCGCCAAGTCTTATTCCCTATTTAGCAGCTTAAAGCTATATAGAGGTCATTGTTTAACTTTACCTGGAACAATGAAGCCCATTGGATCATACTGAACCCTTCTTTGTTTGAGACCTATGAGTGAGTTAAAAGAACCAGACTTTTAAATACTATTATGCTGTGCCTTTACGCTTTACTACTCTTGGTCCACTCAGTATGCACCCAATCAATGGACAGAAATAGAAATTGGGCAAATATATCTCATGCATCCCTGTTCATTGATTTGGTCCGTTACCACTGGTATACATACTACATTTATGTCTTGCTCTCATGTTGTTTACATTGTCGATTTGGAAAGCATGTTTAGTGGTGTATTCTCCCTCTTCACCATGCTCATGCTTGATTAACATTCTATACAACCCAGCAACCCCTGACAGTCTGCCCTATATACGAATGATGCCCTGGGCCTAAACAGCAATTTTCCAAATATTTAATCTTTCATCTAGTCTTCTGTAAGTTTTGTCTTTTTGAAGAGCTGTGAACAAACATACATGTACCTAAACATATTGGTTTTAATCATATGTTCAATTTAACCACTTTAGCCCCGGACCATATTGCTGTCCAAAGACCAGAGCACTTTTTGTGATTCGGCACTGCGTCGATTTAACTGACAATTGCGCGGTTGTGCGACGTGGCTCCCAAACAAAATTGGCGTCCTTTTTTTCCCACAAATAGAGCTTTCTTTTGGTGGTATTTGATCATCTCTGTGGTTTTTATTTTTTGCGCTATAAACAAAAATAGAGCGACTATTTTGAAAAAATTCAATATTTTTTACATTTTGCTATAATGAATATCCCCAAAAAATATATAAAAAAACATTTTTTTTCCTCAGTTTAGGCTGATATGTATTCTTCTACATATTTTTCGTAAAAAAAATCGCAACTAGCGTTTATTGATTGGTTTGCGCAAAATTTATAGCGTTTACAAAAAAGGGGGTAGTTTTATGCCATTTTTATTAATATTTTTTTTTACTAGTAATGGCGGCGATCAGCGTTTTTTTTTCAGTACTGCGATATTATGGCGGACACATCGGACACTTTTGACACATTTTTGGTAACATTGGCTTTTTTATAGGGATCAATGCTATAAAATGCATTGTATTACTATAAAAATGTCATCAATCACTAGTGGGCAGGGAAGGGGTTAAGTGTGTTCCTGTTTGTGTTCTAACTGTATGGGGGGGTGGACTCACTAGGGGAAATCACTAATCTTCTGTTCATACATTGTTATGAACAGAAGATCAGCGTTTCCCCGCTGACAGGAACAAGAGCTTTGTGTTTACACACAAAGCTGCCGTTCCCTGCTCTGTAACGAGCAATCGCGTGTGCCCGGCAGCGATTGTACCCGCCGGGCACGCGCGCGGGACTCGGGGGCGTGCGCGCCGGCCACCGGCGGCACGTGCGCGCCCCCCCTAGTGGCCGCAAAAGAGAGGACGTAGAGCTACATGCTCTCGCGAAACAGTGCCACCATCCTGCAGTAATATGACGGTGGGCGGTCTGCAAGTAGTTAAGCATTTTTCTCCACTATGTCACCCTTTATAGTTGTAGACTGACCAAGTAAATTTGAATATATTTGTGCCCATGGTCCACATCAATTGTATTTATTATTTTCTATTTGCAAAATCGTCCATGAGGACCTCTCACTTTTTGATGATCATTACTTGTACTGCATATGCATAAATGGGTACTTTAAGCTCTTCTTCCTTTTAAATGATGGGAAAAACATTGAGAATCTGCTTCCAAGACTCCTTGCTGCATTGTGCATAGGGAGAATACTTACAAAGTTGTGATGTGTTGGTACAAATGGCCTGATCTTTTACCTGCTCATAACCCATTGTTATTAGAGATGTGCTAGGGAAAGGGTTGCCTGTATTGTATATTTTGGAGCTGTCCTTGCATCTAACCCTTCTAGTGTGATGTAAATATTTTGAAATGTTCTTTACGTATCTCTACCTCTAGACCAGTGGCCTCACTAGGGTTGGTGACACCTGGTGTGGTAAATCATAGTGTCACCCCTCCTCCAGCATGTATAGTTCAGTCTCAGTAAGACCCCCCTCTCCACTAAGAATAGACCCCCCTCCCTCAGTACAGCCCCCCTTCTACACTAACTATAATTACCCATTAGTATAGGCTCCCCACTCCACTAAGTATAGACCACTCCCCAAGTATAGTCCTCCCTCAGTACAAACCACCCTCCCTCAGTATAGACTCTCCTCCACTGAGTACAGACCCCCACTCCCTCATTCCAAACTCCCCTCCACTAAGTTCAGACCCCCTCCCTAAGTCCATACCCACTTCACTAAGTATAGATCCCCCTCCACTATGTACAGAACCCCTCCACCAAGTAAAAACCCCCCTTCCTTAGTCCAGACCCCCCTCCACTACGTACAGAACCCCCTACACTAAGTACAGATCCCCCTTCACTAAGTACAAAACCCCCTCCAGTAAGTACAGATCCCCACCACTAGTACAGACCCCCTTCCTCAGTACAGACACCCTTACCTCAGTACAAACCCCCTCCCATAGTACAGACCCTCTTACCTCAGTCCGGACCCTCCTCCCTTAGTACAGATTCCCCTCTCCACTAACTATAGTCCCCCTCAGTACAGACCACACTCCCTCACTATAGACCCCCCTCTTCACTAAGTACAGTCACCCCCTGCAGTATAGACCCCCCTCCCCCAGTCCAGACCCCCCTTACACTAAGTCCAGCCCCTCTAGCCCAGAACCCCTACACTAAGTACAAACCCCCCTTACACTAAGTACAGTACAGTCACCCCTCCCTCACTCAGTCCACACTCTGTGCCTCTCCTCCATCTACGAAAGAGTACATTACAGACCATAGCTCGGCATACACAGCAGTGTCCCTCCTCACAGTAAGTACTTTGATTTCATCTTTTTGTATCAAACCGGCTGGCGGTGGACCCTGTGGACTGGATACCCCCCTGCACCTGTTTCGAATATGCCTGCAGCCTGCCTCGGTGCCAGCCGAAGTCTGGAGAGGAGACAGAGGACTGAGCAGCAATCATCACAGCAGGTGCAGCCGCTGAGCCGCGACGCTCCCGTGCGGAGAAATCAAAAGTACTGTGTAGTGACGTGACTGACGTCACATCATTACACAGTGCAGTGCCAATGTGACAGGCACAGGCTGAGCTGAGGCTCGCCTCGCCGATCGTTGGCTCAGTAGGGGAGCAGAGGAAGAAGAAGGAGGACAGAGTCGGACAGACACACATGTGGCGGCGGCGCTGGACGCGTCATCTGATAAAAAAAATTAAAAATTCCTCAATGTCGGTATGGTCACCACTAGCGGGTGTCACCCGGGTGTGGACCGCACCCCCCCACCCTCCTAGCAACGTCTCTGCTCTAGACCGTATTCAATATCTCCTAGGTTAAACCTTCTTTGGCATCTCCAAATATTCTAATATTGAACCATATTTTAACACCTAACAGGTGAGCTATCTCTACATTGGCTGTCTACAGAGACCCTATCCCCATCTCAGATTCTGGATATTTTTACGGATGTTACAAGACTGAAATATCTCATTGTAGAAATTGGTGACACCTTGAAACAATTGAATGAAGTGATTTGTACTCTTGCACAACCAAAATTAAATAAACAGCATAAATAAAGTGAACATTGTGCATCTGTGTGTTGCTGCTAGATTAATACTGTGTCCACATCACACTTTAAAGTAAATATAAATAGTGAATCCTGCACTGTGCAAAATTAAACATACTGAATATCCGTACATAAAAGTGTCACATACAATAATTTGTTGTCCATACAAAAAAAATTTAAATTGTGCATCTTGTGCAAAGGTGATCCTTACTCTTCAATAACTACTTCAATGTGCCACCACCACTCCTTGTGACTCTTATTCCACCAACACTAGCAGCTCATGAAATTGACCTACTTAATATTTGATCATATTATGCCTGTCCCTTTAACATAAAATGAGAGGTCTGCTGTGTCATATAGAATATGTCTTCTCCTATTACTTCCTGATGAAGCCAAGTGTGTTAGTGGCTTTACACGTGGATGCAGAGCCAGATGACATCAGTCATGGACCCAGTGTTATTGGAACATTTTTGCACCTGTCTGCACTTTTTAAAGAGTGGCTGAGTAATATGTTATTGTTCGAACATACTACACTATACAGTATGCGGGTGTTTTCTTTATATTTGTACGATGGTGTGTATGGAGATATTCATTTAGGAGCCATAATTTGTGGATAAAACCAGATAATCGTCATACCTATAGAAAGATGTCCTAAAAGCCTGTTTGATCTGCATTAATATTCAGATCCACTTGCAAGGTGAGCGAGCATTTTAGCTGGTGGTGGAGCGCCCGTGTGGCGGTGGAGCACATAAGGATGAAAAGCCGTCAACACTTGCCTCTTTTGTCTTCATGCATTTGGATATAAACTGCAGACTATTTGAAAGCTTCTTTCAGTGAAGCACATCGTTTTTAAAGGTGAAGGGCCCTAAACACTGACACTAGTTTAAACTGTAGCACATCGTTTATGAGGGAGTGCAGCTTTCAATTTTTTTCATGTTTTGGATTTTTGATTAATGTCATATGAATATGTTTTTGACATGAGAGATTTTCTATAATATGTATAAGCATCTATGAATATGTTCACTTAATATGAGAAGTTGGTCATATAATTAGGCAATCTATTTTAGGCTGGATTCACACCTATGCATTTTTTGTGCGTTTTTCAATTTTCAGATTTGCACTACAGTCCATTTAACATTGTTTCCTATGGAACATGTTTTTAGAGCAAATCAGCAAAAAGCACTAAAAATGCATAGGTGTGAATCCAGCCTTAAGCAGTGCAAATACACACCTTTTTTCAAAGGTCTCATATAACCATCCACTCCTGGAGACTGGTACCTGTGTGAGTCTGGGAGCTCATGTCAGGCCAAGAGGATTGTACAAGAAATTGCAACCAGATCCATCAGCCATAAAATCTGCTAAGCAAAAGGACACAAAATAACTACTTTGTGGCAAAGGTAATCTAATATCGCCAACATGAAGCCACTGAGAAGGACTTCTAAACATTCAGACCAGTTAGGAGTGAATGAGAGACTTCATCGTAGGGTGGCAAACCAGGACCTGCAGCTGTCATCACTCAGACGCGTACTTATCAGCTGTATGGCTTCCTCCAAAGGATCATCTTTGCACGTGGTGCACAGTTTACATTTATTTGTTGTAAGTCATTGTTGTATGGCACACTTTTATGTATGTATTAATTCAGTATTTTTATTCTAGTGTAGCGTAGGATTCACCATTTGTATTTACTGGACCAATCTATCTATGGTACGTCATCTTCTCCTACAAACTCTTAAAATATCATACTGACCTTTAAACCGTGCAGACTAATATGGTTGCACATCTTTGGTGTGTACTATTTACCTTTTCTACCTTTTTCCACACCAATGTATGCTCTTTAATAGAGTGTCTTGGGATTAGTGCTGGACCCACCCTAATAGAGGTACCTATTGCTTACCTGATAATGTTTTGTTTTGCTATATCAAAAGTATTAGTTTCATATCATGAGTCAAAATGTACGTTCACAATATGTGATACTTGATTCTTCTTTGGCTAATATCTGTATGATTGTCTGTGATTCATGTCTCAGACATCTACAGTGTTTGCACTTTACTCTTTGCTTTACTTTGAAAACTCAATAAAAAATACAATACTAAAGTACAAAATGTATATTAGAAATACAAAACATATCAAAAAAGCTTTGCAATTGTATAATGAAGGGAATAAGCTATTTGTTTGAATCCAGGGATGTGGTACCCTGGGTACCTAGACCTCGATAAAACAATTAAATAATAGATTTTCATGTGCCAGGTCACTTTGTGTAAGAAACATATTTTAGCTGCACATAAAATAACAAACAAAATAAAAAATTCAGTTTAACAAAAATAATGTTACCGTGTATTTGCCCTGCTTATGCTATTGTCAGTGCTCCTACAACAAAGACCAGAACTCTGCTATTGTGCTGACCGTGCTCCTTTGTAATCAAGCCTGTGCCTTTGTTTACACTATATAGTGCTGATAAGGGTTTTTACAAGTAGGTGTTATAAGCACTCATGTGTAAGTTTAAACAAAGCCACAGGCCTGTTTATACAAGAGCACTGTCAGCAAATTCTGTCAGCAGACTGGAATCCAGCTGTCAAAATGACAGCTTGTTATGGCACATTTAGGTGTTGCTCCTATAGTGGCCTTTAGGCACAATCCTAGTTCCTAAAACTGGCCCTGATTAAAATGGATAATGGACCCCAAAGGGGCTATAATGCTGTAAATAGACACATGAATGTTCTACAGTTCAGGAAAGGAAATTTCCCCATCTTTGTCAATACCTTTGTGACCACCTTTGATTGCCATAACAGTAAGCAAATATCAATTTGGGGAATTTTGACTGGATTTATTTTAGTACTCTATGCAGGCCTATATCTTCCAATTGTACTGTTGGCTTGATTGAAGTATTGAGATTATCTTGCTACATGACTAAACTGAGATTAAGTAAAACATTTCCAAAAGTATGATCTTTTGTAAGTGTAGTTAAGGATTGCTTCAATAACAGTCATACACTATGCAACAATACTAATTGACTAATTGCACTGTTTGTGCAAAAATCACTGCTGAAGCTTATACAACAGTACAAAAATAAATTCTGCACCTTGACCAGCTTTCTGTATTTTTCAAGATTATTGAAGAGGTATAAAACCTAATATTGGAGGAGTGCAAGAAAGCCTAAAATTGTCATTTATTTCACAACTGTCTATTGCAGCTCCGTCTGTTTCAGCTATATTGCATGAGGCTGATTCATAGGTACCGAAAAGTGAGGTCGGACAGAAAAGTAACACTTTGTAGGATTGAGTCCATCTCTTTTAGGCTACATTCACACTGGCAATTAAGGATGTGAGAATTGCAGTGGCAGAAATCTTTTGTTTATAGCTGCAGATGAGAGCACCTAGGTACAGCTTATTCATGGCTCTCTGCACAGCCAGTGATTTCTCGGCTGTGAAGAAAAGATTTCTGCCAGTAAAAATCACTCTCGCCTTTATTGCCAGTGGAAATGTAGCCTTAAAGGTATTTTACTGTAGGTTGCAGGATAGACCTTGACCTCAAGAGAGTCTACTGGATCATCAGAGGAGCATGTAAATCCACTTACATTTAAAGCTAAATTATCACCTTGTGCACATACATGATTACAAACACACATGTAGGGTGCACACATGTAAGTGTACAAATTTTCACCATGCATGCTAGATATCACTATGAACCTGTAAAGGTTTTTTTGTTTACCAATCATTTTCATTGTGGCAAATGAAAAGAATACAACAGATACAGAGAATACATAATCAATACATATCAGTTAGACATGAACATATCTTAAAAAACACCATGCAATCCCTACGGGATTAAAGCAATCAAGGGCACATAGACAAACTTTGAACTGGTTTGCTATATATGCCAGTAAATACCGTATACCGTATACCGCGCACTTTTTTTCCCTTAAAATAAGGGGGAAATCGTGGGTGCGCGATATACGCCGATACCCGCTTCCCGTGCTCAGTTTGAAGCCTCCGCTGATATATACCGAGCGCAGTACACTCGGGTACATTCGGTCAGGCTGGGCTTCGCTCGCAGTTACGCTCTGTGACGTTTATGCGTGAGAAGCCGAGAGTGCCCGAGCGTGCCCGAGTGTACTGCGCTCGGTATATGTCGGCGGAGGCTTCAAACTGAGCGCGGGAAATGGGGATTCGACTCGGACAGCACGGGAGAAGCCGGGAGGACACCACCGAGGCCGCAGACGGACAACGGACCGGACGATGGACGCCGGACAAGACATTAAAACTGTAAGTAATAAAATGTTATAAAAAAACATTTTTTACAGGAATTTCGGGGCCACTTTAGGGGTTGTGCGCTATACGCCGGAGCGCGCAATACCCCGATAAATACGGTACATCATAGTGCATTTTAACTGGTTAAGGACCGCTGCATGTACATTTACGTCGGCAGAATGGCACCGACAGGCACATCAACTTATATATACGTTGGTGCCTTGAGGGGGTTCGGGGGTCCAATCGGACCCCCCCCCCATACATATACGGCGGTCCCTGTAGCTGGCTGAGCGATCCGGGATGAGGGGGCGGCTATTCGTTTTTGTCTGCCCCCTCCAGATCGCTCTCAGCCAATCCGCGCCCCCCCCGCCCTGTCACTTCCTCCTCCTGTGTAAACACAGGAAGGAGGAAGCGATGTGATCTCTCCTTCAGCGTTTTTTTCAACCACCGCTGAGGAGAGATCACATCGCACAGTAAGTCTGCACTAACACTACACTGACACACACTACACATAGTCACATTAACCCCTTGCGATCGCCCCCCCCTCCCCCTGTCACAGTGTCACTGAATGCAGTAATCATACATTTGTGGTCAGAGTCTTCGAGTATGGAATGTGATCACCCTAGCAACCAAGGCCTGAGGTGTGCCTTGGCCTAGCTGGTTGGTATGCCTAGAAGAGGGCATACCCTGAATATGAGAATGAGAAAAAGTACAAAGAGAAATGGTGTGTGTGAAACTGGGGGAACGGGTGGGTGGGAAACCAGAAATGGCGCCAACCCAAACCTGATGTGGGGAGGAGCCTTAAGTACTCACCAGACTCCTCCCACAAATGGAGGCTAACCTACGGCAAGCCTTAATACTTGTGGTCAGAGTCTTCGAGTATGGAATGTGATCACCCTAGCAACCAAGGCCTGAGGTGTGCCTTGGCCTAGCTGGTCGGTATGCCTAAAAGAGGGCAAAAGACACATGTGTAGGTGAAGAAGGGTGGAGAACACACCGTCCAGTGGAGTAGCGTGCGCCTGAAAGGCAAGCATACAAGAAACCGTTACGACAGGAGAACCCACCGACCCATAACTTGAGACACAAGAAAACCTCTATGGAACCTGCGAACCGCTCAGAACTTATTGACCCATTAACGATGGAACGAGCCTGATGCCCAAGACAACCCCACCATAAGGAATGAACTACTTGTGACCAGAGGATGCATGGGGGAAATGGAGCAAGGGCCAAGCGGATTGAAAACCTTCAACCGGGCAATACCCGCGCTGATGTAGGGAAGTGAGAGGGTAAGTTGCAAAAAGGACAACAGGCAGGAGACTGAGTGTCAGCTACCTGAAAAAGCGGATAAGGCCGATGCACTGGCAATAGCATCGTGGCACATGGGAACCAAGCCAGACTCAGATTGGGAACATAAACTAGCAAACAAGACAACAGATCACCAGACATGCAACGATCACAACCCCCTCGGCACCTACCTAAGAAGGAGAACATGAGCAGGAACATCGAGACCACTGCGCGTGAATGAACCAAGACTGCCCCCCCCCACCCCTATGTGAAAGTTAAATGCGCCCGAGTAACCTGCAGCGCAGACACAGGTGATAACTGAACCCTCAGGGCTGGTGAACCCACGGAGCGTGGTGGGTAGTCGTATAGGTGTAAGAATGAACGTGCATCGTATGACGTATGGTATACGGGCGAGAAGATTGTGGGCGACAATCATTAAAAACGAAACCTCAGCCCGTTTGGATCTGTAGACGTGACAGATCCCGAGATTCGAATGCTAGCTAACTAACCCAGTTGCAACATGACAAAGAACAATGAGACACGATAACCAACAAACAACAACCACGCCATGACAGACAATACGACCGACATGCTGGGGCAGAAATGACAGAAACGTACGACTGGGGCAGAAATGACAGGAACTTTCGACTGGGGCAGAAATGAAAGACAACCGATCACCAGACAAGCAACAACCCCCCCCCACCCCCCGGCACCTTACCTAAGTTCGGGGACATGAGCGGGAACATCGAGACCACTGCGCGAGAATGAATTAAAAGACGGCACCCCAACCCTATGTGATTGGTAAATAAACAAACAACAACCACGCCGTGACAGACAGACGACATGACCGACATGCTGGGGCAAAATGACAGAAACGTGCGACTGGAGCAAAAATGACAGAAACGTGCGACTGGGGGGCTGGGCCAGAAACGCAGAGACTGGAGGGCTGGGCCAGAAACGCAGAGACTGGAGGGCTGGGCCAGAAACGCAGAGACTGGAGGGCTGGGCCAGAAACGCAGAGACTGGAGGGCTGGGCCAGAAATGCAGTGACTGGAGGGCTGGAATGCTATGAGGGTAAGCCCCTGGGGACAGGAACCCCCCGGAAATGCTATGACCGAAATTGTGGGCCAGAACCGCTGTGACAGAAATCGTGGGCCAGAAACGCTATGACAGAAATCGTGGGCCAGTACTCGTGGGCCAGTACTCGTGGGCCAGTACTCGTGGGCCAGAACGCTGTGACAGAAATCGTGGGCCAAAAATGCTATGACTGAAATCGTGGGCCAAAAACGCTATGACTGAAATCGTGGGCCAAAAACGCTATGACTGAAATCGTGGGCCAAAAACGCTAAGACTGAATCGTGGGCCAGCAATGCTATGAATGAAATCGTGGCCCAGAAACGCTATGACTGAAATCGTGGGCCAGAAACGCTATGAATGAAATCGTGGGCCAGAAACACTATGACTGAAATCGTGGGCCAGAAACACTATGACTGAAATCGTGGGCCAGAAACGCTATGACTGAAATCGTGGGCCAGAAACGCTATGACTGAAATCGTGGGTCAGAAACGCTATGACTGAAATCGTGGGTCAGAAACGCTATGACCGAACTTGTGGGCCAGAGACGCTATGACAGAAATCGTGGGCCAGAAACGCTATGACTGAAATCGTGGGCCAGAAACGCTATGACAGAACTTGTGGGCCAGAGACGCTATGACAGAAATCGTGGGCCAGAAACGCTATGACAAATCGTGGGCCAGAAACTCTGCGCCAGAAATCGTGGGCCAGAAACGCTGTGCCAGAAATCGGGGGCCAGAAATAGTAAGCCAGATAACGAGGGCAGAAATGGTAGGAGAGAAATGCTGAGCCTGACGCGTTGAGGCCAAAATGCCATGACAGGAAACCTGGGGAAGAAAAGGTATGAGAGAAGCGGTGAGTCTGAAATGCGGAGCCTGTAAACTGAAGCGGAAATGCGATAACAGAACCCCGGGGCAGAAACGCTGAGGGAAAAACGCTGCGCCTGAACGCTAAGGCAGCGATGCAAAGACAGAATCCTGGGCAGACGTAAATACTGCGACTGAACCGCTGAGGCCGAAAAAAATAATGACAGAAACGCTGAGACTGCAACGCAATGACAGAATCCTGGGGCAGTCAATGCTGAGACTGGACCAATGAGGCAGAAATGCACAGACAGAAAACCTGGGGCAGCAGCGCTATGACAGATAGCTGATACTGAAAGAGAATGGACAGAAACGCTTATGAGAAAGCTGAGACTGAACTGCAAAGACAGAAAAACGTGGGGCAGAAACGCATGACAGAAAAACGTGGGGCAGAAACGCATGACAGGAAAACGTGGGGCAGAAACGCATGACAGAAACCCTGCGGCAGAAACGCATGACAGAAACCCTGCGGCAGAAACGCATGACAGAAACCCTGCGGCAGAAACGCATGACAGAAACCCTGCGGCAGAAACGCATGACAGAAAACTGTGCGGCAGAAACACATGACAGAAACCCTGCGGCAGAAACGCATGACAGAAACCCTGCGGCAGAAACGCATGACAGAAACCCTGCGGCAGAAATGCATGACAGAAACCCTGCGGCAGAACGCAGGGCAGAACGCATGACAGAAACGCGGGGCAGAACGCATGACAGAAACGCGGGGCAGAACCCATGACAGAAACGCGGGGCAGAAACGCATGACAGAACGCGGGGCAGAAACGCATGACAGAAAACGTGGGGCAGAAACGCAGGCAGAATGCATGACAGAACAGAAAATAGCCTGAACACAGACAGGATGCACAGACAACTAGCAGTTTGTGATGGAATGTACCAGCGTGACCCTGTGAGCCATGGGATGACAGCCCCCCCCCCAATGCTGCCAACATGAACCCAGAAGAAATATGACAACCCCTCCTGAACTGCTGCCAGCGTGACCCTGGGAGATAAGGGGTGGACATCCCCCCCATGCTGCCCACGTGACCCTAGGATGAGTGACCTTCTCCCCCCCCCTCGCACCTGCATGGACTGACAGGATGGATGCCCCCCCCCCAGGAGTAGCAGCGTGCACCAGGAGAAGTGATGAACGGATGGATAAAGACGCCCCCCCAGAGATGTAATGATGGATGGCCCCCCTTCCAAACAGCGAGCGGCCAAAGGAGTGAGTGGGTGGATGCAGCCCCAGGCAAGGCAGGCGTGCGGATGACCCCCCTCCCCCCGGCATGAGAACTGGGAGCAGCAGTGGGCGGCTCCCTCTATGCTGGGTGGTACCACAGGCAGTAAGCTGGCGGCCGAACCCCCTCTCCCGCGCATGACTGCCGGTACGGTGGATAGGATAGGTGATGAGCGGGAGCCCCCCTCCCTCAACCCGGCATCCCCGCAGGAACAATGGATGCCTGGTGTGAGCCACAAGGCGGCTGCTTCTCAGCCAAACCAGAAATGGCGCCAACCCAAACCTGATGTGGGGAGGAGCCTTAAGTACTCACCAGACTCCTCCCACAAATGCAGGCTAACCTACGGCAAGCCTTAATACGTATGATTACTGTATTTAGTGTCAGTGTGACAGGCAGTGTGACAGTCAGTTAGAGTTAGGTAATAAAGTTTTAACCCCTTGATCACCACCCTAGTTAACCCTTTCACTCCCTATTGCCAGCGTCACTAAGCTATAATTTCTCTGATCGCTGTATTAGTGTCACTGTTCCCGCTAGGTAGCTAATTTTTTATTTTTTATTGCGATTTTTTTTTACTAAAGACATATGGCTAAATACATTTTGGCCTAAATGATTGACTAAAATGTAGTTTATTTGATTTGTCTTATAACAAAAAGTAAAAAATATTGTTTTTTTTTTCAAAAATGTCGCTCTATTTTTGTATATAGCACAAAAAAAAAAAATCGCAGAGGCGATCAAATACCACCAAAAGAAAGCTCTATTTGTGGGAAGAAAAGGACGCAAATTTTGTTTGTGAGCCACGTCGCACGACCGCGCAATTGTCAGTTAAAGCGACACAGTGCCGAATCGCAAAAAGGGGCAAGGTCCTTTAGCAGCATTTTGGTCCGGGTCTTAAGTGGTTAAGAAAGAGAAAAAAATATAGGAAATTACAAATAAAAAAAAAGGAAAAAAAGAGAACAAAACAAAGGTTATATACTTTCATGGACCTGTAAAGGTTTTACAAGCGTCCCCTTTGGACAATTTTGAATACTGTAGTTTCATGCGTCTAAGGCCCCATACACACTAATAGATTTTCTGCAGATTTTTTGTCTTCAGATTTACCAAAACCATGTAGTGCAAGGGTCTGTCTGATTGCATACAAATTGAAACTCTTATGCCCTGTACACACAATCAGATATTCCGTTGGGATAAACTCAGATAGATTTTTCCAACGGAATTCCATTCAAGCTGTCACACCAAATTCCAACCGACCGCGGTGACGTACAACACTACGACGAGCCGAGAAAAATTAAGTTCAATGCTCCCGAGCATGCGTCGACTTGATTCTGAGCATGTTTTTTCTCCGTCGGAGTTCCCTACAGACAAATAAGAAGGCCAGTATGGTGGCCTGAGTTTATGGGAGGAGCCCGGAGGGTATTTAAGCAGCCCACTCACACATTTTGTCGGTTCAGTGTGCGGTACTACACTGGGCCAACTCTTCCCAGCTCACCTCATGTCCGTGAGTCTGCACATTCAATCGCATTCGACATCGCAATCGCTTTGCGGCTTCTCCCTTAATGGTCTTCGCCGGCGGTTCCCGCTTACTGTCGCAGGTAGGATTCAAACCTTTTCATATCTTGTGCAATCTTGCAATTCGTTATGCTTCCTATCCTGCATCCCTTTTGGAAAAAAATCTGCCTCTGAGTTACTGTTGCTTATGTTCCAACATCATTCGGCTCAGGCGTAGTACATTTGTAACTTCCTTCTGCCAAACATATGATTCATTTGTAAATCCATTTGGAGATTAGCATGTGTTTGTATGGGTTCTTTGGCAGATTGAGGTGGTAATTGGACTCACATGGTGCCTTGTCTGCACTTGATTAGCCTGGGGGGATGGGTGGTTGGTAGGTGTTCGGTTTCAAAGCTAGGGGTAGCATACACTCTACAACCAATTCGTATCAGATTCGTTCAATACTCCTTACTACCGATTCGTATCAAATTTGTTTCATGCATTTTACAACCGTTTTGTATCGTACACATTGCATACTTTCTACCGTTGTCATTCATTGTTCCCCCATGCCGTGTGTTTTTAGTTCCTGCAGCAGAACTTACGAATCGTTTGTTCACGGTTCTACTCTCTCATTTATTTACCAAAGTTATTGCCCGTGCGTCATGCATGGTGCCACACCACACTCTTCGGATGTGTTGCACATCCACTCCAGTCCAAAGCAAACCCAGTCGCACGTTCACTGTCCCAGGTAGGATTCGTTAGCTTGTTTGTCATGTCAAATTCGTGCCCACTCATGGTGTCTCCCGTACCATATGTTTGGTTCCCGCAGTGGAGCTTACAAAGCATTGATACGCACTTCTCGTGTTCTATTTTCTACCACAAACCTTATTGTTTTGCCCCATGCACGGCATCACGCTACACCTTCTCGACATGTTTCACTCCAGCCACAGTCCGCCGCAAACTCACTTGCATTGCCCACTGTCGCAAGTAAGATTTGTTATTACATTCTTTATGTCCTATCAACTTGCTACCATTCGTTGTCTCCCATATTGTTCATTAGTGGCCCCTACGGAACCTACAATTCAAACAGGCGTTGTCCTTCTACCCTATACTGCTTGCTTAAGGTACAAACAAACCAGGTGTTTCTATCCTTTCTCAGTAACCCAATTCTTATTGATTGAGACCTCGCACCCATGCAAATCATCTCAGCAGCCCGACACCCTTGTTAAGACCCTTGCAACGCATGACCTTTACAAAACGCAAAATAAAAAATATATATATATAAAAATGCAAAAAAATAAAAAACGCAAAAAAATAAAAAACTTTGCCACCATGCAATCTCAGCCCCTTGGCAACCTGACACCTGTTGAGACCATTGCAACCACGCAAAATCGTCTCAGCAGCCTGACACCCTTGTTGAGACGCTTGCAAACGCAATATCGTCTCAGCAGCCCTACACTCATTGAGATCCTTGCAACCACGCAAAATCATCACAGCAGCCTGATACCCTTGTTAAGACCCTTGCAAAACATGACCTTTACAAAACGCAAAAAAAATTAAAAATATATATAAAAACGCAAAAAAAAACGCCCAAAAGAAAAGCAAAGATAAATAAATAAAAAAAACATTGCCACCACGCAATCTCAGCACCGCCGGCAACCTGACACCTGTTGAGACTGCTGCAACTACGCAAAATTGTCTTAGCAGCCTGACACCCTTGTTGAGACCCTTGCAAATGCAATATAGTCTCAGCAGCCCTCACACTCATTGAGATCCTTGCAACCACGCGTATATCCCTAAGACCCTTGCAACACATGACCCTAACAAAACGCATATATATATATATATATATATATATATATATATATATATATATATATATATATATATATATACAAAAAACAAAGAAAAAAACGCAAAAAGAAACATAAAAGTGCAGAAAAAAAATTGCCACCTCACAATCTCGGCCCGCAAAAAGAAATATAAAAGTGCAGAAAAGATTTTTTTCCACCACACAATCTCGGCCCAGCAACCTGACACCTGTTGAGACCATTGCAACCATGCAAAATCATCTCAGCAGCCTGACACCTTTGTTGAGACCCTTGCAAACGCAATACCGTCTTAGCAGCCCCACACTCCTCAAGACTCTTGCAACCACGCAATACCGTCTCAGCAGCCTCACACCATAGTTCAGACCCTTGCAAACGCAATACCGTCTCAGCAGCCCCACACTCATCAAGGCCCTTGCAACCACGCAATACCGTCTCAGCAGCCTCACACCATAGTTCAGACCCTTGCAAACGCAATACCGTCTCAGCAGCTCCACACTCATCAAGACTCTTGCAACCATGCAATACCGTCTCAGCAGCCTCACACCATAGTTCAGACCCTTGCAAACACAATACCGTCTCAGCAGCGCCACACTCATCGAGACCCTTGCAACCACGCAATACCATCTTGAGCAACCTCCCACTTGTCAAAGACCTTTGTGGCCATGCAGTCTCGCCCCAGCAACCTGGCATTCATTGAGACCCTTGCAGCCAGACAAATCATCTTTGGCCTCATGTACACTGCTGTTGGTAAACAGATGTTTAGGAACAGTTGGGTGTTTTTCAGATGTCCCTGATTTCTTCTCTGTTATCTTATCAGTACATGTACACAGGATCATTTATAGTCGTTTCTAGGCAGTTGAGTTAGAAACCTTCCCGAAAAAAAATTGGTTCAGACGGATGTTCAGAGGCATTCGAAACGCCAATGCCTGTAACAGCTTGTAAACACTGCCAGATGCGGTAACTCATGTTTACCAGCGTTTCATTCACAGTCGTTTTCATAAAAAAATAAAAAAAATAAAGGGGACTATTGTCTCAGCAACTTGACACTCATTTGAGACCCTTGCTAAATGTAATATCATCTCAGATACCTCACACCCGTCTAGACCTTTGCAACCACACAATCTCATCTCAGCAACCTGACACCCATTCAGACCTTTGCAGCCATACAAAGTCGTCTTAGCAACCTGACACTCATTTGAGACCATTGCAAATGCAATATCGTCTCAGCAACCTGACACCCATTGAGACGCTTGCAGCCATACAAAGTTGTCTCAGCGGCTGACACTCATTTGAGACCATTGCAAAACGCAACATCGTCTCAGCAACCCCTCACTTGTTGAGACCCGTGTAACCACACAATGCCATCTCAAAACAAACCTCATAAACATCAAGACCTTTGCAACCACGCAATATCATCTCAGCAAACCAGACTGAGACCCTTGCAACCACGCAATACCGTCTCAGCAAATCAGACCGAGACCCTTGCAACCACACAATGCTGTCTCAAAACAAACCTTCATACTCATCGAGGCCCCTGCAACCACACAATATCATCCCAGAAACCTGACACTCACTGACACCCTTGCAACTACACAATATAGTCTGCAGTAGTATAAAACACTTTGCAGCATGCACCTACGTGCAAACCCGAATGCAAACTAAACTTGCAAACATACTTCAGTGACAAACAATCAGCCACACAAACACACAGTGGCACCCAGTTGGCTATTCATCTTCAGTGGCACACGGGACACTCATCTTTTCTCTGTCTTTTTCCCTGCGGTTAGTTTAGGTTTCCATCCAGCACCAGCGAGTGCACGTTGGTCAGTGAGCGCACGTTGGTCTGCGGGTGCACATTGTTTAGCGAGTGCACGTATATCGTCTTGTTGAGCACCTGTGTATTGTCTTGATTTTCTCACACCAACGCAATATCCAGTCCAAGTTGCCAAACTAGACCAAGCATCAGTAGCAGAGTTAGCTATGTGGGACAACTTCCCCACCTGATAGAACAGCATTTCAATCTTCATCCCGGCAGTGTCAGGCGAGCCACCACAGGCTTTTGCGGCCATTTTTAGGCCGCCACTGGTTCTCCAAACCTTGGCCCCCAGAAATTCTCTTAATTTCCTGCTTCATTCAGTCTTCATCGCGCCTCGTGCTGCACCCCATCGTGGCACCTGCCCAGGTCTGGGACCACACTTTAACAGGACAGACAGTGTTCTTCACCACAGACGATCAGGCCACAGCCGAAATCATCAATTAAGGTAGATCTAAGTCGCTCCCCATCACGTTCTTCCTGCGCAGGCTCGCGCAGCTCTTACTCCGTCACCAGTTAATATCTTATGTAGACATATTCCAGGCAAATGCAAAAAGCAGCTGATGCGCTTTCCCATTCCAACCTTGGAATGGTTGTTTTTTCCAGCAAGAGCCTGGAGTCTACCCAACAACTATCCCTGTCCCATCGTGGACATTGCTGATGATGGACTGAAGTCGCATCTCACCAAGGCAACCCAGCTTAATAACCACTCCTTGGCACGCAACACACTGAAGGTCCTATGGCACTGCTTGAAACACTAACCGCTAATTTTTGGCCCCTTGCTCCGGAGCAGCAATAGGCAACGTTAGACAGGTCCTAGCCTATATATTGTATTGCCACACGCAGCTGACCCTTTCTCACAATACTATCATGCCATATCTAGATGGCGTCCAGCATTTCTTGTCCCTGCAGGACCCCAGTAAACCGTCAGTATTCTCGAGCCCATGCAGTCAAGTCCCTCCTACAGGGCATACAGAAGAACCTGTAGTCAGTGGCAAGCGCCTACCTTTAGGGACATGCCCTCTTTAGGGACATGTCTAAAATCCTTACTCGTTCCCTGTTTAGGGCTTTGCCCAGACTAGTCACCCAAACAGCCATCTGTCAGGCCTTCTACGGTTCCCAACAACCAAGTGAATTTACAGTCAGTGGCTCCGGCAGTCAGACACTGCTCCAATGCCACCCGACTCGCTTTTGAACCACTACACTCTCACAGTCTGCAAACGCAACAAACCAGCCTCGGGGGTTGACATTAACCTGTTTCAGACTAACAACGCCTGACACCCGGTGACGGTGCTCGACTGACTACGGCTCCATCTACCCTTTCTAAACCAGCTCTCTGAATGGCAGCCAGCGTGTCAAGCATGTCAGAATCCTCCTAAGTAACTTGGGCTTCAAACCCCAGTCAGTTCTCTGGACATTTTTTCCAAAATAGAGCAGCCTCAGCTGCCTCCCAACAGGGAGTACCAGACCACATAATCAAGATACCAGGCTGATGGAAGTCTCCTTGTTTTGCCACATACATCCGAAATCCTCAGGAAGGAATGGCACAAGCCTTTACCAAGCTGGCTCAATAGATACAAGAAATCAATAAAAGCTACTTCCCTATCTGAGTCTTTTGCCCCATTTTCTTGGCATACTGACCAGACCACCAAGGCACACTTCAGGTCTATTTATGTTGTACCTTCTAGATTGTAAGCTCTTACGAGCAGGGCCCTCTGATCCCTCCTGTATTGATTTGTATTGTGAATGTACTGTCTTCTCTGATGTAAAGCGCTGCGTAAACTGTTGGCGCTATATAAATCCTGTATAATAATAATGTCTTGTCGTGTGTTTATGTGATTCACATCACTCTTGTCAGAGGGTAACGACCATAAATAAGAAGGCCAGTATGGTGGCCTGAGTTTATGGGAGGAGCCCGGAGGGTATTTAAGCAGCCCACCCACACATGCTCTTTGTCAGTTCAGTGTGCGGTACTACACGTCACTGGGCCGACTCTTCCCAGCTCACCTCATGTCCGTGAGTCTGCGCATTCAATCGCATTCGAGACCCTCCCGCCCTTCCCTTTTTTCAGGGCACTTCTCAGCATATCCTTCTTCAATTAACTACCCATTACTTACCTTGGGTATGCCCCCTTTTCTTGGCATACTGACCAGACCACCAAGGCACACTTCAGGTCTATTTATGTTGTATGTCTTGTCGCATGTTTATGTGATTCACATCACTCTCGTCAGAGGGTAACGACCATAAACTGAATTTCCAATACAAATTTTTTCAATCAGAAATAAAGAGAACATGTTCTCTTTATAAACTCCGATGGAAAAAAAGTCAGATGGGGCACACAATATCCAATGAAAGAAATCTGTCTGACGTTTTCAATTGGAAATTCCGATCGTGTTTACAAGGCATTAAGGTTTGACCTCATATTATATGAGGCAAAAGTCTGTTAGAAAATCTAATAGTGTGTGGGTCTGAAAGTCTAAAGTAAATGTACATTGTTAGGCATAAACATGACTTGAACTTGTTAGTTGAACGTGATTTTGCAGGTTGTATTTAGTGGGTCTCTGTCTGCACAGCACAGATTAACTGCATGTTTTGTTCTGGGGCAGATGAACGCGGAGATATACTTACCTGACCCGCCTAGCCTCCCTGCACAGTACAGCCTCGTACACACGATCAGATTTTCAGGCTGGAATTGTGTGATGACAGGCTGTTGTCAGAAAATCCGATCGTTTGTACACACCATTGGACAATTGTTTTTGGATTTTCTGACAACCAATGTGCAATAGCATGCTTTAAAATTTTCTGACAAAAAATGTGTGATGTCGGATTTTCGGAACGTATGTACACAAGTCCGCCAAAAAAAAATCAGAAGTACAAACACGCATGCTCAGAAGCAATCCCGATGGACTCATGTCACTCAGACGCGGCGCATCTCAGATCATGATCACATGACGGTCGCGTCCAATCACAGCTATTATGTGATGTAAACAGAGAGCCGTTTCCTCTCCTCACACATCAGTTGTCAGTGAGGAGAGAAGAGTGGATCTCTGCAGCCGGCTGATGATCAGTGTGCATGAGCTGTTTTTTACAGCTTTTTACACAGTGATCATCACCAGCCTAGTAACACACGATAAAAAACACACATGTCCCCACACAATGTCCCCAAAACACAATGTCCCCAAAACACATGTCCCCACACATGTCCTCACACATGTCCCCACACACATGTCCCCACATAGTAAAAATGCCTGTCCCCCACATATGTAACAGTAAAATGACATGTCCGAATGATTATCTGCACACATATGTCCTTGATCACCTCCGCACATCTGTACATGAATTTCTGCATACATATGTCCGTGATCACACAAACCAATTATTATACACTTAACAAGATTTTTTTTTACCAAAGACATGTAGCAGAATACATTTTGGTTAAATTTATGCCAAAATTAGATTTTAGTGGATTTCTTTTAACCACTTAACCCCCGGACCATATTGCTGGTCTTTGACCAGAGCACTTTTTGTGATTCGGCACTGCGTCACTTTAACTGACAATTGCGCGGTCATGCGACGTGGCTCCCAAACACAATTGGCGTCCTTTTTTCCCATAAATAGAGCTTTGTTTTGGTTGTATTTGATCACCTCTGCAGTTTTTAGTTTTGGCGCTATAAACCAAAATAGAGCGACAATTTTGAAAAAAAATAATATTGTTTTACTTTTTGCTATAATAAATATCCCCTAAAAATGTATATAAAAAAAATATTTTTTTCCTCAATTTAGGCTGATACGTATTCTTCTACATATTTTTCATTAAAATAATCGAAATAAGCGTTTATTGATTGGTTTGCGCAAAAGTTTTAGCGTTTACAAAATAGGGGTAGTTTTATGGCATTTTTATTAATATTTTTTTTACTAGTAATGCCGGCGATCAGCGATTTCTTTCGGTACTGCGAAATTATGGCGGACACTTCGGACACTTTTGACACATTTTTGGGACCATTGCCATTTTTATAGCAATAGTGCTATAAAAATGCATTGATTACTATAAAAATGCCACTGGTAGTGAAGGGGTTAACAATAGGGGGCGTGGAAGGGGTTAAATGTGTAACCTGGGTGTGTTCTTACTGTATGGGGGATGGACAGACTGAGGGAAATTACTGATCTTCTGTTCATACATTGTATGAACAGAAGATCAGCATTTCTCTCCCTGACAGGACCAGGAGCTGTGTGTTAACACATACAGCTCCCGGTCCTCGCTCTGTAACGAGCGTTCACGTCTGCCCGGCGGGGATCACGCCCGCCGGGCACGCGCACGGAAGTCGGGGGCGAGCTGTGGGCCCCTAGTGGCCGCTTCGAGAGCCGACGTAGAGCTATGGGCTCTAGCGCAGGGGAGCCGACCTGCCGCCGTAGAACTGTGGTGGCTGGTCGGCATGTAGTTAAAATAGAATAAAGAGAATATTGTTTTTTTACCCAAATTTACGCTCTTTTTTTGCTTATATCGCAAAATGGAATTGTGAATGAATAACACCAAAAAAGCACTATTTGATAAAAATGTCATTTGGGTAAAGCATAGCATGACCATGCAATTGTTATTGAAAATTCGAGAGCACGTAAAGCTGAAAATTGGCCTGGGAAGCAAGGCGGTAAAAGTGCCCAGTATTGATGTGGTTAAATGGCACTAAAAGAAAGATCAATGCATCTGCATCTTGCATGTTGCAGTAATTGTGAGTTAAACTATCTAAGCAATGAAAAATTGGCCTGAACGGACAAGGGGTAAAATATGCTGGTCCTAAGATATTAAGGGATATAAAATCAACGTCATTTTATAAAACTTACAGAAAGCTTAAAGTGTATGTGTATTTTCCCTTTTTATTACATATTCATAACTAGAAACTTTATCTAAGGACACTTCAATATAAATAAATGAATGAATGAATATGAATAAATATGCAGTGCAACTTAGAAGTCAATGTTGTATGTCATTATTGGTCAGTGAATCTTTGAGTTTTAGGGCACTCTTGGCTTTATAGTGCTATAAAAGGTTACCAAGGAGATGTGCAAGCACCACTTATTACATGCTCATGCCATTGTAAAAGATTCAGCATAACTACCGATTCACTTTAAAATACACACATGTCTTTTGTAAAAATATGAAGAAGATATTATTAAGCTCTGAACAGGCCATCTAAAATTTTGTATGATAATTAAAAAATACCACCATATTTAAGAGTCTTAAAATAGAAATATTTTTAGGGCACGGAAGTACCTGAAAATTCACAAATTCTTTGTGTTGCATCCCAGAGTCCTTCACAATCGTCCTTGGAATTTCTACATTTCTCTTTTAGGCTCTTACAATTCGAAGCTTGAAGTACAGACAGGTTTAAAAGAATTAACCAAAAGGCTAAAAAAAAGACCACAGAATCATTAATATATTTTATTTTTACAGTTATACTCATAATATAACACTACAAGAGTAAATAATATTCTTATATGATCATCAAGAAAGAGTAATACTTACGACTCTATATTGTTAACCAAAACAAAAATGTACTTCTTGTTACTGACTTTTCACTCTGCATAAGGGAAAAGCTTTGGGTCTGGACCAAACCCACGTGCAGTCGAAATTTTACATCTGGAGTTCAGTGAATAGTCATGCTAAAATGATTTTGGTATTGGGCCTGAGATAAACCTCCAACTGCAGCAGGAATTGATACAATTAACAGCAAGCAGTATTACTACCGTTGCTGAATGTGACAACTTCCCTCTGAGGCTGGTTGTTAGAGAACCGGCAGTCCGACTGACAGCTGAAAGTAAAAAAAAAGGGAATACATGGTGGCAGACTCCCCCATTCTTGTAAAAAAAAAAAGGTCTGGTAGAAATATTAAAGGAAGACCCCAAAGAAAAAAAAAATGTGGGATCCCTCATATTCCATAACAAATCCAAAGGGTCTGGAATGGTTTGTAAGAGGGAATCCCATGCGAAAAACTAGAAAAGAGGCACCCCCAAAGATACACACAGACCCTCATCTGTGCCAAAAGCTGGCCAGTAAATGAAGGGTTGAGTCACAGCAGGCCACATGCTCTCAGATGGGGAAGATGTGGGGATCTACAGGCAGGAGACATTTTTTGGAATTTGGAAGCCCCTTCAAAATAAGGGGGGCCCCCACATATATCTACCCACATGTGAATAAGAAAGCAGTGCATATCCCTGCTCATTCAAATAAAAAAAAGTAAATAGTATGTAAATACACCACACACATTTGACAAGTCCTTTATAAAAAAAATCCCACAATGTAAATCTACCATCAATAACATTGTCCTGTGAGACAGATTATTGTCAATCATGATGAACAGTGTCCACCAATCCTCTGAAGGAAAAAACACGCCAACCTGTAAACATGTCCTATCCTGATAAATGCTCACAATAATTGGCAGCTCCTGGGCCCTGCAGTTAAATAAAAACAAAGACGGCGTTTCCCATGTCATGTCATTAATCATATATTGCCAGTCATGTCACAGGGATCCCAGGTGATATCATTTACCAAATCATGTCCATATTTTGTCAATTACATCACTGGGTATACCCTGCTTCTTAGTTTACAGCTATGGAGCTGTCATTCCTGGTGAGCAGTCATCAGGAGAAGATTGTATTGATAGTTACATGCCTTTTTCTGCCGCTCGACGGGCGCCATCCATCATGACTGACATGATGCAATGTAGATATTATATATACTGATATGTATACCATAGTGAAATAAAAATAAAATGCTTACACATGAATGCTTTATTAAAAAATAAAAAAAGTGTTAAGGTTTTGTATGCAAACTTAAAGCCTGTAACCATCGCAGTAAAATTGCCTAAACTTTTAGTATTCACAGTTATTGTAAGTCCGTATTATTTATCAAGTGAATGTATCGTTTATGTGAACTTAATTGGTGAAATAAATATAAAACAGAAAAACTACTACTAAAAACATAATTGTAAAGGGATATGGATTTTCTAAGCTTTATTTATGTATGTGAAACATAGTATATTTATGAACATCTGTATTTAACAACTGGACTATAATAATGAACATTTTAAAAATACTCGACATTTTCAATCCTGTCTATAATACATTTATTCACTTCAAGCAAACAGTTTTATGTGAAATGACTGTCATTTGTTATTTAAATTTGCTTTAGCTGTATTTAAAAATGTAATTAAAAACATTAGAGATCACTTTTATCTTTTCTTATATTTAGCTGAGAGAAAAAAAAAAAGCTTTGTTTCTGACCTTTATTTACAAAGCTCAAAATATCAGTGTGAGCTGTTCTAAATATACCTTTTAATTATTCTATCAGGTGGAGAAAAATACTAGGCACTAAAGTGTACCTGTACTCTTAATTCAGAACAGTACAAAAGATGAATAATACCGATATTATGTATTTATTTGCATGCTTTAACTCAAAAATTAGAAGTAAGATTGTGTCATAGTTTCTAAAACTGAACAGCCAGAGCAGACTAAACAAGGCACACATATACAAGTTAGATAAGACTGGTTACCTGTGCAGCTGATGTGCCTCATTGCAGTCCAGAGTGCAGCCGGTGTCACTGGTGAAGTGTATGTGTCTAATGATTTTGAGCAAATAAAGAGGAGATAGGATTTCAGCACTGTTCTCACAGAACAGCTCCAGCCCACAGCACCTTTAACTATTTGCCTGTCATTAGTCATTATCATTGTGTAACCAGTCTCATCTAAATTCTACACAGGGCATTGTACTTTTATATATTTAGTCTGATAGCCTTGTCATAGTGTGTGGAATCAGGAGTCTTTTTATTTCAACTCGACGTTTCCCAAAGTTAATCAGACTTTTCCAGAAAAGCAATTGAATACTGATGATGTGCAAAGTACTAGTACTAGTAGGTACTAGTAAGCTTTAAATTTTAAATTTTAAAGCTTTTTTTTTTATATAAATTAAATAAACAAACATGTTATACTCACATGCTCTGTGCAATAGTATTGCATAGAGCAGCCCCAAATGTCCTTTCCTCAGGTTTCATGCCACTATGTCTCCTCCTCCCCGTCTGCAAGTGCTCCCATAGCAAACCCCTTCCTATTGGGGCCTTTGCAGACACACTGTGTGCATCCATAGACACACACAAAGCAGATTGGCTCTGCCCCCGCTCAGGATTTGAACAGGTTTTGACTGACAGCAGCAGGAGCCAAGCTCTTAGTAAAGCCCATGGATACAGGAAGAGAGGAAAGCCCAACTACCAGTGGGGACAGTGCTTGACTGAGAGCGGTGTCAGGTAATTGTTTAGGGAGGGTGAGGGAGGCACAGACATTGAACGTTTTTTTTTTTTTTTTTTTTTACCTAAAGTGGTTCTAAAAGTTGAACTTTTTTGAGAATCAGAAAACCAGGGCTGCCCTGTGCAAAACCTTTGCACAGAGCAGGTAAGTATAAGATGTTTGACTCCAGATGATGTCTTATCAGACGAAACATGTTGGGTTGATGTTCATCTAACCACTGTGTTTGACTACTACGTTTTATTGGTTTTCATGATTGTTTTTTTCCTGTTAGATATAAGCACAATATTCTTTTAATAAATTTGATGTAAAATGCTTTACACTATGTGAAGATTTGCTTTGCTTCTATAACGATTGACCTACTGAGTGAGAAGTTTACCTTGAATGACGTGGAAACAGATAGTGGATCTGCCATACAGTTTAAAGTCTGTGAGAGTTTAGCCTCCTGATGCCCATCTGACTCAATGTTAATTACATTTGAGTCCACACAATCTGGTATGCGCATTTAAACCTTTGTACTGGTGGCAGCTTACACATCAAGGTGATCTTTGAAATAACAAGGCTTTCTTCTATCACTACTGAAGTTTGATACACTTTTGGCTTTCATACCTATGAACATTTTTCTTTTGATGTCACATGTGGACTTTCATTTATATACATTATATAGGAGTGGATCGTTCAATCTAGAGACGGATTGTATAATACACTAGTTGATTGGATATTTCATTAAAATTTTCATTATTCTTTAAAGTAATTTTTTTTGAAAAAGTCACTTTATATCACTGTACAACTATAGTGCAGCCCTTTTTAACCTTATTTATTTGTGCACAAGGCTTTGTCAAATTGTGGTACCTGCAGATGTTTCGTTTATTGGTCTATAGTGTAGTATATTATTAGAACTCGCTAAGTATAAGATGTTTGTTATACAAAATAAAAAAAAACTTGCAAAGAATGCATTAAAGAGGTTGAAAACCTCCATTTTCAAGTTTTACCTATAGATAAACCTATAATAAGGATTACCTATAGGTACTGTAAATAACTCCTAAACGTGCATCATTTAGGGGATATTTACTTTGTACTGCGTTGATGAAGAAACAGCCCTCTTTGCCATTTCTTTATTAGCGAGTGCTGTGACTGGCGGCTTCTGTGCACGTGTGTGATTTTGACGTTACATGACTCCGGCCAGTCACAGAGCCAGAGTCCATGGCCCAGGAAGGAAGAGGGATGAACATGGATGCGGCCTCCAGCGGGGACAGTGAGGGCAGGTTAGTGTCACATACTTTTACTTTGCATGGAACCAAAAAGGAAGTAAGACACATCAGGGTTTACTTTCTCTTTAAGGTAAAGACAAAAAACGTTCAACTTCAGAACCACTTTAACCCAGACATAAAGTAAGCATACTTTTGAATCTTGTATCCGTGTATTGCTGTCATTTGCAAAACAGACTTTAGATGGATTGTGATGATATATACAGTAAGTATATATAACAAAAAATATGTGTGTTATGTAAAGACATGAGAATGCATTATGTAAGCTGCCTTAATGACACAAGTTAATCTATTCTATACACAACCATTTGTACACTTTAATCCAAACATTTCTTGAGGGATAATAAACTTCAAGCAAAACATGTGATGTGCTTATATTTTCCATGCATCTTACCCTCTAGATTCTAAAAATATCAGCTGTGTTTATTACTTATCAAAATCTTTTTAATGCTTTTATTGTTATTGTTAATATTCCCCATCCGCATTCCAATAGTAATGGCTGCACAATATTTGGAAGTTGTTCTTCACTGAAATGTTCTCTTCATTCACATCTTCCGGTTTATTTCTCTTTGTTGATACAATTCAGATGGGATGGAGGGATAAAAATAAATAAGTAAATAACAAATTTTAAAGTGTAATCACTAAAATTTCCATCTTAGAATCTAGTGCGTAAGATGCAAGGGACATTTATAGTTTACATTCATCAATGTCCACATTTTTTGAAACTTATGTTTTGATTTACTAAAACTGGAAATTGCAACATCTGGCGCAGCTGTGCATGGTAGCCAATCAGCTTCTAACGTAAGCTTGCTCAATAAAGCTTTGGCAAAAACAAAAAACTGGAAGCGGATTGGTTTCTATGCACAGCTGCACCAGCTTTTGTACCCTCCAGTTTTAGTAAATCAACCCCTTAATGACATGAGATATCAGTCTTTTATTGTATTAAAACTGATAATATTCAGTGTCCCCCAGCCCCCCACCCTACACTTCATAATCTTCCAGTCTGCAAATATTCTGTGTTCATTAAAAACATACAGTAAAATTCATAAACCTGACAGTAATCTCACAGTAGTGTGATAAATATCGCAGCTTGCAGCAAATTCATGTACACGTCGGTCGACTATTGCAGAATTGTCTCAGGAGAATTTTGTCTGTGATAAAATACTTATACAACCATGACAATTTTTTTCAACTTGGAAAATGTCTTATTTAATATCCCTCTCCTTATCACTAATTTGTTGATACTTTCTTATGAATTTGCTAAAAAAAAAAAAAAAAAGTTAAAGTGTTGCAAATAAGAACTGTATGGATTTTCCATCCACATGGGTACTGACAACAAAAAGGGCACACAGGTTTTGTGAATTTGGTGCAAGGCTTCAGATTACATTCCGAAACGCGTTGCACTGCCTTACTGAATTGCCTGCACAGTGCCTGTCTTGTGAATATTGAAAATTAATTACTTTGCAATGTTTATGTAAATAATAGATGAGCGACAGATTGTTTTAAAGTGCTTTTTATTGCTTGTTCAGAACACGTAAACACTTTAGTGTGCATTCACTGGGCACATGTTCACTAAGTGAAACATAACTCTTAAAATGAGACATTAATTATACCCCATACACCCACCCTAATGTAATCATTAAAATCAGTCCTCAAAATGTATTGAAACCCAAAAACTGATAGCATTGAAGCTTACCTGTCCTTATACATGGTGGCAAGATAACCTTTATTTTTCCAAACGTTTTTTCTTTTATTTAAATCTGAAATCTTGCCATTAACACATTTTCTGTCCTAGGGCGACAACCATGCTAAGCAGCATTGTCACACTAGGAAAGGAAGTGTGTTAGGACTACATAGGACTATTATGTGACTATATAATGCCCTCTTTTCTCCATAGCAGGGGGGGATGTTTTGTAGTCTATAGAGATAGCAGGGAACAGTGCTAATTGTTAACAGTCCTGAGCAGAGAGCACAGAAAGATATTAGTCCACAAGATTTTTGGCTTGTATGAAAAGATTTTTTTTCTCGCATCTGTTACACAAATATAATAAAACACATCCAATGGTATATTTAACAGACCAAAAAGGAGAAAATAAGCGAAATTTATTGTTAGAGTTTAAATACACTTTAATATTTAACCCCTAACCATAAGACTTAATCTAACCCCGAAAGCAAGAAGAAAAGCATGCCATGTAGCTGTGTCAGAAGAACCTGATCTGATTGTTTTCACTGCAGTTGTTGGCATCATTAAAACATTTGTACGTCTACATGACAACTACTGGTTTCCATCTAATGGGCTAAAACTATGATTCTGTAGAGTAAGCCTTAAAGTGGTTGTAAACCCTTTGCAACCACTTTATCCTACATGTAAGCCTAGATTAAGGCTTACCTCTAGGTGCTGGAAATATCTCCCAGACCTGCATGGTCCAAGAGATATTTGCAAATCACTGTATGGCGATTTCTCCTGCACATGTGTCGCGGTTACAAATGGCACGCTGTGCCTTTTCTATCTCTGGTAATGCCGTAAACATAGAAAAAAATGTGCAGCGCCAAACTAGTAGAGGTCCTTCTTAACGGGGATCTCCCAGTGATATAAATTGAATCTGACCTAGATATCACATCAGGTCTAAAGTGAGTCCAATTAGGACGGTGTTAAACATGTAAAGTGTTGAGGGAGCAGAGTACCCCCCAACTATGGTGATAAAACAATCAGTTATTTTGTAGTGACAAACCGTGCCAAAAAAATGAAAATAAGTACCAGTCTTGTATATTCACAAACAAACAAACAAAAAATATCAGTAAAACAGTGAGTAAATAGTCACAACTGCAGTCCATATACAGTGGTGTGTATTATTCTCAGGGTTATATGGAGGTATCACCCCTGTAATCCCATTAGACACAAAAGTGTTGTAGAGTTGTTATCCAAATAAGATGAGTGAACAGTATCCCCTCTATTCTTGTGTGCACTTCTCCACTTCAAAACAACGATATGGAAAAGGTAGATTGAATACGCTTACCCACTGGTGTAGACCCACAGCTCACCTTACGGTGGGGGGTCCTCAGAGCCTGTATGGGCCGACTTCCCTCCTTGGTCTCTCCCTCAGAATTATGTCCTTTATGCAGGTAATCCAAAAAAGGGGTTCCCAGGGCATAATCGAGGCAAGCTTCCCAGATGTTGTGTCTCATGGGTAATACTCAAGTGTGATTCACTCAGAGGAAAAATGAGAAAAAAGAGGGGAACGACGCCTCAAAAAATGTATTAAAAAATTCCACAAATTCCACAAATCATAAAAAATGTTAAAAAAAAATTAAGAAATGTTAAAAAAATTCCAGAACTGAAAAGTCCAAAAATTTAAACATGCATCAAATCCACACTTTTCAAAAAAGTTTCCAACACTCCACAGCAAAGTTCCACATCTAGAAATAAATCCAGAAACAAGGAGTCCAAAAAGCGCAGTGGAAACCAATATGGTCCAGTAAAACCCGACCGGTTTCGTCTGAAAAGACTTCAACTGGGGTGTAAGACTGGACTGGAGAGACCAAGGAGGGCAGCCGGCCCATACAGGCTCTGAGGACCCCCCACCGTAAGGTGAGCTGTGGGTCTACACCAGTGGGTAAGCGTATTCAATCTACCTTTACCATATCGTTGTTTTGAAGTGGAGAAGTGCACACAAGAATAGAGGGGATACTGTTCACTCATCTTATTTGGATAACAACTCTACAACACTTTTGTGTCTAATGGGATTACAGGGGTGATACCTCCATGTAACCCTGAGAATAATACACACCACTGTATATGGACTGCAGTTGTGACTATTTACTCACTGTTTTACTGATATTTTTTGTTTGTTTGTTTGTGAATATACAAGACTGGTACTTATTTTCCATTTTTTGGCACGGTTTGTCACTACAAGATAACTGATTGTTTTATCACCATAGTTGGGGGGTACTCTGCTCCCTCAACACTTTACATGTTTAACACCGTCCTAATTGGACTCACTTTAGACCTGATGTGATATCTAGGTCAGATTCAATTTATATCACTGGGAGATCCCCGTTAAGAAGGACCTCTACTAGTTTGGCGCTGCACATTTTTTTCTATATTTATTCACAATTTTGTCCTATTGTTATGTTGGCTGCCTTACTATCTGTAACACTAATTTACACTCACTTATAATTGGGAGTAGCGCAATATAATTGTATTTATTATAATGCCGTAAACACATGCGCTGGAGTGACATCACGCAATGTCACGCGACTCCGGCCAGTCACAGTGCCGGAGTTCGCGGCCCCGTAGGAAAAGGGGTGAGGAATGCCTGCTCGCTACAAATGAGGAAGACGGGGACTTTGCAGGCTTCTCCTGCTGGTAAGTGTCACATAATGGGCTACTATGCGATGCGTAGTAGTCCATTATGCTTTACCTTTACAGGGAAACAAAGAGGAAGTAACACCCATCAGAAATTACTTCCTTTTTAATGAAAGGGCAAAAGACCTAATGCAATGGCATTTTCACAACAGGATACAGTAGTAGAAGTAAGTGGTATTGTCAGGAAATTACACTTAAAGGATAAATGCTCAGATGGGCTAAATTTATTTGGGCACACTTGCATGGGCTGCTCACCTCCCACCACAGTTTGTTATGGCATTATAGTATGAATGTAACCTGCTTTCATTTTTGTGCACTGTCTCTTTAAAATGTTCCCCACACCTTGCTGTGCAGGCAAATGCATTCAATCAGGAAGAGTGGCTCTTTCCAAAGGGTGTGGGGTTCATTATATAAGGGACAGCAGCGTAGGTTTTATTGCCTGCTATTCATCCTTTTAAAAGGAGTTAGCCACCCTCTCACCCGTCCTAAGCACTTAGTTGTGGTATATCACCCGTGGATTCAGGGGTGACTTGTTTTCTGTTAAAATGTGTTGTTTGCTTGAGTTTTATAACTAAGCAACGTGATATTGTTAATTTACCTTATTTATTGGGGGGGGGACTTGTTTTCTGTTAAAATGTGTTGTTGGCTTGAACTTTTATACCTAAGCAATGTGATATTGTTAATTTACATGATGTGTTTTATTGATTTTAAATATGTTTTTTATTCTGTTTTTAACCACTTGAGCACTGGGCACTTAAACACCCTTAATAACCAGACCAATTTTCAGCTTTCAGTGCTCTCACAGTTTGAATGACAATAACTCAGTTATACAACACTGTAACCAAATGAAATTTTTGTCCTTTTTTTCCCACAAATAGAGCGTTTTTTTTGGTGGTATTTGATCACCTTTGCGGTTTTTATTTTTTTTGCTATATATGAAAAAGAACGAAAATTTTGTAAAAAAAAGAATTTTTCTTAATTTCTATTATAACATTTTGCAAAAAAGTAATTTTTCTTCATAAATTTGGCCTAAAATGTATACTGCTACATATCTTTGGTAACAAAACAAAACAAATTTGGATATTATTTAGTCTGGTTGAAAGCTATAGGGTCTACAAGCTATGGTACCAATTACTGAAAATTGATCAGTTTGATCACATCTGATGTACTGACAGCCTCTCTCATTTCTTGAGACCCTAACATGCCAGAAAAGTACAAATACCCCCCAAATGACCCCTTTTTGGAAAGAAGACATTCCAAGGTATTTAGAAAGAGCCATTGTGAGTTTTTTGAAGTTGTCATTTTTTCCCACAATTCTTTGCAAAATCAAGATTTTTTTTATTTTTATTTTTTTTACACAAAATTTTCATATAAGCGGGTTATTTCTCACACACAGCATATGCATACCACAAATTACACCCCAAAACACATTCTGCTATTCCTCCCGAGTATGGCGATACCACATGTGTGAGACTTTTACACAGCCTGGCCACATACAGAGGCCCAACTTGCAGGGAGCACCATCAGGCGTTCTGGCACCCAGACCAATTCTGACATTTCTCTCCTACATGGAAAAATCATCATTTATTTGCTAGAAAATTACATAGAACCCCAAAACATTATATATTCTTTTTTAGCAAAGAGAATACAATGGCGGTCGTTGCAACTTTTTGGTATTTGCACAGCAATTTTTCTAACCCATTTTTTTTTGGAAATAAAACAGTTTTGTGCTTTAAAAAAAAAACAGTTAAGTTAGCCCAATGTTTTTGCATAATATGAAAGATGAAGTTACGCCGAGTAAATAGATACCCAACATATCACCCCATCAATATTGCACATGCTTGTGGAATGGCGCCAAACTTTGCTACTTATAAATCCCCATAGGCGACGCTTTAAATGTTTTTACTGGTTACATCTTTTTAGTTGGGGAGCAGGTCTAGGGCCAAAATGATTGCTCTCGCTCTAACGCTCGCAGCGATACCTCACATGTGTGGTTTGAACACCGTTTTCATATGTGGGCGGGACTTACGTGTGCGGTCGCGTCTTTATACGAGCACACGGGTACAGGGGCGCTGTAATTTTATTTGTATTTTTTTATTATTCATTTTACTTTATTTATTTTAGTTTATCCCCAAAAATAAATGTTTTGATTGATTTTATTCCTATTACAAGGAATGTAAACATCCCTTGTAATAGGAATATAGCATGACAGGTGCTCTTTACAGTGAGATATGGGGTCAATAAGACCCCACCTCTCACCTCTAGGCTGGGAAGCCTGAAAAAAATGGATCGCAGAGTATTGCGCAGGGAGTATTGCGCAGGGAGTATTGCGCCGGGGTATTGCAGAGTATTGTTCAGAGTATTGTGTGGGGGTACTGCAGAGTATTGTGCGGGGGTACTGCAAAGTATTGTTCAGAGTATTATGCGGGGGTACTGCAGAGTATTGTGCGGGGGTACTGCAGAGTATTGTTCAGAGTATTGTGCGGGGGTACTGCAGAGTATTGTGCGGGGATACTGCAGAGTATTGTGCGGGGGTACTGCAGAGTATTGTTCAGAGTATTGTGGGGGGGGGTACTGCAGAGTATTGTGCGGGGGTACTGCAGAGTATTGTGCTGGGGTACTGCAGAGTATTGTTCAGAGTATTGTGCGGGGGTACTGCAGAGTATTGTGCGGGGGTACTGCAGCGTATTGTTCAGAGTATTGCGCAGGGGGTACTGCAGAGTATTGCATGGGGGTACTGCAGAGTATTGCGCGGGGGTACTGCAGAGTATTGTGCAGGGTACAGCAGAGTATTGCGCAGGGGGGTATGCAGAGTATTGCACAGGGGGTATGCAGAGTATTGCGTGGGGTACTGCAGAGTATTGCGCAGGGTATGCCGAGTATTGCACAGTATTGCAGAGTATTGCGCAGGGGGTATGCAGAGTATTGCAGAGTATTGCGCAGGGGGTATGCAGAGTATTGCAGAGTTTTGCGCAGGGGGGTATGCAGAGTATTGCGCAGGGGGTATGCAGAGTATTGCGCAGGGGGTATGCAGAGTATTGCGCAGGAAAGGAAGAGTATTGTGCAGGGGGTATGCAGAGTAATGCACAGGGAAGGAAGGGGTTAATGCAGGGATGGCTGAGCAGGGATGGATGGATCTGTGACTGCAATAGTCACAGATCCATCCCACAGTGCTGCTGCCATCTCCGCTCTCCTCTCACACTGTACCGATTGGTACAGAGAGAGGAGGGAGGAACCAGTGTCATCAAATGACATCGGTTTGTTTACATGTGATCGCTCCGTCATTGGACAGAGCATTCACGTGGTAAATGGCCGCTATCAGCGGCAATTTACCGCAATCCGTCACGGACATTCCCGTGTGCGTGCCCCAGGGGGCGCGCGGGAGCGCGATTATGGAATCACGTTATATAACGTGATCCCAGAGTTAAGAAACCACCTTGCCGCCGTTATTTGACGGCGGCTGGTGGTCAAGTGGTTAAATCAAAATAAAGTGCCACGGCCATGTTTTGCTACAAAAGAAATTCTGATGTGTGTATTATTCATCTGGTTGTCTTTGGTGAGTGAGTTTGGATAAAGGAAGGTGTAAAAGTGCAGCCTGTATTCCCATGAATTTTCAAACAAAGGGCACTTTTTACCCATCCCTGACCTAAAGTACTCTAGCTTGCACTTACCCAAATGCATACTTGCTTGCACCCTATATCCTCCAATAATATTTATGTCCTTTTATTAAAACATTACCTTTGTTGGCCATGCCTGTGTTATCCTCATGGACTGTCTCCTGAATTTGTTTAACCTTAGGAGGTAATCCTTAAAGTCTATGGGGTTAATCTACTAAAGGAAAAACGACTGTGAACTTTGCAAGTTCAATTGCACCAGAGCTTAGTAAATGAGCAGAAGCTCTAAAGACTTCCATCATCTAATCATGTGCAAGCAAAAATGCTGTTTTTTTTTCCTTGCATGTAATTGGGTATTCTTTGCAAAGTGAAGCTTTACCTCATTTACTAAGCTGTGGAGCAACTGCATTTGCAAAGTGCTCAGTTAATTCTCCTTTAATAACCCAACCCCTATGTTGGGTAACAACATAGATACAGCCAGTGCAGAGAAGATATTCCCTAAAAAGTGGAATCATTACATGAGACTGCTGCCACAGGTTACAAATGAGAATGCATCTGGGGAGAGGGAGGTATTAGTTTATTTGATCTAAATGAAAATATCAGTACACTTATCTTATCCTTTAATCATGATTTAAAAAACCTAAGCAGCCATGTGTTTTTATTTTTTAATAATATAAAATAATGATATATACACAATGTATATAGAGTGGCATTGAATGTCCAGCATTTTTCTAAATATCAGTCATTATGTCTAGACATGCTGTCCTGACTGCAGTCCTTTGTATTGTGTCTAATTGAATACAAGCCAATGAATTACTTTTTGATTAATCAAATTATTTGCAAAAGCAACAAAGAAGTTTATGCTAGAGGCACCAATGGACATTTTCAGTGCCACTGTTAACAGATTCTAGGAGTGGTAATTGACTTATGTGTGTAATGTTCACAAACCACAGTACAATTCTGCAATATGATGGATGTTTCATACAATGTGATTTTAATAGGGGCATTGTTTGAGCGATGTTTTCAGCTTGGAGTCTTTTATTTCTTTAAAGCTGAATTCCAGGCAAATAGTTTAATCCAAAAGTGGTATATATATATATATATATATATATATATATATATATATATATATATATATATATATATATATATATAAAAAATATAACACCGTTCTGTGAAAATGTTTTAGGCAGGTGTGAAGAAGTGCTGTAAAGAAAGAATACTTACAAATAAAAGATGTATTTTACATGTTTATTTTTATAAATTTACAAAATGCAAACTGAGTAAACAGAAGAAAAATCCAAATCAATATCAATATCTTACCCTTTGGCTTCAAACCAGCATCAATTACACTTGCTCACTTTGTACACTTGCTTACTTTGGACACTTGCACAACGTCAGGGGTTTTGTAGGATTAGAGTCAGGTGTATTATGTCAGGGCTCAAAATTTCAACCCCTGAGCTACTAGCCAGGTTTTAAGAGTTACTCGCCACCAGTTGCCCCAACCTAATTCATACACTGCCCTGCGCCTAATTGCACCTGTAAACACCCCCTTTGTAGATTATCTCATGGAATGACAACATTTTATGCAGAATCAAGTTACAAAATTACCAACAACAACTTTAACAAAATGGGACAGGACACTGGGGGAAGACCAGAGGGACAGGGCACTGGGGGCAGACCAGAGGGACATGGCACTAGAACTGGGTCTCTTCCCCATTCTCTTGCTGTCTCCTCTGCAACTCCCATCCATCCATCCATCCTCTCTCTCTCTCTCTCTCTCTCTCTCTCTCTCTCTCTCCTATTCATCTCATCATCAGGAGCCTGTGTGTGTGTGTGGCTCCACGCTTGCATGTCCCCACTTCCCCCTTTTATTCAGGCTGGCAGTGAGGAGAGGAGCTGCAGCACAGCGAGAGGGAGTACAATCCAGTGCTGAGATCCACACAACTGCACAGCCATTGACACCATAGCACAGCGCACACTGACACAGCACACATTGAGACCAGTCTGTTCACAGTGCTCAGGCTGAACTGTTGGACACTTACATAGAGCACAAGGAGAAGAAAACTGCACAAACTGGAAGGCTGCCACTCTCATGTCAGGGCAACTTTCAGTGAGCGCTGCACCAGAGTGGTAATTTTCGCAATCCTCCACCTCACTGATTACTTTCTGCTCTCCAGCTACATCGGTCGGGGCCCGGGGGGAGGGGGGCAGGCTCAGAGAGGTCATACTGTTAGGTCCCATGGCTTAATGAGAATTGTAAGGAGAGCACCTGTGTACTGCTCTGACTGTGCGCAGCTCACCAGACTACTTTTCCCGAGCATGCATCTTTCCTCTTCGGCCACCAATCTCATCAGAACTCTAAGTGTAGGCACAGATTGCAGGGAGATTGGTCATGCAGCCCTGTCATCACACGCCCCCAGCTTAAATCCACTCGCCAAATGCTAGTAGGCGAGTGGAAATTTTGAGGGCTGTATTATGTAAAAATATAAATGTAGTGTACCTAAAAGCAGACAGTGTCAGTCAGTAGGGCAGTGGATGGTGTCGGTCAGCATAGCAATGAACGGTGTCAGTAAGGCAGTGGATGCTCAGTAGTCAGTAGAGCAGTGGATAGTGTCAGTAGAGCAGTGGATAGTGTCAGTAGAGCAGCGGATAGTGTTAATAGAGCAGTGGACGGTATCAGTAGAGCAGTGGGCGGTGTCAGTAGAGCAGTGGATGGTATCAGTAGAGCGGTAGATGGTGTCAGTAGAAAAGTGGATGGTGTCAGTAGAGCAGTAGACAATGTCAGTAGGGTAGTGGATCGTGTCAGTGAGTAGAGCAGAGGACGGTGTCAGTAGAGCAGTGGACTGTGTCAGTAGAGCACAGGATGGTGTCTGTAGAGCAGTGGATGATGTCAATAGAGCAGTGGACAGTATTTGTAGAGCACAGGATAGTGTCATTAGAGCAGTGGACGGTGTCAGTAGAGCAGTGGACGATGCCAGTAGAGTAGTGGATGGTGTCAGTCAGTAGAGCAGTGGAGAATGTCAGTAGAAAATGGGTGGTGTCAGTAGAGTAGTGGATGAAGTCAATAGAGCAGTGAACTGTATCAGTAGAGCAGTGGACGGTGTCAGTAAAGCAGTGGACAGTGTCTGTAGAGCAGTGGACAGTGTCAGCCAGTAGAGCAGTGGACAGTGTCAGTAGAGCAGTGGACGGTGTCAGCCAGTTGAGCAGTGGACAGTTTCAGTAGAGCAGTGGACAGGGTCAGCCAGTAGAGCAGTGGATGGTGTCAGTAGAGCAGTGGATGGTGTCAGCCAGTAGAGCAGGGAACGATGTAAGCAGAGCAGGGGATGGTGTTAGCCAGTAGAGCGTGTTTGTGCTGGGAGCAAGCTGCATCGAGAACCAACGGGTCCTGTGCTAATGATAAGGAACCAGAAAGCCTGGCTCCCTATCATCTGATCCCTGTGATAGCCTCTGATCAATCACTGTAAAGCCTGCCATGTGTATGTTTTTCATCTGAATGTAGAGAAATACATCTTTCTATGCTTGCCAGAGGAGACAAATGAAAATAAACAAGTGTGTATAAAAAATAAATAAAGAAATAAAGAAAAAGGAAAAAAAGCTTAGGTTTGATCTAGGTCAGTGTCAGGGTTAGATTGAATGTCAGAGTCAAAGGTCAAGATCAGTATATTTTAGGTAGCATTTTTAAAAAAAAGCAACTCCACATTTGTTGAGAAAAAAAACATTCCCCTCTGGGTGATCAATGTATATTAGGATTTTAACCACTTGGCTCCCAGTACCCCATGGGGTCGTGAAGGGTAATCTGCAAGGTACTGTGGGTGTTGTGTTTTTTCTTTCTCCCCTTTCTTTTTTCTCCCACAAATTCATGGCAGAATATTAGATCACACGGGTTATATAATTTTACAGATATACCTAGATGTACTTCACATTTGCTCCTGATGAGTGGAATTTGTCCACAAAACACGTAGAGCCTTCTAATGGTGCAACATGTATGTCTACAACCATTTATCCATTTGGAGTTATAAGAATCCTATTTATCTGTATTTTGTTTACCTGGGATTAAATCCAGTTACCCCTTTACACTAATGCCGCGTACAGATGGTTGAAAATTCAGACAACAAAACCGTGGATTTTTTTCCAACGGATGTTGGCTCAAACTTGTCTTGCATACACACGGTCGCACAAATGTTGTTGGAAATTCCGAATGCCAAGAACGCAGTGACGTACAAGATGTACGACGGCACTATTAAAGGGAAGTTCAATACCATTAATGTTAGAAGTTTGGTGAGAGACGGTTCGCGCTTTTCAGCTTTGTGCTTTTCAGTGTTTTACAGCGTGACAAATGTGCTGACAAATCACCATTTTACCAGACCGAGCACTTCAGTCTCGTACTTGATTCAAAGCATGCATGGAATTTTGTGCGTCGAAATTATCCATATACAATCGAAAATTCCGAGAACGGATTTTATTATCGGAAAATTTGAGAACCAGCTCTCAAATTTTTGTTGTCGGAAATTCTGACAACAAATGTCCGATGGAGCCTACATACAGTCGGAATTTCCAACAGTGTGTAAGCGGTATATGTATGGTATTACTATGTTGAAACACATTGGGGGTTATTTACGAAAGGCAAATCCACTTTGCACTACAAGTGCAAACTACAAGTGCAAAGTGCACTTGAAATTGTACTGAAAGTGCATTTGGAAGTTCAGTCGCTGTAGATCTGAGGGGGACACGCAAGGAAAATAAAAAACAGCATTTTAGCTTGCATATGATTGGATGATAAAATCAGCATAACTTCCCCTCATTTCAGATCTACAATACCCCTCAGACTTATAGTGACTGCACTTCCAAGTGCACTTTGCACTTGTAGTTTGCACTTTGTAGTGTAACATGGATTTGCCTTTTCGTAAATAACCCCCATTATGTTGTTGGTACTGTTTATGCTATTAGTCCACGTCATTTACTCATGTGCAAATACAATTCCTTTATGCTTTTCTAGTTGATTACTGTAGCCGTATGCCTCATTTAAAGCCCCAAACGCCCTTTTGTATTACATATTTGCCCAGGGCTAGAGGCCCTGGATTTCACCAGATTTCAGACTCATTTAAAGTCCCATCCGTTTTACATGTTTTTCTCCTTTACTATATTCATATGTTAGAATGGCCCAGTCAAAGTCCAGACCTAAACCCAATTGAGAATCTGTGGTCAGACTTGAAAATTGCTGTTCACAGATGCTCTTCATCCAATCTGAAAGAGCTTGAGATATTTTTCAAAGAAAAATGGGAAAACAATTCACTCTCTAGATGTGCAAATCTGGTAGAGACATACCCCAAAAGACTTGCAGCTGTAATTGCAGAGAAAGGTGGTTCTACAAAGTATTGACTCGGGGGCAGTGGCGTCACTAGGGTTGGTGTCACCTGGTGTGGCAAAACATAGTGTCACCCTATCCTGCCCAGCGCCCTGCAGGCAGCGCATGGTCATGGGGTGCACCCCCAAACAGCCCCTATAAATCAGAGTTTAGGGTGGTATAGGGCAGATTATGGTGGTATAAGGCAGGTAGGGGTGTTATAGGGCAGGTTAAGGTGGTATAGTGGCAGATTAGGGTGGCATAAGGCAGGTTACGGTGGTATAGGGCAGGTTGAGGTGTTATAGGGCAGGTTAGGGTGGTATAATGGCAGATTAGGATGGCATAGTGCATGCTGTGGTGGCATAGGGCAAACTGGGGTGGTATAGGGCAGGTTGGGGTGGCATAGGACAGGTTAGGGTGGCATAGGACAGGTTGGGGTGGCATAAGGAAGCTTGGGGTGGCATAGGGCAGCTTGGGGTGGCGTTGGGAAGTTTGGGGTTGTATAGGGCAGGTTGGAGTGGCATTGGACAGTTTGGGGTGTCATAGGGCAGGTTGGGGTGGCATGGGGCAGGTTGGAGTGGCATAGGGCAGGTTGGAGTGGCATAGGGCAGATTGGGGTGGCATAGGGCAGCTTGGGTGGCATAGGGCAGGTTGGAGTGGCATAGGGCAGCTTGGGGTGGCATGGGGCAGCTTGGGGTGGCATAGGACAGCTTGGGGTGGCATGGGGCAGGTTGGAGTGGCATAGGGCAGGTTGGAGTGGCATGGGGCAGCTTGTGGTAGCATTGGGCAGGTTGGGGTGGCATAGGACAGGTTGAGGTGGCATAGGGCAGGTTGGAGTGGTATAGGACAGCTTGGGGTGGCATGGGGCATTTTGGGGTGGCATTGGACAGGTCAAGACTGTGCTGTGATACTGTGCTGTGCAGTAACTTACAGAATCATTCCTGGCTGCAGATAAAGACCCGGGCAGGGCTGCTAAATCCTTGCATCTATCTCCTTCAGCTACGGGATCAGCAAAAGTGAAGGAGTCTGTGGGAGGAGTGGAGGAGGCAACCACACCCCCAGCTCTGCCCACCAACTCCGGCTGCGGCACTGATATTGGAGATCTCAGAGGGGGCTGCTTGACAGCTTAACCTGACAGGGGAGTGTCATAGGCAGCCTTCTTCCCCGCACAGCTTTTAAAGTGTGTAGGGATGGCGGCGGCCCCGGTGTCACCCCTCTGGCAGGTGTCACCTTGTGCGGCCCGCACCGCCATGGCAACGCCTCTGCTCGGGGGGGGGGGGGGTTGAATACAAATGCATGGCACACATTTCAGATAATTATTTGTAAAAAAAAATGTAAAAGCATTTATCATTTACCTTTCACTTCACAATTATGTGCCACTCTGTGTAGCCCAACACTAAGTGGTACATAATTGTGAAGTGGTAAGTATATTTTTTTTACAAATAAATATCTGAAATGTGTGGCATGCATTTGTATTCAGCCCCCCAGTCAAAATCCCAATAAAATAAATGTTTGTTTAACACCCCTGAAAAATGGAGACAAATTGTGTTCCATTTTTATAAGCTCCGTACTCAAATTCTCCTCCTTCAGGAAACCCATTTTAGGTCCGACTCTGTCCCACAGCTCCCTCACAACCATTACCCTACCTGGTATCATAGTACAAACCCGCTGGCTAAATCGAAAGGGGTTTCCATTGCATTCCATGCTTCTTTTACTCCGACTGTTTTAGACTCCTATGTTGACCCTGCTGGGAGGTTTATCTTTCTTAAATTGTCTTACAAGAATGTGATTTATACAGTAGTTAACGTATATTCTCCCAACCAGGACCAGCTGCAGTTCTTCTCCTCCGTGACCTCCCGCCTACGGAAGTTAGGCACGACTAACACGATCCTGGGCGGTGACTTCAATGTGGCCTTGGTTCCTCGTTTGGACACGTCAACCGCTAAGTCCTCACACTCCTTAGCTAGTCTGACCAAGCTACGCTCCATCCTCACGGATCTTTCCCTAGTAGATGTATGGAGAGTCTTAAACCCCACAGATAGGAACTATACATTCTACTCCCCCGCACACTCCTCCTACAGCAGATTGGACTACATACTCATTTCCCAATCCCTACTGGACCTCTCGCCTACTGCATCTATCGGTCTCACACTGTGGTCGGATCATGCTCCTATACACGCCACTTTGGGTAGGATTCCTTCATATAAGCCTAGGTCCTCCTGGAGACTTAATGATAATTTGCTCTCAGACCTGGCGTGTACTGAGAACATTGTTCAATCCATTTCTCACTTTGTTTCTGACCATGCCCGAGACGACACAAACCCGCTTACTAAATGGGAGGCCCTTAAATGTGTCCTTAGGGGCAAGTTTATACAACATGGGTCCAGGCTCAAAAAACCTAGATCGGCCGACGTTACACGTCTTCTTGCCACTATCGCATCCCTTGAGGACTCCTATAAGCGCTCGTCGGACCCGGCCACATTGATTGACCTGGCCAACGCCAGGAGAGATCTCTTACAGATTTTTGCTGAACGCTTCTTGGTGGCTAGGGATAAGGGGCGCTTTGCGCACTACACCCAGGCAAACAAATGCGATCGGTTGCTGGTGAATACCCTACAACAACGCTTAACTAGGAAACACATCCCCTTGATTATTTCTCCCAGCAAGGGCAAATTACAGTCTAACTCCGCTATTGCGGAAGAGTTTCGCCAGTACTATGCAGGCCTTTATGATCTCCCCCCTCAGGTGTCTACGTCTCCCATGCACCCTTTGGACTCCCCTGGTGCTTTGTCCTTCTATATTAGAGACACGGCCCTCCGGACTATCCCCGCCTCCTCAGCTGAGGAACTAGAAACCCCCCTCACGGTGCAGGACTTCCTCCTCGCAATTAAAAAGCTCAAAAATGGCAAGAGTCCTGGCCCTGATGGGTTTACCCCACGTTTTTATAAAACATTTGCTCCTCAACTGGCCCCTCTCCTAGCGAAGGCTTTCAACGCCTTGGATGACGGTGCCTCCCCATTTTCTGCTCTCCTCTTAGCTTAGATAGCAGTCCTCCCTAAACCCGTTAGGGACCCATCTCATTGCTCTAATTATAGGCCCATATCACTTCTGAACATGGACCTGAAACTTTTTGCAAAAATATTGGCGGACCGTCTTTCTCCCCTGCTGCCAGATGTCATTCATGGAGACCAAGTAGGTTTTGTCCCTTCCCGCGAAGCCAGGGACAACACCACCAAAACTGTACACCTCATAGCTTATGCCCAACACCAGCGGGTCCCTGCTTGCCTTCTCTCCTGCGATGCCGAGAAGGCATTTGATAGAGTCAGATGGCCGTTCCTACAATCCACCCTCACCCAGATAGGCTTAGGCCCTAGGATGCTTGCTCATGTTATGTCACTGTACTCTGTCCCTACTGCCACCGTCTTGGTCAACGGAATCCAATCTGGTACGTTACCCATTAAAAATGGCACCAGACAGGGGTGCCCCCTTTCCCCCCTCCTTTTTGCCCTTGTAATTGAGCATTTGGCCCAGGCTATCAGAGCGAACCCGAATGTACATGGGATCCAAACCCCCTCCTCGCACTGTAAGCTCTCCCTGTATGCGGACGATCTACTCCTATATGTCACTCAACCCCACACTAGTATTCCATCCATTTTATCTGAGATTGATAGATTTGGTGGGCTGAGTAACTATAAATTGAATCTGTCCAAAACCGAAGCGCTCAACGTATCCTTACCGCTCCCTACCCTGGCCACCCTCCAATCCAAGTTCTCCTTCCAATGGAAGGAGAAGTCCATCTCTTATCTCGGGACCGCTATCCCCCGTAGACTGTCGGACATTTTTACCCTAAACTACAGCCCGCTCTTGGCCAAGCTTAGGCACCTCACGGAGGCCCTATGGACCTGCCGGTGTCGTGGTTTGGTCGCATGAACACGCTTAAAATGGATATACTGCCCAAGCTTTTATATCTCTTCCAGGCACTCCCGATATCCCTCCCCTCATCTTTTTTTTGCACGGTGCGCTCCATGGCCATTCAGTTTGTGTGGAGACGTAGTCGACCTAGGCTGAAACACAAGCTCCTTTGCTATCCCGCTTTGAGTGGGGGAGCGGGTCTCCCGATTTCGAACATTATCACGCGTCGGCGGTACTCTCCCGGATCCTGGAGTGGTTTCCCCACCCACTGAGCAAAGTGGCAATATGTGTGGAGCAGGACATGTCCTCGGTGGACTTAAGGGCCCTGCTTTGGGGCCATGCTTTGTCCCACAGGACCTTGGTGGGGTTATCCCCCCTTATTAGAGATGCTCTGGCGATATGGTACCGTAGGAGGGAGGCGTATGCCCTCTCTATGGATCCAAGCCCCTTGACTCCTCTCTTTAAAAGCCCAGACCTGCCGGAGGGAGTGGGGCTGCACTCCTTGGCCAGCTACCTTAGACAGGACTGGCCTACGGCTCAAAACTTCGTTCACGCCTCTGCGGGTTCTCTCGTGCTGACACCGACCTCGGTTTCCTCGAGAGTGACTTGGCTCACGCACCATCACCTGACGGCTCACTGCAAGACACTACATGGGTTCAGACAGGTCCACAGACCACTGACAGGGTTCGAACAGCTTTGCTCCTTCTTCTCCCCCCAAAGGCACCTTCTCTCCTTGATCTACAAAATGGTACTGGGTCATACACATAGAGCCCCCCTAAATATACTCTGGCTTGGTCGGAGGAGCAGGGGAGGGATATCAGTGAGGTGGAGTGGCGTAAGGCCTTCTTTTTCACGCATAAATCCTCCATATCGAGCTATGCGCAGGAAAAAAATTACAAAGTTTTATCGCAATGGTATCGTGTCCCGACCACCCTCAGGATCATGTTCCCCTCGGCCCCGGACTCCTGCTGGAGGTGCGACGCAGCTAAAGGTACGTACAGTCACATTTGGTGGGAATGCGACCTGATACGCCTGTTTTAGTCCCAAATCTTCTTAATTTATTCGGATTTTTATGGCGAACCGCTCACCCCCTCCCCATTTGTAGCCCTTCTCTCCATCCTCCCCGGAGCCACTAAGTTCCAGAAGAATTCCCTCCTGAAATTCTGTTTGAGTGCTGGGCAGCAGTTGGTATCTAGACATTGGAAGTCGTCCCCCCCCCCCCCCTTGATTACAGAGTGGATAAACGAAATGAATAACATTATGCTTATGGAGGAAATGCAGGCCAAGTCTCTGGACAGGTATGCAAAATTTTCCTTTACCTGGAGTGTTTGGAGGCATTACTCCACTTTGGATAAACTTAAGGACAGGGTCTTAGGGACAGCTTCTATTGCAACCTCAGGAGCTCCTATTTGGATAATTTATTTCTTCCCTTTTCTCAGGCGTTACTCGGCAGAGTCCGTCTGAGTCTGTATAATGCGCCCCCGCTGGTGAGGGAGCGCACCGCTCCCTGTTCCCTACCCCCATCCCTCTACCACTTCCTTCCCCTCTTCCCTTCCCCCCTCTATTCTTATTTTCTTCTCTCTGCCCTCGACCCCCTTCTCTTACTTCTTCCTTCTTCTCATTTGTTTTTCTGGCCGCATCTTCGGCCTCATCATGGTTTTCACATTGTACGATCCGACTGCTACACGGGACTTCTTGCTTGCACATTTCATTTTGGGTACTCTACACCTAATTGCATATTGTGATATTTCATACGAGTACCCTCATTAACTGCTTTCACCAGCTTACATGATTCTCCATGCTCCCCTAGGCCCTGGACGCAGATGGATCCCATAGGGGCACCCAGGCTGGGGGAGACCATTGAAGGCTAAGATTGTTCCCTGTATGAAGTGCAGTTCCCTGTGTCCTCACCTTGCCGCCATGTCTCCCCTTATTGTTTTGTTTCCTCTTGCTACCTCCCATGACAAGGATTGTTTTTGTTTTATGTGTCGTGTGATTGTGCCCGAGCCACCCTTTGTTGGGTCCTCGGTCACGCCATGGTATGTTTCTGTTTATACTATTTGAAAAAACTCAATAAACCTCTATTGAACCTAAAATAAATGTTTGTTTTTGATTGTAACATGACACAATGTGGAAAATTTAAAGGGATGGGAATACTTTTTCAAGGCGCTGCATATTTTACTGTCAAAGTTCTGTTCTGACACATGTCAAAGTTGCAAAATAAAATTGTGTTCAGGCATTAGGATTTGTTTTACCCTCTGCCACAAAGGCGTTAAGATTCACTTTTTAATTGACTTGTGCGCCTAAAATGTATGATGAATTTTTCTAAGCATGTGTGCACCTAAAATGTTTGCTGGCTTACATTGGTACAGCTGTCAGATAAAAGCTTGTAAACCTTTTACAGTCACCTGTATTAAAACATAAATGTCCTCCAATCCCCATATTAAAGACAGTGATAACTACCAAGCAACAAGCACGACATTTTACACATAGCTTTGTTTAAACAATCTGAGAACTTGTTACAAAACGCATGTTACATTTTGTGCAGAGGGAGGTAAGTGGAATCAGACATATCAGTCAGAGAGTTGAGATTAGAGGTGTGTGTTGATGGTATTCTGCCCTATTAAAAAGACATTGGGGGTTATTTACGAAAGGCAGATCCACTTTGCACTACAAGTATGTATCTGTGGTTCTATGAGCGCATCGAGGCCTTCGGGTAATGACTGCGCTCCCAAAAAGCATTTTTATAAATAAATAAATAAGTGCAAACTACAAGTGCAAAGTGCACATGAAATTGTACTGAAAGTGCACTTGGAAGTGCAGTTGATGTAAATATGAGGGGAAGATCTGAACCTAGGGGAAGCTCTGCTGATTTTATTATCCAATCATGTGCAAGCTAAAATGCTGTTTTTTATTTTCCTTGCATGTCCCCCTCGGATCTACAGTGACTGCACTTCCAAGTGCACTTTTAGTGCAATTTCAAGTGCACTTTGCACTTGTAGTTTGCACTTGTAGTGCAAAGTGGATTTGCCGTTCGTAAATAACCCCCATTGTTTGTTACTACTTGGGTGTTCTCAAGAAAGAGCCATACATAATATATATATAGCTGACAAATGTCTCTCATTTGGAGAGAGTCCCTATTTTGGGACCAAGTCCCTCTGTGCTTTTTCCCTTCCTAGTTGACCCTCTTCTTTGGCTTGATGAATAGATCTTTATGTACCATTTATCAAAACAAGGTAAATAAACATTTCACCTAACCAGCGTTTCTCAACCTTTTTTCAGTCACTTTTTAAAATTATGGACAGTCTCAAGGCACCTCAATGTAAAATGTAAAAAAAATATTCTAATAATTTTACATAACGCAGCAACATCCACAAGCAGGACACACAACAGTTGAGGTTATTTGTGTCTTCCAAAGTAAATACACTTTGCACACTGGTCCTGGCTAGTATTCCAATGTTTCTCTTCTCCCTAAACGTTTCTCGATCAGTCAGCTAATGTAAACCCTATTGCTGAGGGAGAGAGGCCCAGGAAGATAAAACAAGAATGCTGTGGAAGCAACTGACAGCCTCCTTATCAACTGATGACATCATCGGTTGTTAGAATGGCAGTGTCTACAAAGCCGTAATGGTGCAAATTGAAAGCCTGTGGCTTTGTGTAACTAAAAGGCAGGCTTCAACCACCTGCTGGATTGTATACAATGTTTTTTTTTTTTTTATCAGAAAAGTTTTTATTTGTCTCCAAAAGGAGAAGCATAAAGACAAACAATGAACAATAAAAAAAAGAAACAACACATTGCAGCTATACAATATAGATTATGAACATTCAAAGACAGGGGTCAATACAGGTCAGTGGAGCGCCTGACAGTTAGATAGCACACTCGTAACATTACATCTTGGGCCTAGGTCGGAGACACACAGCCTCAGGAGGGGTGACAGAGGGGAGGGTGGGAGAGAGAGAAAGGGAGGGGCAGGGGCAGAGAGAAAGAGAGGGAGGGGAACAGGAGGTCAGGCCGGAAAGGGAAGAAAAGCAGAGGAGGGGGGTCAAGGGGCGAGAAGGGATGGGAGAGAACCCAGAGGTAGACAACCACAAGGAGATACAGTTGCAGTAGCAGGGGTCACAATTCAATGTTTAGCCCAGGCGCCCCATATCTTCTCGAACTTATTAGGACATTTGCGGTTCATATACGTAAGCTTATATAGGGGCAGAGTGGCATCTATAAGAGCCCTCCATTGGGAGACCGTCGGGGGCTCCGGCTGTTTCCACTTAAGCAGGATAGCCTTTCTAGCATAAAAGGAGGCGTAGAATACAAACAGCCGCTTATGTGTGTTGGGTATGACATTATCGCAGATTCCAAGGAGCAATACAATCGGGTTCAGGTCTATGTGCAGATCTCCTACCAAGTTGATGACGGTTACCACATCAGACCAGAACTGCTGGAGTACAGGACAGGCCCACATAAAGTGAAGGAAGGTGCCTAAGTCAGTGCCACACTTGGGACATCTATCAGAGTGGGATGGGAATATTCTAGAGAGCCGCACAAGTGTATAGTTCGCCCTGTGCAAAAATTTAAGTTGGATATATCTGTCCCTCGCCGAGATCATGAGAGGAATAAATTGTTGAATTCCCTCCTCCCAATCATCAGCACACGACAGTCTAAGATACAAAGAGGAAAGGATACGGTCAGCCCCCCTCAAGGTCAGGAACGTCTCTACTCTGTGCGACTTTAGCTCGATCCCCCCAGGAAATTGGGCTTGTATGGCATGTCTCAGTTGCAAGTAGCGAAAGAACATCCTGAGGGGCAATTGTAAGGTGTTCTTCAGCGTATCATATGGTATAATTCTTCCCCCGGACATGACCTGACGCAGGATCTCAATCCATATCGGGCCCAGAGCGCCGGATCAGGGACTGTCTGGAGATGGGCCAGTCGGGGATTATCCCACAGCAGCGTGCGTGGGGAAATGGTATTAGGGTCACCAATCTTAGTCGAGATCTGTTCCCAAATCTTGATCGTAGTGAGTATAGGGGTCGTCATCTCAGTGTGCGCCTTAGGTCCCCTATACACCAGATTGCTCAGGGCTGAGTAGGAGCCAAGCACAGCCGCCTCCAGATTGACCGCAGGGTGGGTTCGCGGCTGGGAGAATCACCAACGCACAGTTACAACCACTGCGGCCCGGTAGTATAGTTTAAAGCAGGGTAGCGCGAGGCCCCCCAACGATAGAGGGAGCTGTAAGGTGGTTCGGGCAACCCTGGGGGGCTGCCATCCCCACACGAAAGCGCTCACTACCTGATCTTATTTCCGAAAAAAGGAGTTGGGGATGAGGACAGGGGTATTACGAAACACATAAAGGAATTTAGGGAGGAAGGTCATTTTAATAAGGTTGATCCTTCCAACAGGTAACAGGGGGAGAGACTTCCAGGCCTGCACCCTGGCAGTCAACTGCTGGAGGATCGGATACACATTGTTCACTAAATATTGGAGGGGGTCCCTCTGGATCTCGATTCCCAGGTATCTAAACCTGGAGACCAAAGTCAGCGGAATCTGCGGGTCCAAAGGGGGCGCAGCTCGGGAGAGGGAGAACAGGGTTGACTTGGTCCAATTGATCCGGATGCCCGAGAACGAACCAAACTGGTCAATAATTTCTAGAGCGGCTGCCAAAGAAACAGTTGCATCCGGTAGATAAAGCAATGCGTCATCCGCATATAGTGATAGCCCCAGGGATAGCGGACATCCCTGCCTAGTTCCCCTACTCAGAGCAAATGGGGGGGGGGGAGCAGGCCATTAGTACGGACCCTAGTGGTGGGGTTCCTATAGAGTAGTTTATTCCAGGAGATAAATTTAGGGCCAAAATTAAAACATTCAAGCACCTGCCACAGGAATTCCCACTTCACTGAGTCGAAGGCCTTCTCAGCATCGAGAGAGGCCACGACCCCCGGAGAGTCACCCCTGTCCACACATGACACATTCGTATAAAGACGACGCAGATTTATGTCGGTACCTTTGCCCGGCATAAAGCCAGTCTGGTCACCATGTACCAGGGACAGAACGATCGAGTTAGGTCTAGTTGAAAGGATTTTGGCAGTGATCTTGGCGTCTACATTAAGCAACGAGATGGGACGGTAGGAAGCACAGGACGTGGGATCTTTATTGGGTTTTGGTATAACCACAATGACCGCCTCCGACATAGAGGGGGGGAGACCGCCTTCCCCCAACATAGTCAGAAGCAGTCCATGGAACTTAGGGGCAAGGAGCTCGCCATTTCCTTTATAGAATTCGGCCGGAAGGCCATCGGGACCCGGGGTCTTGGCCGACTGAAGCGCGGCCATGTCTACCTGTACCTCCTTGAGTGTAAGAGGAGCATCTAGTGTGTTGCGGGCGTTAACTGAAAGCTGTGGGAAATCAATCTGATCTAGAAAGTAGCTTAAGCTACCCGAGGTAAAGGTCGCCCTGGAGGTATAGAGATGCTCATAGTAGCGCGCAAATTGAGCATTGATACCCAGAGGGTCGCAATGGAACTCCCCCCTGTCATCTTTAATACGGGCAATATGTGGCGTGGTAGATCGTTCACGAGCCAGCCATGCCAGTAACCTACCCGTCTTTTCCCCCTGCTCAAAAATTCTTTGCGTTTGGGAAAGCAACTGTTTCTTGGTGTTCGCAACCCGCAACAGGGATATCTCCCTGTGAAGGGATCTCAGCGCCTCGTAAGTCAGGTCATTTTTACCACGTGGCAGGATCTCGACCTCCCGGACCCGGGGAAGCAGGGAGTCAGTGGCATAGATCAGGCCAATTCTGGAGAAGGAGGCATACGTGGCCGAGTCACAGATGAACTGCCTCTTATCCGAATGCCTCATCCTCCATACATCAGTAAACCCATAGTTTCCCGCCCAGTTAGAGAGGGGGGAATCCCCGCCCGGTACCGCATTAAGTCTATCTGTAGCCACATTGGGGGTCATGTTAAAGTCTCCAGCCAATACAACTCCAGCTGATGGGTATTGCGCCAAAAGCGGGGTGAGTTTCTCAAGCACAGCTACCGAGGCTGGGGGGGGGGGAATATAGATACCAACCACCAGGAGCTCGAGACCGTCACAAATTGCATGGACCGCCACGTATCTCCCCTCCGGGTCCAAATGGAGATCAAGGAGGGTGAACTCAAGCGATTTGTGGACCAGGACGCTGACCCCCCTAGAATATGTGGAGTAGGTGGAATGATAACAAGACCCCACCCATGGTTTCCAAAGTGCCAGCGTCCTGCTCCCCAATAGATGCGTCTCCTAAAAAATGCAGATACGGGGACTATATTTCTTCAGATAGTTAAAGACCAGGGACCTCTTGATCTTGGAGTTCAGGCCCCGAACGTTCCAAGATAGAGCCATAACAGCAAGATAGGCATAAAATATAGCACAGGGCTTGCCTCCACACCCCCCAGCCCACCACTAGAGGGATCCCACATTCCACACATTGCTATTAAAACAGTTCCAGGCAGGTTCCTAAAGAAAGAAACATATGCATAAATGTCCACACCAGTACAGCTGCAACATAAAACGAATAAGGAGTAAAAACAGATACTCCAGCAAATTTCCCCACCCCCCCCACCCCACACCACCCCCCAAACCTTGGTGTGATTTCCTCCCAAAACCAAACATGGCTACTGCCAGTGGGGGATATGAACAGAAGGACACCTGAGTGTCACAGTACATGCACTAAGATCTCCACCATAAAAATTAGGATAAACAGTCCCTGCAGAGCAAAAGTAAGGAGCGATCACCCGGAAAAGACATTCAATTCCGGGGGCACAATAGCTTGAAAAGGTTGCAGAACAGAACCAGGTTCCAATAAGCCGGGCAACAGTCCGGAACATAGCTGTAGAGATATCTGCTCTCATCCCATCCATACACAGTCCGGGCGAGCAAAAAAAAATAAAAAAAAAAGGAAAAAGGGGGGATAAAAAATAATGGTAGTTTGTGGGCACCCGCAAGTATGACCACTCCCCAGCTAGTCTCGAGCTGAGGCGCAGGCCTCACACGTCCCCACCCATGGAGGCTCAGGTCGGGGAGAGCGGCAGGCCCAGTACAGGGGGGTACAGCCGTCAGAGAAAAGGCAAAAGAGTCAAGACAGTGGTTTCAAAAAGGGGGCAATTGTATCAGACATACCAACAGCGTCCAGTATCCAGTCAGTGTCTGGGCAAAGTCTCCAGCCAGTGCGATGCATCTCCAGGGGAAGTAAAAAAACGGACTGTCTCTCCATCCTGAACCCGCAGTCTAGCAGGGAATAACATGCTGTAATTGATCTTGCGGTTCCTCACCTGGTCGAATAAGCGGCGCTGCTTCTGGGTGTCCACCGAATAGTCCGGAAAGATCATCAGCCTGGCCCCCTCATAGCGCAGTTGATCCAGTTTCCTAGATTCACGCAGTACTAGGTCCCGATCTCTGAAGTTCAGTAGTTTCAGGATAAAAGTGCGCGGTGGTGCTCCCGGGGGCCCTCGGGCAGCCGGCATCCTATGGGCCCTTTCCACCACGAAGAATGGGGAGAAGGTCGTCGTGGGTAGAAGGGTGCACAGTAGGCGTTCTGTGAAGGTCGTGGGATCCGCTCCCTCGGAGCCCTCGGGCAGATGCAAATATTATTTCTCATGTTGCGGTTCTCGGCATCTTCCGCGCGGGACTCCAGAGCCTTGACCCTGGTGTGGAGCGTACGGAGCGATGCCACGTGGCCCTGGACCACGTCCTCAGTATCCCCCATGCGGGGTTCCGCTTCAGTCAGACGGGAGCGGAAGGAATCCATGTCTCTGTGGATGAGTCCAATGTCCATTTGGACATGTTCAATTTTGCCCGTGAGAGTTGTCTGGCAATCGGTGATAGCCTGCATCAGGGCTTCAAAGTTAGATTGTTCCTTAACCGCATCAGCAGGCCCGATCTCCTCAGTCTGTGACGCCATATTGATCGCCACGTGTGAGTGCAGCACGGCAGGAGGGGGAGCAGCTTTCGGGGTCTTTCGACAGGGAGCCTCTCCCCTTGGTCATACCGTTCCTCGCCAACCACCTCGCCACCACAGGTGGGTCAGGACTGTCGCTCCGCAGGGAAACAGGATTCAAAGCCAGAGATCAGGCGGGAGCTCTCTCACTGCACGTCTGCTCCGGTGGCCATCTTGGACACGCCCTCTTGTATACAATGTTTAATACATTTTTAGGCATTTTGCAAAAGCACCCCTGAAGAAGGCCAATCAAGCCACCCTGGCTTTGGCCAATTCCATCTCTCTGTACTGACGGCGCTGTGATTGGCCAAGCATGCAGGTCATAGTGCATGCTTGGCCAATCATCAGCGTGCAATGCCGCAGTGAATTATGGGTCGTGGCACGTCACTCGAATTAGGCGCAAACGACCCATTTTGTTCGTATTTCGACGAACGATTGAACATACGATGTTCGAGTTGAACATATATTCGACTAGAACGCGAAGCTCATCCCTACTTATAACAGGGTTGCAATATTGTGGCTGACGATTTGACACTAACTAGGGCTGGGGGGGAACTGACTTACTGCCACTGACATCACACATGGCTGGGAAGGCATTAACATCTAGGGAGATCAAGTGTGCTGCTTTTTACTAATGATCTCTCAATTTCCCACCTCATTGACAGACCTCTACCTGTGTACAGAGCTTTGTTTAGAAATTTAACACAGAGCTCTCGGCTGTGAATGCACACAGCCAATCAGTAGGTCCCGGCCATGAATAATTGGCCGGGACCTGCCGACAGGGGGAGAAAGCTGGGGGGGCCGTAAGTCGTCAGCAATGTACCAGTGCGTCGCATTGTCTACAGCGGCTGCCCGTCAACACTACAACGAGGACGGGAAGTCGTTAAGTGGTTACATAGTTACATAGTTAGTCAGGTTGAAAAAAGACACAAGTCCATCCAGTTCAACCATAAAAAAAAATAAACAAACAAAATAAAACACAGTACATCCCATACACCCAACTACATACCCACAGTTGATCCAGAGGAAGGCAAAAAAAAACAGCAGAGCATGATCCAATTTGCTACCGGAGGGGAAAAAATTCCTTTCTGATCCCCCGAGAGGCAATCGGATTTACCCTGGATCAACTTTACCTACAGAACTTAGTACTCAGTTATATTATGTGTATTTAGGAAAGAATCCAGGCCCTTCTTAAAGCAATCTACTGAGCTGGCCAGAACCACCTCTGGAGGGAGTCTGTTCCACATTTTCACAGCTCTTACTGTGAAGAAACCTTTCCGTATTTGGAGGTGAAATCTCTTTTTCTCCAGACATAAAGAGTGCCCCCTTGTCCTCAGCGTTGACCTTAAAGTGAATAACTCAACACCAAGTTCACTATATGGACCTCTTATATATTTGTACATGTTGATCATATCCCCCCTTATTCTCCTCTTCTCAAGAGTGAATAAATTCAGTTTTTCTAATCTTTCCTCATAGCTGAGCTCCTCCATGCCTCTTATCAGTTTAGTTGCCCTTCTCTGCACTTTCTCCAGTTCTCCGATATCCTTTTTGAGAACTGGTGCCCAAAACTGGACTGCATATTCCAGATGAGGTCTTACTAATGATTTGTACAGGGGCACAATTATATCTCTCTCTCTGGAGTCCATACCTCTCTTAATGCAAGAGAGGACTTTGCTCGCTTTGGAAACCGCAGCTTGGCATTGCATGCCATTATTGAGCTTATGATCAACTAAAACCCCCAGATCCTTCTCCACTACAGATCCCCCCAGTTGAACTCCCCCTAGCATGTATGATGCATGCATATTCTTAGCCCCCAAGTGCATAACTTTACATTTATCAACATTAAACCTCATCTGCCACATAGTCGCCCAATTAGACAGAGCATTGAGGTCGGCTTGTAAATTGGAGACATCCTGCAAGGACGTTATTCCACTGCATAGCTTGGTGTCATCTGCAAAGACAGAAATGTTACTTTGGATCTCAGACCCAATATCATTTATAAATATATTGAAAAGTAAGGGACCCAACACTGAACCTTGGGGTACACCGCTGATAACCTTGGACTATTCAGAGTAAGAATCATTAACCACAACTCTCTGAATCCTGTCTTTCAGCCAGTTTTCTATCCATTTACAAACTGATATATCTAATCCTGTAGACCTTACCTTACACATGAGCCGTGTGTGGGGAACTGTATCGAACGCTTTTGCAAAATCCAAGTATACCACGTCCACTGCCACGCCTCTGTCCAGGGTTTTACTTACCTCTTCATAAAAGGAAATCAGGTTTGTCTGACAACTTCTGTCTTTCATGAATCCATGCTATCTGCTGCTTAAATAGTTTGTTTCCAGCAAGAACTCATCCATGTGATCTTTTATTAAATGTTCCAGTATCTTCCCAACTATAGAAGTTAAACTAACAGGTCTATAGTTACTTGGTAAAGACTTTGTTCCCTTTTTAAATATAGGCACCACATTGGCTCTACGCCAATCCAGTGGTAGTATTCCTGTTATTAATGAGTCCCTAAATATTAGATACAGTTAACCAATCATTTTTTTTAATACACATTTTTCATGCTCCATAGGGGTGCAGTGGCGGTGTAGCCTTTGCCTACATACTTCATGCTACTTTGTATCCCTCATTCCGATCTCAGAAAGTTGGGAGGTATGCATAAGAAGAAGACATTTTAGAGCATCTTATAAAAAAAATGCATTTAAAGATAAAGGCCCGGATTCACAGAGATGGCCGCATATTTACGCCGGCGTAGCGCACACATAGTAAGCTACGCCGGCGCAGCGTGGAGAGGCATGCACTGAATTCAGCAAGCTATTGCTCCCAACTCTGCGCCGGTGTAGCGTACATTTCGAAGGCGCAGGCTGGCATAAGTGGAAGTAGGTGGAAGTTGGCTGGAAATGGGCGTGATCAATGCTAATGAAGCGTGACACCATGCAAATGATGGGCCGGGCGTCAGACAAGTACTTAAAATTAACTGCGCATGCGTCAAGACGTGGATGTATCCCTGTGCGCATGCTCACAACCACGTCGGGACAACTGCCTAAGATACGCCAGATCACTGTTTACACCGTTAACGTAACCTACGCCCAGCCAGACCCACGTCCTACGTAAAATACGTAGGCTTGAGTTCCCTGGTAAAGACCTTTGCATGTCTGGTGCTGACTTACACCTCCTTAATGGGGAATAACTTTACGCCAGACGGAAAACTTACGCGCTTTGCGTAGAGCCTGCGCCGGGCGCACGTACGTTTGTGAATCGGCGTATTTCCCTCATTTGCATATTTAAATGGCTAATCAATGGGAGCAGCAACATGCGTCCAGAAGAAAAATGCGCCCACGTTACTTTGGGGTAAGTAAGATACGTCAGCGTAGGGTGGCCAGTTTTTAGGTGGTTTGTTTATTGGTTTGTGACTCAGGCGCACAGATACGCCGGTGCACATTTGCACTTACTTCGGTGTAACTTGATTTACGCCGGCACAAGTGCTTCGTGAATCCGGCCATATTATCTACAGATCCAACATTCTTTAAAAAATAAAAAACATGCTATTTTTAAAACTGTAGGCAAAAATACAAGTAACCTTCTACATCCCAGACTTGCCCCAGTCAAAAAAGTTCCTGTGCATTTTCCAAATTAATTACAGTAGAGATTAGGGGAATGTTTTGTTACTTGGCAGGAAATGTGCCCTTTTTCAAGTTTGAGTAAAACTGAAATAGAGTCTGAATCTTTACCCACAAACTTTCTAAGATGAGAAAGTGGGACACCTTCAGCACAAAAAGTCTAGGCAAAAAAAAAAAATAACCCATGACATGCCTCCCAGTTACATAAACCATTCATGAATAATTAAAGCTGAGACAAGTGCTATTCTTGCAGTGAGCAGATATGGTATCATTTAGTCTAGGGATCTAGAGATAAGGTGAATTACTTACCTTTGCCATTACCTCAGCATTGTTTGTGTAGCGGTTCCCCCATCCTCCATAGGCCTGAAGTTGACCTACAGAGTCAGGGGCAGCTGACATTCTTCCTCAGGGTGCAGGTCATTGACCATGGTGGGTATAATGCAAGTCAGCAACATGGGCGCCAGTCATGTTTTAAATGCAACAAAAGAGATTTTATTGTCTCTTAACAATAACTGGGGGAGAGAGGGTTTAGGGTCAGCCTCCCTCTAGGCAAATAGCAATTGGCAGACTCCACAGACCAAAAATAGTAATAGGCAGGCAGCTATAAGCAGAATGCAGCACACTGTATTTTGTAGAACTGCTGTCTCCTATAGCAACTTAACTTTCAAGAGTCAATATAGATCTGCACACATAACTCACAGTATCCCGTTGTAGATCTTCTCTCACATCTTGCAGTATCCCACTGTAGATCTTCAAACTGAGCTCCTAGTCTCTCACAAGACTTCCAAGATCCAAGCCTCCACTGGATCCCCTGAACTCTTCCACAGCTAACCTGCTGAATACTTCTCAAGCTACGCTAATGCTACCCGCTGGGTCCATGACTTGACACTGCTGAAACTTTCCCACTTCTTCCACTATCACCGGCTAGTGAAAAAGGCTGCTCTGGTACAATCATGCACTGAGCTCTGATAACAGAAGTGGTTGTCCCTTGGTGGTAACTGCTTCCCCTTTACCTCTGACCTCAATCCTTGTTTGCCTCTAGTAACAGGAGTGGCGTCTCTTATGGCAACTGCTACTCCTTCACCTCTGGCAACATTTGGTTCCCCATCGGGCTGAACCTCTGCAACTTAGTTAGGTTTTCGACTTTAAGCTCCAACCCCACGCTGCTTCTCACAGTCCTGGATAGGCCTCAGACAGCCTAGCAGCCAGGTGCTCCCAGATAGGCCCCAGGCTTCTGGCATAGCAACCGGGAGCAATACAACACAGGCAGCAATCAAGAAGGCACAGAACCCTGATCACTTGACTCCTCTGAATAAACAGGCTTTCCCAGCAGTCAATGGGGCCAAAGAGACTTCTGCTAATTGGCTGGGACAACCCATTCACTCTTAGCCCAAATTGACTATGCCCTTGTCATTCTAATGTCACCCAGGCTGTGTGTGGTCACATCAAGGTACCCTGGTCTACTGCAGTCCTAACGCTACAATTTTGGAAGTCTCCCAAATTGGGGTACATGTAGGGATAGGATAGGATAGGATAGATGAAGGGCAGGTATTCCAGAAGGGAACCCACCCCTCTCTAAAGGTACAGGGACATATGTGATACTCAGCTAAGGGGAATAAAGACAGCTGAAGGTATTCAGTGTGTCCCTGCACCAATTCATTAACTATACAGACAATTATCAACCACCCCAACCTACAAATAGCCCTTCCACGTAGAAGGGCAATGCATGTAAAACACAAACACAAATGCCCAGTTTACTTACAAGCCAGCCTGCAACAAAACCAAATTGACCCTGTCTAACAGCTTACATTAAAAACAAGGGATTTATTTTCACACATTTGCAAATATATGTGTAATCCACAGTGACCACATCAAGGCTCCCTAGTGCATTGCAGTCCTATCTCTACAATGTTGAGTGTTTTCCAAGTGTGAGCATATAGTAATGGATTACACATACTGTATATATATACAAATGTGTGCAACTAAGCCTATTGTTTTTAATGTATATACATTGCAAAAAACACAGTATGCTATGGCCAAGTACATGCCAACAGCAGTACAAATATGCGTGAACACCGCTCTGGGTCGGCCTCCCATCTTCACCCCCACTAACACACAGACCAGGTGCTGGCCCCATCCATCACAGATTCCAATGAGAAAAAAGAATTCTGATTGAAATCACCTTTATTTTAGTAAGTCCATAAAAACATATCCAAAACACATATCCATTTCACGTTCCCTTAGCACTTAGTCATAGCTCAGTACAAAGTAATGGCTTTTGTCACAATTTTGTATGCTAAATAATTGTTTATTTTACATGAACGTAAAATTTACCTTTAAACCCATCTATCTTCTTGAGATTATAAATACATGTATGCCTAATATCCCAGTCCCATCTTCAATTGTCTACTGTCTTTAAATATGTATGTGTGATTTAGGATCAATAGTATTACGCAGGAAAATTCCAGATCTCTTTTGTATGATGAAAAAATTCCATTAATATCCAGGGAATAACTATTAGGCCGCGTACACACGATCAAATCTATCTGCTGGAAACGGTCGGCCCGACCGTCCCAGCAGACAGATTCGATCATGTGTACGGGCGAGCCGACGGATTTGGCCAGCCGACAGATTTTAAAGCATGCTTTAAAATCTGTCAGCTGGGAATCCATCCGCCCAATATGTCTGCTGGTTAGTACGCTAAACAGCAGACATATCTTTTTGCACATGCGTCGAATGGATTCGACGCATGCACGGAAGTAATTTACTTCCTGGTGCGGTGACGTGGCGGCGTCAACGTCACCGCCACGTCACCGCACTGTCTGCTGGCGGGGATTTTGGTTTGATCGTGTGTACAGCGATCAAACCAAAACGGCCAGCAGACAGATTTGTTCAAATCGGTCGGTCCGACCGATTTGAACAAATCTATTTGCTCGTGTGTACGGGGCCTAAAAGGAAGTGTCTCTTTCTATAAGTAATAGACAGGAATGTATAGTGTTGTATTGTTTAAGACTATTTAAAACAAATACATAGAGCAAATTCAACTGTTTGTTATAAAAAAAAAAAAAAAAAAAAGATCTGACATTCTGGAGCATGTTTTTTCAATGTTCTATACTAAATCAGAGCCAGTCTCTTATTTAAAAACTTTTTTAGGAAAATGTTTGCTAAAAAGATATATATATATATATAATTTCCAAATTGTGCCAGTAGATGGCACAAAGATATTGTTGTAAAATGTATGCTGAATCACTTTTAACAAGAGAAGCAATAATACGATGTAGGGCAAGCATATTAAATCTAATTGATACTTTAATAATGAATATAAATAACATATCTTGCTTCTAAAGATGAATGAAGCATTAGGCGATTGTTCTCAGTCATTTTCAGAACTTATAAAACTTACTCTGTCTGTAAAATGAATCATGACATGGCATTGCTGTAAAATTAGTCAGAGCAGTGAAAACTGCAATTCAATGTTTCTAAATGTAAAATTATGCACTTAGAGAGAGAAAAAAAAGACTTTGATAGAGTACAATATTGGAGGAACAGTTTGGAAAGATGGAAAAATCTCCAAAAGGCATCAAATTCTTATAATATGTCAAAAAAAGTTAGATTATATTTCCATCATTTACACTTTCAAAATGACAGAAAACAAAAAAAATGGTGTCTGCAAAAGTTTGGGCACCCTGCAAAATTGATAGCAAAGCTGAGACCTGTCAGTGTCATGGATTGTTCTCAATCATCGTCTGGGAAGACCAGGTGATGTCAATCTCAAAGATTTTAAATGCCCAGACTCATCTGACCTTGCCCCAACAATCAGCACCATGAGTTCTTCTAAGCAGTTGTCTAGAAAACTTAAACTGAAAATAGTTGACGCTCACAAAGCTGGAGAAGGCTATAAAAAGATAGCAAAGCGTTTTCAGATGACAATATCCTCTGTTCGGAATGTAATTAAGAAACGACAGTCATCAGGAACAGTGGAAGTTAAAGCAAGATCTGGAAGACCAAGAAAAATATCAGACAGAACAGCTCGCAGGATTGTGAGAAAAGCAATTCAAAAGCCACGTTTGACTGCACGATCCCTCCAGAAAGATCTGGCAGACACTGGAGTTGTGGTACACTATTCCACTATAAAGAGATACTTGTACAAATATGGTCTTCATTGAAGAGTCATCAGAAGAAAACCTCTTCTACGTCTTCACCACAAAAATCAGCGTTTGAACTTTGCAAATGAACATATAGACAAGCCTGATGCATTTTGGAAACAAGTTCTGTGGACCGATGAGGTTAAAATATAACTTTTTGGCCGGAATGAGCAAATGTACGTTTGGAGAAGAAAGGGCACATCATTTAATGAAAAGAACCTCTGTCCAACTGTTAAGCATGGGGGTGGATCAATTATGCTTTGGGGTTGTATTGCAGCCAGTGGCAAAGGGAACATTTCACGAGTAGAAGTAAAAATGGATTCAATAAAATCTCAGCAAAGAGAGGATGGCTTTTACAAATGGATAATGATCCTAAACACACCTCAAAATCCACGGGGGATTACATCAAGAGGCGTAAACTGAAGGGTTTGCCATGGCCTTCACAATCTCAACATAATTGAAAATCTATGGATAGATCTTAAAAGAGCAGTGCGTGACAGACAGCCCAAAAATCTCAAAGAACTGGAAAACTTTTGTAAGGAAGAATGGGCAAAGATACCTCAAACAAGAATTAAAAGACTCTTGGCTGGCTACAAAAAGCGTTTACAAGCTGTGATACTTGCCAAAGGGGGCCGTACAAGATATTAACTCTGCAGGGTGCCCAAACTTGTTTTCTGTAATTTTGAAACTGTGAATGATGGAAATAAAATATAACTTTTTTTTGACATAATATAAGAATGTCTAAGGCCGCGTACACACGAGGGGATATGTCCGCTGAAAACGGTCCGATGGACCGTTTCAGCAGACATCTCCGCTCGTGTGTATGGGCTAGCGGACAGATTTCTCCACCCGACAGATTTCAAAGCAAGCTTTGAAATCTATCCGGTGGGAATCTGTCCGCCCGACATGTCTGCTGGTTAGTACACTTACCAGCAGACATGTCGGCTCCCACCACCGCCGCGCCGCTGCCGAATGGATTCGGCGCATGCGCGGAAGTGTTTTACTTCCTGGTGCGGTGACGTGGCGGTGACGCGGCGGCGTCAACGTCACCGCCGCGTCACCACTACGTCACCGCGCCGTCCGGCGGCGGGGAATTTGATCCGATGGTGTGTACACGCCATCGGATCAAACTCCCGATCGGACATATCCGATGGAAATGGTCCGCGGACCGTTTTCATCGGATATATCCGATCGTGTGTACGCGGCCTTATCTGTAATCTGATGCCTTTTGGAGATTTCTCCATCTTTCCTTGGCTTCGTTATGCACATTAATAACATTTTTTACCTGGGGTGCCCAAACTTTCGATTACCACTGTACTTTGATGACTGCAATATTAGCAAACAGTGTGGCCAAACAGTGACAAACAGTGAGAAATGTGAATGGAATACTAAGATGTTTAACTAGAGGGGTCACCGGCTGAAGGTCTTGATTTCCCTATATTATCTTGATCTCATTTAGAATACCCATACTACTTTTGGGAATGGGTGCGGCGCTGCAAATGCAGCATTGCGCCGTTCCAGATGGTGCCTTTGCCAGCAATTGCTGCCAATTTGGAATGCGATTGAACATCAAATCGCATGCTAAATCACTCCAATGTGAACCAGGTCTTAATGTTATTATCATCAGGTTTTTTTCATTGCAAAAAGTGTTGATTCACCAGGATTACACAATGACAAAGGCTGGATAACCATTAAGCTGCAGGTGGTTGTAAAGGTTTGTTTTTTATTTTCTAAATAGGTTCCTTTAAGCTAGTGCATTGTTTTTTTTTTTTCCTCCACATCAGACATAACCCAAGGTTTTGAGGTGTTGGAGGGGTTCATCGTTAATCCGCCCTTCATATTTCCACCTCAGATTTGCATCATTTGTGGTTGTTTCTGTATATTTTTATTATTTGATCTCTTTATTTCTTTTTTTTTTTTTTTTTTATATATTCTTTATTTTAAAAACAAAAGTATATTTTGCCACTAACATCACATAGTCTAAATGATGGCTCTTATAAACTCCCATTGCTCCCCACAACACCTACCTCCCTGGGTCTCTATATCCTCCCACTCCTCTCATACATATTTATTTGTCCCCCCCCCTAATTGTGTCCCTCCCCCTGCTTCTTCCCATCTCTGCCTTATTGGATCGGGTCGAGAACTTTTACTGATTTATTTCTGTTAGTGTTAGGGAAAAATTTTCAGATGTTTTATAGGTTCGCCACTGATCCCAAAGCCTTCCACCCCTGTCTCCCTCCTCCTCTCCTAGATAGGCCCTTCTTAGGTACTCCATCTCTGCAATATGGTCGACCCTGTGTATAAATTATTTTAGAGGTGGTTTATGTGGGTAGAGCCAGAATTTCGGGATCAGCCCCTTTGCTGCATTTAACAGCACCGGGGCCAATGTTGAGGCATTTTTTTTGTCCCTTTTATTATGCCCTGTCTGTGGAATAGGCAAGACAGGGGGTCTAGTGGGATCTTTTCTCCGGAGATTTCCTCTGTTAATTTGACAATCTCCTTCCAATATTCCTGAATTCTCGGGCATTCCCACCATATGTGCAGGGCGGTCCCTGTTTGGTTACAATTCCTCCAACAAAGGGGAGAGTTTACTAGAGATATTTTATTAAGTCTGACAGGTGTCAAGTGCCAACGCATCATAAATTTGTAATTAGCTTCTACTGTTGTTATATCTTTTGCGTATTTGAAGGTCGCTCTGGTCATTTGTGCTTCTTCTATTCTTTCTCCAATTTCTTTCTACAATGCCTCTATGCATTGTAGAGTTTCTTTTGTCCCAATTTCTGTAAGAATTTTATATATCTTAGCAATTCCGTGTTGTAGTGGTTCTCCCCGCGTGCAAAGTTTTTCTATAGAGTTTTGTGCTGTATCTTCTCTTATTGGTGCTGGAAGTGTGTGTACGAAGTGCTTTAGTTGTATGTATTCCCAGTCAGTTATTTGTTGTGCCCCTTCTACTACCTGTATCTCTTCTTTATTTTTTATTTTTCCTTGTGCCACAATATCCCCTAATCTTTTACTACCTAATTTTTTCCCAAATTTTGTCCTATTTCCAGGTGCAAATAAATTTGTGTTTGCTAATGGAATTAATGGGGAGTTATATTCCCATTTTTCCCTCCTGTGTGCTAAGTCCCATATCTTATAAACCTGTTTTGTGATACTATGTGTGTTTGGGTTAATTATTCTATATTTAGGTGGAATCCATATATTTGTGTTAAGATGCTGGTTACTTAACGCGTTTTCCATATGGACCCATTTTTTTACTGAATTCTTATTTGACCATTCGACTAACCTCGCTAAAACTACGGCTTGGTAATATCTTGTTATATCTGGAAGTGCCAATCCACCTCTTTTTTTTCCCCGAGTTAAGATTGTATAGCTTATTCTAGGTTTTTTGTCGTGCCATATAAATTTTGAAATTATAGTTTTTAATATCTTAAAGAAACTCTGTGGGACATTTATTGGAAGCATTTGGAATTTATAAATTATCTTTGGTAGAAGGGTCATTTTAAATAAATTGATCCGCCCCATCCAGGAAATTTGTTTATGGGAAAAAGTTTTTATATCTCGTCTTATCTCGTTGAGGAGGGGGATGTAATTTGCCTCGAAGAGGCCGCCTACGTTGGGAGTTATCTTTACCCCCAAATAAGTGAGCGATTTTTGTTCCCACGTAAAGGGAAAGGTTCTACGTAAATCCTCCTCCTCCTTATGGTCGATTCCTATATTCATAATTACTGTTTTTACTGGATTTATTTTGAAGTTAGAGAGTCTACCGTACCTTCCTATTTCCTCTAGTATGTTAGGGATTGATATTTTAGGCTTGGTAACGTAAAGGAGGACATCATCTGCGTATGCTGCCAGCTTCTGTTCCTCGTCTCCAACTCTCACCCCCCCTATATCAGGGTTGTTCCTAATCTTACACAGCAGTGGTTTCAGCGCTATTACATATAGGAGGGGGGAGAGCGGGCATCCCTGCCTTGTGCCATTCATCATGTCTATCGCCGAAGATTCCCTCCCATTAACCTTTACTTTTGCCGAAGGAGACTTATATAGATTTCCTACCCATTTCATAAATCTAGGGCCTATTCCAATACTTCTTAATGTTTCCATCATGAACCCCCAGTCGACTCTGTCAAATGCTTTTTCAGCATCCAATGACATGAGTACGGCTGGGGGTCCCGCCCTCTTACCATCTTGGAGCAATAGGAGTGTTCTTAAACTATTATCCCTCCCTTCTCTGCCACGTACAAATCCTGTCTGGTCTGGACTTATCAAATCTGGCATATATGGTTTTATCCTAGTTGCCAGTATCTTTGCAAAGATTTTTATGTCAGCATTTAACAATGCTATTGGGCGATAATTAGAGCAAAGAGTCTTGTCTTTTCCTGGTTTGGCTATGATAGCAATATTAGCAAGGAGAGATTATTTCCTTACTTCTTCTATTCCCCCTAATTTATTAAAGTAAATACACATTTCTGGGATTAATGTCTCTTTAAATTTTTTATAATATTTTATTGGCAGTCCATCTGGGCCTGGGCTTTTCCCCCCTGGGGTTGCTTGGATAGCTTGACTGATTTCTGTTTGTGTAATTGGGTCTTCTAAAGTTTCCGCTATTTCATGCGTTAGTTTTGATAGATTGGCTTCACATAAATATTCTCTTATTTTTTCTTCTCTGTTTGCCTTTTCTTCTTGTGTCTCATCTTTCCTAATAGAGTACAGTGAAGTGTAGAACGTCCGAAAGGCTTCGGCAATCTCGGGCGTCCTAAACCTCATCTGTCCTTCCTGATCCTTTATTTTTTCTATATAGTTTAGATTTCTCTTTTCTTTTAAGATCCTAGCCAGGTACTTCCCTGGTTTGTTACCCCAGAGATACCTTTCTTTCATGGCGTTTTTAAAAGTATTCCTAGTTTCAATCTCCATTAGATCTCTTAATTGGGTTCTCTTATATAACAGTTCCTGGTAGACTTTTTTGTTGTTTTTTTGATTTTTATGTTTAGTTTCTAGGTCTTGTAGCTCTTTAATTAACCTATTTCTGTTTGCTTCTCTTTCCTTTTTTTTTTTTACTCCTAAGGAAATTAATTTTCCTCGGATGGTGGCCTTATGGGATTCCCAGATAGTTGCTGTGCTTACATCAGGGGTATTGTTGATCTTAAAATATTCATCTATGTCTGTTCTTATCATATCGGTGATTTCTGTATCTTCTATTAATTCCTCATTTAATCTCCAGGGTCCCCTTCTCTCTTCTATTTCTGGGAATAGGATGCTCACCATAACCGGGGCATGGTCTGAGATTGTCACTACCCCTATTGCGGCATTGACTACATGCTCCAAGGTTTCGTGGTCTACCATTATATAATCTAGTCTTGAATACATGTTGTGTACTGTAGAAAAGAATGTATAATCTTTTTTAGTTGGGTTGAGAACCCTCCAAGGATCTATTAACTGGTTCTTATAAAGTTTTTTTTTCACTAATTGTTGTTGCTTAGTATTTCCTATGTTAACAGTCGATATTCTATCTAATTGTATATCTAGGGTGAAGTTAAAGTCGCCAGCTAGGATCACGCTTCCTTGTTTGTATTCCATTAGTTTGTTCAGGATCATTGCTAAGTACTTCTGAGAATGTTTATTTGGGCAGTAAACATTGGCCAGCGTATATCGTTTGCCATTTAAGGAACCTCTTAGGAACATATAGCGACCTTCAGGATCCACTATCCTATCAGCAACTGAAAAATGTAGGTTTTTTCCTATCCCTATGGCTACTCCTCTAGATCCCCTCTGCGGGGAGTCTCCATAGTACCATGTTGGGACTGCCCGAGAATTAAGCCTCACTCTTGAGTCAAGGGTTATATGTGTCTCCTGGAGAAAAACTACATCAGCGGAAAATCTCTCAATCTCTTTTAAAATCATGTGTCTTTTTCGTGGAGAACTAAGGCCCCTTACATTATAGGTAATTATATTTACCTTAGTCATGTATATATTTTTGTTCTCTATTTATTTTTCCCTCACTATTCCATCTTCTCGTTGTAATCTGGTAATCGCCCGATCCTATATTTCCACTTCTCTCAGCCCTCCCGCCCCCCTCCCCCCCTCCCCCTCCCCCCCCTCCTCCACCTCCCCCCACCCCGTCCTCCCCTCCCCGCCCCCCATACTCCCCTCCCCCCTTTCCCTTGATGGACTCTTGGCCCAAAGGACCTTCCTCAAAGCATCTTCACTTGCATTCCTATGTGCAAGGATGCTCCCTATAGGTTGAGGCGGAGTACAATTCGGCGTCTCCTCTATTCCCCTTATCCCAAGGGGAATTTCTCGGGGCGGGCTAGAGCTCCTGGGCCCCGGTGTCTCCGCAACACTGTACCCAGCGGCCCATAAGCATACTTCATATTGAATAACAGATATTTATTACCCTCCCCTCCCTCCCTCTCCTCTCCCTCCCTCCCTCTCCCTCGCCCCTCTAGTTTCAGCACCTCCCTTCTTTAGGAATTGGGATTCCCAATCTTTGACAAAATTCAGGTATTTCTTCCAAAAATCTCAATTTCGCCATAACCCCCTCTTTTCTAGCTATTAGGCATGCCGGGAATCCCCAATTATACTGTATTTCTAGGTCTTGTAACTCCCGTAGTAGCGGCTTCAAGTTCCTTCTTCTTCTAAGTGTCTCTTGTGACAGATCTTGGTATATTTGGATATTGTGTTCCTCAAATTTTATTGGGGATTTCCCTCTCAGGTTTTTCCATAGTTGGTTTTTGTCCTCCCAGCTTTCAAATCTTATTATAATGTCTCGGGGTTTATCCTGAGGGATTTCCCGGGGTTTCTTTATCCTATGAGCACGTTCTATTTTTAGTGGTAATGTTATATCTCTGTCAAGTATTGGATTACATATTCTCCGAATAATTTCTGGGAGATTTTCTGACTGTAAAGAATCGGGGACTCCGCGTATCCTAATGTTATTTCGTCTGTCCCTGTTTTCCTGGTCTTCTACTTTATAAGCCTGTTCCCTTTGCTCTTTTTTTATTTCTGATAGTTCCGCTTCCAATTTTCTGATGGTGTAAAAATTGTGATCTGTTTTTTTTTCCACTTCCTCCAATCTTTCTAGCATGAATCCCATGTTTCTCTCCATTCTCTCCATTTGTGTTGACAGCACTTTTTCTAAGGCTGCGAACATTTCCTGCATTTCAGTTTTTGTTGGTAGTGCCAAAACTGTTAATTGTTCTCCTATATCAGGAATTGTAACTGTTTCATGGTCGCAGTCTGTCGCCGCCTCCGGTTGGGGTTCTGGCTCTGTTAGGTTGTTGGGATTAATTGGTGCTAGTTTTGTCCTATCCTTTTTTTTTTCCTTCTCTCTCTCGTTTGTTCCCTGCGTTACGTATTTATTCATTGGCCCTGGACTTTGGCTCAGACGAGGATCGAGGAGGTCCCCCCCCTGGCCCCCCTCGCCCTGGTACTCATATCTATAGGTTATCTCCGCTAGGGATATGTGGCGGTATTCCAGTATTCCGCCGTGTCGCTGTAGTTTTGTCCTCAAAATATCACCTCTGTGGATGAGGCGAGAAGAGAGAGGAGAGGAAAAAAAATAAAAAATGTCCAGGCTAAAACAGGGAACAGAAAATCTTCTCTGTATGCATCTAGATCAACTAAGTTCTCCGTCGCTGCTCAATACAGCGCGCAAAGGATTTTTATTTCTTTATTTATTTTTTCCTGGTTTTACCCCTATATTTCACCCCTCACGTTCTGATTGATAACCGCCTTGGCTGTTCGCAAAGGGGTTTACGTTTATTTATTTGTTTCAAAGTTCAACGAGGAGGGAAAAAAAAAAAAAAAGGAAAAAAAAAAAAAAGGGGGGCAGATGAAATGATGGGGTAGTGATTTGCTCCCACAATCCACGAGTCACACAGTCCACGTGTCCACCTGCAGTCGCGGGGTTTAGTTGGGGCTTAATAGTTCAGTCAGTGGGTCAGCTTAAATACCTTAGATTAACTAATGAGTAGTTTCCAAGCACCATCTGACAAAAGACATCTGACAGAAGAAAGCAAAATCTGAACTACATCAGCGCTGTCTCATCCCTCTTCATCTATTAGATTTCCATCTCCACCATTCATGATTCACAATTCACTATGAGGTTCACGTTTGTTTGTAACTTATAATCAGCAAGAGAAAATAAAAGGAAAGGTATTGATAGCTTGGTGCTTTACTCACAGTCCGTGGGTCGCTTAGCAAGTAACCAGGTCCGGCATCCTATGGGGACATACTTACAGGATCACTGAGGCTGTGGCTGTAGCTGTAGCTGGAACCGGACCGTGTGTGTCTGTGTCTGTGGGGTAGGGTTTTCAAACTGGCCTGGGAACTGCAGCTCTTCCCCTGACGTCCTCTTCAGGCAACCCCCCCATCTCCTCTTTATTCCCCTTTTTATTGCACAAAAGGACAGGAATGTCCAAAATGTCTGGGACCCCCGCCGCCTCACCTCCACCCCTCGCAGAGCCCCCCCCCCGCCTGCCGAGCCTCGTCCGACACTATGCCCAATCTCGGATGACACCGCGCGCTCTCACATGCTCTCACCGCGCGCACACGCGAACCAGGGCACGGACGAGACAGGCACCGCCGACGGGAACCCAGCACAGAGGACGGCGCGGAAACCGGGACCACACGGGACGCGAGCAGGAGGCGGACCAGGAGCAGCAAGCCAGCAAGCCAGCGGTAAGTCAGGGGAGCCCCGACACTCTTCCTCGCAGCGAGAGGGGGGGAGAGGGATGTGGAGGGAGCCCCCTTAGCGGGAGTACAGGGCTAAAAGGGCAACTGATGAGCAGCTAGATCGACGGCTTGATGGTCAGCCATCACGGTGCTGCGGGACCTCTCCAGGAGCTCAATCCCTAGCCGCCTCGGTGTGAAGCGCGCGCCATCCTAGACTCCTCCCTCACTCGATGTGTGCTGATTTGCTTATAGAGAGTAAACCCCTCCAATTTCCATACATCTGTTTGTGTCAAGCTAGTGCATTGTTGATTCACTTACCCTTTCCTTTGATTTCCCTTCTAGGGGCCAGATTCTCATATATATTCGGCGGCGTAGCGTAAGCCATTTACACTACGCCGCCGCTGCGTACTAGAGCAAGTGCTTTATTCTCAAAGCACTTGCTCCGTAGTTTTCGCCGGCGTCTCGTAAATCGCCAAGCGTAAACCCGCGCAATTCAAATGGGGCGGCTTGTATTTAAATTAAGCGTGCCCCCGCGTCGAACGAACTGCGAATGCGCCGGCCGGGGAAAAAGCCCAGTGCGCATGCTCCAAAGGACGTCACATTTTCTCAATGTAAACGACGTAATCGCAGCGTACGCCAGCCCCATTGAGAATCGACGTACGCAAACGACGTAAACGACGCACAACACGACGCGGTCCCAAGGCCATACTTAACATGGCATCCGACGGGACACGACGGCATCCGACGGGACCTCGTAAGGTTACTCCACATAGAAGCTGGGGTAACCTTACGCGAACGAAAACGACGTACGCGACGACGGGGCGGCGTAAAAGCGATCCAGAATCGGCGTACTACTTCATTTGCATATGCAAATGAAAAAACAACGTAAAGGCCACCTAGTGGCCGGAGTTGTCATTACACCTACGATCCGAAAGTGTAATGCTTTTACACTTGTCGGATGTAGAAGCGTATCTATGCAAAAGTGATGCTCAGCATCACACGCATAGATACGAGACAAAAAAAAAGGCGTTACGACGGGGTATCTGAGATACTCCGTCGTAACGCCTCTGAGAATCTGGCCCTAAATGTTTTTTTCTTTGTTTTCTTTGTATGAATTTCTCACTTCCTGTTCCTCCTCAGTAAGCTGTTCTGATTGACTAACCCCCCAGCCAGAACAGCTCAGATGATGGGGGCAAGCTTACTGAGGAGAAACAGGAAGTGAGAAATTCAGACAAATAAAAACAACATTTAGCAAGGAAATCAAAGGTAAGTGAACCAACAATGCACTAGCTGAAGGGGACATATTTAGAAAACAAAATGCACCTTTATAACCCCTTTAAAGCTGTGTATGATGGACTTTCTTTCTTTTTCAGCAATCACAAGTAGAGTTGAGCAGACACCTGGATGTTCGGGTTCGGAGGGTTTGGCCGAACGTCGGAAAAAGTCCAAGTTCGGGACCCGAACTTTACCCGAACCCCATTGAAGTCAATGGGGACCCAGACTTTTGACTACTAAAATGTCTCTAAAAGACTCAGGGAAAGTGCTAGAGGGCTGCAAATAGCAGCAAAATGTCTTTAAGAGCATGGCAAGTACTCTGAAAATAAATGTGGATAGGGAAATAACTTAAAATAACATAAAAAATTAAAAATAAATAATCTTGACAAGCAGGAACCTTCCCCTAAAGCAGTGGTCTCCAAACTGCGGCCCCCAGGGCCGGATGCGGACCTTTGCATGCCTTTTTCCGGCCCTTGGGAATTCCTCCTACAGATATGAAGCGCTATTCCTCCCAATGATACAGGCGATGAGGAATTTTTCCTCCCACTGATACCAATGATGGTGTACTATTCCTCCCACTGACACCAATGATGGGACACTATTGATCTTTTATTAAAAAGAATCAAGCAACCGATTTTATACAAAAGTAAAAAACATAACTATAGTACAAAACTTCAAACATAAATCCAAGTAATACACATCCAGGGTCAGAATATATACAATATATACACTATCTATACACCACTACCAAACATTACTACAAAACTATTTACACAAAGCAGCAAAGAGGGCCTAAGAGGCACAACCCGTCACCTATGTACGCAGCCATTTATCAAAAATGTATCCAAAATAATAATAATCTAGGGTGATAAGAGACAGACAGCCACACCCGGGAAAGAGACTCCTGGCAGTCAGGGAGGCCTGAAACCCCTCCACGCCTTCAGCCAAGCCCCCTGACCCCGTTTGTCTCTCTCCAGCCCCCGAATCTTCCCCACCTCATGCAGAATGTCATACACCACCACCTCAACAGGAAGGATTTTTTGCCGAATGCTGACCTGACACCGTGCGTTCCAGGTGAAATAACGGACCACTAGGCTAACTAAAAAAAGTGTATCCAAACAAAAACCTCCACAGGTACTGAATGCTCCGTACACCCACTCAGCATAACCCAGCCTGGAGAGGAAAGGAACACCGAGCGCCCGCCCCACCTGTCTGTACACTTCTATGTTAAAGGGGCAACGAAGCAGAAAATGGTCCATAGTTTCCTCCTCATCTGCACACTCCTCCCGAGGACAGCTACGATCCATCCCACTGCGGAATTTCAAATTGCCCCGAACATAGAGCTTCCCATGGAAGCACAACCAGGCCAGATCCCTAAATTTAGGAGGTATTCTATCCAAATTAATCAGCCTCAACCCCGCCCTCAAAACTGGGCCTGGGCAATCCCTTAAGGCCAGTGGGTCATGAAAGACTTCGCTCAAGACTCGACTCATAAGGTCTTTCCTCGGAACCGATCGGAGATCTTCAGCCGACAATCGCCACTGCCGCAGTAACTTCAGGCACGGAGCTACATAGGCTGTGTCAGAGAACCAAACGTGGAAGAACTAACAGACTTGTCATGCACGGACCAACAAGCATGTTGCGCATGCGCGCGCAAACGCGCGCGCAGACGCGCGCACACGTGCACACGCACGCAAGTACGCACACGCACACGCACGCAAGTACGCACACGCGCGCGCACACGAGCAACAACGCTGTGAATTCAGTATTCTTCACCACGCATGCGCGCGCACCGGTACGCACGCAATGCGGGCGGGACTCCTGGCGTCAGTGCCCTATTTAAGGCTTGCTGCAGCAGCGACCAACTGCTGCATGATCTTCAGCCTTTGTTATGATCCTAAGTTCCTTGCTCCTGTTTCTTGGTGTTCCTGTTCCTGTTGACGACCCGGCTTGCCTGACCAGACTTCTCCGTGCATGACCCCTGGCTTGTCTCTCGGCTTATCCTTTTGTCTTGTCCCGGTCTGCTTGTTCCAGCAGATAACCTGCAGCTAACCTTCGGACCTGTTCCAGTCTCCTCCTGCTCCCCCGTGCATGACTACCGGCTTGGCTCCTGACTCCGCCCCTGGGTTTTCCTGCCAGTCTTCTTCATCTGGTACTTCCGTGGTACCCGTGGTCTGACTACGTATCCTGGTGTACAGCTGATCCTCAACATCACTCAGCAAGTCTCAGCTGGCAACCCTTGCATCTTTGGGCCGAGCACCCCCTGCGTTACCTCCAGGGGGCGCTCTGCACTTGGTCGTACGGGAAGCCCTCTCAGCACTTCGGCCTCGGGTAAGGTACGTGACAGGCTGGTAGCTGACCACGATGACCCCTGCGATTCTTCACTTGGCCACCTTCTTCCCAAAGTCGTAGAAAAGGCCTAAACCAAGATCTAAATATGCCTGCCCATCCAGGAGGTTCCACTGCAAGCATACTACCAATGTTAAACTTAAGAAATAGCAGTGAAAAGAAAAGAACTGGGTTGACCATACCTAAGCCACCCTCCCTCCTGGATAGGTAGGTGACATTCCTCTTGATGGGGTTCAGTCTGTTCCCCCACAGCATCTGGAAGAACACACTACTGACCCTAGCATAGAGAGACACTGGCAGGATGCAGACAAAGCTGACATACAAGAAGATCGGAATCAGGTAGGTCTTAATCAGATCAACCCTTTCCCTCATAGATAACTTCCATCTCTTCCAGTTCACCACCTTAGCATTGGCAATTTCCAGTCTGCCTTCCCAGTTTTTGAGGCCATAATCGCCGGGTCCAAATTCAATGCCTAGTATCTTAATTTTTTCCTGGGGCACTGGAAAGGTGTCCGGGAGATCAAACCCCTCACCTTCCTTTCCCATCCAGAAAACTTCGCTCTTTTCCTGATTGATCTTGGAGCCTGATGCTTCAGAATACCGTGATGTCAGAGAGACCACCTCCTCCGCCTCATCCGTCCCAGTGAAAATCACCGATACATCATCCGCATAAGCAACAACCCTCAAAGGTGGCTCACCCGGGAGCCCCACTGGTACCCCACACAACATGCCGCTCTCTAGCCTCCTGATGAAGGGGTCGATTGCAAACACATAGAGCAGGGGACTCAGGGGACAACCCTGGCGCACCCCGGAGCCAACCTCAAAGGACTGTCCAACCCAACCATTAACAAGAGGGAAGCTTTCTGCCCCCTTATACAAGACTTTCAGCCAATCAACAAAACCACCAGGCAGACCGTACTTACTAAGGAGCAACCACAGGTACTCATGGTTAACACGATCAAAAGCCTTTGCCTGGTCCAATGTCAGCAAATACTTTCCCCAGCCTGCAGCCCTGCACCGCTCCAAGGCCTCCCGGACAGCTAACACCGCTGTGAATGTGCTCCTACCCTGGACCGAACAGTACTGATGGCGAGAAAGCAAAGACTCTGCTACTGACGACAGGCGCCAGAAAAAAATCTTCGCCAATATCTTTCTATCGACATTAAGAAGGCTGATGGGGCGCCAATTCTCAATCATTGAAGGATCTTTACCCTTTGACAGAAGAATCACAGCCGAGTGCCTCATGGAAGGGGAAAGCACCCCCTCAGCAAGACAACTGTTAAAAACCTCTACCAAATGTGGGGCCAGAATAGACTTAACCCCCCTGCCGGTAAACCCGAGCGCGACTCGGGTTGGATTTTTCATGTAAATAGCGATATCCACGAGTCGCGCTCGGGGTCAATATGCAGAGCCTGCAGCGCGCGCTGGCTTACCTTGGATCCAGGCGGGGTACTGTACTTACCTTGTCCCTGGATCCAGCGATGCATCCCCGCTGTGTGAGCGAGTGGCGTCCTCCATTCGACTCACACAGTGCCCGCGCGCCGCCGATCTCCGTTTCCTGCGACGTAACGGCGCACGGGGGCGGAGACCGGCGGCAAATTCAAAAATGTAAACAAACACATTACATACAGAATACTGTAATCTTATAGATTACAGTACTGTATGTAAAAAATACACACCCCCCCTGTCCCTAGTGGTCTGCCCAGTGCCCTGCATGTTCTTTTACATAATAAAAACATTTTTTTTTCTCCCTGCAAACTGTAGATTGTCCATAGCAACCAAAAGTGTCCCTTTATGTCAAAAGTGATTTTAGATTAGCTAGAAAACAGCGATAATAAATTATAATCACTTGCAGAATTGAGCGTTAGCGATTTGTGGGAAAATTCGTCATAAAAAAATAAAAGTAATGACAGCGACAATTCTGCAACTGAGCAAATTTCAGTGATTTTGATTTGATTACATTAGTGAATAATTTTTATTATAATTACATTATTATTTGTTATAATTATTTATAGTTATTTATTATATTATAATTTTATGATTTTGTGTTTCAAACTTTATCATACCCGGGATGTCTACTAGACTCTGGTTTGGACATATTTAAGCAAGTTATTCCTAAAAATTGCAGGCATACAGTATAAAACGCAGAATTTCCATGCAAAATAATTGTACCGCTTTTGGTACGTAATTCCAGACAGAATCATACCGCCAGGGAGGTTAAAGGCTTTGTAAAACTCAGTCGTCAAGCCATCCGGTCCGGGCGACTTTTTGATGGCAAGCTGTTCAATTGCCCTCATCACCTCTTCAACTGTGATCTCCTCTGTCAAATTCATCAATGGAACATCTCCACCATTTAGACCTGGAGTAGAGTCCAAAAAGCTTTCCATCTTGTCACGGTCAAGCTCTTTCCTCCCAAGAAGGTCGGCATAAAAGGACCTCACGACCTCCAGAATCCCTGACCTGGACTTTGTCACGGAACCTGTACTGTCCTTAAGGCCAACGACCGCTTTAACAGCTACACCTTGTTTGCAGTTCTGGTAAGGGTCAGGCGAGTGGTACTTCCCACAGTCCCTCTCCAGAACCAAAGAGGCATGCCGGTCATATTGACACTTCCTGAGGAGGAATTTCACTTCGGAGATTGCCCCAGGATCTCCTCCTCTCGAGACAAGAATATCCAGCTTCCTCCACAAACGTTGGTAGGTCATGTATTTATTAAACTGTTTTCTATTGGCTAGGCCCCTGAAGAATCCAGCGATCCTCTTTTTGGTCAGCTCCCACCACTCAGCCTTGCTGCTACAAAAGTCCAGGATGGTCACCTGTGCCTGAAAGAATTCCTCAAAGGATTGTCTAACATGTTCTTCCTTGAGTAGAGTCGAATTCAATCTCCAGATGCCCTTTCCCCTCTGAGGGGCGTCTGAAGCATTCAGGGCCACAGATAGCATACAGTGATCAGAGAACTCTACTGCCTGCACCACTGGGGGTGAGAAAGCAGAGGCCTCCTTCAAAAAAAAACCTGTCTATCCTACTCTGACTATTACCACGATGAAAGGTGAACCCGGTGTCGTCCGGGAGGTGCTTAATGTGCACATCCACAAGACCAGCATCCCTAACTATACTATTTAGAAAAACGCTATCATATCCCAGCCGGTCCTTGAAGTCCTTCCTGTCCTTGGGCCTAGTTACTGTATTAAAGTCACCTCCAAAGACCACTTGCCGGGATGTAAAAAGAAATGGCTTGATCCTTGTAAAAAGGCATTTCCTGTCCCACTTTGTGTGCGGCCCATAAATATTAATTAGGCGCAGGTCCTGCCCTCACAAGGACGTCTAAGACCATACATCTCCCAATCTCCACCTCAATGACCCGCCGGACAGTTACCATGCCGGTTTTAAACAACACCGCCACACCGCCGTAAGGCTCGGCCGCAAGAGACCAGTAAGATGGACCATACCTCCACTCTCTCTTGGCCATATGAATATCTGCCAAGGAGGTGAGCCTAGTCTCTTGCAAAAATAAAATTTCAGCATCTAATTGGCTGAACAAAAATAAGGCCATAGAACGAGCTCTCACTGACTTAATGCTGGCGACATTAATTGTCGCCACTTTTAACGGAGGGGGAACCGCCATTTGGGTTATTGGGTGGATTGCTTCTTAGCTCCCCTCTGCTGCTCATGACCAGAAGCCTCTCTTTTTCTTGAGGTCGCCTCAAAATCCATTTCTGAATCAGAACTTAGCTCTGAAGAAGAGCCAGATGATGAAATGTCCCAACTAGAGGACCTATGACGGTGGGAGACAGGCACCGGAGCTTCCCGTCCCCGTTCCGTCCTCACCGCCTGCTTCTTCCGCCTCCCAACCTTTCTTCTCTCTTCCAGGTACTTGAGGTCGGCCTCAGAGATGCCCTCATCTCTGTTTTTTTTTCTTTAAAGTCTTCCCAGAAGACTTTGTCATAGAGGAGGAAGCGACATTCTCAGTACCCGCTACCACTCCTGATGGGGGAGGGTAAATCAGACTTAGGAGGGGTAGACTCCTGGGGGGTAACTGACACGGGGGGCACAGACTTAGAGGGTTCTGACACAAGAGGAGCGAGGACAGTAGGCTGGGGGGACACAGAGACAGATACAGAAGGAGAACTTACAGACACAGGGGGGGTGGCCACAGGAACTTGGGAGGGATCCTGAGCAGGACCAGGGGGGTCGGTCACCGCAGTGGAGGATGGTACACTAGGGGCCTCACCCTCCATCCTGTCCAGCCTTGACATCTCATGCACTACCTCCTTCTCCATATTGTGCCAGGCCTCAGGGCATCTGCTGTAGGGGTGGCCAAGTCGCAGGCACAGGTTGCACCTGATCTTCTGGTCGCAGTCCCTGGCCATATGACCCTGACCCCGACACACTGAGCATATCAAGGCCGAACAGGAGGAGCTAATGTGGCCCCTCTCTCCACAGCGGTGGCACAGCTTCGGCTGACCAGGGTAGAACACGGTCATCCTATCCCTCCCTATGAAAGCCGAGGAGGGCAGGTGACGGACAACATTCCCATCCCTGGCCAACCTGACTGTTACCGACCATCCCCCAGTCCAGATGTTACGCTCATCAAGGATTTTATTAGGTTTGGTCAAAACCTCCCCATAGTTCCTCAACCAAACCTCCAGATCCCGGGCAGGGACGCTCTCATTGGTGAGAATGATAGTGATCTTTTTCACTGTTGATCGCTGCGAAATCGCAAATGGGGCCAGACTTTCCCATTCGGGTCTTGACCTACACCGGGCCTCATATCTCTCCCAGAACAGGTCAAGACCCTCTGGCTTGGTGAAACTGACTGTATAATCCCGCGTCCCTGACACATGTATAAAAGCATAGAGATCATTAACCCCAAAACCCATCTCCAGGATTAAATCCACCACTGCACGCCTTGCAGGGGGGACTGCACCTCCTTCCCATTTCAGGATAACAACATTGCGTCTGGGACCCCCAGCAGAAGCCAGAGACCCCAGACCAGATCCCGGGGTGCTCAAGGTGGTAGCTCGCAGGGGAAAACCCTGCTTGGGGGCAGAGCTGCCAGGGGCAGAGCGCACCACCTGAGCAAAAGAAGGTTTGTCCGGGCCAATGCCCCACACTGAAGTCACATTATCTGTATGAACAGAGGTAGTATTGTCCATCATATCTGAACTGGGATGACTTTTATCAACCACACCCACATTGTCATCTGTTATAATGATAGTTTCCGTTGCAGTACCGGCCGTCGCCTGATGCTGCACTGTAGAGCCCTCAGCAGCAGTGGGGCAATCAACTCTGGTCTCAGCAGCAGTGGGGTCAATGGGCTCTGCTGGGACTTGCAGTTCCTTTGCAGGAATGTCATTTTTTAAATGTGTCTCTTGCTGCATTGCAGCCTCAGCAGTCACATCATTGCTGCACACAGGACTGGCAGTCTTATTATTGGGCACATTCTCATTCATGGTGCTAGATGGTACAAACACAGTCGTATCCACAACATGCTTAGCTGGCTTCACTCTATCAGGAACATCATCTGAAATATTGTCATCATTAAACACCATCTGATCCCCCCGCACAGGAGACTCCATTCCCTGGATCACCCTCAGCATGCCTCCTGAGTCCTGTGAAGGCATGGGGGTGCTTACCTCTCCTTGGGGGGTCAGGGGGTCAGAACTGGGGGTCTCCTCCTCCTCCACCTCCATCTTCATCTTTGTCGCCTTCACAAACCTCCTTTCGTTGGAGAACTTTTCCTTAACCACTTCCCGACCGCCCACCGCAGGTATACGTCGGCACTTTGAGGATGGATATCTCGGTAACGGCAGCAGCTGCTGCCACAACCGAGATATCCATCTCTTCTGTGGGCGGTCGGGTAAACGATAATGGCGGTCTCCGCGGCGGAATCGCCGCGAGATCGCCGTTATCGGTAGCGGACGAGCGTCCCCCCCCCTCCCGCTGCGCTCCCGCGCTCTCCGCCGCTTACCGGAGCCGTCGGTAGCGGCGGAGGCGATCGGGTGCGCTCGTCTGGTCAGCGGGGATGCGAGTGAGGGAAAAAATTTCCCTCGTCCATCCCCGTAGCTCTGCTGGGCGGAAGTGACGTCAAACGTCAGTTCCAAACAGCGTCTTAAAGAGACATTTTTTTTTAAATGTCATTTGAAAAATGACATTTAAAATTATTTTTTTTTTTTTTGCATTTTAGCCTAAATATAAGATCTGAGGTCTTTTTGACCCCAGATCTCATATTTAAGAGGACCTGTCATGCTTTTTTCTATTACAAGGGATGTTTACATTTCTTGTAATAGGAATAAAAGTGATAATTTTTTTATTTTTTATTTTAGTGTTAAAAATTGGTAAAATTAATACAAATAAATACGAAAACAAAAAAAAAAATTTTTTAAATCGCCCCGTCCCGACGAGCTCGCGCGCAGAAGCGAACGCATACGCGAGTAGCGCCCGCATATGAAAATGGTGTTCAAACCACACAAGTGAGATATCGCCGCGATCGTTAGAGCGAGAGCAATAACTCTAGCCCTAGACCTCCTCTGTATCTCAAAAAATGCAACCTGTAGAATTTTTTAAACATCGCCTATCGAGATTTTTAAGGGTAAAAGTTTGACGCCATGCCACGAGCGGGCGCAATTTTTAAGCGTGACATGTTGGGTATCATTTTACTCGGCGTAACATTATCTTTCACAATATGTAAAAAAATTGGGCCAAATTTATTGTTGTCTTATTTTTTTATTTAAAAAAGTGAATTTTTTCCAAAAAAAGTGCGCTTGTAAGACCGCTGCGCAAATACGGTGTAACAAAAAGTATTGCAATGACTTCCATTTTATTCTCTAGAGTGTTAGAAAAAAAAATATATAATGTTTGGGGGTTTTAAGTAATTTTATAGCAAAAAAAAATGTTTTAGTCTCGTAAACACCGAATCTGAAAAACAGGCCCGGGGCTAAAGTGGTTAAAGGGGCCATCCCTTCCTTCTATTATGGCCACGATGGTCTCCTGATGGTCCACACGGACCTTGGCCAATTGGATCTCCGGATCCATGGATCCTCATTTCAGGCTATGTAAGCCCTCACGTTGCTTTCTCAGGCGCTTCAGCTCTGCTCTCAACTTGTACAACTTGTCCCTCTCCCTGTTAAGGACCTTTATCCCGGTCACCACACGTTCCCGAATGGCCGCCGAGCCTTCATCCTCGCCAGGGGTAGACAGATCGGGATGTACAGAGGCAGGGATGTCAGCAGATGGCCCAGGAGATGGCTGAGAGCCTCCAGCAGGGGAGGCCCCGCTGCCCTCCATGGCTTCCCCAGAAAGGAGCCAGGAGAGCTGGGATAGTTTTTCAGGCGACTCCCTTCTCACACGGATCTCAGGGAGCAGCTAAAGACACACCCTCCTCCTCACACACCTGTGCTCCAATGGTGGGTGGGACACTATTCCTCCCACTGACACAAATCATGGGGCACTATTTCTCCCACTGACACACATGATGGGACACTATTCCTCCCACTGACACCAATGATGGGGCACTTTTCCTTCCACTGATACCAATGATGGGACACTATTACTCCCACTGATACCAATGATGGGGCACTATTTCTCCCACTGACACAAATGATGGGACACTATTTCTCCCACTGACACAAATGATGGGACTCTATTCCTCTCACTGATACCAATGATGGGACACTATTTCTCCCACTGACACAAATGATGGGACACTATTCCTCCCACTGATACCAATGATGGGACACTATTCCTCCCACTGATACCAATGATGGGACACTATTTCTCCCACTGACACAAATGATGGGACACTATTCCTCCCACTGATACCAATGATGGGACGCTATTCCTCCCACTGATACCAATCATGGGACACTATTCCTTCCACTGATACCAATGATGGGGCACTATTTCTCTCACTGACACAAATAATGGGACACTATTTCTCCCACTGACACAAATTATGGGACACTATTTCTCCCACTGACACAAATGATGGGACACTATTCCTCCCACTGATACCAATGATGGGGCACTATTTATCCCACTGACACAAATGATGGGACACTATTCCTTCCACTGATACCAATGATGGGGCACTATTCCTCCCACTGATACCAATGATGGGGCACTATTTCTTTCACTGACACAAATGATGGGACACTATTCCTCCCACTGATATCAATGTTGGGACACTATTTCTCCCACTGACACATATGATGGGACACTATTTCTCCCACTCACACAAATGATGGGATGCTATTCCTTCCACTGATACCAATGATGGGGCACTATTTCTCCCACTGACACAAATGATAGGACACTATTTCTCAAACTGATACAAATGATGGGACACTATTCCTCCCACTGATACCAATGCTGTGTATTTTTCCTCCCTATGACACCAACAGTGGGGCACTATACCTATAACTAATACATTTTATGGGGCACTATTCCACCTACTGACTACCAGCACTATAACTTTCATTTATTTTTTTATTCCCACTGACCACAGTCCGGTCCCTCTAAAATCTGAAGGACAGTAAACTGGCCCTTTGTTTAAAAAGTTTGGAGACCCCTGCCCTAAAGTATCTTGCAGAGATTCTCACAGGAACAGGTGCAGTGCTGGTGTAATTCGATTTTAAAAACAGGACAGACTCCTATATATTTCTATTCCCTACAAGCACAAACAGGAAGCTTCCCCCTAACCTATCTTGCAGAGTATCTCAGAGTAACATATGCAGTGCTGGTGATTCTGAAGCAGGACAAGACAGTCTGACTCCTATCTAAATATCTCCCTGAGAGCAGCAGCAGCCTTTTCCTAACCTAACTAAAGTAGAGTGCAGAGTGATGAGCTGTGCTGTGTGCCTCTAGCTTATATAGAGGCTGGGTCACATGCTGCACTGGCCAATGACAGCCATGCCATTAGTAGGCATGGCTGTGATGGCTTCTAGGCCACACGAGTAAAACAAATGGCGATTGGCTGCCGTGCAGCGTGCCATTACATTGCCGAACTCCGAACCTGAACTTTCAGCAAATTATTCAGGTTCGGGTCCAAAAAAAACAATACTTTACAGTTCGGGTTCGCTCAACCCTAATCACAAGCAATGTTGTGAAAACCTTTCCTTTCAATAGTGGTGTCTGTTGTGTATTACTTCACAACATTATAGATAGTTGTCAATAGTGATGAGCGGAATACGCCATATTCGATTTCGCGATATTTCGCGAATATTTCGAAGAATATTCGCGAATATTCGTTAATATCGAATATTTGTGATATTTTATGAAAAGAAAAAATTGCGAAATTTCGCCAATGCGAAATTTCGCCAATACGAAATTTCGCTATTTTTTTGGATAAAATATCACGAATATTCGATATTTACGAATATTCGCTATATTTTATAAAAAAAAAAATAATAGCGACATTTCGCATATGCGAAAGCGAAAATGATTGCGAAATTTCGCTATTTTTTTTGGATAAAATTTCACGAATATTCGATATTTACGAATATTCGCTATATTTTATAAAAAAAAAAAAATTGCGAAATTTCGCTAATGCGAAATTTCGCTAGTGCGAATGCGAAATTGATTGCGAAATTGATTGCGAAATTTGAAAACATACGAATATTCGAAATAGCGAATATTCGCCGCGATATTCGAGTTATTCGCGAATACTCGAATATGCAATATTCGTAGCGAATATTCGCAATGCGAATATTCGTGAGCAACACTAGTTGTCAAAAGGTTTCCGCTTATCTATAAATAAAGGAAGAATACTGCGAATGTGTAAAAACATAAAAATAAATAACATCAATCACCACCATTACAGTGTAAATTGTCCAGCGGCATCACAATAAACAACATGTAGAAAAATATTATGCGCTAAATAAATCTCATATTCGGTTATTAAATACAACTGTAGAAAACCCATATCCATGATAAGTAGTTGAATCCCAGAGGAAGTAATGAAACCGTCAGGTTAGGAGTTTTTTCCTGCTATCGCGTTTGTTTGCACAGTACCTGGCTATCTAAGGCCCCTTTCACACTGGGGCAGGAGGCGTGAGGGTGGTATAGCGCCCCTATTTTTAGCGGTACTATGCCATCAGAATTGTGGTGTTATTCGGCTGCTAGCAGTGTGGTTTTAACCCCCCACTAGCGTATATTGTACTGATTGCTGGTTTTACCTGTACCAATGTATGTGCAATGCTTTATACTAAACAAACCTTTCGGGATTTTACACTATCTGGCGTCTCTTTCATTCTTTGATCAATCTGATTGTGGGGTGGATGGAGCTTGGTTTGAATATCCTGCTTATGCCCTGTTTGATCTGAGAACACATCTCCATCAAGCCTGTTTGACCCTTATAAAGGCTCTCTGGTAAGAGACTATGGGCCAGATTTAGGATGGCGAGCAGTTCATTTACGTTACACCCCCGCAACTTTACTCACAAGTGCTGTATTCACAAAGCACTTGCGTGTAAAGTTGCGGCGGCGTAGCGTAAATGGGCCGGCGTAATTCAAATGCGGCGGGTAGGGGGCGTGTAGTATTCAAAATAGGCGCGATCCCACGCTGAACGTACTGCGCATGTGTCGGCCGACAATGTATCCCAGTGTGCATGCTCCAAATTATGACGGTGTTTTCGACGTGAACATAAATGACGTCAATCCCCATTCATGGACGAGTTACGCAAACAACGTAAAAAATTTCCAATTTGGCGCGGTCACGTCGTCCATACTTAACATAGGATGCACCTGCTTTTTGGTGCTTTATCTTCACGCCGGGAAAACCCTTACGTAAACGGCATAAAGTCACTGCGTCAGGCGGGCGTACGTTCGTGAATTAGCGTATCTCACTGATTTACATATTCTCGGCATAAATCAGCGGGAACGTCCCTAGTGGCCATTTTAAAAATGCAGTTAAGATCCGACGGTGTAATACAATTACGCCGGTCGGATCTTAGCTGCAACCCGGCGTATCTTGTTTTCTGAATACAGAAAACAAGATACGCAGGCACAGATGCAGAGATATGCCGGAGTATGAGTGATACGCCGGTGTAACTCTACCTGAATCTGGCCCACTATTGCCTGTGGTGACCGTGCACATACTATGTGGAGGTTATTTTTTGGATTCAACTACTTATCACAGATTTGTGCTTTCTACAGTTGGATTTAATAACCCATAATGAGATTTTTGTTTAGCGCATTATTTTTTTCTACATTCCGCTTATCTATACCGTCTTTATTTTGGTGGCTATAAACCTTCTAATGCTTGCAGTTGATAGGCTGGTGCACTTTTACACATGATGTAAAAAAAAACAAAAAAACGATAATTACATGCAGGATGAGCAAAGTAACCTGTGTTCCAAACTGGGTTTATTTATGGTCACTGGTTCTAGTTTACAGTAGACATGTGCTGTTCGTTTCGTACAAATCGAAAATTCATGCAAATTTCAGAAAATTCGTACATTCGGAAGCATCCGAAATACTAATTGCTATGCTTCTGAATTTTGCGAAATACAAAATTTTGTTGATGAATTTCGGATCTGAATTTCTTACTCCCACCATCCCTGTGCTGACTTTCTCCTGGGGCTGTACCCCTGCTGTGTTCATTATGAGGGGCTCCCACCATCCCTGTGCTGTGCTGTCTTCCTCCTGGGGCTCTACCCATGCTGTGCTCATTATGAGGGGCTCCCACCATCCCTGTGCTGTGCTGACTTCCTGGGTTTGCCTATTCATCATAACGAATGTTCGTCGAAAATTCGTATTCAATCCAAAATGAATTTCCAAAACGGATTAAACAATACGAACTAATGGTAACGGGCCAGCCTGGGCTACAATACCTTTCTCAATATAGCAGTCGTTGACTCATTATGCTCATTATGAGGGGCTCCCACCATCCCTGTGTGGAGCTGATTTCCTTCTGGGGCTGTGCACCTGCTGTGCTCATTATGAGGGGCTCTCCCATCCCTGTGCTGTGCTCACTATGATGGTCTCCCACCATCCGTGTACTGTGATGACTTCCTCCTGGGACTGTACCCCTTGCTGTGCTCATTATGAGGGGCTCCCACCATCCCTGTGCTGTGCTCATTATGAGGGGCTCCCATCATCCCTGTGCTTGGCTCATTATGAGGGGTTCCCACCATCCCTGTGCTTTGCTCATTATGGGGGGCTTCCACCATCCCTGTGCTGTGCTGACTTCCTTCTGGGGCTGTGCCCCTGCTGTTCTCATTATGAGAGGCTTTCACCATCCCTGTGCTGTGCTCATTATGAGGGGCTCCCACCATCCCTGTGCTGTGCTTATTATGAGTGGCTCCCACTATCCCTGTGCTGTGCTCATTATGAGGGGCTCCCACCATCCCTGCGCTGTGCTCATTATGAGGGGCTCCAACCATCCCTGTGCTGTGCTCATTATGAGGGGCTCCAACCATCCCTGTGCTGTGCTCATTATGAGGGGCTCCAACCATCCCTGTGCTGTGCTAATTATGAGGAGCTCCCACATCCCTGTGCTGTGCTTATTATGAGGGGCTCCCACCATCCCTGTGCTGTGCTCATTATGAGGGGCTCAAACCATCCCTGTGCTGTGCTCATAATGAGGGGCTCCAACCATCCCTGTGCTGTGCTCATTATGAGGGGATCCAACCATCCCCGTGCTGTGCTCATTAAGAGGGGTTCCCACCATCCCTGTGCTGTGCTCATTATGAGGGGCTCCAAACATTTCTGTGCTGTGCTCATTAAGAGGGGTTCCCACCATTCCTGTGCTGTGCTCATTATGAGGTGCTTCAACCACCCCTGTGATGTGATCATTATGAGGGGCTCCAACCATCCCTGTGCTGTGCTCATTATGAGGGGCTCCCACCATCCCTGTGCTGTGCTCAATATGAGGGGCTACAACCATCCCTGTGCTGTGCTCATTATGAGGGGCTCCCACCATCCCTGTGCTGTGCTCATTATGAGGGGCTCCCACCATCCTTGTGCTGTGATTATTATGAGGGGCTCCCACTATCCCTGTGCTGTGCTCATTATGAGGGGCTCCCACCATCCCTGTGCTGTGCTCATTATGAGGGCTCCCACCATCCTTGTGCTGTGATTATTATGAGGGGCTCCCACTATCCCTGTGCTGTGCTCATTATGAGGGGCTCCCACCATCCCTGTGCTGTGCTAATTATGAGGAGCTCCCACCATCCTTGTGCTGTGCTCATTATGAGGGGCTCCAACCATCCCTGTGCTGTGCTCATTATGACGGGCTCCAACCATCCCCGTGCTGTGCTCATTGTGAGGGGCCCCAACCATCCCTGTGCTGTGCTCATTATGAGGGGATCCAACCATCCCCGTGCTGTGCTCATTAAGATGGGTTCCCACCATCCCTGTGCTGTGCTCATTATGAGGGGCCCCAAACATTCCTGTGCTGTGCTCATTAAGAGGGGTTCCCACCATCCCTGTGCTGGGCTCATTATGAGGGGCTCCAACCATCCCTGTGCTGTGCTCATTATGAGGGGCTCCCACCATCCCTGTGCTGTGCTCATTATGAGGGGCTCCAACCATCCATGTACTGTGCTCATTATAAGGGGCTCCAACCATCCCTGTGCTGTGCTCATTATGAGGGGCTCCCACTATCCCTGTTCTGTGCTGAGTTCCTTCTGGGTTTGTTTGTAGCCCGTTAGTTTGTATTTCGTAATTCATGTACGAAATTTAATTTTGGATTGAATACGAATTTTCGTTAGGTTCGCTAACTTTTAATTGAATTTCGGACACAAATTATGAAAAAGATGAATAAACGGCTAATACGAAATGGAACGGATCTAAACAAAACTAATTTATTGACGGCGCCCATGTCTAGTGTACAGCAATCTACAGGATAACATACCCACTCAGTGAAAAAACAGGTCTGTCAATCTATTATATAGATTTAAAACCTTCACTTGTCAGGAAAGACACAGTAACACAGTAGAACTTTACAGAGAAAATAACTGAAATCATTCTAGGGAGTTAATAAAGATAATAACAATACATTGCACGTTCTCATGACTCTGATTTGCAAATAAAAGAAGTAATTTTCTGCCAGCACTGGTTTCATTCTTCCTAGTCTTCAATTTGAAGACTTCCTCTTTTGATTAATGTCAGTGGGATAGTAGAATCATGGTTGTGTATTACTTTTTTGGCCATGCTGATATATTTCAAACACAGATTGTATTAATTTATTTTTCTTGGAAAGTATTTATGATATTTAGTTTTATCCCTAATAAATTACATTTGTATAAATCAAATATAATTAGCTATGATACTGCAATGGTATGAATGTTACAAATTACTATGACTATTACCTATTCATATTCATAAAATTATGGTGGAGTAGATTTTTTAATATTTTTTCCAGATTTTTGTTTCTGTGCTCTAATTGTGTTTAATATAGCTTTTATCTGTATTTCTCTGAATTTAAGGCTGCTGATTGGCATGGATGCCTGTAAATGAGACAGTCAGTCTTTGCTTACTTCTGAGGGCCCAACCATGGGATAGAAGCCTATAAAATATCCTAATGGTAATATTATGGCTGCAGGCAGTCAAATTTCACATCACTAAGGAAGCTCCTATGCATACAGTCCTGAGATCATGCTGTGATTGGACACAGCAGATCACAAGCAAAATATACAGAGCCAATGCCAATGGGAGTGTTTCTATACCAGGTGATGGTTGTGGACAATCACAAAATCACATAATTCAAACATGGGCTGCAGCTACCAGTTGTATCATATACTGGCTGGTATTTTGATACTTTTGCTAGACACTTGGTGGTGTCTACTTTGAAAAATAGGGACATGTCAGGAGGAGGTGTTGTTCTATTCCATAATTTTGACTTTCTGTGTTTTATAACAGAAAGTAGGGGTGTTTGTTTATATAACAAAAACTAAAGACAATGAGTGGGTACAGTGTAGCATAACTGACTATTTTTCAGTCAAAGTATTGCAGTTTTGAAAAAAAAATGGCCTGGTAATAAATGGCCTGGTAATAAAGTGAGTGAAATTGGTGCTGAAGTGGGTGAATAAATATCACTTTAGGGGTCCAGGGACCCCACTACTGATTAACATATTTGTTTATTTAAACTTGGGGTGCAGTGATCAGAGATAGCTGGCCTGGCTGGTGGTTATCTAAACTCTAATCTTGCAGCTAGGCCCTGGGTTAGAATTTAACTAATCAAAAGGAATTTCTTTTAACAGCAAACGGGGCAGGAAGGGGGCTGAGTACAGCCATCCTGTTGTTTTAGAAATCTCCCTCCCTGTTTTCCTAGATTCTAACCTTGGTTTATTCACCAGGGTTAGGGTTAAAAAACAAACAAAATGGCAGTGGGCATTGGGATTTCATCAATAACAGATTGGCACCCAATGGGTCATTGTGAATGATGCTGGATTTACATTGCTGGACAATTGTATTTATGGATGCATCACTGATTTTGTGATTGATGTTGTATTTACTTCTAGAGATATTCATACAATTTTTATATTAAAAGCAGGTAAGTATGTGTTTGTGTTTTATGTAATTATATATCTGTTGTGTCTTTTTAATGGTATTGGTGAGCTTTTTTTTGTGTGTGTGTGTGTGTTAGATTGAACTCTTTCTGGAATGAGTGAGGGGTAGTAAAGCACCTCTGTACTAATTTTCCTCTGGTGGGGCGGATATCTGTTCACCCCTAATGAAAAAAGCTTCCACCACAGATCTCCCCTTTTAATATTTTTATTTAGGGCGCATAGAGGCCCGTGTCCCTCAACCCTTAGGCAAGAATACTTTGTAAAGCCTCTCCACTCCCCCAGGCAATACAGCTCCCAAATGCTGAAAGGTATATGGCCTTCTATTGTACAGGAAGGGTGATATATATATATATATATATATATATATAGGTAGGTATGTATGGCACAATATATTGTATTACATTACCATATTGACCAAGCCAGCTGAATTCTAACATATCAAAGGTACAGAAGACACTTTGATGTGTTAATCTTATCTAAGACTACCTAGGTGTGTGAGATGGCCTGGTAACGTCAAAGAGTAAATTGTTTACATATATAAGGAAGTATTTATTGATGGTAATTAGATTTCAGGGGGTATTCATTTAGGGAAACATTTGGTTGACCTGGAAGAACCCCTCCCTCCAGTGTGAGACCAGTATTTGAGACATTCAAGCTGGCATTCAGTTAGTCTTGTCACTCAAAATATATTCTCTATGTATTCTCTGATATGGAGGCACAGGTCTAGGAAGAGATTTGAATTATATACTCAGTTGGATTTTGTATCGTCTGTGGACTTTGGACTTTGTTCGTTATTGGAAGTTAAATAAAATGCATTCTCTGGAGAGCCTAGTGTGTTGCTACCGAACAACGTAATTTATAGTCATCATACTAACATCTAAATATCAATTATCTAAATAGACTACACTAGACATTTATATCACTACATCTAGCTGCCCTTTCCTGGTCACCCAAACTGTATGACTGTATAAGGGTCGGGGTAAAATATTAAGGGGAACCCCACATAATTTATTGTAATTACTATATATCGCTCACAAATGAAATTTTAGTCACAATACTTTTCCAAATTTTAAACCAGCATTGGTTTATTATTCAACAATGTAACTAGACCCCCACATGCAAAATTAAATGCTCATAATTAGTGCTGTACATATATAATTGTGCTTTTAGCAATTTTTTTGCAGCAAATTAAATACATCCATACATTGCAGATGCTTAGATCTAGCTTTTCAATAGTGTTATTTTAGCATTTTCCCTAATATGAACAGCAACTGTAGAAATTACCGTATTTATCAGCGTATAACACGCACTGGCATATAACACGCACCCTAACTTTAAGAGAGAAGTTTCAGAAACAAAACTTTCCATAGCCCGTGCGTATAACACACAGGCACAGTTTACCCTCTATTTTCAGGGTAAAAAAGTGAGTGTTATACGCCAATAAATACAGTACATCCTTCTGTGATAGATTTCCCCACAAATAATGTAGATTTTACATACGTAACATAATAAAACATACTGCCCCTTAGGAATCAGTGCAGACATGGTGAAACAAGCAGGTGCTTCTTCAGACCAGAAGAGATGTAAAAGGACACTTTGCCTTCCCACACCAACCCGGTCAGTTTTCTGGACAATCAGTGGAAATCTATTTATCGCTTTGTGTTTGGATGAATAGATTACATTTCTCCGAAAATTCCAACACCGATTTTCACGTCCGACCCCATCATTCAGGTTCAGGTTTCCCATTGATGAATGTGGACAACAAGGAGGGAACACAGGACAGAAAGCTGACTCCATTGTGAGGCTTTTCACATCTGCAGGGGTACATCTTTTCGGTGAGTGCGGACCTCTGTGCTGTCAGCTAATTGCCAGCTCCCCTCTCTCCATAGTGATCTACTTGTTGATGATGATGTTTGTTAGCTCTCCCTACTTAAAGCCTTCCAGTTCATTTGCTCTTTGCCTTCGCCTGTGTTTACATCACAAGAGACCTTCTTCTGAATTCCTGTTGAAGACCTGCTTGACTAACATTCCCTCGGGCTACAGATCCTGCTTGCTGTACTACTACCTTTATCCCTGGCTCTTGGACATTGGCTTTGGCCAACTACCCGATCCAGTTACTGAACTCAGGCTATGTTTTGATTACGCTTACTCTGTTTAGCTTTTTATTTTTATTATTAAACAAGTGTGATTTAACTGTACTTCTGTCTCGGTCTGATTCATGGTTTTTGACAGTATGAAGACTCACAGAGTTTTATATATCACAGTATTAATTCAAGCACCAGTCATTTTTTTTAGGATGATCACCTATGTGGAATTATGAACTAAAACTTTTTTGCTGATATATCTGTTTGTTTATATAATGAACACTGTTTCAATGAATGGACATTATTTCGCTTTTTATTGCTTTGCACTATTAGCACTTTATTTTGTTTACAGTCAGTAACTGATGCCAATAGACAGCATAGTTGTTCCTGCACATTTCACACACGTACACATTAGTGTGTTTTTTCTATTTAAAATGATATCACAAGATTTAATTATTCAATATTTTTTTTTTTACATTATATTACTATCACCTAGAAGCGCCAGGTCACCCCCTTATTCTCTTATAATAATACAACATACTTGTAATGGAATGGTCGTAGGACCCAGAGGCTCTTAAAGGATGCGGGGTACTCCTGTTTCAGCTTCACCAATGACTCTTGGGTCTAGGGTCATCCTATGTTCACTAGGGGCATAGGATGACCTAGAAATGATATCTTGAATTACATGAGATGAGACAGTAATGATAATTCACAATGTATTGCAGGATATCTTTAAATATTACAGGTGGTTAATTCTGAACTAACCCAACAGGTCAATAATAGTTTGATTGATTCAATGTGGGGACACATACTGTTAAGGTGTTAATTAAGTCTGGCTCTTAAGATATTTCATTGTGCTATGCTAATTGACACTGTTTTGTGTGAATTTCTATTGATGACAGATGTGTTGTGGGTTGGCAGTCTGACAGGTCAGATGTCTGACTTTTCAGCTGTAGTTGATTAGCATGTCAATTACGTCTACAAAGGAATGTGTATTGTGTAGCAGGTGAGAATAGCTTATCGCAGAATGTCTGTCTAAGATGTGGATTGAGGGGGACTCATTAGGAACCATTTTATGATGTTGTGGGTGGAGTGTGTCATTGTCCCTTTGATTACTGCAGCATGCTTTTTGGTTGCTAACTGTATAAAAGCCTGATTTTTTTCTGTTTGGAACCAGAGAACAGAGCTGTGTGTGTCTCGTTTTCTGGGGGAAATCCAATGGGTTCTGTCTGCCGGATTGTGGAGTGTCAGAAGCAGTCGTGGTTGGTGGAATGGAAAATCGTAAACTGCGTTAACCCCTGACCATTACAATACCGTTTCATGTACATTAAAGGAAAGTTCTACACTGCCAATGCTTATCTCATTCTGAAAATATTAGTTGCTTGCCCGCCCTGGCTTTAAAGGCCAACTCCAGAAAACTTGAGAGTACTCCATGCAGTGAGACTGCGCCAAAATTGTAATGGTTAACTTGTCATTTTGTTTAGGGGAGAGTAAGGCCTGATTCACACATATGCATTTTTAGTACTGTTTGCATTTTGCAGATTTGCAGATTTTGCAGATTTGCACTACCATCCATTTACCATGGTTTTCTATGGAACACGTTTTGTAGTGCAAATCTGCAAAATGCAAAAAGCACTAAAAAGGCATAGGTGTGAATCAAGCCTTTAAGTATTTTTTTTTTACCTAATCTTTTTCTCCCCCCGACAGACAGTGCTCCCTTATGCTTCAGCAGTGGACTGTCCCTTAGCATTCTGACATCCATTGCACGGCTAGGATCCCTACATTGGTCTTGATGATGTCAGGACCTTCAGCACAGAGGAATGGAATATTGGGTAAGTAAATTTACTTTTCCATGCCCCCTAGACATAAATAAGCAGATAACCCTTGCAGTATGGGTGCAGCCCCACTGCAAGGGAGAATATCCAAGATAACTGGAGTTGGCCTTTACTATGTGTCAAATTTTTTATGTTCTGGATTAGGTAGGAAATAGTAAAGTACCTTTTAGTTTTCTTTTGTATTCTCTGTGTTCCTTTGGGAATCATTCTTTTGACTTTCTGTAACTAATTAGAAAAATATGCTTTGACCAAAGATGCACTTTAGCACTTCTTGAATTGCTGACTTAAAACAAGTATGGGGAAAGTAATGGAAATAGTCAAATCGGAATTATTTTTTTTTATACTGTATGCATAATAGTGACACAGAAAGTCATTGGATAGGAACAAAAGCTAGATAACTAGCACTTTTAGGAAAGGTCAGCAATTGCAGTCTTTGCATTTCCCTTTGTACATGTTTCCTTCAACTGCTTTCAGCATATCCTGTTTTAACATCCTAAATAAATTATTTAACTTGAAAATGTTAAAATATTATTCCTAACTGACATACAAAAAATGCTACTAGAGGTTCCTACAGGAAATATAAACAAATGTTAGGTCTTTGTTCGTTGGATCAAATCTAAGAGTGTTGATCTAGGCTTGGGCAAAACTACTGAATGTTTTTTTCTTCCTAAATATTAGTAGTACAAGTTCCTTCAGCTTGGTTCTTGTGACCAAATGCCCTCTACTGTAGGTCCACACCGATCAGCTGTTCTATTCCAATTATACTAGGAGATAACAAAATGAAAATAGTTGTGTTGACTCATGAAAATGATTTAGGAGTAATTGAGCAACATTTTGCTGTTCAGGATAAATTAATACTGATTATCCAAACTGACAGTGTGAGCTCAAATGTAGGAAATCAGGAACAATATAAGTGTTCATATTATAGCATGTTTGGCTGTGTCATTGCAGTGATTTTTTTTTTTGTAGTTAATAGACCCCATTTATGTCAGTGAAGAAGCAGTAGTTTCAACTTCTGATGAAGTTATCCCACTAGTTTCAAATTATGCACAGTGAATACATATTTATTTTCTTGGTTGAATCCATAAATAGAATCCACTGAAATATATACTATAAGTAATTAGTTGATGTGTTGAAAGTTTTAATGCTTCAGCGGAAGTGGTAAACATTTTTTATCCAGAACATATAGAAGCAGAACAGTGTCTCATGTAGGATTAAAGTGTTTCCAAAGTAATTTTTTTTAAATTAAAATAATAAACATTCTATACTTACCTGCTCTGTGCAATGGTGGCCCGAACCTCCTCTTATGGTCTCCCGCTGATGCTGTCAGCTCCTCCTTTTCTCCATCTGTCCCCATAGAAAACCACTTGCTATGCGGGCAGATGTATAGCCTCTATTCTCAGCCAGACTATATGCGTCCATTGACACACACAGCATGGCTCGGCCCTTGTCTCCCACTCCCTCCTCACATTTGATTGACAGCAGCAGGCTCCTGATGCTGCCCCTGTGCCTGTGAGTAGGGGGAAAGAGGAGAGAATAGATGTAGCCATGCACAGTGCTGGATTGATTAAGGATTCAAGTAACAATTTAGGGAGGTGGGGGATCACAGCAAGTTGTAAAACCTTTGTTACCTTAATGTAAGGAAGGCATTAAGGTAAAATCTTTTAGCTTTAGAATTAGAGTTGAGCGAACTAGAACTGTAAAGTTTGGGTTCGGTACGTACTTTGGGTCTGGTGTGGATTTTAAGGGGAACTCCACCCCAAATTAAAAAAAAAATGGCATGGAGTTTCCCCTAAAATTCATACCAGACCCCTTATCTGAGCACGTTGACCTGGCCGGCCACAGAAAAGAGGGGGGGACAGAGTGCGGCCCCCCCTCTCCTGAACTGCACCAGGCCACATGCCCTCAACATTGGGAGGGTGCCCCCCAAAGCACCTTGTCCCCATGTTGATGGGGACAAGGGTCTCATCCCCACAACCCTTTCCCGGTGGTTGTGGGGGTATGCGGGCATGGGGCTTATCAGAATCTGGAAGACCCCTTTAACAAAGGGGACCCCAGATCCTGCCCCCCCCCCCTGTGTGAAATGGTAATAGGGTTCACGAAGGAAGTGTAAATAGTAGTTTTAAAAAAAAAACACACACACCGTAGAACAAATTACTTTATTAATTAAACCAAATAAAAATCCAGCGGTGAAAATAGACGATCGATGCTGCTGCCTGCTCCAACGTTGTCTTCTATCCAGCGCCCGGCGATCTCTCCAGCGACGGCCAGTTGGTCCAGCAATGAGAACATCCATCCATTCAGAACACAGCGAATGACGCGCCGGAGCTTTGGACATTTCTTTTATAGGGGAGGCGGGCCACGTGTCATGTGACCCCGTCCCACTCTGACGCAAGGGGCATGTCTGGGCTGTCCCAGTGATGTAGCAGAGTGTGCGTCAGAGGGGGACAGGGTCACGTGACGCGTGGCCCGCCTCCCCTATAAAAGAAATGTCACAGCTTCAGCAGCGTCCTTCGCTGAGCTGTGCTCTGAATGGATGGATCTTCTCATCGCTGGAGCAACCGGCCGTCGCTGGAGAGATCACCCAGTGCTGGATAGAAGACAACGTTGGAGCAGGGAGCAGCATCGATTGTATTTTTTCACCGCTGGATTTTTATTTGGTTTAATTAATAAAGTAGTTTGTTCTACGGTGTGTGTTTTTTTTCCTGAAAACTACTATTTACACTTCCTTCGTGAAATGGTAGGGGTACAGTACAGTACCATTTCACACAGGGGGTACAGTGTCCCCCCTGCCCGCATACTCCCACAACCACCGAGACCATTTGGGGGGGCACCCCAAAGCACCCTCCCAATGTTGAGGGCATGTGGCCTGGTGCGGTTCAGGAGAGGGGGGGGCGCACTCTGTACCCCCCCTCTTTCCTGCGGCTGGCCAGGTCAACTTGCTCGGATAAGGGGTCTGATGTGGATTTTAGGGGGAACTCCATGCCATTTTTTTTAATTTGGGGTGGAGTTCCCCTTAAAATCCACACCAGACCTGAAGGGTCTGGTTATGGATATTTTGGGGGGAACCCCAAGTCATTTTTTTTTAAATTGACGGTGGGGTTCCCCGTAATATCTATACCAGACCTAAAGGGTCTGGTTATTGAATTTGGGGGGACCCCCACGCATTTTTTTTTTTTTTTACTAAAAGTCCGTGTCCCATTGACTTCAATGGGGTTTGGAGTTTTAAAGTAGGTCCGAACCCGAACATCCAGGTGTCCGCTCAACTCTATTTAGAATTCCTTTTAATTCTCTGAAACAGTCTTAATGTTCAAAGGGTTTCATTTTGTAACAGCACTGGTGAACGGAGTGAACCACAACTGGGGTTAGCAAGGATTTCAATGCGATTCTCTATGCGACAACTTAGTACTAGGCCCCAGGCGTCACTCTTCGCCACAGGAGTTTGAGGGATCTATACATCCTCTATCGGTGGCCGGACGAAGCAATCTCATTAAGATAATATGGATGCCACAATTACTTTATGTGCTCCATAATACTCCAGTATGGATAAATAAAGCATGGTTTTAAAAAATAGAGACCCTTTTTAGGGAATTAATTTGGAAAAACGGAAAGGCGATAATCAGTCTCCAAATATTACAATTACCAACAAATAAGGGAGGTCTGGCTGTCCCACACCCTTACAGTTACTTTTTAGCAGCGCAATTACAGCACTTGGGAGGGTGCATCACAGAAGGAGGAGGGAGTGCCAGTGGGAAAATGATGCTAATGGGGTCCCCACATAATTCCATAATAGAAACTCTGGAGGCTGACACTTTTCCTGCTAAGAACTCAACATTGAGGATGATTAAAAGAATATGGCAAGCAGGAAAGTTAGCGCTTGGGTATAAGGGACCAACAGAATATTCCCCACTCTGGGAAAACAAATATCTGCAGGAAATCTTAGCTATGGGGAAATTAAAAGAATGGGAAAAGTTAGGTATAACCAGATTGGCGCATTTATAAGAGGGTAACATATTAAAATCTTTCTCAGAACTAAGCAGAGAGTATGTTATTCCAAATTCTTTGTTTTACACGTACCTACAGATCAGACACGCCCTTCAAGCCCAATTCAAGGCACATCCGTGAGATGGCAAAAAATCCCCCACCTTCAAAGGTTAATTAAGTTAGGGACTTCTAAAGGCCTTATTTCGGAATTATATGAGAAGATTAATGATAGGTCCAAAGGGGGAGGGAGATTGGAAAAAATAAACAAAGGTGGGTGGAGGATGTAGGCCCCATAACAAATGATCAATAAGAACAGATATTGGAGCTAGGGACATCGGTGTCACTCGCCCCGTCACAAAGAGTATGTCATCTATTTTTAGTTCATAGAGTCTATTACACCCCAAAGAAGCTATTTACATTTGGAAGGAAACTGGATGACAAATGCCCAAGATGTCAAAGTACAGGAGACCTTATACACATGATGTGGAAATGCCCAAAATTATATAGATACTGGGTTTTGATATTAGATATTATAAATACAACCTTTGGAATTGCTCTGGAACCGGAAGCCAGGGTATGCCTACTGGGTTGTATAGAGGAGATACATGAGCAAAGGGGCATTACGGTAGCGGTTATAAGGTGCCTTTTCCAGGCTAGAAAACTGAGAGGACAAAAATGGCTGTCACAGAAAGCGCCCACATCAGCGGAATGGGTTAATGTGATAAACTCGACAATATGGAAAGAAAAAGTAGCCTTAACCAGATGTGGAAATTTCAACAAATTTAAAATACTGTGGGAGCCCTGGCTGAGTAAAATGGGATGTCCACCCTAGAGAGGGGTAAATAATATCGATTGGAAAAAGGAGAACAGCCAGACAGGAAAGAGAGAGAGGAGATAGAGAGCTGCACTTTAGAGATAAAGGGAATAAATTCACCAAGAAGAAAAAGTTTACACTGCAGCAGAGATAGAACTTGTGTTTGAGGTACAAATAGGATGTTGGGGGAGAGGGGGGGAGTTATGGATATGATATGTACCTCAAAAATGTATGTAATGCATACCTTTGTATAGAGATGTATGTGTTTTATTAGATATTTTTATTTGGAAGAAAATAATAAAGAATATATAAATTAAAATAAAAAAAAAATACATCATCTCTGTGTCACATAGAGAAAGGCGTTGAGCTACTAAGCATGGACACATTACAACATGCAAACAAAGCTTAGCAATTAAAATTATATTATGTCCCAAAAGGTTGTAATGCACAATTGTACGCTAGTGGTTATGAGCATTACATAGCGTTGTGCATTAGGCGATTTAAGGGAGAAGGTATACTATACGTTAAGCCTTAGCATAGGAAGTTTAGGCGAACATGTTCCGCAACTTTAGGGCATGTGCCCATATACAAGTAGAACTTATGTCGCCATGTAGTAAATATACGCTGTAATGACAACTGATAGTTACATAAGAAAGGTAATATAGTTCAGGTACTTTGAGGGTATACGTAGTAATACACGAGTTGTACCAGCAACTAATAGTAACGTATGAGAGGCAATATAGCTCAGGTATTTGAGAGTACATATAGTAGTTAGGAGCTGTAGTAACAACCATTAGTTATATATGAGAGCAAAGAAAAGGTCTGCAACCCATGGACATGGAGTGCTGCACACCCCTGTTAATACTTGGAAATAAGTGAGAAAATTACCCCTAGGGGCTTTGAGTTGCAGCAAAATGATATGAAAGTTGGTACAATGAGATGTAAAAAAGTATAAATTTATTGGGTAACAAGGTTCAAAAAGAGTCTTTAAACCGGACTCAGGATATGAGCTTAAAAGTTACAAAAAATGTAAATACAATTAGAAACAATGGACAATTGAATACAATAACATATATACATATCGCAGTACTGGATCACATGCGCTGTATGAGCAAAAGAACCTCCTACGCGTTTCGACCTAACAGTATTGACGGTCTTCTTCAGGAAATGATATCATTTGTACAGCCATTCTATGAAAGAAAAACATACCAGTAACTGCATAGAATAAATAGTGATATTGGGACAGATGAGACCGAGCCTAACGGTCCAGGGCTAGGGTGTCATAGGTCCCAAGCAGCATAGGAGAACATGTGAAAGAACCGCCCCTTACCTGATACCGTACTGGGAAGAGGTCCAAACCAACAAATCCCACGACACCTCCAAAACTTGGTCCCAGAGAGGAGTGCCAACCGACAGGGCAGGAAGGGAGGGAGGACCCTGAATTGGGTCAGATGGATGGCCTTCACCTCCGACTACTTATAAGGGAGGGAGTAAAACCAGGAGTGACCTACAAGGGGTCATAAATGTGTAGGGAGGATGGTGGAGGGTGGAGGGAATTCAAAGGGGAGGCCAGCAGTGGGGGAGGGTGGGGAAAACAGGGAGGGCCTGGGAAGGGGGACAGTTCTGAGAGACTCCGCAGAGACCCACCGAGAGAGGAGGCGGGGGAGGCAAGATGGACCAGCCAACAGCAGAGGAGCCCCAGATCCACCAAGCTGAGTCACACCAACATCTCATAATATCAAATGAGTAAATGAATGGGATGTGTCCACCATAGGGCATGCCCCCACTGGCTAGAGGAGGCTTCCTAAAACAAATAAAATTAGATAGAAAAATATGTATAAACGTATGTTTGAAAGTAAACCAAGTAACAGATTTTTTAAAAATTGAACAGTATATATATGGAGATGAAAACATCTCAACCAAAAAATATATACGATGGTATAAGTTTACCAAATAAGAGAAATCACCAAAGTGCCCGCCAAAGAAAGTGCAATTATTGAGAAAGTGAAGTGGTGGATAAAAGAACATACTGGGGAACGGAGAAAGGAAAAGGGGAGGGGGAGGGGAAGGGAGAGAGGGAAAAAGAAAAGTGAGAGCAAGGTGAGGGTGCACAAAAATATGCTAAAACAGAAGGGGAAGAAAAGAAAAAGAACAATGAAGGATCTTCCCCAGAGTATACTGTGAAATGAGTGATGGAAGAGACATGTGTGGAATGATGTGCCATGAATGGAAAGATGAGAGATGTGGGAAAGTGACAATGTGGGAAGGCATGGAAAGCATGCAGACAAGAAAGTGACCGGAATGAAGAGTGACAAAAAAAAAGAGAAAAAAAGTGACAACAATGCGAACAAAAACAGAAACAAAAACCGGGGGGAAAAGATTGGCAGTACCTGGACTAGCTGATTGAATACAAAAAAAAGTATAGAATCAGGGAAGGAACTTCCCATAAGGGTGTAGAGTGGATATTGCAGGGTATCCCAGTCTATTTGAGAGAGGGGAAAAACAAGCAAAACCACACTATTGTTAAAAAGGCTGATTAGAGAAAAATAGAGAATAGTTGAACAATATATGAAAAATATAAATGACAGAGCTATAAAAGCAAAAGGGGTGCAAGGAAATGCAACCCTGACCTACCCGCAAGTATTCAAGGTGTGTCCTGCCTGAGCATGCAAACCGCAGTGGGATTTGAATGAAAAGACACTGCAGGTGCTCTTAATAAGGGAGCCTAAAGCCAATGGGGGAAAATGATTCCGCCCCTGTCAGGGGAGGAAAAAATTAACTCCCAGCTGATGACAGAGGGGCGGGATAAACTGGACAGAGGGGCTGAGTTAGTTCTGATAGAAAGCTCCAATGGCTGGAGACAGGCTCCACCACCCCCCCCCTCCCCCACAGGGGAAGACGAAGAACAGCCCAGTCTGCCCCCAGTGATGGTGAATAGCCCTCAAGTCCCACCCCTCCCGAACGGGTGACCCCCGCTCCCCAAAGAACGAACAGGGGGGAGGAGACCGGCCGCATCTCCCAAACACCTGTGCCGCCAGAGGGCGGGCACTAGGATGGCCCCCTTGGCGTTCCCAAAGGACACATGGGGCGTGTCCTGGCTGGCTCGCCGTCATCCCGACCGTCTGACTGGGCTGCGTGGAGCAGCCCCAGGTAGATGGAAAAGACATGCGCGCGGCGTCGTGCGACGTCGGCGCCATGACGTCACCGTGCGACGCGCGCATTAGAGACAAAGGAGACAAGGGGATGCCGCCGGCAGTCTAGAAGGCTCCCCCTAGTGGCCTGGAGATGGCCAAAGGGGATAAGCATTGCACTTAGGTGTAAACCATGTGCATGCTAAATCCTAGACTGCCGGGAGATCACCAACCTGAATAACTCCCCCCCGAAAAGGAAGTTGGTAACTGCTGCCCAAGATTAAAGAAAGGGGGGAAGGGGACCTCAAGGGCTGCCAAGTGATGGAATGGTGTCCATGGGAAGGCGGAATGGATCAATCTTCCCAGATGGCATCCAGGTGGAGTGGGCAAACGTGCACCTGATTATGTATACATACCATAGTTAGTTCACCCAGGGCGACATATGCTCTCCTAGGACAAATTGCAGAAATAGACAAATATTACAACAATAAACAATTATGCAAAAATGAACATAGGTATACAACAAAGTGCAATATATGAATATAGGCACAATGAAAACTTCAGAATGTAGACTAATAATTCAGTTCACACCCTAATTATTATATATGGATATATTAACAATTACATTATAAGGATATTAGAAAAAAACGGAGCAAACAAAAAAGAAATTAAGAAAACATTGTATCCAAAAAACCCTAGATCGAACAAATAAACCTGAAGATAGGCTATCTAATGGATAGAGGAAAAATCAAGGGCTGCAAAAAACACTAAACCTGGGATGACAATTAGTCAGTTTTCCCGGAAGTGTAACCTTTTATAAAAGGAGCGAATGAGATGGATTCATTGAGGCCCGGGAATACCGTTGCCTGCAATTGGAATATCCATCTCTGCTCACATTGTAGCAAAGCCTTGTTCCAGTCTCCACCTCTGATGGGTATATGTACTCTGTCTATGGCAACAAAGGATATTTTTGGCATTTTGTAGTTGTGTTTAAACACAACGTGCCGTACAAGGGGTAAATATCTGTTGCCGATTAGCATGTTATATTCGTGCCTGGCTGCACGACGCCAAAATTCTTGTTTCGTCTTACCGAGATAAAATGCATTGCATTCACATGACATCAAATAGACCACACCACGGGTTTGGCAATTAGCAAAGTGGTGTGGTCTAAAAATGATGCCATTCGGTAACGTAAAGGATTTCTCCTTTCGCATCAGGGGACAGTGTGCACAGTGGCCGCATGGGTAAGTACCCAAAGCCGGACAATGTTTTTTCACTGTAACACCCTTAAATTCACTTTGTACTAGCTTATCTTTTAGGGACATGTTTTTTTTAAAGGTAATGGCTGGGGAATCCGAGATAAATTGGCTTGTCTTAGGATCGTCAGAAAGAATAGACCAATACCGTTTGACGATAGCACGAATCGGTTTGTCTTGTTTGGAAAAACGCATGATAATTCTGGTAATGTTGTTGGACACAGAGGCCCAGATTCACGTAGATCGGCGCATTATCAGTCCGGCGTAGCGCACCACTTTTCCGTTAGACTTGCGCAATCTAGCCGCGTAATCCCGCGATTCACGTAGCTTTTACGCAAGAGATTGCGCAAGCGTAAGGTTTTTTCCGGAGGCGTAAGGAGGAGTAATACAAATTGGGAGGGACGTGGGCGTGTTACATTGAAATGAGCCGTGACCCCATGCAAATGAAGGGCCGGCCGACTCGCGCATGCGCGCGTGAAGGAAACCATGTCAGCTCCGTTGTGCGCATGCTCACAACTCGGGAGCGGCGCAATCAGTGAAATTGGAAATGGACTAGGGCAATGTTGTGAACTACGCAGACAGCATAAATAGACACACACAAACGCCCTTCCATTGCAAAAGTACATCCCTTTGTGTCCCTTCCCATTGAATCAAGTGCTTTTGCTCTGTTGTTCGTTAGAGTGTGTTTTGTAGTTGTCAGATTAGTGTTCTGTGTGATCTAGTGCTTGTTGGTAGTTTTGTGAAAGTGTATTTTGATAAGTGTTTGAGACTGTTTGTTTGATTGATATATTTCAGAGCGTTTGTTTTCTTGCTTTATTTTTTCATCTGATTTTTTTGTGACTGTTTCTTGCTGAGTGCTAGTGTGATTTTTGCCTGTTCTTTTTCTCTTTGTGTGTGTTCTTGTCTGATTGGTTGTGCTTGTATTTGTGACAGATTTTTGGTGACTGCTAGTGAGTTTGTTTGGAAGTATGACTGAGAGAAAAAGAAAGCTGAATTTTACTGTGGGGGAAAAAAGAATTCTTGCCCGGGCCATTAGCGACTATGGGCGTTTTCTCCACGGCCCGCAGAGTGCCACCACCACCCCGGCCAGGAGGAGGGAGATATTGGATATGATCACGGAGCAGGTCAATTCATCAGGGGAGGGGGAGACACGGACCCGCTCTGGGATTGAAAAGAAAATAAATGACCTCCGGCGTGAGGTTAAAAAAAAACTGGCCGCAATAAATGCCCATGCCAGGGGCACAGGAGGGGGCCCACCATGCCGGGTTAGATTTACAGCGACGGAGCGTGTGGTGGCCCTGACCTTTCACCGGCATGAAGTGGAGGGCCTGCCAGGCTTTGACACAAGTCCGGTCCCCGCGGTGCCAGGTAAGGTTTTTATTTCTCTCAGGTGTGTAGCATGTGTGGGGGAGGGGGTGAAAGGGAATATGTGGCAAGTGTGTGGATCCTCCAACCTGTGAATGTTTTGTGTCATCCACAGCTGTGCAGGAGGGTGCAGGGCCATCTGGACTGACCGCTCCAACCCCAGGACAGCAGCCTAATGAGGCCCCCCCAACAAGGCCAGAGTCCGCAGAGGAGGAACAAGAGGAGGGGGAGGATCATGCGGAGGACGATCATGAGGAGGAGGAGAATCATGAGGAGGAGGAGTCCATGGAAGGCACTGGCCGTTTGGTTTCAGCGGACTCTTCCCCTCTGGCTGCAAGAAGCCTGCCCTCCCTAAGGGTGAGCCCCCCCCCCTCCTCCCCCAACATGGCTCCCCTCACAAGGGCCTCACCTTCTCCCCGGCCACAACCATCAGCTGGAGCCAGGAGGTCATCCCAGAGCACCAGGGGGGCGCCCAATCTCCTGCCCGCCTGTCTGAGAAGGAACCTGGCCACCCAGACCCGCCTTCTGAGACAGCTCTGCCAGACTATGGGGCGGGTGGATCAGAGCCTGTCCTCCATCAACGATAGGCTGGGTAACCTGGACTCCCACTCCCGGGCCTCCACAACCTGCCTAAATGACCTGCAAACTACAGCAGCAGGCGTTGGGCAGGATGTGAGGGCCCTTACCCAGGCTATCCAGGGCAACACGGCAACACTTGGTGCTGCCCTGGACAGAATAGCCGTGGCCTTGGAGGGCAGGCCGCCAGGTGGGCAGATCTCAGGGGCTGCTCCTCCTTCCCCGGCTTTTCCCCTCCCCCATGCGTCTCCCCTGAGGGTCCGGGGCCGTGGCCGGGGGCGCCCCAGGCGTGGCTCAGGCAGAGGGCATTAATTTTTTTTTCCCCCTTTTTTTGTTTTGAAAGCATTTTTATTTTTGTTCTCTGCTTTTTTTTTTTTTTTCTATGCCTTATTTTTTTTTTGTTGACATTTTTGGCATATTTTGGGTTGTGAATGATGTTTGAATGTGGGGGTGACATTCCTGCTGGAAAAGGGGTGTCATCCTCAATTTTGGTGGAGAAGGGTTCCCCAGGACCAGGGAGAAGTGATCCCCAGGTCCGTGTGAATGGTGTATGAATGTACAGTGACATAATTGGAGCCTTGACGTGGCGTTACTGCTCACCAGTCTTGCATGGTGGACTGGTGCCAATCCAATTTGATGAGGATGTGGGGTGTGTGTGCTAGGGACCATAGTGGTGTGCATGCATGCATTCTCATTGTGCCATGATTAATGTGTGTGTTTAACGTGCAAAGATGCCCAATATGAGCTGTCTCCTGACTGCTCTTCCCTCAGAAGACGGGGTATCCTCGGTTAGGGGTTGATTGTCTGGTTGGGGGGTTAGGTCATCACGTTCCTCTATCTGCAGGCCCTTCCTCACTGCGAGATTGTGCAGCATGCAACATGCAACGATGATATGGCACACGAAGTTTGGGGAATACAACAGTGTACCCCCAGACTTATCCAGGCATCGGAAACGTGACTTCAGGAGGCCAAAGGTGCGCTCCACCACTGCACGGGTTTTGATGTGTGCTTCATTGTATCGTTCCTCTCCTGGGGTTTGGGGGTTCCGGATAGGAGTCATGAGATGGGGTCCCAGGGCATATGCAGAGTCACCTGTAAAGGAAAAGACAGGAGAATGTTAGTCATGCATGTGCCACTTCTGTTGTGCATCACGGGAGGGGATAGTCATGCCTGACTCCCATGTCACTCACCAACCAGCCAGGTGTTCCCATACACGTTCTGTTCGAATTCCGTTCGGATGTGGCATTGATTGTAGATGTAGCTGTCATGGGTGGATCCGGGGTGTTTGGCACGAACGTGCCATATGAGGCCTTGGGCATCAACTATCACCTGTACGTTGATGGAATGCCAATTCTTCCGATTGCGGTACATGTGCTCGGTCTCATGGGGGGGCTGGAGTGCCACATGTGTGCAATCTATGGCCCCGATGGTGCGTGGGAATCTGGCAATTCGGTAGAAATCTGCCATTGCCTTGATTCGCAGCTCCTCAGTGGTGGGTTTTATGATTTGGTTGGCCAAGCGTGTGAGGATTGCAGGGACAACCTGGTGCACACATCTGCTCATGGAGGATTGTGACATCCCAGCCACCACTCCACTTGTACGCTGAAAAGAGCCACTGGCAAGGAAATGGAGTGTTGCCAGTACCTTGACCAGTGGCTGCACTGCATGTGAGCGTTGTGTTGGGCTGGTGATGTCCTCCTGCAAGGTTGTGGTTAATTCCAGGATGGCATGAGGGGGGAATCTGAAGATGCGAAAGACCTCTGAATCATTCATGCCAAACAGGTGTATGCGGGTGCGGTATACCCTCTCCCGTGCCATCCTCCGTGCCCTCCTCCTTCTTTGGTCATCTATATTCACTAGTGCAGCTATGAGCGACGATGCCCCTAGCATGTTGGCAGTCAAATTGTAGTGCAACACGTGTGTGTGGTCTGCTCCTCAGTAACGGTGTTGCTTTCTGTGAGATGTAGACGTTTTTTCAAAAGTTAGACCAGCTTTTAGGTGCTCTAACTTTAGACAGGACATTTTGCTGTTGCGCACATCGCGTAGCCTGCGCAGCAACTGCGTTTTTTTGTGGATCCCCGTAACTCCCTCATTAGCATATTTGACTAGCAAATCAATGGTGTGTCTAGCGCAGTTTTGCGCGAAGGGAAGCGCATGTCTAACTCAATTACGCCGGACAAAAAAACGTAGATTTCTGGTGTATATTGTTTTGTGAATCGCGTGCAACTATACGCACGCGCACATTTAGACTTACGCACGCGCAACAGCAGTTGCGCACACGTAATCGCTCTGTGAATCTGGGCCAGATGGTTTAGTTTGTGTCTTAAACAATAAATCTGTTCTGGATTTAAGAAGGACCTTATTATAGGCCTTGATCAGGCAAGATCTAGAGTAGCCTCTATCAAGGAGTCTACTTTGTAACCTGCCTGCTTCTTCTTTAAAAGTCGTATCAGTGGAGCAATTCCTACGCAGTAACTCCTTTTATAAAAGGTTACACTTCTGGGAAAACTGACTAATTGTCATCCCAGGTTTAGTGTTTTTTTGCAGCCCTTGATTTTTCCTCCATCCATTAGATAGCCTATCTTCAGGTTTATTTGTTCGATCTAGGGTTTTTTGGATATAATGTTTTCTTAATTTCTTTTTTGTTTGCTCCGTTTTTTTCTAATATCCTTATAATGTAATTGTTAATATATCCATATATAATAATTAGGGTGTGAACTGAATTATTAGTCTACATTCTGAAGTTTTCATTGTGCCTATATTCATATATTGCACTTTGTTGTATACCTATGTTCATTTTTGCATATTTGTTTATTGTTGTAATATTTGTCTATTTCTGCAATTTGTCCTAGGAGAGCATATGTCGCCCTGGGTGAACTCACTATGGTATATATACATAATCAGGTGCACGTTTGCCCAATCCACTTGGATGCCATCTGGGAAGATTGATCCATTCCGCCTTCCCATGGACACCATTCCATCACTTGGCAGCCCTTGAGGTCCCCTTCCCCCCTTTCTTTCATCTTGGGCAGCAGTTACCAACTTCCTTTTCGGGGGGGAGTTATTCAGGTTGGTGATCTCCCGGCAGTCTAGGATTTAGCATGCACATGGTTTACACCTAAGTGCAATGCTTATCCCCTGTGGCCGTCTCCAGGCCACTAGGGGGAGCCTTCTAGACTGCCGGCGGCATCCCCTTGTCTCCCTTGTCTCTAATGCGCGCGGCGCACGGTGACATCATGGCGCCGACATCGCACGATGCCGCGTGCATGTCTTTTCCATCTACCTGGGGCTGCTCCACGCAGCCCAGTCAGACGGTCGGGATGACGGCAAGCCAGCCGGGACACGCCCCATGTGTCCTTTGGGAACGCCAAGGGGGCCATCCTAGTGCCCGCCCTCTGGCGGCACAGGTGTTTGGGAGATGCGGCCGGTCTCCTCCCCCCTGTTCGTTCTTTGGGGAGCGGGGGTCACCCGTTCGGGAGGGGTGGGACTTGAGGGCTATTCACCATCACTGGGGGGCAGACTGGGCTGTTCTTAGTCTTCCCCTGTGGGGGAGGGGGGGTGGTGGAGCCTGTCTCCAGCCATTGGAGCTTTCTATCTCCACTAACTCAGCCCCTCTGTCCAGTTTATCCCGCCCCTCTGTCATCAGCTGGAAGTTAATTTTTTCCTCACCTGACAGGGTCGGAACCATTTTCCCCCATTGGCTTTAGGCTCCCTTATTAAGAGCACCTGCAGTGTCTTTTGATTCAAATCCCACTGCGGTTTGCATGCTCAGGCAGGACACACCTTGAATACTTGCGGGTAAGTCAGGGTTGCATTTCCTTGCACCCCTTTTGCTTTTATAGCTCTGTCATTTATATTTTTCATATATTGTTCAACTATTCTCTATTTTTCTCTAATTAGCCTTTTTAACAATAGTGTGGTTTTGCTTGTTTTTCCCCTCTCTCAATTACACTGGGATACCCTGCAATATCCACTCTACACCCTTATGGGAAGTTCCTTCCCTGATTCTATACTTTTTTTTATATTCAATCAGCTAGTCCAGGTACTGCCATTCTTTCCCCCCCGGTTTTTGTTTCTGTTTTTGTTCGCATTGTTGTCACTTTTTTTCTCCATCTCTTGCACATTTCACCTTTTGCACTCCCCATTTGTGTCACTCTTCATTCCGGTCACTTTCTTGTCTGCATGCTTTCCATGCCTTCCCACATTGTCACTTTCCCACATCTCTCATCTTTCCATTCATGGCACATCATTCCACACATGTCTCTTCCATCACTCATTTCACAGTATACTCTGGGGAAGATCCTTCATTGTTCTTTTTCTTTTCTTCCCCTTCTGTTTTAGCATATTTTTGTGCACCCTCACCTTGCTCTCACTTTTCTTTTTCCCTCTCTCCCTTCCCCTCCCCCTCCCCTTTTCCTTTCTCCGTTCCCCAGTATGTTCTTTTATCCACCACTTCACTTTCTCAATAATTGCACTTTCTTTGGCGGGCACTTTGGTCATTTCTCTTATTTGGTAAACTTATACCATCGTATATATTTTTTGGTTGAGATGTTTTCATCTCCATATATATACTGTTCAATTTAAAAAAAATCTGTTACTTGGTTTACTTTCAAACATACGTTTATACATATTTTTCTATCTAATTTTATTTGTTTTAGGAAGCCTCCTCTAGCCAGTGGGGGCATGCCCAATGGTTGACACATCCCATTCATTTACTCATTTGATATTCTGAGATGTTGGTGTGACTCAGCTTGGTGGATCTTGGGCTCCTCTGCTGTTGGCTGGTCCATCTTGCCTCCCCCGCCTCCTCTCTTGGTGGGTCTCTGCGGAGTCTCTCAGAACTGTCCCCCTTCCCAGGCCCTCCCTGTTTTCCCCACCCTCCCCCACTGCTGGCCTCCCCTTTGAATTCCCTCCACCCTCCACCATCCTCCCTACACATTTATGACCCCTTGTAGGTCACTCCTGGTTTTACTCCCTCCCTTATAGGTATTTGGAGGTGAAGGCCATCCATCTGACCCAATTCAGGGTCCTCCCTCCCTTCCTGCCCTGTCGGTTGGCACTCCTCTCTGGGACCAAGTTTTGGAGGTGTCGTGGGATTTGTTGGTTTGGACCTCTTCTCAGTACGGTATCAGGTAAGGGGCGGTTCTTTCACATGTTCTCCTATGCTGCTTGGGACCTATGACACCCTAGCCCTGGACCGTTGGGCTCGGTCTCATCTGTACCAATATCATTATTTATTCTATGCAGTTACTGGTGTGTTTTTCTTTCATAGAAATTGCTGTACAAATGATATCACTCCCTGAAGAAGACCGTCAATACTGTTAGGTCGAAATGCGTAGGAGGTTATTTTGCTCATACAGCGCACGTGATCCAGTACTGCGATATGTATATATGTTATCGTATTCAATTGTCCATTGTTTCTAATTGTATTTACATTTTTTGTAATTTTTATGCTCATATCCTGAGTCCAGTTTACAGACTCTTTTTGAACCTTGTTACCCAATAAATTTATACTTTTTTACATCTCATTGTACCAACTTTCATATCATTTTGCTGCAACTCAAAGCCCCTAGGGGTAATTTTCTCACTTCTTTCCTAGTTATATATGAGAGGTGAATAGCTCAGGGTATTTGAGTGTAGATGTGCCTTTTACATATTGCTTAGCAGACAGTCATATAACACAACAGTATATCATAGATACGTAGAGCAACAGTAGACATGATAAGCAATAGCAATTGTATAGCTGGTATATAAGTAGCAGGTTTGCTATAGCACTACAATTAACAGAATAACCAGGCTGGAACGCATCATGGCGCCGGGCGACGACGTCATTGCGCAAGCGCCGTATGCGTTCCAGCAACGAACGCATTACGGCTCAGAAATCGCCCACTATAGGAAGCAACAGGCGCGGAGAGCGCCTGTTAACAGGGAACAGGCAGCGCCTGTTACAAATTTATACCATAAAGCCTATTTACCGGCAAAAAAAATCCAATTTCCACCCACCCCCTGCACCTAGCTAATCTTCTATTTATTTATTTTTTTATCTTTTCTATCCCACACTGCATAGTTTAAAAAAAAGAAATTTGCATATTTAAAGCAGGCATGTACATTATTTTATTTTTTTTGTTTGTTTTGTTGCATTGGAATATAAATAAATGTGCATGCTGAAGTAATTGTCATACATTTACATTACAATGCTGTATGAGACTTTAACGTGAATGTCAGGCAAATAAATAAAATTTTTAAATCTGCATTATATTTACACACATACTTCAACTGATCACAAATCCTGTATTTCTGTATATACATTTTCAAGTACTTTACAACAAATATCAAATGTATCTAACATATTCATTTTAGAAAATAAGTGTTTTTAGAATTTCAATAGAAGCTTTTTTGCATTTCTGATAAAAAAAAAAGAAGGAGAATGAACAATAAAAGGCATTTGAGGTCATTTATTAAAACTGGACAAAGAAGGGAAGCAGGGAAATTGGCTATAATGGCTTTAGCTTATCCTGTTATGTGATCATTTTGTAATTCTTATCAGGAGCTTACAATGATTAAATTGTTAGTTAGTGTTACTGTTGTAATGCACTTTAATAATGTCCTAGATAACTTGCTTTTATTGGTTGAGGGCATTCACAGAATGGGATAAGCTTTAATTTCAAGTCAACCATGGGTTTAACCCAAGCCAAAGCTGTTTTCAGTTTGCAGAATGGGTAAACTAAATTTGTAAACTTGCCCCCCCCCCCCTCCAAACATCCAGCTAATGTAGTTGGAAGTCATTCAGTTTGCGTTGGTTTTAATACAGCTGCTAAACGACAGCTTCTCTCCATCTGCTGGCTTGTTTAAAATTTGAAAGAGGCTTGTGGGCATCCTGGGTGATGTAATTTACCAGATATGTTTGATATGGCCATATTTTGTCAATTGGGTAGATTTAATGAAGGCAAATAGACTGTTCACCCTTCAAGTGAACTTGCACAGTAATTTGCCCCAAAGCTTAGTGAATGTGGCAAAGTGTCACTTTGCAAATACAGTACAGTACGATGTATCAGCGATTCCCCCTAGTGAGTCAACCCCCCCATACAGTTAGAACACACCAGGAACATACTTAACCCCTTCCCCGCCCCCTAGTGTTAACCCCTTCACTGCCAATGGCATTTTTATAGTAATCCAATGCATTTTTATAGCATTGATCGCTATAAAAATGCCAATGGTCCCAAAAATGTGTCAAAAGTGTCCGATGTGTCCGCCATAATATCGCAGTACCGAAAAAAAACGCAGATCTCCACCATTACTAGTAAAAAAAAAAAATGAATAAAAATGCCATAAAACTACCCCCTTTTTTATAAACGCTATACATTTTTTTTTACGAAAAATATGTAGAAGAATACGTATCGGCCTAAACTGAGGAAAAAGTTATTATTTTTTATTTCTTTTTTGGGGATATTTATTATAGCAAAATGTAAAAAATATTGCATTTTTTTCAAAATAGTCACTCTATTTTTGTTTATAGCGCAAAAAATAAAAACCGCAGAGATGATCAAATACCACCAAAAGAAAGCTCTATTTGTGGGGAAAAAAAGGACGCCAATTTTGTTTGGGAACCACGTCGCACGATCGCACAATTGTCAGTTAAAGCGACACAGTGCCGAATCACAAAAAGTGCTCTGGCCTTTGGACAGCAATATGGTCCGGGGCTAAAGTGGTTAAGGAGAAAGGTCTTGTATGGATTTTGGAGAGGAGCCAATTATGTTTTTTTCCCATGCATTCAAGTATGCAGGCATGCTGGTTGGCAAAGTAAGGGGCTGCTAATTTGTGGCCCCACCTTTCTTAACCATACAAGGGCCTGTGCCCTCAAATTTAGGAGGGTGTCTTGCCAAGGCACCCCACACTTTTTTAAGGTGGATAAGGGTCTGGTAGGGTAATATCACTTAGCAGCAGTAATTTTGTTTCTTTCTTAATGTAATATTTGCTTCAGTAGATCCTACACATGATATATATATATATATATATATATATATATATATATATATATACAATATTAAAGTGGGTACAGTATAAGTATCTTTTAGCCCTGAATAATGTACTTTTATTGTAGAACACTAGCACACGTTGATGTTGGGTTCCTTTTAGAGACTTTTTGGTCTACCATGTAAAATCTGTAGGTTGTTTAAGCTCTTGTCCTAGTACGCAAATCATTGGAAGGGCACCACTGGCCAACTGGATGTCATTACCTAACAAATAACGAAAAAATTTAAAGTTATTTGTAGAATAGAGACCATCATGCCTGTTTTACTACTGCCATGTTTGTTCTAGGGTTGTAATTGCTTGACTGCCTGACAAGACTAAAATATGATAAGAACCTGACCCCTCTCTTTTCCAGTAGAGAATTGAAAGAACAGGTTAATCATGGCACATATGTGTCACAACAGCTGAATTGTGGAGATAATTGTAGTAGGTTCAATGAGGTGAATTATACATACTTAAGCAGAGTTTAGACTATAAATGGGTCATATAAAGCTAATAGCAAAGAAGTTCTTAAAATAAATAACTGAAACACTTGCAAAGACAAAAATAAGAGGGGATCTTCTAAGTGCAACAATTACATATTATAAATGAATTGCAGTCAAGGAAACTAAAACCATATCTGCACAGAGGTGACATTTTACAGGAAAGCTGTAAAGCATAGCATCTAAAACAAATGAGGTGCACATCACTGCTTTCACACATTTTGATTCAGTCATGACATTGCTTAGCATCAGAACATTTTAAATTTGTTTTGCTGGCAAGACTCTTTTAAAAGTTGATTTATCGTTTAGAGAAACAGTAAATAACCTTGATATCAAAACTGGAGATGTATTCAGTACGTGTCTAGTAAGTATCTGGAAAAATATTTGATTTAATTTTCTGTACATCGTGAACCAAGGCCGATATTTAATAGAACTCAATACAGCAGGATTCATTTCAGACAGGAACACGCTAAATACCTGAGTTCAAAGCCATGCCAGAACATCACTTATGCTACTAATTCTTAGAACACAGTTATACAATGAAACATTTTCCCTTTCAAGTTAAATCGTAGCCTAAGATGGTAAACATATAGCATTGTGCTGATGTAAGTGTGGATACAAACTAATAGCATCTAAACAGTGTTGATAGGTATGCACAGTTGTTTTAATGGGAATTTATACATATAAAATATACTGACCAGGCATTCAGCTACTGTAGATGGTTATCAGATGATATGTAGATGTAAATGGTATACTCAGTCTGTAGTCATCACTATAGTTTAATATCTGTTTTGTTGAATTCATTAGCTACTCAATAACATAGGGACGGGGAATACATTTTTTTATGAAAAAGTACACTAAAAGGTGACTGACAAATCAAAGGTAGAAGAGAAGTGTGAAAATAAAAAAACAAAAAAAACATATATAATACTCACCTGCAGGCTATAGGACCGAGGACTAGGCAATCACATAACAGCTAATCGCTCAGTTCCCAGTCCACTCTGGAATCTGTTCAGTCCACTCTCTGTCCTGCCCCTCCAGCTCTCACTGGAGCACCGGACTGGGTAGGAGGCGGGAGAGGCTGGCTGTGGCTTTCAGTGGTATGCTGAAAGGCTGAGCCAAGTGCTGATCAGGCAATTTGATGGATCCCAACGTTATTATTGTTACATTTTCAGAGCCTGTTGCAGCTCTATGGGACTTTAGCCAGCTCTCAGCTGATTCTGGATCACAGGAGTATCACAGGCATGCAAAAATAAGTGCACTCCTGTGATCCAAAAGAGAAGTATGATCAAAAAACGTTGGCTAAATTTCTCTTTTTAAGAAATTGTAGCACAGAAGAAAACACAGATATTAGCTAATCAGCTTTAATTGTAATTTGCAGTTGTAAAATGACTAAACATTTGTGGTTGGCTCCTGTAAGCAATATGTGTCATTTGTTGGGGTTCTTATTCAGTATGACTCCTGCAAACTCATAGGAAAACTCTACGAAATACCCGTCTCCACTTCAGCAATAGCGCGAGTGACATCATCTTGGCTCCAGCCAATCACAACGCCGAAGCCGCGATACCCGGAAGCAAGCTCCAGGAGAGATGTCCGCAGCCGCAGGGGGGTCGAGGATGGCTGCGGGTTGCTTTGATCTATAGTAAGTAATACATAATGAGCTAGTATGCTATGCATACTAGCTCTTTATGCTTTTGTCTTGCAGGTTTTTTTATTTATGGGTTAACAACAATAGAAGGCTTAATTAAAGTGGATGTAACCTTAAAAAAATTGTATACCTTTAAAGCACAATATACAGCACAGTGCTTCTGCAGTGTCATTTGTCCCAGTCTATGCTGTAAAATACCTAGTTGATCCTGCCTGTTTCTGTGTCTTCCTGGGTGTACTGACCACTGTGATCATGACTTCTAATCCATGATACTGTAGTCAGTTTTCATGCCTCTGTCATCCCTGGTTTGGTCAGTCTCACCCTTTTCTCCTCCCTCCCTGCCTGTCAGCTCAATAATCTGTGCTGTGAGAGCTGATCTGCTCCCTGCTCCTCCCCTTTTGTCACTTTTCCATGTGGTTGTAAAGTCACTGAGAATAATTACTGGAATCTCCTCTTTTACAGAAAGCTATATTGTACAGTGTTTGTGTATGTTTTTTTTTTAATTATGAAGCTAAATACCTTATTTCAGTGCCACTGTAATGTCAGAGGGGAGTGTCAGCCCCTCCCACTGTAGTCCTTAACTCAGGGAAGGAGAGTGACAGGAGGTCACGTGACTGCATAGTGGCGCTGTGAAATAAGGTATTTAGCTGCATAATTAAAAAAAAAAAGACATACACTGTACAATACAGATTGCTATAGCAGAGGAGATTCCAGTAATTATGCTCAATGGTTTTACAACCACTTTAACTTTCTGGAGAGGCATTGCAATGTCTATTTTTTACAGGCATTAAAATATAGGAACTACCTCCAGTGAAAAACTAAGGACAGATAATATTCCAATAGATAACAAATAGTAAATGAATACAAACTGAGTAAAGAAAACAATAACATGATGGATTTTTTAGCATCTAAGCATCTGATTTATTTTTATAAGAAAAACTGGACCTAACCAAGTTTAATTTTTAATTCTCAAAAAAAAAATGAAAACAAAATCTAATTTGTCACTATGGATAACCTTTCCTTACTATAGTTTATGAACTGTATGTTCTCCAGGTTGTATACCAATACATAATGAATGTGCGTTTAGCTTTTAAAATTTGTGAAAATTTAAGTCTCAACCCAAGCACATTATTGTCAAAGGTAAAATAAAATCAAATAAAACTTGTTTTAAAAAAAAAAAAAAGTTTGTCCTAAAACAGAACTCAACAAATACCTAAATTAATACAATCATAATGTATATCAAGTTTTGCAGGCTTACATACATTACCTAAATTATAATTGGAAACATTCATATCTCTGTGTTTTTATTGGTATTATTTGCTGATAAAACACAGAACTTAGAATATTTTCTTGCTCACTATTTTTCTAAAATGGCTTCAGTATTTTTCCTGTCATGTCTAATATACAGTCCTAAATGAGATTCTCTAGCCCTTTTGCTTTTTTCTAACCAGCAAGTGTTGTTTATAAATAGAAAACTTTTGACATTTATAAATATGTTTCAGAAAAATATCAAAATAGATATTTATTGACCTTATTTATTAAGTGATTTACACCCAGGCCAATTCTTACATTGTTGTTGTACATGTATAAGTGCGCTAGAAAATTACTTAGAACCCCCAAACATGATATATTTTTGAAAGCAGAGACCCTGGAGAATTAAATGTTGGTTGTTGCAATTTTTTATACTGCACGATATTTGTTTTGAGCAGATATATTACAAGCCCATAACAGTATGTAAACATCAAACAGAAGTGACAAAATCCTTGTCCATTTTGGTTTCTTACAACACAGAGGGGATGCAGATATGGATGTACCTTCTCCCCCTCTCACAGTACATGGACACTGAGTGGCGGTGGTACCAAGCTCCCTGAACACTCAGGAAAGTCCAGTAAAGACGGGGACCCCCTTCTGTGCCCTGTAGAAGCGATTGAGTGGCACTTGGTTCACTTCTACAAGAAAGCAAATCACTGCAGCTGCAGGAAAATGCCTGCAGCTTCAGGGTTATGCACATACTCCTGGCAGAGCAGTCAGAGGATCACTTCCACACACCCCTTGATGTATAAATGTCACCTTCTTGTCAGGAATCCCAGGTGACATTGGTCAAATTTTGTCATGACCATACAGCAATTGGTCAATGACATCACCCAAATTACGGGCGTTGTGTTTACAATACCACAGTACCCAGGATATTTGATTTATTGATGGCAATACGTTCTGTAAAGATTGTCGGGTGATGAGCCATCATGACTGGAGTGGATGATGTGATTAGTGTGTATTTACTTCAGAGAGCATTAGTGTAACCTGTTTTGTGTTTTATTTCATTTAAAGGATGTTTTTAAGGTGTGTGTGTTTTTGTTTTGTTTGTTTTTATCTTCTTGCAGGAATATATAATGGGTACTATTGTACCACTGTACTCATTCTCCTTGGAGGGGGTGGCTATCTGGGTGCCCTCTTTTTATAAAAGGAGTTTCCAGATTCTAGGGTCCTCCAAATCACCCCCGCTCCTTTTCAAGAGAGTTGTTACCACTCTTTCCTTGCAGGGTGCCCCTTCAGTGTTTAAAGGCATGTAGCCTGGTCTGCTACAGGAAGAGGGGCTGTATGCTTGCTGCACTCCCAGACTGCATGCCTCAATAAGGGTCTGCTTAGAAATTTTAGAGGAACCCCACCCTCACATTTTCCAGGGGGTGGATGCAGTGAGGTGCTTGAATGATGCAATATAGTTTCCCTGTTTTTGAAAGAGGATTAAGATACTTGTAATATATTCATATGTTAAAGTGCCAGGCAATCAAGTGGTTTACACTTTAACATATTAAAATAATGCAATGATTGTCAATTCAGAAAAAAAGTATGCTATGAGAACTCAGGCCGCGTACACACAATCGGTCAAAACCGATGAAAACGGACTGAAGGTCCGTTTCATCGGTTCAAAAAAAAGAGAACTTGCTTTAAATTTTAACCGTTGGACGCCTAACCAATAGGTCAAAACCGGTTAGTATGTAAAAACATCAGTTAAAAAGCCGCGCATGCTCAGAGTCAAGTTGACGCATGCTTGGAAGCATTGAACTTCGTTTTTTTTCAGCACGTCGTCGCGTTTTACGTCACCGCGTTTTGACACAGCATTTATAGCGTATTTAAATTAACTGCCACCATGTGATGATAATGCAGATAAGTGTTCATACAATTAAAGCTAAATTCAAAAAAAGTAGCTAAATACATAGTTGAAATACATATATGGGAGCTGTTTTGTCTGTCAAATGATGTTGAAGCCTGGAAAACTTGAAAATGATCTCACTGGGGCTGTGCCTGCATGTCAGGGGGATTGTTCATTCAGGTCTAGGGGTCTTGTTAAAGTAGACTTTCTTGCCTGAGCCACTGCTCCTCCATTTTGATAGACCAGTCCCTGCAATGTCTTCTCCCCTATGTCCCAGCAGTCAAAGGTCCTTATATTACCAAGACCTGCATTGGAAGTGATAACACCATGGCTCAGTCCACTACTAGAGTGTGGGTGAGTACCGCCTACAGGGGGAACAAAGGATCAGGTAAGTAAATGTGTTTTCAGGCTGGGTTCACACTTAGTGCAAACGCGACTCACAGCAGCAGGGGTCCAGTGCGTCCCTGTTCTCCGCTTAAGGGATGAATCAGGCCCGAATTTTTGCCTGAATTCAGGCCTAAAACAAAGCCAAAGACACACAGTGGTCTTGTGCAATCCACTTTGTGGCCACCATGGTGGTGTGTGAACCAGCTTCATTGAGAGCTGGGCACACTCTCCTGTTATGTGATTTGGATGCAGGAAAATCCACATCCAAGTCGCACTAGCGTGACCCCAGCCTTACTCTTCACTACACTAAACAAGAAAATAACCCTTGCAGTGAAAGCACAACCCTACTGCAAGAGATAATTTTCTTGGGCTTTAATTCTGTAAAGCCAGTTTTGTGATTCAAGCAGCACTGTCAGACAAAACAGTTTGATTTCCAACAATTACAGTTTGTTTATAAACACTGGATCAAATGACATCCCAGATTGTTGGCTGGATAATGCAAGACCATTGTTGGCTCATTCACTGCCAGTGCAAGTGTCCTGCAGCACATTCTATTTGACTCCCTGTTACTGGATCCCACTCTTCCAATCTTACTGAGCCGGGATGCTGGTGGCAAGAAGACCTTCGGGAGCATTGAGCTCTAGCAGCTTTAGTGGAGTAGCTATACATTCTTTAAATAAATATATTTGTAAATACTAGCAATAAAACCTCTATAGTATTAATTTTTTCTAGATATACACTATATTGTCAAAAGTATTGAGACACCTGCCTTTACACGCACATGGACTTTAATGGCATCCCAGTCTAAGTCTGTAGGGTTCAATATTGAAGGGGCCATCCCCAAACTGTTTCCACAAAATTGGCAGCATGCAATTGTCTAAAATGTCTTGGTATGTTGATTTAATCGTCCCTCCACCAAATGATTTGGATCAGTGCACAAAGCAAAGTCCAAAAAGTTTTGGGGTGGAGGAACTTGATTGGCCTGCACCTCAACCTGATAGAAAACCTTTGGAATGAATTAGAGCGCATACTGCAAGCCAGGCCTTCTTGTCCACATCAGTTTGCCCCTCTGCTTTTATTCCGCCATATCAGTGCTTGACCTCACAAATGCCCTTCTGGAAGAATGGTCACACATTTCCATACACACACTCCTAAACCTTGTGGACAGCCTTCCCAGAAGAGTTGAAGCTGTTATAGCTGCAAAGGGTGGGCCAACTCAATATTGAACCCTATAACTTATGCCTAGTGCACACGTGTGGGATTCCCGGCGGTAAAAATTCCGCTGGGAATCCAGAGGGGAAAACCGAGAACCTGCTCGGCAAGTTTTTCCTTCTACACACGAAAGATTTTCCTGACAAGAAAACTGCGATGGAGCTTTGGTCGGGAATCCCGCCCGTGTGTATGCTCCATTGCAGTTTTTCACATAGGAAAACTGCTGGGAAAATGACCGCCGGGAATCCCGGTGGGAAAAGAGAGAGCAAGTTCTCTTTTTTTCCCAGCAGAAAAAAGAAAAGAAAAAACAAATCAAACAAAAATGAACGTTAATAAAAATAATTTAGAGAATGTATATAAAAATAAAGACGTTGAGGTATGCAAATAAATTGTTGGAAAGAAAAGTGAAATCACAACAAGTCATCAAAAAGCAGATGCCAGTTTCTACTGTAGTTATGTTGCTATGGAGTCTTGTTGTTCCTGGACAAAATATCATGTTTTTATTTTCCTTCACTTTTACAAAATACCTAAATGCTGTAAAGTTTTTTTTTTTTTTTTTAGAAAGCTTTCATCCACCACACCACCTTTGTGCTCCAAAAGTATGGCTTGTCATAACATTGTTAAATTGCAATGATAAAGCATTTGCCTTGGCAATGTGCCTGATCATGGCTCTGCCTTGGTTATAAACATATAAATAAGCAAAAAACAAAGTGCCGAGCAGTAATGTAGTATAAAAAAATGTATTTTGTTACACAGCTGAATTGTATGTATATTTGTCCTTCTTGCAGTTTCTTTACCAGTTGTTAACTGCTCCGGAACCATTTGGGTTCATAGTGCTCAGATTAGTTAGAACAACATTTTCTGAGATTCTTGAAACATTATCAAAGTTGCTGATCTGTGTAGTCAGTGATTTTCTACTTTCAGTGCTGGCTCTTCCTCGAATGAGGTGATCATCTTGAGGTTTTTGGACACCAAGGCAACAGCAAGAAAAAGCTGCTTTGAATTCCTCCCTAAATTTACCTGTAAAGGAAAAAAAAATCTTAAATATTTTTATTACTGAGCAATTCAGGTCTCATAAATGGGTAGTTATGATTAACCGAAGGAGCTTATTTCAGTTCCTGTAGTGAACCTGTGTTTACAGGCATTTAGGGACTGGCATGGGACGTTTAGTTACATTCATCTGCCCATGACTAGGTGTCTGCTATTGCTAATTAACTTTTTCACTGTCATTTTTGCATTTTTGCATATATTAAATTTATAATTTTAGGTCTGAAGATTAGTTATAATTCCAAAGGGCAGTGGCTGAACAACCATGGTTGCAAAGGTCACACTTGAGGCCTTGGTGTTCTGCTACTGTGTGGGGGGGCGCTAACTTTTTCACTAGTTATGCCCGGGTAGAAACAGGTACAGTAGACTGCCCAAACAGTATCTCCGTTGGGTCCACCCATTCAGTTTGCAGCTGTCTGCTGCAGAGAGCAGAATCTAGAAGAGAGTCAGCTTATCCAGTACAGTGAAGGTGGGCGGGGGGGCTGGGGGAGGTCGCAGCCACTGTGCCATGAGACCCCATCTATGTCAGTGGAGACACATGGAGCAGGGAGAGCAGTGATAAACAAGGAGCATTGCAGGGGGAACCGAAAGGACACTGAAAGCAAGTAAGTATCTCTGATGCCAGCACTTAACACTGCCACTGAACCCAGTCTCCACCACCACCGCTGATTTAATCCCCCTAAGCACTGCTGTTCATTCCATCCCCCCAGCACTGCTACTTATCCTATCCCTCTACCAGCGCTGCCACTCATCATATCCCCCATCACTGCTACTTATCCCCCCCATCCCTCCCCCCAGCACTGACACTCATCCCATCCCCCTAGTACTGCTATTCACCTGGCCCCCTCCAGCAGGGGAGTATGTACAGGGGTTGCAATTTCAACATGGTTCCATGCTCCAGAGGGCCCATTCGGCCCTCTGCACACCTGGATAGGAGGAGCGACATATAGAGGAAAAAAAAACCTCCAAGAAAATGGAAGGAATCGGTTCCTCTACATGCCACCCCACAGCCACTCCTATCCACCTCTTAGTGCCCCAAGCTCTTGTGTACTCCCGCCCATCCCCTGCAGTGCTGGGGATCTGTCAGGATGGAGAGCAGGGAAGGGGCCCCTTACTTTTCTTTATGAATAATGAATAGAGACTGTGATCTGTACAGATCCCTGACTCTGTTCATTCATAACTGAAGAATAACAAACTGTGTTTACTATGCTTCCATTTGTAAGTCTGTTTAGAACCCTGAAGTTTCACCAAATGCAAAAAGAATAAATAAATAAAAATGTTTTTAAAATAAATAAAAAAATTGAATAAAAAGGAAAAAATGCTGACATCAATGGAGGAAATACCAGGGTCGCAAAGGTTGCACTTGCGACTGGGCCCTGGCATTCTGCAAAAAGGGGGCGGGTAAACTCAGCTGGGGGCCGGGGGGGCAGTCCTTCATAGTTTCTTGCACTGGGATCCTGAAGGTTTTGGTAACGCCTTTGCCAAAGAGTATACATTTTCTGAAAGCAGACAGCCTGCCAAAGTAAATGGTATTTGCAATTTTTTATGCCACGTGATAATAACATTTTATGAAGTGTAAATGTTCAGTAAAAATATATAATATATAAAATATATTTTTTAGATGCTACAGTTTGAATTTAAAACGTATTTTGTGTGAACTGTGAAGTCAAGTCATGGATTGTGGAAACTAGTGTCGAGTGATTGTTTATAGTGTATACCACATTTACCACTAACTAATGCAGAGTTGCAATGAGATCAGCTAAAAGTAGTTGGATCTGTATGTGCATTATAATTAATCGAAATTAGTCGATTAATCAATAAAAAAATCGATTAATCGAAGATGAAAATTTTAATCAGTAAAAGCCCTACTTTTTTTTGAAGATTTATACATTACTGAGGCTGTATCATTCCCTCGCTGGCTCTAACTCTGAGAACCAAGCGATCAAACACTGCAAAGTGCCAGTCACCAACTCTCTGCTCAGGGAGCTGTGAGAACCGAGCAAGACTGTCAGTCACCAGCTCTCTGCTCTGGCCCGAGCTCGCTGGAGTGTGGGGCTGTGGAGGGAGTGGGAGGTGCCAGTCCAGGCATGTGGGCAGATCCTGACTTTATTGTTGCGATCTTGCCTGAGCCTGGACTGGCTCTGTAACGCAGCCAACAGCGGGCTTCAGTCCGCTGTCAGCTGTACTCCTGTGATCCACAGGAAAGGTACAGCCAAACAAGCTTTGGATGTACTTCTCCTTTAAAAATCCATCCATGGCAGCTGCAGAGAAATTGTGTGACCACCCCCCCAATTCAAAATGTTCATAAGTATGTATACCCCAGTCTACCTAAACTTAGTCACAAAATTAAATCCAGGGTCAAGATTAAATTATTATATGTAACTGAATGTTATTCAGAATTCCTGGAAAGATCCTCTGGTAGGATGTGTTCTGGGACCAAAATGTGGCTGGATGTCATTAAAGTTAATTTAGGGATCTTCTAATGGAATATAGAGTGAGACAAAACCACATATAAACAGTGTTGATGGGCCACTACATGTGGCTGAATAGCATTTGAAGTTTGTGAGGGTGTAATTTTATGAAATGTTTTTTTGAGACCAGCCCCCATAAAAGGAATTGTGGAGTCAGAGTGAATTATGCCACATATATAAATCATCAAGAAAAACTGGAAAACTCCAAGTGAGAGGTGCCCATATAATCACATAAAGCCTTCATATAGCTTGTAGTGTGAAACATTATACCCTCTCTTTGTTGGCAACTAGATGCACAGGAAAGTTCATCCAACTGTGTAGTATGTAACCCATAGTTGACCATATAACACTCAAATAGATACATTAGGTTCCTAGCCATCCATGTGGATCTTGTATAAATGTGAATGATCCCAAAAATGTGTCAGAAGTGTCTGATATGTCCGTCGTAATGTCACGGTCACAATAAAAATCACAGATCGCCTCTATTACTAGTAAAAAAATAAAAATGCCATAAAGATATCCCATATATTGTAGACGCTATAACTTTTATGCAAACCAATCAATATATGTTTATTGCGATTTCTTTTACCAAAAATATTTAAAAGAATACATATTGGCCTAAACTGAGGACATTTTTTTTTTTTTTTTTTAATTGTGATATTTATTAAATCAAAAAGTAAAAATAATTCTGTGTTTTTTTTCAAAATTGTCACTCTTCTTTTGTTTAAAAAATAAAATAAAAACCACAGAGGTGATCAAATACCACCTAACAAAAGTTCTATTTGTGGGGGGAAAAAAACATAAAGATTTAATTTGGGTACCGTGTTGCATGACCGTGCAATTGTCATTCAAACTGTGACAGCGCTGAAAACTAAAAATTGGTCTGGGCAGGAAGGGGGTGAAAATGCCCTGTATTGAAATGGTTAAATAAACTTGACATTGATATGTAAATGTGTCATCCATTGTTTTATCTTCTGATCACCCATTCTCTATCTTCTCCATTTGACAATATCTGTATTACATTTTATACACTTAAATAACAATTAATAAAGAGGAAAAAAGTCTTACCACTTAGGAAATTGTAAATTATGGGATTGGCAGCACTATTTGCATACACCAGCCAATGAGAAAATGTAAACCATGCATATACTGTCTCTCTGTTATTTGTGTAGTCAAACATTCCAAATACTCTGCAGATTAAAAAATTACATCAATGTTAATTGTTAAATTATCCAGTTACAGTAGTATTTGAGCATAAAATAGTGGGGGATTATCACACATGCACATTTGCCAAACATTTGTTGTGCACGTTTTAGTTTACTCTTTGCCAGGCTGAGATGTTTTGCACTTGCCTATCAAATTTTCAACCATTTTCAAACTAGATTCAGTACTTGGATGATTATAGAATTTAAAAAAAAATTAACATTTAAAAAAAAATGATATCCTTTTTCCAAATACTATAACCCTGGGAAGCCAGGCATACAGTCTAGGGACACAAAGGCAAGAAGGTATTATATGTATTTTTGCTATGTTGATACTAGCCCACAATAACCCCTTCATGCCTAAGCCTCAAAGTGCAGAATTGTGTGCCCCCTGGAAGCGTGCCTAATTTCTTTCTCATTCTCACCACCAGCACCCCAGCTGTAAGAGAAGCTCAGTACAGAATGGGAATTAGCACACAAGCACAAACTAAAAGGCATGTGCACAAGAAGGAATGTGCATATGTATGGCACTGGGGCCAAAAGCCCTGTTAAAGCTCTGTTTAAGCTGGATATTAGTCTTCAGCTAGTTCCTGTTTAACCTTCATTTACAAATTTTTTTTACAATTTAACCTCCCTGGCGGTATGATTATGTCAGATTTTTGATGCTTAAAGTGATACATTGTTTTGCATGGAAATTTGGCTTTTTTTATTGTAGGCCTGTAATTCTTAGAAATAACACACTTAAATCTGTCAAAACAAGAGTCTAGTAGACATCCCGGGTATGATAAAATTTGAAACACAAAATCATAAATTATAATATACCAAATAACTATTCAATAATGTAATCAACTCAAAAACACTGAAATGTGCTCAGTTGCAAAATTGTCTATGTCATTACCTATAGTGTTTGATGATGACTTTTCCCACAAATCACTATCTCTTAATTCTGCAAGTGATTCTAATTTATTATTGCTGTTTTCTAGCTGGTCTAAAACTTTTGACATATAGGGACACTTTTTGGTTGCCATGGACATTCTCAAGTTTCCAGGCAAAAAGGAGAGTATATATAATATAAAACTACATGCAGGGCACTGGACAAAACATTAGGGACAAAATTGATGTGAAATAATTTGTCAGATTACAGTGTACTGGTATGTGTTATGTGTTTTTCACTTTTGGAATTTGGTGCCGGGATCCATCTCCGTGCGAAGCGATGCTCGCAGTAATTGGAGCCCGGCACAGTAATTCTTTGGAAGGAGTACACAGCCTATGGACACAGCGGATCACAGGATCCCAGGATCCTGGGGGCAAGGTAAGTACCTTTGCCTGGATCCTGCGATGCAATCCTGAGTGTGGATCGGGGTTACCACTTTTGGGAGGTTAAATTACATTCATTTACTAAAGTAAAAACAGCCCACAAACCCAAAGGTTACCCGCAATATATAACAGATGTTGTATGTACTTTTAAGGATCTTTGGGGTCTATGTGCCACTTTTTCTTAAAAAAAAAAGCCAGAGGGAAAATGTTATTTACCGGCAATATAAAACACGTTTTTCTTCCTGTAAATGTTCTTTAAAAAAGTCACTACCACCCAAATAACATTTTTTTTTTAACAATTTTTCCATTGAAACCTTTTCCCCAGGGCAATTTTCACCCTTAGGCAACCTTTTTCATATAAGCCCAGAAAATAGGTTCCTTTGATTTGACAATTTGGACTCCCACTTTAAGGAGGTTTGGGTTTGGCAGCCAAATGCTTTTCCGTATACTGTTAAAATAAAATACAGGGCATTTCAACTCATCCATATATCATTCTATAGTGTGTACTTGTCTAAATTACAAAAAAATATATATTTTCTGTCGCTATCAACATGAATCAATTCTGACAAGTTTTCCTTACAACAAGATATAAATGGTGACAAAGGAGGGATCTCTAGCTGATTGACAGCTTCAGCTCTGTTTCTGTGTGCTGTGTGGAGGGGAGTGTGTCCCTTCCCTCAAACCAGCTACCAGCCATCTCATCACTGAGCTCTACAGAGTGCTCAGTTCTGGAATTTGAACAGATGTACAAAAGAGAAGACTACAGATAGATACAACTTATGTATGAGGATTTGTATTATCTGGGCCAGATTCAGGTAGAGTTACGCTGGAGTATCAGTGATTCGCCAGCATAACTCACACTTTGAGCCAGCTTATCTGTTTTCTGTAGTCAGAAAACAAGATACGCCGGGATTGAGTTCAGATACGAGCGGCGTAATTGTATTTCGCCGTCGTATCGGAACTGCAATTTTAAAATGGCCGCTCGGGGCGTTCCCGCTGATTTACGCCAAGAATATGTAACTCAGCGAGAGACGGAAATTCACGATCGTACGCGGGCCCGACGCAGTGACTTTCCGACGTTTACGTAAGCGATACACGGCGTAAAGAAAAACATGCCCCCTAGGTGGAGTATCCTATGTTAAGTATGGCCGTCGTCATTGCGTCGAATGAAAAAAGTTTAGCGTCGTTTGCGTAAAACGTCCGTGAATGGGGATTGACTTCATTGACGTTCACTGACAGAATTTGGAGCATGCGCACTGACAGTCGATGCATGCGCAGTACGTTCGCCGCGGGAACGCGCCTAGTTTAAATAATACACGCCCCCTACCCCCCCAATTTGAATTCCGCCGGCTCATTTTCGCTACGCCGCCGCAACTTTAGGAGCAAGTGCTATGTGAATAACAGTACTTGCTCCTAAAGTTTCGGCGGAGTAACGTAAATGACAAACGTTACTCCAAAATAAAGATCCGCTCTCCTACCTGAATCTGGCCCTCTGTGTGTATCACCTGAGAACAGTCACTTCATTGGTTATATGTAAGGTTTCACAGCCACTTTAAACAGACCCTCTTCTTAATGTAATGTATTCTCTAAGAAAACATGTCTTGCTTATTTGAAGTAATCCTGGCAATGCCCAGTCCCCAAAATCTTTTTCTTGTAGTAGCATGCCTAAAAGCTTTGAAACTGGTCATAATTAATTTTCAAGCTTTCTTTCTATAATCTTCACTTGGATTTTATGCTGAGTCTAGGTTTTACAGATTCCAAGCATATTTGACTAGACTATATCACTAGTTGTGGACATTTTCTATCCAAAGCATGACTCTTTCCATTCCTTCTACTATTGACATTGGCAAAAAATTTACTACCATGAGACAACAAATAACAGGTTCTGGTTAATACCACAAGCACAAGTGGTACAACAAGCATAGGTCTGTTCTAAAAGTGTCTTGTTGTGCTTCACTTTTGAAATAAAATAGCATGATAACACTTCGGAAATCATGAATTTCAAAAAATTCATAAAGCAACTGCAAAATGCATTTCTCTAGTGCTTCCGAGAAATATAAAAAATTTTCAGACCTGATTCATTGAACTTTATTGTCCTGCGCCGCTGAGATTCACACAGTCTTTCTCAAAAGTATGGTGATTCCTACAGTGCAAGACAGCCTCACTTATTCCTATGGGTAAAACTATACTTATGGCAGCCTGTTGGAGTATGTTTTTCCTATAGTAATGAATAGGGCCATGTTGTGCTTGCACAGTATGAAATGCCATTTTTGGAATAAAGGGTGTATGCAGTAAGAACTAGCCATTTTTGGTAGAAAGACTCTTCAGCTCGGAGCAGAGATGACCAGTGAAAATTGTTGGATAGGGGCCAAAGCTAACATTTTATGTTGTATTTTAAGAGAATCTTGTGGTGGAGGACTCCTATAAAGTATCTACATCAATTAAAGTTTAATAACACTGCATAATGTAAATAACGCATCAAGAGGATGTCATATTCCATGCTTGAAAAGTTCCCAAACCTTCTTCCACATTAGGTTAAGTTTGTGTCTTATTTCCAGCACTGCTATCAAATAAATTGTGCTGTGAAAATGAAGCGAGTGTTGGTTGGAGAATTAAATATACAGCAGCCATATAGGCCTGATGCCCTGTGAGTGAAAAGTCAATATGAAGTGATCTCCAAGAGTAGGATGTATGAGGTATCCCAAGTCAACTAGTGAGACCAGTCCCACTGCAGGAGGTAAGCTATGACACACAAACAATTCTCCTTATATGCACCCCAATCACTGCAATTGATCAATGTGTTTTATCTGTTAGTAAATGGATATTTACCCAAGATACACTTTACCTTTTCAGAATATTTAGAATACTGATTGGTAAGTAACAAATTGCAAACACAAGAAGAACAACCATCAGCATTCGCGCAGTTTTTCTTCTGGCCCGAATCTGTTTTATCTCAGCATTAATTCTTGGTTTAATTGTTGGTTGTCCTTGACCTCTAGATTGCATTGGACATTGCAAGGGCTTCCACTTCCTCTGAACGATAGATGAAGTTCCAGGAATCTGTTATATAAGGCACACAAATATATTGTTAAGATAATATTAAAATAGATTATCCAATGAAAAAAATAAAAGACTCAATTCGTGTAAGGAGCTTATTTTTATTATGGCCATCATAGTCTTTCCATGTACTGTATTTCATGAAAGCAACTAGCGGAAAGTAAACATTCTTTTAAATAGTTCCCACTACGTACAGCTCACACTAAAAGCAGGTAAGAGATAAAAGGAAGAAACAGAGCATATAATAATTAATACAAATGAGAATTCTTGACAGCTTCAGCTGCTTCCCTTTCTGTTATGATAAAATAAATATGCAGTGGTGCATTTAGCTACACATACTGACAATCTGACAGCTGCAAACCATCAGCAATATTTTTTTTATAGGCATTAGATGGCAGCAACTGGGTAATTAGAAATAATTGTACATTTACTTTTGCACATGACTTATTTTAGATTTATCCATTTTGCAATATGGGCCAAGTGGTAAGCAGTCCAAGATTGTATCAAGAATAGTGGGCTCTTGGTAAACACCCATAACTATATGTTTTTTTTTTTACATTTAACTTTACACCTTTGTAGCCTTTTTATTTAATAAATGATTTTCAGTAAAATGATCTCATGCTAGCTTCTTATTCTGGAGGAAATTAAAGGGTACCCTTCTATAGGCCATCCTACCTGTGGTGTCAATATAATGGAGACTGGAGCAGAGCATCCGTTTGGTTCCCCTTCATAAATGATACAGCAATACATTAAAGATAGACAAATAGTGCATTGTAAATAAAATCAATCTGGATAAAAGTTTATTGGGATTAGCCCTGCTGTTAATTTAAGATAACCTTATAAATAATATTTATGAAAAAGTAGATTTAACAATAGCTATTTTGTCTTTAAACTATACTTTTTTCAATGTAATATAAGTCTAGAAACTTTTAATAATCCGTGTTGATATCAATTGCTTTCAACCTGTACTTCTCTTTTCAAAAATGGATGTTTAGTGGTGGGAATACTACTAGACCATATTCAGATCAATTACACAGTAAGAAAGCGGTATCAGGATGGTTCTTCATAATTAATTCACCTTATGCCCTGTACACATGATCGATTCGTCTGATGAAAATGGCCCGATGGTCCGTTTTCATCGGACAAACCAATCGTGTGTGGGCCCCATCGTTTTTTTTTTCCATCCGTGAAAAAAAAAAAGCAACCTGTTTTAAAATTTTCCGATGGTTAAAAAAACAATAGAAATAAACGATCGTCTGTGGGGAAATCCATCGGTCAAAAATCCACGCATGCTCAGATTCAAGTCGACGCATGCTCGGAAGCATTGAACTTAATTTTTCTCTGCACGTCGTTGTGTTTTACGTCACCGCGTTTGACACGATCGGATTTTTAACTGATGGTGTGTAGGCAAGACTGATATAAGTCAGCTTCATCGGATATCTGATGAAAAAATCCATTGGTCATCAGATGAACCGATCGTGTGTACGTGGCATTCTTGGATACTCTTGTTCTCATCTTTTCTCAGTTTTACTTATTCTGAAATAACATCATTTGTTCTATTTGATTTCTAACACTAGTCATAAAGTGGTATTAAACCCACAAGCAAACATTTCTTGTATTACAGCTTAACAAATTTTATATGTGATGGCTGCATTCATTTTATTTTTTAGGCTTTCTAATATTTTCATCTGGTGATCCAGCCAGTAAATATGTTGTTTTTCAAAAGGAACAAGCTCTCCAGAATGTATCAGTTACAGGGAAGAGACAAACCATTTTCCACTGACAAGGGTGCTTACAATGAAACTATTTATTGATGTAAAACATTTACCCTAAAAGGAAAACAAATGTTGGTCTAACTGCTTAAAAAGTGTGAGCTGGAGTTAGGCTTCAACATGTTTAGTGTATAAAAATAGTAGTGCTAGCGCAAGTGGTAAAGCATAACTTAGGATGTATAATAACGGGTAAGCACACAGTACACAAAGTGTGCTAAATCAGTGATATCTGTGACAAAGCAAAAAAAGAAAAAACAACACAACAGTCCAACAAGGGTGCTATGTCCAAACCAAGTGCACTAAAGAATGCATTCCCCAGATGAAGACACGTGACCCTGTGTCGTAACGCGTAGGGAAGGGAAGGACGGGCAGATGAGTGACGTGCTGCAAGCGCTACGATCCCGCTGTTTGATGCCAATTTTATCTTTTTTTGTTGTAAGTACATTTTTTTATTAAAACTCCCTGGTTATCAAGTTAACGCACTATTGGAGGCTTCCTTTGTCTTTTCCCGGATTCTCCTTATCTGTGTCCTGTGAATATACCTGAGTACTTAGACATCCATCGTTCCATTGACCTGTGGGGATCCACAAACAACATCACTGGGGGAGATTGCCTAGACCAAGGATATCCTACATGCTTGTTATGTCTGGCTGGAGGTGAGAGTTCTGTGAGACTAGACGTGCCGTGTGGTGGGGCTCTTTCCTTTCCTCACCTTCTACAACTAGTGGACATCCCTCCTTCACACTGTTCACATTAAGGACTTTAGTGCACTTGGTTTGGACATAGCACCCTTGTTGGACTGTTGTGTTGTTTTTTCTTTTTTTGCTTTGTCACAGATATCACTGATTTAGCACACTTTGTGTACTGTGTGCTTACCCATTATTATACATCCTAAGTTATGCTTTACCACTTGCGCTAGCACTACTATTTTTATTCACTTATTACAAATGCTGTGTATGCATTTTTTGTGTTTGCTGCAGACTGTTATTGTTTAGAGATTTTTTAGTAGCGCAGAAGTTCCACTTGTTATAACATGTTTAGTGTGTTTAAATCTGCTGGTTCATCTGACACTATCCTCCCCCTAGACTGACAATGATGTTGTCTACTGGTGCTTTCGGTGCTTTCTCCCAGATGGAACACTCTAATACAGGAGGTGTGTTACTGGCCAAGTGATCTGGTGAGGGAAACAAATACGCTTGTATTCAATACCACATTAAAAACTATTTTTTACCTTGCTTTTTTTCCTGCAACTCATAGTGGGGAAAAAACATAATAATTACTGTTATTATTATTATTATTATTATTAGTAGTAGTAGTAGAAACCCTCCAATAATAATAAGTCTCTTAGTCAAAAATACTCTGGGCCAGATTCTCAGCTGCGATACGACGGTGTATCTCAGATAAACCGTCGTATCTCAGTTTTTTTCAATGGGTATCTATGCGTGTGATTCCTAGAATCACTTACGCATAAATACACTAAAGCTCCGACAGGTTTAAAACAATTACACCGTCGGATCGTAGATGTAATGACAATGCCGGCCGCTAGGTGGCCTTTACGTTGTTTTCTCATTTGCCTATGCAAATGAGCCTAATACGCCGATTCCCAAATGTTTTTACGCAGCCCCGTCGTCGTTTACGTCGTTTCCATAAGGGTAAGGTTACCCCTGCTAGAATGAGGGGTAACCTTACGAAGTTCCGTCGTTGCCATGTTAAAGGGGTAATTCCCCCAAAAACCTTTTTTTAACATTGATTGAGGCTCGTTATGTCAAGGGGAATTGGGTGTTTTTTTATTAGAAACGAAGCAGTACTTACCGTTTTACAGATGCATCGTCTCCGTCGCTTCCGGGTATGATCGTCTGGTCTGGGCGTGCCTATTTGATTGACAGGCTTCCGACGGTCGCATACATTGCGTCACGAGTAGCCGAAAGAAGCCGAGCGATGGTGCGGCTCTATACTGCTCCTGCGCACCGTCGTTCGGCTACTTTCGGAAAATCGTGACGCGATGTATCCGACCTCAGAAGCCTGTCAATCAAATAGGAACGCCTAGACCCGGAGACCATACCCGGAAGCGTCGGAGACGATGCATCTGTAAAATGGTAAGTACGGCTTCATTTCTAAAAAAAAACCACCCGATTCCCCTTGACAAAACGAGCCTCAATCAATGTTAAAAAAAAGGTTTTTGGGGGAACTACCCCTTTAAGTATGTCGTCGGGTCAGCGTCATCTTTTTCCGTCGGTTACGTCATTTTACTAAGTCGTACGCATTGCGTAAATGACGATCACGTCGTTTTGACGTCGGTTTCAACAACGCTTTCCGACGTGAGCTGGAGCATGCGCACTGGGCTTTTTCCCCGGCCGGCGCATGCTCAGTTCGATCGACGCGGGGGCGCGCTTAATTTAAATACAAGCCGCCCCCTTTGAATTACGTGGGGATAAGCAGGGCCATTTACACTTCGCCACCGCAAACTACGGAGCAAGTGCTTGGAGAATACGGCACTTGCCCCATTAAGTTGCGGCAGCGTAGTGTAAATGGCTTACGCTACGCCAGCGGCCATTCTATGAGAATCTGGCCCTCTGTTTCTAGAATTCTCTTAACCTTTGTAATGAAAGCCACCTAGCCTCTGTCAATTAACTCTTCTACAGAGTTTGCTCAACCAGATTTAAAATAGAGGATGAAAGTTTAGTTTTTATTTGCAAAAGAAAAAACTTAAATGAATAACAAAGGACTTTCATAGCACTATGGGTTATCTAACATGGTGATTGTCTGCCTTACAGCTCTATTTGTCTCTCCAAAGTTTAAGGCTTTGTGATAGCATAAAGGATGAGTAACTGGTAATAAGTTTTCACCTCTGTGTATTATTTGCAACATGAGTTGCCCATTCTGTAATCAGCATTTTGAAACAAGCTGTAAATAGATATATTAAAATCAACCTAAAGCTCTACCTGCTGGATCAAAATTGCAAAATATTAATGTACACTATTTCAGCCCATATTGAAATTAATAAAAATAGGTTACATGCAAAACCACTTCACATTGCCTATAAGTGTGTTATTTTGTCATGTATTAAGAGCTTCATGTGATGATATTAAATGCCTGAAAAGTTATCATTAAGCCTGGGTTCACACTTGTGTGGTACAGGACACCACATGTGATTCACACAGGAATCGCACTGTATTCCTGTGCACATCACATTGTAATGTCTGCACAACGCAATGCATTTTGAGACATACATTTTGTATAGCTCAAATTGCATTGCATCAGCACCAAATTGGTGCATGACCCTTTTATTTCAACACCTGGCAATTGCACTGCATTTTACAATCTGTTTTGGGTGTCGTTAACTTAACATTGACACCCACAGCAGATCACATGAATGCTATTTTAATGCTATGCAGTACAATATGATCTGGGGAAACACAGGGAATCTTGTGCATTCCCTGCATCATATCAATGTGAATCAGAGCTTAAAGTGGTTGTAAACCTATTTACACCACTTTTACTTAAAGGTACACCTATAATAAGGCTTACCTGTAGGTACTGGAAATATCTCCTAAACCTGCGCAGTTTAGGAGATATTTACCATATACACTTGTGCGGATGTCATCTGCTCATGCACACTGAAGAAAGGGCAAGATTGTGGCACTTCTAAGGGCCTCACGTCGTGACTGATGGCTACCACGCACATGCGTGGGAGAGCCGTCACGTGACTCCGGCCACTTACAGAGGCGGAGTCCACGGCCCTGGAAGGAAGAGGGGTGAAGATGGATGCGGCCACTAGTTTGGACAGCGCAAGCTTCGTTTGCAGGTAAGTGGCACATAATGGACTAGTATGCGATGCATACTAGCCCATTATGCTTTTTACTTTGCAGGGTAAAAAAGAGTAAGTAAAACCCATCAGGATTTTATTTCCTATTTAACCGGTTAAGGACCGCCGCATGTACATTTACGTCGGCAGATTGGCACGTACAGGCACGTTGGCGTACCTGTACGTCCCTGCCTAGACGTGGGTCGGGGGTCCGATCGGGACCCCCCCGTTACTTGCGGCGGTCCGGTTTGCTGTGCGAGCGATCCGGGATGAGGGGGCGGCTGTTTGTTTTTGTCCGCCCCCTCCGGATCGCTCCCAGCCAATGCGTGTCCTCCCCGCCCTCTTCCTGTGTAAACACAGGAAGGGGGAAGTGATGTAATCTCTCCTCTCGGCGGTATTTTCAACCGCTGCTGAGGAGAGAAGACATCACAAGTGAGTCTGCACAACACTACACTGACACCAGGAAATGTAGGCACATTAACCCCTTCCGATCACCCCCCCCCCCACCCCCTGTCACAGTGTCACTGAATGCAGTGATCATATATTTACTGATCACTGCATTAAGTGTGACAGTTACTGTGACAGGCAGTTAGTGTTAGGTCCAGGGTAGCCCCCGTACCCCCCCTAATAAAGTTTTAACCCCTTGATCACCGCCCTAGTTAACCCTTTCACCCCCTATTGCCAGTGTCACTAAGCGATCATTTTTCTGATCGCTGTATTAGTGTCGCTGTTGCCGATTTTTTTTTACTAAAGACATGTGGCTGAATACATTTTACCCTAAATGTTTGACTAAAATTTTGTTTATTTGATTTTACTTATAACAAAAAGTAAAACATATTGATTTTTTTTCAAAAATGGCGCTCTATTTTTGTATATAGTGCAAAAAATAAAAATCGCAGAGGTGATCAAATACCATCAAAAGAAATCTCTATTTGTGGGAAGAAAAGGACTCAAATTATATTTGGGAGCCACGTCGCACGACTGCGCAATTGTCTGTTAAAGCGACACAGTGCCGAATTGTAAAAACGCCTCTGGGCATTTAGCAGCATATTGGTCCGGTCCTTAAGTGGTTAAGGTAATACTATTCTTCCTATGTTAAAAATGAACAACGCTTACATTTTTACTGCTTCTGCCCATCTATGGTTCTTTTTAAACTGTGTTTGACAATATGCCCTTTAGTCATCTATCTACTTTTGAAAGAATCTATAATGTTTCACTTTGAAAATTTCCAGACATTACCTTGCTATTATTGTACTGCAATACAGTTTGCTTTTTATTTTTCTTAAAGCAAAGAAAATGTAATCTATCTATGGCTGGGTATTTATTTCAGATATTCTTGAATTCTAAAAAGTACAAAGACTCTTGTATTAGCATATTGTAAAAAAAAATGTGTTTGGTGTTTCATGAAATAATATTTAAAAAAAGGAAGGTGACCTATTCTCTACAGATGGATTCAATGCAAGTTTTATTTAATAGTCCACATGTATCACACAATTATGTGTCACAGCTTTAACAGAAAAACATTGACGCTGGGTTGTAGTTATAATATCAGGTTTTCATTTCAATACATCTTATCAAAAATCATAATGAACAGAATTGTGGGATCCCTGCGGTGTTTTGTATAGAGTATGCTGAATTGTTAGTAATGGAAGAAAAAATGTGAACATAGTATGTGATTTGCATTATTTGCTTTGGATATCTGCGTTTCAATAAATACTACAAATGAGATAAACATTTTGCTCACCCAGGATCATATAATCTATTCTGTTTAAAATTGAAAACTGTGTTTACTTGAAGTTCAGATATCTAGATAGTATTTTTCCAGACAAAAGCATGACAGCATGCACCTGAGTATACAGAATGTGTAAAAAATGCTATTACTTATGAGGAAATAGGGAGACTATTAAAGTGGATGGTGCTAATTGTCCCCAGTAGAGGTAAAAGGCATATTAACACCTCTATAACATGCAGGTCATATAAAGAAGGTGAAAGCACACGTGTGATGGATTGGTGTACATAAGGTGAAGGTTGGATGAAGCAATGGTGGAATTGTCATAACAACACAGATTATCAATTTATGCCCAAGGGACAATCTGTTTATCCCAGCTATGGACTTCATATATTCTTTTAAATATTGGTTGCCTAGCAGCGTAATCCTGGCAGCATTCTCTGCTAAGGAGTGTTCTTCTTGCCCAGAGTAGGCATCGCAGATTGTAATCCTTTTGACTTTCTGTTGTGCTGTCCACATTTCCAGTCTGTATAGTAATACTGTCATGCCCCGTACACACGTGCGAGATTTCCGATGGGAAAAGTTCCTGTAGGAAATCCCGAGTGGAAATCTGAGAGCCTGCTCGGTCAGTCTTTCCCCCTACACACGGCTAGTTTTCCAGACAGGAAAACTGTGATGGAGCTTTGGTCGGGAATCCCAGCCGTATGTATGCTCCATTCCAGTTTTTTCCATAAGAAAACTGCCAAAAACCGCTGGTTCTCTTTTTTTGTCTTGCAGTTTTTGGGCAGTTTTCTCGTCGGAAAAACTGCGAGGAGCAAAACCAAGTCCACTCCTTCTCAGGAGTTTTTTTCTTCCCCTCTTCTAACACATTTCATTTTCACCAATGTTACTCAGTGCAGACAAAAGCTTCAGGCAACTGCTCCATATATATTCAAACGCTGTGGGCACACACTATAAAAAATCTGGCAAGTGATCGTCCGATTTTTTTTCATTGTTTTACAGCAAGTCCAAACTGAGGATGGAACTAATGTACAAAAATTCTCCTATGACAAAGGCTTTTTTTTTTCTTTTGTTTTTTTCAGAATTTCTATTAGTTCCATTCACTTACAAGAAAAATGTTGGAGTTTGTCCCTTCGGGAATTTTCGTCTGGAAAGTCTGAATCACATGTCAATTGTCAATGTGTACACACTATACGAAGACCGAACAATCGTGCCTCGTATGGAATTTCTCTTTTTCATAATTGTATACTATTTGAAATTATATAATTTCCAGTACATATTTCCTGTCCAGAAACATTTTTTATTATTTAATCCTAGAATAAAAAAAAAAACAGGAAAAACAAATAAGTGGATAGATAAGTTCTGGATAATTTCTCAAAAATTGTTATATCAAGTTGTTGCAGTCAATAACTCAAGCCATCAAAACAGGCAGTTAGGTTTTGTCTCTAGATTTTGTGGACGCATATTTACATGTTCCTGTATGTTCACACTTCCACAAATATCTTTGCAATTCTCTAGTTCCAGTGTCAGTTAGTTTCCAGCCTTTTGGCCTCTCAACATCTCCCATGACTTTCCAGGACATTCTCTAAAAAATGACTTCCAGTTATTGCCATCTGGCATGAGCATGTGTTAGAGGTGTTCCATTGCTTGGATGACATTTATGTTGATTGCTGTCAATTGGCAACTCGGGGATTATTCACACGGGTCATCAACTGAGCAAAAGGCAACCTTATCCCAACACAAATAATGATGTTTCTGGCAGTGGTCCTGGATATTTAGAGGAGAGGAACACTGTAGAGTTTCCCTCATAGAAGATAACAGTATTAATACACTGCTTGAGACAGGTCACAGTTATTTTCTATCTGTCTGCATCCAATTGTCTAAAAATGAAATAATGACATGGTCCACAAAAATCAGACATTGAAGCTTTTTGGCAACAGACAAAGGAGCCTCAGAGTGTGGTGTCTCATATTTCCCACCAAGGAGGGACACAGAGTTCACTCCTGTTGGAGATGGAGATACAGTGTTTATCATTATGATCTAACTGCAGCAGGACTTGTCCCTCTCACTACTGCAATCAGGCTCCCTAGAATCTTGATCATTATGACAGATGCTTTAAGATGCAAACTTCTTGACCAAGAATGGTCTCTAAGGTAAGTATTTCATTGAATCTGTAGAAAATTAGGCTTTCCAGCTCAGGATCTGATACTGTAGCAGTGCCTATGAAAACTATGTGCAGTTACTTCAACACTGGATGTACTGACATGCATGTTCACCAGTTCCAATGATATTCAGGCTGATCAACAGGAACAAATAAAAGAAAAACAAAAATTCCCAGCTCAACTTACCGACCAACCTGCAAACAACCAAATAATCATCAACAGGAACAAAAAGTCTTTCAGATTTAGTAATGGTGATCATTCCCCTGTGTCCTTACAGATCACAGTATCCTACCTTACAGTATCTGGCTTTGGAACCTCCTTTTTGAGATTCTAGAACTTCTACAGCCTGGGATTGAGGGGTTGAGTACTCTAAATCACCTGAGAGATTGAGTCCTCAAGAGCAGAATTCAGAGTTGTTTCACCAGAATTAATCTTCAGGGCAGCAATCTCCATGTATGGCACCTTTCTATTCCATTACAAAGTCGATCCAGTAAGATTGACCACAGTGGAAATTGACCATTCAACTTAGTATTCCACACTAACAGCTGAGATGTAATCAAAGGGATAAGGGATGACTAACAACATAAACCAAATAATGCTGCATACAAACGATCAGAATTTTAGATGAAAAAAGTCAGATGAACTTTTTTCATCTGAAATTCTGATCGTGTGTGGGCCCCAGCTGGCCTTTTTCCGTCAGTGTTTAGAAATAGAACATGTTTTATTTTTTTCCGATGGAAAAAAAATGATAGGAAATTCTTATCGTCTGTGTGCAACTCTGATGGAGAAAAAACCTGTGAAAGCTCAGAATCAAGTCGATGCATGCTCGGAAGCATTGAACTTAATTTTTCTCGGCTCGTTGTAGTGTTTTGCATCACCGCACTTTGTACGGTCGGAATTTGGTCTGACAATGTGTATGCAAGACAGCGTGAATGAAATTTCAACAAAAAATTCCATCGGATTTTAGGCCATCGGAAATACCGATCGTGTGTAGGGGGCATAAGCCATGTCAATATTTGGTCATGATATCACAACCACTCCCACCACTTGTTGACATTTCAGCTGTCAGCAGGGAAACTATAATCTGGCAAGTGTAGGAACAAGGAGCAGACGCATCATGTAGGCCTTTGTGTGTTTTTTTGCTTCATGGAGCATTGGGCATTGTTCATTATGATTATTAGGAATCTGCATGGCTGGACAATGTAATTGATGACAGATTTACAGACTTTTTTTGTTTTTTACATTTTTTTAATAATGATCTTGTCAAAAAGTGTGTATGTTTATTTTTCACTCACATTTTTTTGCTAATGAATACCAGTGGAGGGGAGCAGTATCTGGGGCCCAGTTTATTTTTTAAGGAGGCTCTAAGATTCTGATAAGCCCATCGACTCCCACAATCATGGGTCCAAGGTTGTGGTAGGGAAGAAACCCTTGTCTTCTTTAATGTGGGTTGGTGTGCCTTGCCAGGGGGGTCCCCAAGGTAGTGCCCAGCCACCCTATGCCTTTTCAAAATTCCTTGCATATTAGTCTAGAAAATGATCATAACTGTTTTTTTAACATTTGGTTCTCATTTATTTCAATACATTACATCAGCCATTGATCCAGTTGGGCAAAGGGTAATAAAGAAGAATTTGAAAACCACTGATTGCCAAGTGGCAGCTAAAAAAAGCAAACTAAATCTTAGGATCTGTTAAAAAAAAGATCATTGCTGATGCTAATAGCCTCTGCCACATGTATATTATCCACTTAAGACCCGGACCAAAATGCAGGTAAAGGACCTTGCCCTTTTTTGCGATTCGGCACTGCGTCGTTTTAACTGACAATTGCATGGTCGTGCAACGTGGCTCCCAAACAAAATTGGCGTCCTTTTTTCCCCACAAATAGAGCTTTCTTTTGGTGGTTTTTATTTTTTGCGCTATAAACAAAAATAGAGCGACAATTTTGAAAAAATTCTATATTTTTTACTTTTTGCTATAATAAATATCCCCCCAAAATATATATATAACATTTTTTTGTTTCCTCAGTTTAGGCCGATACGTATTCTTCTACCTATTTTTGGTAAAAAAAATCACAATAAGCGTTTATCGATTGGTTTTCGCAAAATTTATAGCGTTTACAAAATAAGGGATAGTTTTATTGCATTTTTATTAATTTTTATTTACTACTAATGGCGGCGATCAGCGATTTTTTTCGTGACTGCGACTGCGACACTTCAGACAATTTTGACACATTTTTGGGACAATTGTCATTTTCACAGCAAAAAATGCATTTAACCACTTGCATACTGGGCACTTACACCCCCCTCCTGCCCAGGTGAAATTTCAGCTTCCGGCACTGCGTCGCTTTAACTCACAATTGCGCGGTCGTGCGACCTGGCTCCCAAACAAAATTTACGTCCTTTTTTCCCCACAAGTAGAGCTTTCTTTTGGTGGTAATTGATCACCTGTGCGATTTTTATTTTTTGCGCTATAAACAAAAAAGAGCGACAATTTTGAAGAAAAATACAATATTTTTTACTTGTTGCTATAATAAATATCCCAATTAAAAAAAAAAACACATTTTTTTTTCTCAGCTTAGGGCGATACGTATTCTTCTACATATTTTTGGTAAAAAAAAAAAAAAATCGCAATAAGCGACTGGTTTGCGCAAAAGTTATAGCGCTTACAAAATAGGGGAGAGAATTATTATTTTTTATTATTTTTTTTTTACTAGAAATGGCGGCGATCTGCGATTTTTATTGGTATTGCGACGTTATGGCGGACACATCGGACACTTTTGACACATTTTTGGCCCCATTCACATTTATACTGCGATCAGTGCTATAAATATGCACTAATTACAGTATAAATGTGACTGGCATTGAAGGGGTTAACACTAGGGGGTGAGGAAGGGGTTAAATGTGTATCCTAGGTGTGTTCTAACTGTGGGGGGAGGGGGGGTGACTGGGGGGGTGACCGATCTGTGTCCCTATGTAGGAAGGAACACAGATCGGGCTCCTCCTCTCCAGAGACAGGACGCTGTCTCTGTGTAAAACGGCAATGAGAGATGATCTATGAGAGATCATCTCTCATTCGCCCACAGATCGCATCGCAAACGGCCACTCTGATTGGCCGTTTGCCGCGATCTGTGATTGGCCGTGTCCAAGGGACACGGACAACACAGGGCTTCCCCGCAGCGCGCACTACAGCGCTCGTTGGGAATGCCAGAATGACATGCCGTCAAATGACGGCATGTTGGATATTCAGGCCCGCGCTGTTGCCGTCATCCGACGGTAGCGCGGGCCTGAAGTGGTTAAATTGCATTGTTTACTGTGAAAATGACAGTTGCAGTTTGGGAGTTAACCACAATGGGGCGCTGTAGGGGTTATGTGTTCCCTGTGTGTGTTTACAACTGTAGGGGGGTGTGGCTGTAGGTGTGACGTCATCGATCGCATCCCCCTATAACAGGGATGACGCGTTCGATGCTGCCGCCACAGTGAAGCACGGGGAAGCTGTGTTTACACACGGCTCTCCCCGTTCTTCAGCTCCGGGGACCGATCGCCACACTCCATCAGCAATCGGGTCCGTGAGTCCCGGTCACGGAGCTTTGGACCGGGTCACGGGAGCGCGCCACGGGAGTGCGCCGCAGGCGCGCGCCCGTGACCCACGGCTGGGTACTAGAACCAACGTAAATATACGTGGATGTGCCCAGCCGTGCCATTCTGCCAACGTATATGTGCAGGAGGCGGTCCTTAAGAAGTTATTGGGCCCAGCATCACATGCAATATTCTATAGGACCATACGGTAAGTGTTTTGTATAGGGTTTTGAGGAAGCCAACTAAATTTAAAAAAGGAATAAAAAAATTGTGTATGTTCAGTTTGGAAAAAGATGCATACTGATTATACATAAAATAAAGGTTTAAAGGTTTAAAACTGGTGGGGTTTTCCTGTGCAAGATCTCCTTTCACTTTTTCTCCTATACTGAATGCGAAAGGAAATCTCCTCAAAGTAAGGGAAATCCTCTTTTTGAAAATGGTCACTAAAACAGTTTTCCCCATTAAAAGATTTTCCTTTTTTTCTTATGCCAGTGACAACTCAACATAGATTTTTGTTCTTTTTCAATCACACTAAAAAGAGCTCTAGGTCAAATATAGGGGGTAAATCTGCCCAACAAAGACAAATACAACAATATAAACCTGGTTGGAATTCTACCTAGCAGGGAGGATGTCCATAATCTGAAAGAGACTAGCGCTACCCCCAAAGGGGCAGGTGTAAATGTCCACAGGTTCTTATCTTCTCTTATATGTGCAGGCAGCAAGCCACACAGCAGTATCTCTTTCATAACGGCTCAATAAACAGTCCAAAATGTATTGCTGGACAACTGAAAACTTGTTCGAGAGTGGGGTATGAGGGACAACAAAACGCTTGATGCATACATTGCAGGGATTCTTCTATTTCTAGATGGCAGCAAAATGGTATCCTCTTCCAGCTGGCAACCAGGGGGATTTCTAAGCAACTTATAATGAACTGAGGTGGTGTAAATTCTTTTAGTTGCAGGACCATCAGACACTGCACATAGGGGTTTGTCTGCACTCCTAGATCCTGGTAAAGATCAGTCCAGAGATATGATCTTCTGCAAGATGTCACAGCTTTGAGTCCAACAAGGGGGTACAGAGGCAAACTTGCTTTCCTCCTGTTGAGCTCCTGGGTACAGCCCCACATAGGAGAGAGAAGAATAAACTCTCCATGATTCCAGCAGTTGTTAACCGCTGGTGGTAAAAAAATACCTGCCTAACCTAATAATTTGCTAGTATGCATCGCATACTAGCACATTATGATAGACTTACATTAGAATGAAGCCCTCCAGTGCCACGATGTCAGCGCTGAGATGGCTGACATCTTCACCCTGTCTTTCTTCCGGGTTCATGGCCTTCGACTACATGAGTGGCTGGGGGCACAATTACTTCACTGTTGTGCATGTGCGAATGATCTGACATTTCCAGCTTGGGCTCTGAAGGTCCCGTACTGTAAGCCGGACCTTGAGAGCGAATGTGCAGATGATGTCATCTGCTGCATGTATGCAGCTGGGCTATAACAGAGTTTACAACCACTTTCTGTGCACACCTCTCAAGGGATTGGCTAAGCCTTACTAAAAATTCAGGCCAGGAATTTAAATCCTCCTGCCCTAATTTCTAGAATTTTTTCTAGAAGCAGCCTGTGAAACCCTGAACACACTGTACTAAACAATTACTGCTTCTCTGAGTACAGCAGAAGCCAACACTAATGGCCTGTACACACAATCCGAAAATCGGATGAAAAATACTGCTTTCGTAGAGATTGTACAATAATCGGATCGTTAGTACAGACCTTTTGAGAGCTGATCCCGACAGTTTATGCAATATTATTCGATCGGACAAACGCAAAACTTTTTCTTGTATGATACCAGCTCACACGATTTTAATTTAATCAGTACAGTTGTCATCCTAAAATACAATATGAGAATTTTCATAACTTTAATATCCTCTCTATTTTCAATATGTGACTAGCATGCAAAAACAAAACCTGGACAATCTTCGGGGAGTTTGTGTTGGCCATTAATTTACTTAACAGCCTAGCTATGTGGGTGCTACACAGTAAAAAGAGTTGAACTTGAATTCCTTCTTTATGAAGGTAAAACAAATCCTAATTTTGCAACTTTGACATGAGTTAGTAGAACTGTACATGTCATCAAAACTAATGAGTGTTAACGTACCTTTTTTTTTAGGACAAATTTGGCTTTTATTTGGTGGTAAATGTACATATCAAAAAATATTTTTATTATCAAAGAAAAACTGGCCAATTATAGTAAAAAAAAGCCTGAAATCCTGCATTGGATCAAAATCATACAAGTGTCTGCAGTACCTAATGACCACTGAGTTGTATTATTTCATTTTGCAAGTGAATCAACAGGCCAACAGAGGTGATCTATCACTTTCAATCTTTTAAATGCAGAAAATCCCACTCTGCTAGAAGCAATCTGCCACTCCCACCATGACACAATGGTTCAAGTTGTAAACCACATACAGTATATCATATGTAACATATATACTGTAACTTGGATGCCAAATCAAACAAAATATGGGCCTGTCTAGCATACTCCTCTATGTACCTAGATATTATGTCTTAACAGAATTAAGGCTGCTGTCTTTTTCCACCTTAGATGTATTAATGATCTTAATGTACCTTTCTAAATATCTCTACCGTGACCACCACCTCTCCTTGCTTTGTTCCTTTTTTCTCTCACTCTCTTTGTTCATTATTTTCCTTTCTTTATTATACTCTCCCTTTTATGCTTATAATCACCTCCGTTTCTCTCTCTTAACCACTTGAGCCCCGAGCCTGTTTTTCAGATTCAGTGTTTACGAGACTAAAACAGTTTCTTTTTGCTAGAAAATTACTTAAAACCCCCAAACATTATATATTTTTTTTCTAACACCCTAGAGAATAAAATGGCAGTCATTGCAATACTATTTGTCACACCGTATTTGCGCAGCAGTCTTACAAGCGCACTTTTTTTTAGAAAAAAAACACTTCTTTAAATTAAAAAATAAGACAACAATCAATTTTGCCAATTTTTTTTATATATTGTGAAAGATAATGTTACGCCGAGTAAAATGATACCCAACATGTCACGCTTAAAAATTGCGCCCGCTCGTGGCATGGCGTCAAACTTTTACCCTTAAAAATCTCGATAGGCGACATTTAAAAAATTCTACAGGTTGCATTTTTTGAGTGACAGAGGAGGTCTAGGGCTAGAATTATTGCTCTCGCTCTAACGATCGCGGCGATACCTCACTTGTGTGGTTTGAACACCGTTTTCATATGCCGGTGCTACTCACGTATGCGTTCGCTTCTGTGCGCCAGCTCGTCGGGACGGGGCATTTTTAAAAAAAAATGTTTTTGTTTTCTTATTTATTTTTATTTAGTTTATATTTTTTTACACTGAAATAAAAAGAAAAAAAAATATCTATTTTATTCCTATTACAAGGAATGTAATCATCCCTTGTACTAGAAAAAAGCATGACAGGTCCTCTTAAATATGAGATCTGGGTTCAAAAAGACCTCACATCTCATATTTAGACTTAAATGCAAAAAAATAAAAAATAAAATAAACTGTAATTTTTTCAAATGACAGGAAAAAAAATGTTTTCTTTAAGACGCGGGGCGGGACTGACGTTTTGACGTCACTTCCGCCCAGCAGAGCTATGGGGACGGGTGGGGGCGATTTTTCCCTCACACGCATCCCCGCACAGCTGCCGAACGGTCCCTCTCCCGCCATCTCGCGATGAATCCGCCTCGGAGACCGCCGTTATCATTTACAGGACTGTTGGCACTAAAGATGGATACCTCGGTTGTGGCAGCAGCTGCTGCCGTTACCGAGATATCCATCTTTAAAAACAAGACGTCTTTTTACGTGGGGCAGTAACCAAGTGGTTAAAGGGGTTGTAAAGGCACAAGTTTTTTTACCTTCATGCATCCTATGCATGAAGGTAAAAAAACATTTAGTAGCACCGGCCCCCCCCCGAGCCCCCGTTGTACTTACCTGACCGTTCGAATGTCCCGGGCGCGTCCACGTCGTCCTCTTCGGTTCCCAGCCTGGCCGTTGATTGGCTAGGCTGGGCGGATTGATAGCAGCGCAGCCATTGGCTAGCGCTGCTGTCAATCAGGGCGGATGACGCGGCGCGCTGGCGGGCGGAGCCGAGTGATACAGTCGGCGGCTATGGCCGCCGCTGTATCACGGGAGCGCGCTCGCAAAAGCTTTCCTCCATGCGAGCGCCCTCGCATGAAGAAGGAAAGCTTTTGCGAGGAGGAGCCCAGACAGCCGCCGAGGGACCTCAGAAGACAGGTTTCCGGGCCACTCTGTGCAAAACGAACTGCACAGTGGAGGTAAGTATCACATGTTTGTTATTTTTTTTTAACAAAAAACCTGACTTTAGTGACCCTTTAATGACTAACACACAGCTTATTTACGTTTCATGTGGATCTGTAGTGACCATCCTTGAAGGATGGACTATTGTTCACCTTCTCCGATTTAGTTGTAAACGTTATCTTTGCTATATTTTTGGTGTTCACTTGCTTGTTGGGTACGTTGTTTTGTAAACTATTTTGCTTAAAAGAAACCATATTAAACAAAAAGCATTACATCATCAAACAGTAGCACATATTTGAAAAGAACTAAATCTCACCTGTCGACACCACAATTTTCGGAAAATTTGCAAATAGGCTAAAATCATAAGACATAATGGAACCATATATGTTATGAAGAAAAAACATATGTGATAAACCTTGGAGTAAACTTCACCTGAAAAAAAAAGTGAAATATACATGTTTTGAAGAGAAAACATACAACAATGTATTCAGAAATGTTTTCACCCAAGATTCACAAGACTTTCACTTTTGATCCACACATTTTGCCTATTAAATTCAATTAGAAAAATGTGTGAATCTTAGGCCCTGTACACACGATCAGACATGTCTGATGAAACTGGTCTGCACCAGTTTCATCGGACCAGTTTGATGGTGTGTATGGCCCATCAGACTGTTGTCCGTCAGACCAAAGTTTTAAAACATGCTTTAAAACCTGTCTGATGGAACGATGGTTAGTACACAAAAGCATCAGACCAAAAACCCGCGCATGCTCAGAATCAAGTCGACGCATGCTTGGAAGCATTGAACTTCGTTTTTTCATTACGTCTTTGTGTTCTACGTCACCGTGTTCTGGTCCGGATTTTGGTCTGATGGTGTGTACGCACATCAGACAAGTTCAGAGTTGTCTGATGAAAACGGTCCGTCAGACAAGTCTCATCAGACATGTCTGATCGTGTGTACAGGGCCTAAGGTGAACGTGAATCCCAAGGGATTTTTTTTAAATACCTCTTATTGTTTAACCACTTAAGGACTGAGTCTGTTTTACAGACTCGGTGTTTACACGTTAAAAAATATATTTTTTTTTGCTAGAAAATTACTTAGAACCCCCAAACATTATATATTTTTTTCTAAAACCATAGAAAACAAAATGGTGGTCATTGCAATATTTTTTGTCACATCGTATTTGCGCAGCAGTCTTACAAGCAAATTTTTGGTGAAAAAAATTCACTTTGTTTAATTAAAATTAAACAGTAAAGTTTGCCCCATTTTTTATATTGTGAAAAATTGATACCCAACATGTCACGCTTCAAAATTGCGCCCGCTCGTGGAATGGTGTTAAACTTTTACCATTAAAAATCTCAACATTTAAAAAATTCTACAGGTTGCAATGTTTTGCATTACAGAGGAGTTCTAGGGATATAATTATTGCTCTCCCTTGTAATAGAAAAAAGAATGACAGGTCCTCTTAAATATGAGATCTGGGGTCAAAAAGACCTCAGATCTCATATTTAGACTAAAATGCAATAAAAAAAAGCTCCAGTAAGCGGCAGAGGGCGTGGAAGAGCGGCGTGAGGGGGCCCCTCTCCCGGCGTCGATAACGATGAGCTTGCGGCAAAACCGTTGCAGAGACCACCATTATCGGCATTATCGCAAACCAGACCAACGCCTGAAAAGATGGATAGCATGGTTTTGGCAGCAGCTGCTGCCATTACCGAGATATCCCTCTTCAAAGTCAGGACGTATACAGTCGTGCAGCAGTCGGTAAGTGGTTAAGTAATTTTAACAACACACTTCAACAATTTTGACAAAACAATTGTTTCAAACATTGCTGAGTGAGATCTTTTGGAGCTGATTATCCTGACAGGATTGATTAAAAGCTGTAAATGACTGCAGTCTGCCAATCCAAAGTCGTCTCATGTTAGTGAATGGGGGTGGAATAAGGTAAAGCAGAACTTAGCCAACTAGAAGGTTTACAGTCGAAGGGAACAAGGAGCATCTGAAGGATCCCAATACTACTTCATACCAGCTGATCTAAAAATTATTATCCGGATTGGTACTTTCCCTGTGGCCTCTCAGGGCGATACTGAAGTTCCATCACCATCAGCTCCCCTGTCTGCCGAGGACATCGTTTGGGATAAGTGATCACTGGACACTGGAGTGACACCAGACCTGACTAGCTTACATGCCTTTTATTTCTTACATCCTGTGAGTAGCCATTTGGCTGTGTGTTTTACATATATTTTTATTAAACCTCCATTTTGCTGCACTTAGATTGGCGCACCTTCTCTTCTTTTTGTATACATTTTTAGAGCCTGCTTCTGCTTTTAGGGTCGCTGCCGTCAGTGCTTTCTTCACCTTTCGATATTTTATTGAACTATTTATTGGACTATATATTATCATAATTTTATTGCCTATCATTGTTTATACCCTAATAATCTTGCGCCATCTAACTATTATTTTCTATTGACTGACATTCACTCACTCTCTTTTCTGCTACTCCAGCCTTCACTAGAGTGTTGGGCTGTGGAGGGGATGGAAGTGGCTGACTCAGGTTCTCAGCAGCACCCTGAGAGGCTGAGCCATCTGTCTGTCTGGAATCTTGGCAGATCCCAACATTATTGTTGGTATCCCCGCAGAGCCTGGATCAGCTCTGTGATGTCAGCCAAGAGTGGACTTTAGCTAGCAGGAACTACAGTAAGTGCACTTCTGTGATCCATAGGTGAAATATGGCCAAAGGAGCTCTGGACATATTTATTCTTTAAGTAAGATCAAGGTAATCCATACTCTGGGGATACTTTCAAATGGTACAGTAGATATGCTTGAACAACTCTAACTGAGACAAATGAGGTTTAAAGAGACTTAGAATATTACAAATAATTTATCACCTAGTAGTAGGTAATAACATTCAGGATTTTTTTTATATTTTGACGTAGATGACGTCTTTCACACCTCTGCTAGTTGTCCTCTTTGTCCCCAAATGTGCACCTCACTTTCCTCAAAATAATGTTGTTGTTTTTTTTTTCCTTTAGGTTCAGGGAAAACTACAGAGTCTTGACCTAGAGCATTTGCCCCATTATGTTGAACTTTTCATTTGTTGAGAGATTGTTGTTTTCTCCCCCATGTACAGGTTTTTGAATTCCTTACTACAGTGCATTGCATGTACATATAGTTAGTAAGGTAATAGTGGGTAAGGTTGATTAAAGACACTAGCCCATGCAGTTCAACCGGAGTGTGTGTGCCTAACAACATCAAATGTGGAAGGAAGTTCCACATCCTTGTAGCTCTAAGGCCTCGTACACAAGAGGGGATATGTCCGCTGAAAACGGTCCGATGGACCGTTTCAGCAGACATCTCCGCTCGTGTGTATGGGCTAGCGGACAGATTTCTCCACCCGACAGATTTCAAAGCATGCTTTGAAATCTATCCGGTGGGAATCTGTCCGCCCGACATGTCTGCTGGTTAGTACACTTACCAGCAGACATGTCGTCCCCCACCGCCGCCGCGCCGCCGCCGAATGGATTCGGCGCATGCGCGGAAGTGTTTAACTTCCTGGTGCGGTGACGTGGCGGTGACGTGGCGGCGTCAACGTCACCGCCGCGTCACCACCACGTCACCGCGCCGTCCGGCGGCGGGGAATTTGATCCGATGGTGTGTACACGCCATCGGATCAAACTCCCGATCGGACATATCCGATGGAAATGGTCCGCGGACCGTTTTCATCGGATATGTCCGATCGTGTGTACGAGGCCTCACAGTAAGGAACCCCTTGCCCAGTTTAAAATGGAACCACTTCTTGGCCAGCTTCATTGTGTGGCTGTATGTCTTCCTTAGAGCCCCTAGATTAGAGCAATCACCGGCGGGGACCGGAAAGCTCCAGCGCAAACTTGCAATTGGGAGCTTTCCATGTATGTGATTGCTGTGACAGCCAATCACAGTGGTCATATGATCCCAATGCCCACATCCCAACATTCAGAAACTCTTAAAGGGGCAGGAGGGCTACTTTCTATCTACTGTGGCAATTTTTTTCATTTTTTGCATACATGTTAATATCTACATTTTTGGATATAAATTACAGTAAACCCTTCAAAAAACCCTTCTGAAAGCAGAGACCCTGGAGAATAAACTGGAGGTAGTTGCAATTTTTTATGTTGGCATGATAATTGCGTAGTTATTTATCAAATGCAAAAAAAAAATACACTAAAATACACTAAAATTAACTAATAAACACAATATTATACCCAGTTTCTGGAAAAATACAATATGAGGTCTCAATTAGAGAGATACCACACATGCCAAGTCTAAAAATTGTGAATGCATGTGGAATTGCAAAAAAATAAATACAAATATGATACCCACAATTTCCCATAGGCGACATTTTAAAAGTCTTTACAGCTCATCAGTTTAGAGATAACTGAACTATATCCCTAGAATTATTGTTCTCAGTCCAGCATGTCCAACATTTTTAACATAGGATGCTGATGCGAAGTACCTGCATAACTGTTGCAGAACAACAGAACGATCTTCCTATGCAATTTTCTCTAACCTTCTGCTACTCTAAACACGGAGCAAATGCTGGCTACTATTAACTTAAATCTGAAAGTCTTTCTGTTAAAATATTCTTTATTTTTTGTTTATATCTTATTCCTTTAACTTTTAACTTTAAAACTCAGAATATTAGATTAATAAAATATAAAAATAAAAGTACTTACAATGCTTAGAAGAATAACTAAGTAATTAGCCACTCACCTTCCCAGCGCTCATCACAGACAGTGAATAAAATAGTTTTGTTGGCTAAATCTGGAATAACACTGTTACACTCCATAACAATGGCCTGAGGAATCATTATAGCACAGGACACAATCCAAATAATTATAATGCTGTTTCTTGCTCTCTTGGCAGTACTTTTAAACATTAATGGATGGCAAATTGCATACCATCTATCCAAGGCGATGCAACTGAGTGTTAACACAGAAACAGAAACTGACACAGTCTAAAATAAAAACAAAGAAAACTTCTTAATAAACCATTAAAAAAAATCAATGCTGCCTATCTATAAACAGAAATGAAAACTATAATGAAAAAGACTTAATAATACAAATAGATTTTAGATAATCATTTTAGACTTACAATTATTTCTAAATAAGCAACTTAAGGCATCCCTGCCCTTTATTGAGCCATGTGAATCCCACACCACACTGCATTCCTGCCACAGTCGGGAATGGACAGCTGTTGGACAGGTAAAGCACTCTGGCAGCTGTCGGTTCCTCTGTGAATCAGTCCTTAACATGTGGCAACACCTCCACAGTTTCTCATATGTTGTAAATATGAAGCTATTTGGACCAAAGCATTAATATCTCCATTTAATATCTCCATTTAATATCTCCATTTCTACTGCATAGTACTGGTTGGTAACTATGAAGGGAAGGGTTGTCTAAAGTTGCTATATTACTGGATACACATGTATATTTACTGTGTTGTAACTCCTTTGTATTTATATTGATTAGTTTGGTGGAAAGTTTGGGGGTCCACCTGGCTATTTTTACCTGTTGGTGATGTCCACCTTCTTAAAGCAGATCTTCACCCTCCAATAAGGATGAGCTTCGAGTTTGAGTAGAACTCATGTTCGACCCGAACATTGCCTGGTCGCCCGAACAGCAAATTATTTGGGGTGTTCGCGGCAAGTTTGTGTGAACTTTAAAACCCTGTTAAAGTCTATGGAACTCGAACGTTTGAAATCTAAGGTGCTAATTTTAAAGGCTAATATGCAAGTTATTGCAAAAAAAGTTTTAAAAACTGCAGTTTTTGTGGCAGCAGTGATTTTAATAATTCCTTTAAGTGAAACAATAAAAGTTAAATATTCCTTTAAATTTTGTACCTGGGGGGGGGGTGTATAGTATGCCTGTAAAGTAGCACTTGTTTCCCATGCTTAGAACTGTCCCTGCACAAAGTGTAATTTCTGTAATTTAAAATCACTCGCGGCTATAATGAATTGTCGCCTCCCAGCAATACAGAGAAAAGTCATTCATAAAAATGGGGGGTCCACGGCATTTTTTTTTAATTTGGGGTGGAGTTCCCCTTAAAATCCATACCAGACCTGAAGGGTCTGGAATGGATATTTGGGGGGAACCCCACATATTTTTTTTTTATTTGATGCAGGGTTCCCCTTAATATCCATACTAGACCTGATGGTGAGTGATTTTAAATGACTTTTTTCCTTCAGAAATTTTGTGATTGGACAGTTCTAAGCACAGGAAAAAAGCGCTACTTTACAGGCATACTATACACCCCCTAGGTACGAAATTTAAAGGAATATTTCAAGTTTATTGTTTCACTTTAAGCATTATTAAAATCACTGCTCCTGAAAAAACTGCAGTTTTTTAAAACTTATTTTGCATTGATACATGTCCCCTGGGGCAGGACCCGGGTCCCCAAACACTTTTTAGGACAATAACTTGCATATTAGCCTTTAAAATTAGTACTTTAGATTTCAAACGTTCGAGTCCCATAGACTTTAACAGGGTTCTAAAGTTCACACAAACTTTTGGTCTGTTCGCAGGTTCTGGTGCAAACCGAACCCAGGGGTGTTCGGCTCATCCCTACCCTCCAAAACATTAACCCTCAACTCCACCCCTCCCCTCCCTCTGTCCACTACATGACTAGAAAGATATTTTGGTGTGAAAAGTAATGGATATTACTACTGGTAATGATAGCAAATCATATGAAGGGGTGTATTTCTGATGTATTAATGAACTATAATTATTATGGATGATAATAAAAACATTTTTTTCAGAAAATCATTAAAGTGATACTTATGACTAATATTAACCCCTTTCCACTAGCCATAACCATATACGTGGCAACTTGGTGGGCCTTAGCTCTGAGCTGCCATATATGTACATACAGCCAGAATCTATTTGTTCTGGGAGTTTGCACATTTAGTGCTCCCAGTACAGTGACTGCACTGTCACTGAAAGCTCCCAGTAGCTATTTAGGATCAGGAGACCAGGAAACCCATGTAATACCTCGTGCATTATTATTGTTTAACCACTTAAGACCCGGACCAAAATGTAGGTAAAGGACCTTGCCCCTTTTTGCGATTCGGCACTGCTTCGTTTTAACTGACAATTGCGCGGTCGTGCGACGTGGCTCCCAAACAAAATTGGCGTCCTTTTTTTCCCACAAATAGAGCTTTCTTTTGGTGGTATTTGATCACCTCTGCGGTTTTTATTTTTTGCGCTATTAACAAAAATAGAGCGACAATTTAAAAAACAATGCAATATTTTTTACTTTTTGCTATAATAAATATCCCCCAAAAATATATAAAAAAACATTTTTTTTCCTCAGTTTAGGCCGATACGTATTCTTCTACGTATTTTTGGTAAAAAAAAATCGCAATAAGCGTTTATCGGTCGGTTTTTGCAAAATTTATAGCGTTTACAAAATAAGGGATAGTTTTATTGCATTTTTATTAATTATATTTTTTTTACTACTAATAGCGGCGATCAGCGATATTTTTCGTGACTGCGACAATATGGCGGACACTTCGGACAATTTTGACACATTTTTGGGACAATTGTCATTTTCACAGCAAAAAATGCATTTAAATTGCATTGTTTACTGTGGAAATGACAGCTGCAGTTTGGGAGTTAACCACAGGTGGCGCTCTAGGGGATGTGTGCCTATGTGTGTTTGTTTACAACTGTAGGGGGTGTGGCTGTAGGTGTGACGTCATCGATCGCGTCCCCCTATTACAGGGATGACGCGATCGATGCTGCGGCCACAGAGAAGCTCGGGGAAGCCGTGTGTACACACGGCTCTCCCCGTTCTTCCGCTCCAGGGACGGATCGCCGCACTCCAGCGGCGATCGGGTCCGCAAATCCCGCGGTCCCGGTCCCGGAGCTTCGGACCGGGTCGCGGGCGCGCGCCCGCGGGCGCGCGCCCGTGACCCACGGCTGGGTACTAAAATCAACGTATATATACGTTGATGTGCCCAGCCGTGCCATTCTGCCGACGTAAATGTGCAGTAGGCGGTCCTTAAGTGGTTAAAGGGTCATCTCCTGCCAGCTGTAAAGGAATAAAATGTTTAATTTAATCTGCAGGATGCAACTTTTTTCATAGATGGACTAAATGCCAATTAAATGGGCACAGACAAAACAACTGTAAGCACTGTAGGTCATAAGAAGAATTATGAAAAGCAGAGACACATACCACCCCTCAATACAGCCCATAATTTACATGCAGGTGCCAGACGCATGGACTCCAAAGCAAGTGATTAGAGCCTTAGGCTCTAATTAGCTTAAAAAGGGCCCATCCACTTGTGTGACAATAGCAAAATAATATTTGCTATTGTCTTTCTGCTTCTCCTCTCGGCCAATCCCGGCTCAGGAAGCAGGTACTGAGACCCAATTGGCCGAGAGGAGAAGCGTTTCTATTGGTCGCCAAGGAGGAGAAGAGAGGAGATGCAGGGGAAGCTGCGCCACTGTGAAGCCAAAGAAGTAGGAGACGTAGAGGCCTGGCCGCCCAGAGGAAGACCACAAACTAGATGGGGTAAGTTCAGGGACCGATCAACCGACCGGGGGGTGCAGGAGATCCGACCAACCGACTGCCAGGGGGGTTGGCGGCAGATGAATTGCCCCCCCAAAAAATATACCACAAGCCGCCACTGATGTAAAGTAAGGTGTAAACTGAATTATGTATTCTACTGACTTTTCTATCATGTTTCACCTTTCGAAAAACATTCCAACTGAACAAATCTTATTTCAAAAGATATTGGCTAAGGTTTTTGGCATAATATGTTCAGATAATGAGGGAAAAACTATGGATCCCATTTTTGCTTTATTTCATGATTGCTCAATATAACTTTCAAAATGTCTGTTAAATAAAGTAACAATAACAAAATCGGGTTGCTTATTATTTCATTTTATTGTCTAATTGTTTTGCATGTAGAAATAACAAGCCATTCTCCAAACATAATATGGACACATCTCTAGCCAATATAACATGAAATAGTTGTTATTTTGAAGGGTGCAACATGATATAAAAGTAAGTAAAATGCGCAGGTTACTTTACACCTTAGTTACACCTTATTCGCCATACTTCTATTCCTGGCCTACAGCAAGGTCTATTTTGAAACAATTATCCTGAAGAGTTTTATTTTATATTTTTCATTATACATCTCTCATTCCATTGTACTTGGATGTACAATGTTGTGAGCTAATGTATCATATATTACTTTTCTTGGTTATTGCGTATCATAATATATGTGAGTAAAAATATATGTTGACTGATTTGTAAATTAGCAGGATTAACACAATTTTACCAAACATTCTTTTGTTTGAGGTTAATTTCTTTCTCAGTGAACACTATACATGCACAGTGCTAATGAATTCACTTTCGTATACGGGTATATAGAACATTGCTTTTTACATAGTGTGCTTTACAACAAATTGGAATTGGAACTAATTTTAGTTATTTATGAGGTGTGGCTGGAGGAACAATATACATACATAGACAGAATCATACTGTGAGAGTTTTTATTAAATTATTAAGGTGTATGAAAACAAATATACATTTGAGTTTTTTGTAGATATTAATGTACTTATATGCTACTAAAATCGGAGATCATCTCTGGGAAAATGTACATTCCCTAATACAGGATTTACCATATCACTTAATTATGTAGGTATATATTGCAAATATAAGAGAAGGGAGACATTGTATTGTCTTTTGTTTGAAAGGATTTTAATCATCTGTTTGTTGGTACAGTATATGTTTCAAAATGTATATTAATTCTGATAGCTTGCAAAGCAGTTGACACAGAATTGTTGTGCCTTTCTCAAGTTGAAGTAAGTGATTGACCAAAAGTGGTCTTTAACCTTTCAGCATTGTTTTACTGATACAGCATTAATTTTGCTTAATGCAACACAGGTCCCTATAATATTATCATGTCCTTTAACTACTTGTCTACAGGGGTATTTTTTTATTTATTTTTTGCATACATATTAACATCTGTATTATTTGCTAGAAATTACTGTAAACCAGTCAAAAAGTATATAGAGAAAAAAAATGGAGGTAGTTGCAATTTTTTATGTTGCATGATATTTGCACATTTATTGATCAAATGCAAAGAATAAATAAAAATACATAAATAACTTTAGATCAAACACAATATTATACCCAATTTTTGAGAACAATATAAAAGACAAGGCTTAATTAAATAAGTAGATACCAAACAGGTCAAGTCTAATGACTGTGAATGTCTGTGGAATTGCAACAAACTACAATACATAAGTGACATTTTAAAAGTCTTTATGGGCCACCAGTTTAGAGATAACTGTGTACTATGGCCCCAAAAATATCACTCTCACTCCAACGTTTGCAATGATACCTCACATGTGTTTGCACAATTGATGTTACATACATGTGCTCATCCTATCATCCTACGCCTTGCTTTTTTATGGGATGTGTGTAGGGGAGATAGGGTTGCTTTTTTATTTAGTTTATTATTTATTGTATACAATTCTATATATTTTTAGTTTTTGTTACTTTATTGCTATCACATAGGGGCTTAACTCCCTATGTGATAGTATGGACAGGTTTCTGGTCCTCTTTATAACGATATTGGGGTCTATTAGATCATACTGGAATAGCTGCATTCTCAGCTTTACTAGCCAAAGAATGATAGCTGTGATCCAGGAAGCAAATTAAAACACATCTTTCTGGGGCAATGAGTTACAGAAGGCACTGGGGAACAGATTTTCAACAAGTTCCTCATGCTTACTCCACAGAAGCAGTTTTTTTATAGCTACATGGTCAGTGTGAGTGCCACAGGCGCCACATAAAAGTGATCAGACAGCTCTAGAACCACCCAGTCACTTTTATCAGAAAGCCCTTCCTCTGGTTTAAAGACAGTATCAAGCTCAAAGCTGCTATAGCTTCATTTACCACTTGTCTTTCATGACATTTATGAACATATCTAGGGAGACAATTGGTAAACTCGTCAACTCATCATAAGTCTTTTTTATAGGCTCTTTAAATATGTTGTCTTCATCCAAATGATCTTGTTGAATACAATTTAATCTTCACCTGCAGGATAACTATGACAAGCGCCCAAATTTAATCTGGTCTGATTGCATTTAAAAACTCACCTCTCATGCTGGACATTATTATGCTAATTTGCAAGCGTGGTGTATATAAAATAAAAAAATATATATAACAAGGCAATACATTCATTTCACAGGGAAACTATCATTAAAAGTACATAACATGTATATATATATATATATATATATATATATATATCATAAGTGTTGGTAACCCAGCCTGTACACCGAATGAGGCGAGTCTAATATTTTGTCCATATTTAACATATTGTTGTTTTACAAGCAGCAATTAGCACATATATATTTACTGTAAGTGAAAATTTCTGAACTGAAATGTACTTAATACTTCATACAAAATCCTTTGTTGGTAATGACAGCTTCAAAATGTCTCCTGTATAGAGAAACTAGTTGCATTCATTGCTGCATGTGTGATTTTGGCCCATTTTTTCACCCAACAGTCTTCAAATGTTGAAGTCTCTGTGGGCCTCTTCTATGAACTATGATCTTTAGTTCTTTCCATAGATTTTATATTGGATTCAAGTCAAGTTATTGGCTGGGACATTCTAGCAGCTTTCTTTTCTTTCTTTAAAACCAATTGAGAGTTTCCTTGGCTTTGAGATCATTGCCTTGCTGAAATGTCCACCCTTGTTTTATCTTCATCATTCTGGTAGATGCCAGCAGATTGTTATCAAGAATGTCTTGGTACATTTTTCCATTCAATGACATGAAGTTTGCCAGTCCTGTATGCTGGGGTGTTTTTGGAGTGATGTTCAGTACCATTTGACCTCCAAACATGGTGTGTATTATGGCATTGAAAGAGTTCAATTTGGTCTCATATGACTAGACTATAGTCTCACAGTATTTCACAGGCTTGCCTAAATGTTGTGCAGCAACCCTAAACAAGCTTCAACATGCTTTTTTTGTCAGCAATGGTGTTTTGCGTGCATACAGGCTATGGAGGTTGAATGCATTGCTTATTGTTTTATTTGAAAAAATTGCACATGCTAATTTCAGGTGTTTCTGAAGCTCTCCACAAGTGGTCCTTGGCTCTTAAACAACTCTTCTGATAATTGTTCTCACCCCTCTGTCAGAAATCTTGTGAGGAGCACCTAGTCTTGGCCAGTTTATGGTGAAATTATGTTCTTCTGGATTCTGGCCCCAACAGTGCTCATTGGAACCTTTAGAAGTTTAGAATTCCTTCTGTAACCAATGCCATCAGTATGTTTTCCAACAGTAAGGTTACAAAGGTCTTAAGAGAGCTATTTGCTTTTACCCATTGTGAGATGTTACTTGTGGGACACCCTGGCATTGAGAAATCTTTTTTATAGGCCATCAATTGAAACTGAACCAGCTGATGTTAATTTGCACTGTCAAGGAGTAGGATTGCTTTCTAATTACTGAGAGATTTCAGCTGGTGTCTTGGCTTTCCATGCATTTTTCCACCTCCCTTTCTTCATGTGTTCAATACTTTTACCTGTGTCATTACATTTTATTACACATAACTTATTTTCTGAACTCATTTATTTTGTTTGTTTTGAATACATGGATTGAATGGGTTATTACCGACATATGGTAAAGATTCCATGTCAATATGGCACCTTTAGTAATATATTTACCTAGAAAAATGGTGACATGTTTAATACTTATTTTATCCGCTGAATACTGGAATTTTTATTTATTTTTATACTAGTAATGATGGCGATCCGAGACTTAAAGTGGGACTGCGATATTACGGTAGACAATCTGACACTAGCTGGCCCTTTGTGGTAACAAGTGGTACTAATATAGTGATCAGTGCTAAAAATATGCATTACCACTGTACTAATGACACTGGCTGGGAAGGGGTTAAACATCTAGGGCGATCAAAGCGTTAACTATGTGCCTGTGTTTTTGTGTAAACTGTGTGCTGCTTTCACTGAGGTATGTGATGGATTTTATTCCCTGCTTTGTAGAGAAACAAACGCCATCCCTTCCCAACTGTCAGAACGGAGATCTGCCTTGTTTACATAGGCAGAGCTCCATTCTGTGTCTCTGCCTGACAATCGGCAGGTGCCAAAAGACATCCAGAGCCTGACACCCACAGATCGGCTTCTGCTGTGAATAATCACAGCAGAAACTGCCGCTTGCAGTGGGCATAGGCCCCCTGTAGGCGGAAGTGGAGAATCACATAAATATATGTAATTCTGCACAGGAGGGTCACCCAGTATCAGTAAATCTGCTATGGGATGGTCAGTGAGTGGTTATGTTAAATTGTAATCAATGCAGCCAAATAACACAAACTGTTCTGTGAATCATTGTTACAAGTATTTACTATCATCGATATGCTAACTGGGTATAGAATGTTTAAATTTACTAAAACTGCTTTCACTTTAATCACTTTAATCATGTGCAAGGCAATATTCTATTTTTATAAAATTCCCTGCAATAATAGGTTTTCAAGTGCACAGACCTTCACTTTGCTAAGTGTACATTCATTGTTATTATTATTATTATTATTATTATTATTGTTATTTAGTTATTCAACCCCAAAACCAATTATTTTTTTAAATTGGTTAAAGTGTATTTCTATTCAAAACATTGCAAGTTCTAACCAAATGTTAATCACTTGCATTAAACATGCAACACTGTTCCTCCTATAAAAAGTATCTAACCAATGAGTACAGCCTGCTTGACTAAGTCTTTAGTCTGCTATGGGTTGGTTACACTGAACATGAAACACCATCCTGCTGTGCAAATTGACTACTCATTCAGCTGAATAGATCACTTTTTATTTCTGTGAAAAATAAATATAATAGTTTCCTACCTGTTTTATGTTCCATTGATGCCATCAAAGGCCTTGCTCCTCATCTTCTGTCTTTGGGAATAGCCTATACCCTACAGATAAAATAAATAAAGAAAAAACCCTGACAAAGCTTTTTCCCGATTACAGTTAAGGTAACTACTACAGAAATCCTATGCTTTTTGTCTGTATAATCATAAGCTAAACTATGCGTTAGCTAACATACATAAAGGGCCGGATTCAGAAAGAAGTTACGTCGGCGTATCTGTTGATATGCCGCGTAAGTTCTAGGAAGCGCCGGCGTATCTTTTTTCTGTATTCAGAAAGCAAGATAAGCCGGAATTTTGCTAAGATACGAGCGGCGTAAGTCTCTTACACTGTTGTATCTTAGTTGTATATTTACGCTGGCCGCTAGGTGGCGCTTATGCAAATTAGGTAGATACGCCGATTCACGAATGTAGTTGCGTGCGGCGTATCTATTTGCATCTTTAACGTAAGGTGTCGGACCGGCGTAAAGTTACCCCTGCTATATGAGGAGCAGGCAATGTTAAGTATGGACATCGGGACAGCGTCGAATTTTCCATTGTTTACGACGTTCGCGAATAGGGCTTTGCGTAAGTTACGTTCACGTCGAATCCATAGAGTATTTGTGGTGTCATTTTGAGCATGCACACTGGGAAATGTCCACGGACGGTGCATGCGCCGTTCGTTAGAAACGTCTTTTACGTGGGGTCATGGTTGATTACCATACAACACAACCACTCCAAGCCTACTTTAAATTACCCGGGCTTACGCCGGCCCATTTACGCTACGCCGCCGTAACTTAGGGCACAAGTGCTTTGTGAATACAGCACTTGCCTGACTAAGTTGCGGCGACGTAGCGTAAAGAAGATACGCTACGCCCGCACAAAGATGCGCCCAGGTACGTGAATCTGGGCCAAAGTCATTACCTACAGCACTTGAAACTTTACTTTAGTACTTAATTCTGTGGATAAGGAGTGAGACTTTGGTCTTAACCTAATTGAAGAAGGAAAGGGAAGGGAAAGGAGAAACTAAGGAGGTCCTTTCAGCTCTACACTACAGGAGGATATTTTATTTATACTGCAGCATTTAGCTAGATTGGAAGGAACAATGGGTTTGTGAGTCTTCTTGTATACCAAAGCAGGGAACCATCAGCAACTGTTTACTTTTTACTTTTACTTTTATTGCAACCCCTTTTATTGTTTCCTTGATGTTATATAATTTGTATGATAGTTTCCCCAATCAACACTGAATGTATAATAACCTGTATAATAAAACATCTTTATATTTTTATTCCTATGAGAAGGTATCTACTATAATTTGATACATATGATTATTTGCATACATAATATACATTTAAAATATGTAAAAAAAAAATGCCTGTTTTTGGCACTTTCAAAATATGTACCTTATTTTAAACCCAAATAAATCAATCATAATTCAAAGCCCTGAAAATATTGTTTGTAACCTATTCTAAATGGAACCTGCTGACAACCATTCAGGTTTTAGCTTTGTGTCACAGAAAAATGATACTGAGATTCAGTTGTACATTCTGGTTACCAAAAATAGATTGTGTGGTATTTATTGTATAAAATACACTGATTTACTTTGTAATTCATAGAAGACAATATATTGATCAATAAAATAGCTTTGGAATATGGAATCCCCAAGCTAGTTTTCAGATCTGTAAAATAAAACTATTTAAATAATATATTATTCATCTGCTTTTAATTATCAAAGGATATGGACAAAATAAAGACCAGGATACACCAAAATATATGCAACCCTCACACACACCAACTGCCAGGAATGACTACAAAATATCCCCTGTTACAGGAAGTATGACAATGAGAGGGGTTGAGATGGAGGAGGGATCCCACCCCCCCCCCCCCCGAGCCTTGGACTCACAGGTTTTTTATGAATTTCTTAATTTTATCTGAGCACTTACCTTCTTCCCTAATAATCTTTAAAATAATATGTCATACAGTAGTGAAAAATAATTTAATAAACAACTTCCACACCTGGTTTCCATCACTCTGGATAGTCAATCTATGCACATTTTAGTATAAACTGGTTTATGTAATTATACTTATTATGTAGAAATACATAAAGAATAAATAAAAAAATAAAAAAAAACACCTCCATCTAATTGTTTTTGTTGTCTGTGTCCACCTTGAGACATTTCAGTTCACTTTTTGTGTTGGAGACAGTGTTCCCTCACTTTTTGTCTCAAGGACAACAATAACCAGGAAAAATATAAAGTGTTGAAACTCCCCAGTGGAGTCACAGAAAGCAATAACAACTTAAATCAGGGGATCCTGTGCACAAAGCACGTGTACCCATCTAAACCCATGCAGGACCAAGCTGAGTCAGTTAGCTAGCCCCACCCATTCACTTAACTATACATTAAAAAGATCAACAGATACATATTTCTTAGTGACAGGTCAGGAGGAGTGGGGGTTTGTCAGGCAGTACACACAGAGTCTGCACAGCCACTCAACTTACGATGCCAGACAAATCATCACTGTGCCGTTTTCTTATGTCTCCTCTTTGGTTTACACTGAGTCATGAGTGTCAACCTGCTATTCAGGGGCAGGGAGGGAGTATAAATTATAAGCTTGTGCTGTGAATGATTTCAGCTGGAAAAAAGTATTTTACTCATATAACATCAAGCTGACAATAGCACTAGTCAGGTATTACACTGGGCTGTCTCAGTTCAGTTTTAATGAATGAACTTGGTCTTCGCAAGCTACAATTATTCATAACAAATAAAAAAAAATTATAAATGTGTCTACACAACAAATTAAACACAAAATAGCAAGTGTGCACCCTCTGTGTATCACTCACACAAAAACAGCAAAAAAATAAAAGGGATAAATGAGGTGTTCAGAGTTTGGAGCTGCAGTCTGCTATTCAGAGCACAGAGAATGTTGGATCCATCAGCTTGTGTTATAATATTAGAAATGTCTCCCTGGTAGAGATGAGATTGTGAAGAAATTGCACAGACCAGGAGAATTGGAGAAAGGTTTGTTAGGAAAGTATTTAATACACATTTGGTCAATAGAGAATACAGAAATTCATGGCTATGGACAGGAATAACCTGTTACAAGACAGGGATTGTGGTCCTCGTGGATTTTAATTCACAACATTGAGTGGAAAATATTTTTTTGATACCACTGGTCGATCTTGAAAAGAGATCATTTTTTGGCCCTTGTCTTCCAGATGTCCCAGGGTTTATTTATAGAAAAGCTCACACATTAAGGGCAAATTGATGAAAAATGTAATTGATCCCCCAATAAGAAGCACATATACATTTTTTGATCAGAACGTTTTTTATTCTTGTGGAAAAGGTTATGTGTGTAAGACCAAGAGCCAATCTCCGGGGACAGACAGATTTTAGGCAGCGTACACACAAGGAGACATGTCCGTTGAAACTGGTCCACAGACCAGTTTCCGTGGACATGTCCGATCGTGTGTACGGCCGAGGACAGGTTTCCAGCGGACAAAAGTTTCTAAGCATGCTTAAAAACTTGTACGCTGGAAACCTGTCCGTCGGACATGTCCGCTGGTTAGTACGTCTAACCAGCGGACCGAAATCCCGCGCATGCGTCAAATTGATTTGACGCATGCGTGGAAGCATTGAACTTCCTGGATTGAGGACGTCGGTGACTTCTACGTCACCGCGTTCTCTGTCCGCAGGGATTTTGGTCTGATGGTGTGTTCACACATCAGACCAAAAGATCCCCGGAGACATGTCCGATGAAAACGGTCCGCGGACCGTTTTCATCAGACATGTCTCCTCGTGTGTACAGGGCCTTATAGCTACATGTTTTCTGAGATTTTATTTCATGCATCTCAGAAGGGGTCGTTTATATATTGGAGTGCCCTTGTGGGCTCCAATATATAGGGCAAACCTCTAGGAATTTAAGCAAGCGATTAAGAGAATATATATATATATATATATATATATATATATATATATATATATATATATATATACATATATATATTTTTTTTATATATATAAATATAGTATTAAAACTGGATATAAGAAATACAGAGTTTCCAAATATTTTAGAACCCACCATTCCCGAAACCCCAGTGCATTAAAGTTTTGGGGGTGGAGAAAGTTCCTTAACATGAGAGGGAGGACATGAAGACCATTAGCCAAGTCCTGGTAGATTTATGACCCAGGTTCTGCTCACAAAGGTCTGAACATTGAATTTGATAAACTGTTTAAACAGTAATGTTGAAGCCTAGTGTGTTTTATGTTTATATTTAGTATACATTTGTGTTGTTGTACCCTTGATTTAAACAAGGATTTTTTGGGGACCTTTGGAAGCATTTTATACTTATTTTTGACTTATTTAATATTTATTTTATTGTGCATTTATGCTCTACTATAATTTAATAATGCATTGTAAGGTATTTAGCAATATATTGGATATTATATATATTTTTTTAACATATTATGGGTTTTTGTATTGGCAGTCGGTCAGTAAAGGGTCAATATGGTATTTAACCACTTCCATACCAGGCACTTACGCACCTTCCCGCCCAAGCCAATTTTCAGCTTTCAGCACTGTCGCAATTTGAATGACAATTGCGCGGTCATGCTACACTGCACCCAAACAAAATTGGCGTCCTTTTTTCCCCACAAAAAGAGCTTTCTTTTGGTGGTATTTGATCACCTCTGCGATTTTTTTTTTTTGCGCAACAACTAAAAATAAAGCTAAGATTTTGAAAAAAAAATAAAGTTTTTATTTTTTTCTGTTAATTTTTTTGTAAATGTGTATGTTTTCTCTTTCAATTACAGGCACTGATATTGTGGCACTAATGGGCACCGATGAGGTGGCACTGATGGGCCCCCGATGAGGTAGTTCTGATTGGCACCGATTAGGTAGCACTGATGGGCACTGATAGGCGGCGCTGGTATGGGGCACTGATGGGCACTCATGGGTGGCACTGATGGGCACTCATGGGCGGCACTGATGGGCACTCATGGGCGGCACTGATGGGCACTCATAGGCAGCACTGGGCACTCATAGGCGGCACAGATGGGCACTGATAGGTGGCACAGGTGGGCACTGATAGGTGGCACAGGTGGGCACTGATAGGTGGCACAGGTGGACACTGATAGGTGGGCACTGGGCATGGATTGGCACTGTGGGGTGGCACTGACAGACACTGGGGTGGCACTGATGATCACTGAGGGGTGGCACTGATGGATCAATGTTGCCAATCAGTGGCCATGTGTGGGCACTGATTGGCATCATTTTTTTTTACTGCCCCTTTTTTTTTTCTTTGTCCTTTTTTTTTTTTTTTGTCCTTTTTTTTTTTTTTTTTTAGTTCCCTGGTGGTCTAGTGTGGGCACTCCCTGGTGGTCCGTGTGGCGATCCGAGGGGGGGCTGCGCTGATAAACAATCAGCGCGAACCCCCCCTGTCAGGAGAGCGGCTGATCGGCTCTCCTGTACTCGCGTCTGTCAGACGCGAGTGAGGAAGAGCCGTCGGCGGCTCTTCCTGTTTACATCGTGATCAGCCGTGATTGGACACGACTGATCACGTGGTAACGAGGCTCCGCCGGAGACTCGTTACCGAGATCGGAGGTGCAGGGTGTCAGACTGACACCCCGCATCACCGATCGCCGCACTGCGCGCCCCCACGGCCGCGCGCGGCATTGAAATCGTGCTAGACGTTTGAGAACGGCTAGTCACGATTTCATAACCACTTCCCGGCCGTAAATCTGCTATTGGCCGGGCGGGAAGTGGTTAAATGTGCACATAATAAAGCATACAAATATGCAGATTTTTTAGCTCTGTTCTGTAAGGCTTATTTTTACACTGCGTCACGTCACTTTATTGTCATTTTAGCTGCACTTTTCAGCCACTAGCTGCTTTTAACCCCTGCTAACGGGCGAAGCAAGGGTTAAAACTTCCTGTGTTGTGGCACTTCTGAAGTGCTTTCATTCATTCTAATGGGTTGTCCGTTTTCCTGCTCAGGGAATCCATGTACTCTGCTTATCCTGGTTTCACTGAGATAAAAATAGCTGGGTAGGCCAATTTCACACACTTCCTGTTCTGCCTTATGTATATGAAATGATAGGAATCTCACTAATTGAACACAAACAGCAAATAATAAACAAAATGGATTTTTAACGGTTTCTTCTCTTTAAATAATTCTAACTTTTTTCATATGTGCTTTGACTCTAATAGCCCCCCCCCCCTTCACTCTACCTAGGTTATACAGTATATACCCCTTTATATGCCTCAAATCAGCGAATTACCTAACCCGAGTGCCATAGCACTGGTCATCCTGTTAGCTGCACAGTACTGGCAAGCTATTATTCATAGATTCCAAAGGACAATTCATTTACTTTCAAGTCTGCATGGAGACAGCTTCTCCATTAGGGCCTAGAGAGAAAAGATGAAGGAAGCTCGGTTACATTCAGTCTAGCCAGCTCAGAGAAAGACTAAAATGCTGCACATGCCAATGTGAATTGTGGGTCCCAGTCCAGGTGACCCCCTAACCTGAGGTATGTAGAAAGGGGTATACATACATTGAATGTTTTTTCTCCTTAAACAATTATATATGTCAATCTTCTATTCAACAGAATTGGATGTTCTTTCAGCAGTATAAAATGAGTTCGCTATTTAGATGGATGAACTCTTATGCCGTGTACACACGATCGTTTTTTCTAATGAAAAAAGTCAGATGGACTTTTTTCATCTGAGAAACCGATCATGTGTGGGCCCCATCAAACTTTTTTGTTAAAAAATAGAACATGTTTTAAAATGTTATCATTTTCAGATGAAAAAAAAAAAACAATAGTAAATTGCCATCGTCTGTGTGGAAATCCATTGGAGAAAAATGCACGCATTCTCAGAATCAAGTCGAAGCATGCTCGGAAGCATTAAACTTTTTTGGCGCGTCGTAGTATTTTTATGTCACCGTGTTTTGGCACGGTCGGAATTTAGTCTGATGGTGTGTATGCAAGTCTGATGAAAGTCAGCTTCATCGGATATTCGACGAAAAAATTCATCAGATTTTATTCAATCAGAAATCCGATCATGTGTGCGTGGCATTACTCATTCCTACTTCCAACAAAACATTGCACTATTAAAGGGTTGTATGCTTTGCCCTTGTCACTCTAATTAAAAAAAAAATGGGGTATGCTAAAACCAATGATTTGCTTTTTAAACAGGTAGTCTTGTATAATGTTTAGGTTAATATATTATAAAAGTATTTTCCACCTTCAGGAATAAAATGGATGAGCCAATAATATGAATAAATGAATTAATTAGAGCAAAGAATACCATTTTTTCCTAAGATTCTCCCTAATAAAATGTAAATACTATAAATATTGTCATCACAAAAATAATGAACTATACCTGTAAATAAGGAATTACTTTGCAGAGAGGTTTTCCAAAAAACCAAGTTTCGGTTATGTCAACTACCAAGGTTGCTGGAAGACAAGTAATAGTGACAAGAATGTCTGCAAGAGACAAGTTGACTATGAAATAGTTGGTGACTGTCCTCATGTGATGATTCTTCCACACTGCAACACAAACTAACATTGTAGATGTGTGTTAAAATATAATAGGAACATGAAAATAATGTTAATGTTTTTTACAGGAACTATACAAAGTACAAACCAAATAAAAACATGAAAACATCCACAATGTAACAAAATAGGAATGTGTTAAACACACATCATATAATTTATAAAGATTGTCTTTGTATTCTTAATGTGTTTTCAAATCTTCCAATTAAAAAAAAAAAAATGAAAATAATAAATGTCATACTTATCTGCTCTACGGTTTTGCACAGAGCAGCCCTGATGATCTTATTCTGGGGTCCCAATTGGTGCTCTTGGCTCCTCCTCTTCAGCGAGTGCCCACCATAGTAAATCACTTTCTATTGAGGCAGTTCTGCAGGCTTGATCACCAGCCATGCTGCCTGTGTCTATAGACACAGACAGTGTGGCTCATCCCCTTGTCCCCAATGGCCGCTCACCACAGAATTTGATTGACATCTGTAGCACTGGCTTAGTATTTCCTCTGTAATATATGCAGAGTATTGCTCTCTGAAACATTTTCACGCTAAACTAATAGCAGCCCAGGAGAGACTCTAGTGGGTACAGCTGTAGGATTGAAGGCAGATTGGTTACTGCTGTAGATAATAAGGAAGACCACCCCTAACAACAAAATAAAGGAAGGACAGGATTGGATAGCAGCGCAGGAGAGCTGTGATGGGGGGGGGGGGGTGAGGAAGACCCAGGAGGAGAGACACAGACTGACATTGTGGCAGCCAGACAGGGGAATGTGTCCCATGTGCTTCTCTCCTGAGCACTTCCAGAGCCTGTGACTCCCCTAAAGGGAGATGAAGACTTGAGAGGAGACTTTTCAGTGTTTCTGCCCTTTTTCTCCTGATTACCAAAAATGTGCTAACAGTGCAGTGAAATCTAGAGACAAATGTCAGTACTGCAGCAATTATGATCATCAACCTGTTTGGAGATTTCTGCGGCCTGTTTTGCTCCTATCACCATCCAGTTGACTGAGACAGCGATCGATCTACCAATTGCCGGGAAGGAAGATATTTCAAGTGCGTCTAATGGTGAGAGATCTTCTGCCATCCTTCTGTGAATAGATCTTGCTTAATCCTGCTAGGTCCTATTTACAGCTAATGCAGCTCTATCTGAAGATGTATCAACACATCTGTTAATCTTTGTGACACTTTGGGAAGATACCCCTTTCCATTTTGTGAATTACAAATATTGCTTCACAAAAGTCTGAGTACTCAAACACAGGATTTAAAGGGCCCCAATGCTGGCAGACTCTGCATGTGTGTGTGAACAACATTCCCACTGGCCAGTGGTTAGCTAGAACCTACAAGACCTAGATATGCTCCTTTAGTCAGTAATATCACTTTTGGGTAATTGTTGAACATTATTTTTGTATTGTGCAACTGACAGTTTCGTTCACTACCCACTCACCAGGCCTCTCACTGGCAGTTAAAGTGAACGAGCACCAATCCTGTTTTAATTTACTGAGCAGTTGTATTATATCATTGCATTTAATATCAGTATTCAGTTAATCAGTTTATCTCTTTTCAGGGCTTATTGCTAGTTCTAATAAAGCCCAGCTAAACGTTTAAACTGTGTATTGGTGTTACTTGGATCCAGGTGAGGGTGAGCCATCACTGGTGTGGGACAGAAGACCTGTATATTACAGCAGCCCTTGCGGGGGTAGCGCTACACATATATCATATAACAATTTGCTTAAAGAGAAGGGAGAGAGCAGAGAGAGTTGCTGCTCTTATGCACATAGAATTCATTAAGGTAAAAAAAAACTTAAGACTTTGGAACCACTTTAATGCTAAATATTTTTTTCTATATTTTCTTGATGTGCAAACATCAATTTTTTTTTTAAATGACCACTTCCTGCCTGCCCACTATATATAAATGGCTGGACGGGAGCTTCATTGTGCACTGCTCTGTTGACAGTGATTTTTTTTTATGATTTTTTTTTAAATAAACTAATAATAAAACAATAAAAAGGTAAAACATTATTTAAAAGAATAAGAGCTCTGAAGAACAATCTGCATTCAGATTGCTATTCAGGAACTGTTTTAACCCCCTAAAATCTGGACTACTGCACAATAACCATGTGTGTTGTGCACAGTTGCAGGGCAGTTACAGTGCAGCCATATTCAATTGAATGAGTTGCACTCAATATGCAGTAGTGCCTGCCAAGCATGACAGGAGGTATCATTTTTGCTTTGTACACCTCTGGCCGCTATCTTCCCAGCTAAAGGGGGAGAGTTTGAGTAAAAATATGGCTCAACTGTGGGGTTTTAGCATCCCCAACCACAAGTGTAATCAAGACCTTATGTACTCACTACACCAGTCACAGAGGGGTTGATTTACTAAAACTGGAGAGTGAAAAACCTGGTTCAGCTCTTCACAGAAACCAATCAGCTCAGAGGTTTTTTCTTTGCCAAAGCCTAATTGAACAAGCTGAAGTTAGAAGCTGGTTGGCTACCATGCACAGCTGCACAATATATTTCACTCTGCAGTTTTAGTAAATCATCCCCCAGTATTACTGAATGCCACCACAATCCTCCCAGTGTTACTATAAGGCCTCATTCACACAAAGTGTATCAATGTACCCTGTCTAAGGGCCATGTTTACCCACATGTGAATGCACAAGTGTCCTGTGCCTCCCCGTGAAGGTAGTCCAATTCATGTTTATTAGGACACAGTGGCTGCATGGACACAGCTGCTGCTCCCAATCCCAATCTTACACCTTGCTGGGTGCAAGGCCTCAACACAGACAGTGTGAGTTTAGGGACACTCAACTGTATGGATGTCAGATTGGGAGCAGTAGCTGTGTCTGTGCAGCCAAATGCATTCCAATAGACATAAATGGGACTGCCTGCATGCTGATACACCGAACACCTGTGCATCCCCAGGTGGGTGAACACAGCCCTCGCATTGGAGTATGCATTTCTTATGTCACATGTGAATGAGACCCAGTAGTACAGCCAGTCAGTGTCCCTGAACACTGCCATGCCAATCCCAGTGTCACCATAAGGCCTTGTTCACATGGGGTGTATCCAGGGCCGGATTCCAGACAAGACCAACAAGGCCAGGCCTCGGGGGGGCAGTGGGTGCAGGGGCGGCACTGCGGCTGAGAGGAGAGGACACTTTTACTTTACTTTCATATCGGGAGTTCCCCCCTGTCATGCGGATGGTGAGAGGAGAAAAACAGAGGGAAGAGGAGGTGAGATAGTACTTTGGTTCTCAATGTCATTTTGTCATTTCCGGCAGCAGCACCCCCCAATGCTCAATGTCATTTTTGGCAGCAACCCCCCCCCCCCCCCCCCCGCACCATTCATTGAAGGACCTGGCCTTGGGGCGGCAAAGGGAGTAAATCCAGGCCTGGGTGTATCAATGTGGGGGCTATGTCTGCCTGCATTGGGATGCACATAGCTGCTGCTGCCAATTTGACAACCATGCAGGAATAGGTGCAAAGCCAGTCACAGTTTCCCTGATCACCATCACACTAGTCACAGCGCCAGTAGACCAGTGTAGCCAGCAACAGTGTTCCTGTCACCAGACCAGTGCAGACACGTTCCAGGAGGCTAGGCTTTTTTAGCTTATGGAAATGAGGACTGCTATAGGTGATGCAATGCTAAGCTATATTCCCTGACCACTTGTACGGAGAAGACAATTACAGTACAGTGTTTCTATGCAGTTTTGGTTGAGTTACAAGATGCAATGTCTGGTACATAATCAGTCCAAACATTGAAAAAGTCTGACATATTATTTTGTATTTGCATACTCAAAAGCAGTATGTCCAACTTTTCATTTTCTTTTTGTATTTTCCAAAACTTGTGGAGAAAAGACTCACCATGCCTCTTAAAAATACCTTGTGGTATTTTCTCTCCAAAATGTGGTTACTTTGTGGGAGTTTCTACTGTCCTGGTGCTCCAGGGCCTCCAAAAATGTGATAGGCCGGAAATGACATGCATAATTTATGCCCCTAGAAAACCTAATGCTCCTTAGATTAGATTAGTATAATATGTTTTGGGGTGTAATTCTAAGAATGCCTATGCTGTGTTTTAGAAATATCTTACTAATTGATAACTATGTGTAAAAAAATACATTTTAATTTTCTTTCCTCATTTTCCAAAAATGTGTGAAATACTACATTTTCAAAAAACCCAATATGCCTCTTAGAAAATACATTGTGGTGTTTGCGTTCCAAAATGTCGTCATTTGTTTGTGTTTTGACTGTCATAGTGCTCCAGGGTCTCTAAATATGTGATAGGAAGTCAGGAATTGCATAGTTTATACCCATAGAAAGCCCATGCTGCTCCTTCGATTTTGAGCCCCTGTATGTGGTTAGGCTGTGAATAAGTCTCACACATGTGGTATTCCCATATGAATAAGGAGTAACAGAATGTTTTCTGGGGTAAAGTATTCTTATGTCGTGTGTGCAAAATAGCTTGTTAAAATGGCAACTGTGTAAAAAAAAAAAAAAAAAAACTTTATATAATTTCTTCATTTTCCAAAATGTATTGGCAAAAAATGACAACTTCCAAAAATCCACCATGACTACTGCTAAATGCCATGGACTGTTACTTTCCAAAAGGGTGTAATTTTTTGGGGTATTTTTGACTGTCCTGCCATTTTAGGGCCTCAAGAAATTAGAGAGACATTCAGTAAATCTATATATACATGTGTGGTTTTTATACTTTTGTGAGTATTATTATTATTTTTATTCAGAATAAAGTTTAATAACAACTTTTAACAGTACAATAAACAATGCATATTCTGAAGTATTACATTTATACAATACTTTCACAGAAAACAAAGTAGAAAAATGTTCTTGCACATATCCAAAGCAGGTTTATAAAACAGATTAAACCGGAGATGACATTAGTTGTTATATCTCACAGTGTATGCATCTCTAGATACGGTTAAGGAAGACATTCTAAATTCATTTTTAACTTTTCTTTGTAAATAAACTTTCTTGGAACTTACTACACCAAAGTGGTCACACTGTCTCCCTCCTTCCACAGTATATATATATATATATATATATATATATATATATATATATATATATATACCATAGTGTGTAGACTCTATACATTGTATTGTTTTTACCAAAGAAATGTAGAAGAAACATTTTTGTAAAATTAATGAAGAAAGATTATTTATTTGAAAAAAAATATAAAACTGAGAACTTTTTTTTTAATGTTGGCGGTTTTTCCTTTATATAGCAAAACAATAAACAGTGATGATTTAATACCACCAAAAGAAAGTTTTATCTGTCTCAAAATAAAAAAACATAGAATTTATTTGGGTACAGTGTTGTATGACTGGGTAATTGTAATTTAAATTGTGAAAGCGCTGAAATCTGAAAAATTGCCTATTCAGGAAGTGTGGAAAACAGTCCGGTCTTGAAATGGTTAACATATGTGTACTGAAAAATGAAATAGCACTACAGAACAGAAGGAGATGTAAAGTCATCTTATAAAGTATAAACCAAAACTATTTTAACAGTTCTGTTTTTAAAAACAATATACAGTGTTGTAGATTACGTAGAAAAAGATGACTAATAATAAAAAAGCAAGAATTCAATGGGGTGTTTAAAAATCACAAAACAAGATCAATGCTTAATGCTGCAATTCAGGTAAACAGTTAAACATACAGATGAAATATCTATATGAGGGTCGTTTTACCTGTCAAAGGATATGTACTGTATTTCTGATCAATCAGCTCCCCCCCCCCCCCCCCCCCACACACACACACAGCTCTGCTGTACAGACTGTATAGTAGATTGAAAAAGACTAATACCAAGTAAATTCCAGGTATTTATTCTGGTTGTATTACAGAGCTGCATTTGTGTCTTTAACAACTGCCTTGAGGCTATTCAATTTGCAAAATAATGTGCCCCGGAGCTTAGTGATTTTCATGAAGTTTGACTTTGCAAATAACAGCCAATAACATGCAAGGAAAAAAAAAATGTATTTTTGTTTGCACTTGATCAGATGATGGATGTTAGTAGAGCTTCGCCTTTTTTAATAAGTTCAGGGGAAAATCATATTGCAATGTGCAATGTCCTTGCAAAGTCAAAGGCCAAGAAGAAGCACTAAAGTTTTTGGGGTTGATTTACTGAAGTCAATATTCGACTTTAGTAAATCAACCCTAAATACTTTAGTGCTTCTTCTATATTTGAGGAACCTGGAAATACATACTGTAGGCCAGTGAGAACGTATTTTAAAGCTTGATAACTCTTTGTTAAGAACATATACTGTACTGTAAACATTTAAATGTACATAGCTCCGCCAAAAGTTTACTTTAAAAGTCTGCATTCATAAGCTCAATATCACTACTTGAATTTGACCCTTCACAACACCATGATAGAACATACATTTTCCAGCCTACTGGCTATCCAGACTTTGTAGTCCCTGAGCCTGCCTCTGGACAGACTCACCACATTGTTTCAATCAGCTTTCTGACAAAAGAAATACCTACCTGGGCTGCACAGGCTCCAGCCTAATGATACACCATCTCTTAATATTCCTAGTAGTAGTTGTGGGCCTGCTGAGATCTGGCCTCCTTTACATGATGCCAGGGTAGACACTTTTCTAGGGTTTTTAGCAACACACAGATCAAATGCACATATTTGCCAGCACACCACGGATTGTCAAATACGTCCAAATCATTATTGAAGAATGATAACATCACAGAAGCGTAGTGCAACGTTTAAGATCCACATAGACCCTATCTATCCACACACATACGCTCCTCCTTCATCATCTTGTCTCCAGGGGAAAGGAGCTCTAAACTATAGACATGCTCACCTGCCCAATCAGGCTGAAGGTCTCCACTAAGATGTGGACAGCTAGAGGCTTCATCCCTCCCAAGATTTTTTAAAGCCTCTGGACTCCAGAACCCAATCCAGGGATTACCCCTATTCTCAACTCAGAATGGTCATCCTGGAGCCCCTCAGCCTGCACTTTTGAGAATCCTGACATATAGACTGTCTGCTATGTGGCAAGGTGCAGCACTGTCAAACCAGGTAAATGGTAGCAGATGAATTGTAAATATACAAAAGTCATATTTGATTATTTCTGTAGTAGGTACCCTTTCACTTGCAGTTTTTCTACTGACAATTGTATTATTACAGCAGTAACCACAGTGAAATGAGGTTACAACATGCATAATAGAGGTCCAATAGGCTGAAATTGTAATTTCCTTAAACTATGCCCAAAAGGTCTGTTAGGTTTTTTGAGCCTGTCATGTTAAAATGCCATTTACCCAAAAGTTATTTATTTCTAGAGAGTCTTACTTGCTTGCTTTCAAATACACCACAACCACTGTTAATTAATGACCATCTTAATTTTTAGGAATCATTTACAGCACACAGGTAATACATGAGATAAACCAATTAAACACCTTTTATCAAATGAGGAAGTATACTATTAATGAGTTACTGTTAGCATCTATTTTGTAAAAATACTATACATACATTGTATGTATTATTTTTTGTATATTGGTTTTCCTTGTCAATATATCTTTATTGAGGTGATAAAGAAATGTACAATTCAACAAAATAAAATAAGTTAATTACAGACACAGAATAATTTCTTGGTTTACATAAGTGGTAAGTTCACAACAGGTGAGTCTGGTGGCTTCAATGGAAATATTAATAGTACAGATAAGATTATAACTAAGAGACCAATTTTCTGGAGTTTATTTAAAGATGCTTCGTTTCTTCCAACCAGCCCAGATGGTTTTAGGGCTGTGGTTTAGGCAAGAGTCCTGATGCGTCAACGTAAGTGTTTCAACCAAAATCAACCTTATAACAATGCTAAGAACATGTATAATAACGAGGTTCATAGTCAGAGCCCAAGGTGGGGGGAGGAGGGTGGGGAGGAAAGCGGGGAGGGGAGTAAGGGGTGTCTGCAGGAGTGGTCCGGAATTGGCTGTCAATATCAAATATACGCTAAGCGGTAGACTGTTAAACAGGCTGGGCTACCATGGTAATAATACAATATCATTGATTTCATTGGGTATTGCATATTCATACCACGGTTTCCAGGTTCTTTCGAATCCAGCGGTCGTGTCCATGTCGATTGCCATCATTTTGGCGTGAGTCATAGCTAGGTTCATTCTGTTCGTTACTTCGTTAATTGATAGATTAGGGGTTTTCCATGCTTTTGCCAATGTTTGTTTCGCAGCTGTAAAGAGCTGTGTTAATAGTTTAAATTGTTTATGTGAGACATTTTTGGGTTTGAGGTTTAATAATGCGCTTTTGGGGTCCAATGGGATCCCCTTACCCGATAGTTGACTGATTATTGTGAAAATTTCTGACCAGAATAACTGTGCCTTAGGGCACGACCACCAGATATGAAAGAATGTTCCTGGAGATGAGCAGCCCCTGAAACAATGTTCAGGGTAGTTTGGCACAAATTTCGCAATCCTAGTAGGAACTAGGTACCATCTAGTAAGAACTTTATAGTTAGTTTCACAAGCTAGTACATTTATTAAAGCAGATTGTATATTGGTTTTAATAGCCTTTAAGAACCTGGCAAGAACATGTTATTTTGGTGCAGGGATTATAGCACTGGAATCCTTTGCAAAATGGCACCCCCACACCCTGAGCCATAACCTTTAACCTAAATCTTAGGCTAACCCTATATAACCTTCTCCTTACTGATTTCTAGAACTTAACTTATCCCCTAAACCAGACATCCCTAAATGGCAGACCATGTGACCATCCTGTCCAGAATTCAGCCACACCACTTAGTAGCCTGAGTTGAGCAACTCCCACTCTGACCAATGTGACACAAGTGGTAATTTTTTTTTATTGCTCTATCCACTATTTAAAAACATATTACCTTAATGATGGATCGTCTTTTTTTATGGTAAGAAACCTTCTGAGTGCAGTTTGACACCCTCCCCCAGGCCCCACTTATAATTACCTGAGCCCGATCTCAATCCAGCTGTGGGCATGAGACTAGCTACTCTCTGCTCTCTCCCTTCTCATAGGCTTAGAGACAGCAGTGAGAGTAATTGGCTGTTGCTGTCAATCACAACCAGTTAGGATAGGAAGAAGCGGGGGGGGCAACAGAGTTTGAATGAATGAGTTTGAATGAAAGACAGTGTTAGAGAATCCGCGCTTAGGATGTGTGTTGCAAAACTGCTGCCTCCCTGGGGAGCCTCAAAAAAGAGAACTGCAGCTCGCACGAGACAGGCGGCTAGTGCAGCATTTTTATTGCTTACTATTGGTTGATTTTTGATCGTTGTATTTGTTGGGGTAGTCCATACTTTAGAACCACCTTGGAGGTGTTTAAAACACTGCCGTTTTTAGTTTTTTGTATATATTATAAATAAACCATTTTTGGACCCCCTGTTTTTTACATATCACATTATGTGGATTCCCTTTTTTTCATCAGTGACTTACCGCATCACCGGCACCAGATATATCTTTTCTGTTTGCCTTGGGGCAACTGTACGGATCAAATACAGTGTCTGGGATTCAGTAGTGAGGACTGCGCACCACCAGGAAAGAGGTACCATCACCAACTGCTGTCTGACCCATCTGGGGTACCTACATCTGGTGAGTGGGGACCTGAGTGGGGGAGCACAAAAGTCACCTACCATTGGATAGCGCAAGATTGGCACCAAGTCACATTATCTAATAAGGACTGTATCTATGTACTTTGATCTCTGGTCTTATCAGCTTACACCAGATCCCTTATAGATTAATACAGACAAGTGGGACCCATAGTGTACACATATATCTATAAATAATAATTTTTATTTTTATATTTTAATATTCCTTACTGTCATTTCCATTCTGGATTAGTTCTGGATCTGCATTGGTGAGAAAAGGGGTTTCAACCTTATATATTGAGTTATCCTCCATTGGACAAGTGTTTGTTATCCACCCCATCTACTGTGGAGGTGGGGGTTACAACATTGCAGTAGCAAACCACTTCATGCTATTTACTTGTGAGCTATTGTAAATTGTTATAACTTATTAGGACAGCGCAATCTAGGAATACTTTATATGATACTTTATATGATTGTAATTTCTTTGGTCTGCACAGTATCCCGACCACATATATAGAAACACAGTGCTTCAATCACTCCTTCTCTTTTCATATATATTCTTTGTATTCATTTTTTGTATTGCACAAAGCACCTGCCAGCACAGGGAGGCAGGGGGCTCAGGCACTGTCATACTTATTAGAATCTACACTGCTGTCATATCCCTTCACTCACTGGGTAAACACCTATAGTGTTCAGTTTTAAAATAGGTTTTTAGACAACCCTGCACATTAAGGTCACAGCCTTAATCAGTTTTTGTTGCTCTGCACAGGGTCCTGACCACATCAAATTTTTTATCTGCACTTAACACCCGGAAACTTTCTCAGGCTTATGATTCAGACCTAGCCATCTGGCCGGCACCTCCCCACCTATCCCACCAACAAAAAGGGTGACTCACACACACCCCAATTGTATTTGGAGTGCGTCCATTCACAATTGGACATAGCCCTATCTGAGGTCACCCGACATAGACCCTCCGTTTTAAGATACCCACTTCATTATTCTTAACAGAGTTTGAATTCAGGTACATTGTTGCATTTAAAAAAAACATTTTTATGAAAAAAGAATGAATATAGAACTGCAGTAATGTGTGTCACTTTTAAAGTTGGGTTTCAGTTTTTAACTGTTTAGAATGTTTACATTGAAGGAATGGCAGCCTGCCAAGATTCCACTGTTAAAATGTTTGAGTGAATTTTGTTTTAAATTATTTGAACCTAATTTAATTTAAATGCCATCAATGTAGGAATGTAATGCCTCGTACACACGATCGGTTTCCCGCCGGGAAACCCGAGGGGAAAGTCGAGAACTGGCAGCTTTTTCCCCTACACACAGCCGGTTTTCCTGGCAGAAAAACTACCATGATAGCTTTGACCAGGAAACCCAGCTGTGTGTATGCTCCACCGCAGTGTTTCCCATAGGACCGCCAGGAATCTCGGCAGGAAAAAAGAGAACATGTCGAGAAAACTACCATGGAGCATACACACAGCCAGTTTTCCCAGCCAAAAGCTGTCACAGCAGTTTTCCCGACGGGAAAACTGGTCGTGTGTATGAGGCATAATAAGCTACCAATGAAGGGGGGATTAAATGGCATAACACCACTTACCACCCCCCAATGTAGATGTTATAATTGCAGTCACTGGCACCAATGCTGCGGGTTATTTTTTTAATAAACTAGCACCAATGCTGGGGATTAATATTGCTATAACTGACACCAATGCTGGAGGCAATCATTTATTAATGTGCATTATAGTAAACCTAGCAGAATTATTTGTAATCTTTTACATCTGCATTGAGTTCAAAATTATTGCACACTTTTGCCAACTCTCTTTCATGCAATATGTTCATTTCTGACATCTAAAAAACATATACCGGTACTTATTTTTGTGCATCAAAAGTTCCATTATTTGAAAAGCAGGTTTCTATAAAATGACTTGTTGCTATCCTGGTGGTCTTCTATTAGCAGAATTCCTAGGAGATGTTCCCATCTCTTGCCTGTGCTCGACAGGTAAATCATTACTTAGAAAAACAGACATGTGGGTGGTATGCTATTGTGACTGACGGCTGTTAGCTGTAAGAATAGAGCAAGATAAAGCTATGAAAAAGCTCTGAATATTTTCATTTATTTTCTACCAACCTACTTTAAATACAATTATGAGATAAGAATAATAAGTTCATCACTAAGCTGCATTGTCATTCAGTTTACTTCAGACACAGCCATGACCGTCTAGAGCAGTGGTTCTCAACCTTCTAGTGCGGCGACCCCTTAAAGCGGTGTTCCAGCCCAAAATTGTGTTTATTAAAAGTCAGCAAAAAGTGTAGCTGCTGGCTTTTAATAAACACTCACTTACCTGCTCCTGCGTTGCAGCGACGCGCCGACCGGGGCTCCGCTCCTCTCCCCCCTCCCCAGGCGGCGTCTCCATCCCGACTGTGGGCACCCAGCCGTGACAGCCTTCGGCTTCACGGCCGGGCACCCACTGTGCATGCGCGAGCCTCACTGCGCATGCGCGCGCGACTCGCCGCTGATTGGAGAGGCGATCGCATGCACAGTGGGAGAGGCGATCGCTACTAGGTAACAAACTACAAAAGATCCATAGAGACTTCGATGACTACAACTCCAACAGAGTCTTCAGTTGGAAAAAAACAAGGCCCCCCACACAGGCCATACCCAGTCTCCTTCAGATGGCCTGTAGTGATTCAGAGATACACACTCTTAGACCTCTGATGGAATGTATCCCACAACCCACTAAGGAATTTGTAGCCAGACATCCACGACTGGCTAGAAGTATACAGGGACAAGCAAATCCCCCCAGCAAACCATTGGTGCATAGAGCCAATAAACCTATCATCCCCATATCAACTACAATACTACACTCTGGTATTATTCCAGTGTTAACAGCTGCAGGGGACATTATCACGCCCACACAAGTCCCGCCCTCTAACATTGTACATGGTGTTACCCATGTTCAAAGTGGTGGGATAGGCATCTCTAGTCCAAAAAATGTCAATTGTTTGACCACCGATACTCCTTGCACTAGCTCGTCTTTAGTACCATGTGCCGCACCTTTACGCAACCATATTAGAAAATCTAATCCAACAGTTGAAATCACCAATATAAATAGCTTTGATTAATTTCCTCTAGAACCAGTTCCGCCTTTTTTAGTGGTTGCCCCCCTGTCCTGCCCAAAAAGAAAGTTGTCCATAGAGGCAGGAGAGGGGGACGACGAAGACCAGGAAAGGAAAAAAGGGAAGTTTCACAAACCGTGAAGATTTTCAACCTTTCCTCCAGAGAATTATCTACAGCAGAACAAACCCTTCTGGCCAGAGGACTAACTTTTGCTCTCACAGCACAACCAAATCCCTTTACACTGTTCCTGGACCTTAATAGATTAATCAGGAACATTACTGTTAAAAGGTTCTTTAATATCAAGGCCTTGAACAACAGCTCTGCTACTGATTCCATCCCACCTGACGATACGACAGACATGCATACACCTACCGATCACTTTCATGACTGTAGTGCTCCGGAGAAGATGGCACTAGACCACCTTGAGTTATTAAATACCGAGGACTGTGATGAATATATAGAACTTCTCACCCAACATTTATCCTCCTCTCCTCCTATACAACCGACCAGATTCCGGCCCAAATCCATCTTTTATCCCACCTACTCAAAAGGGCCCTTTATCCAAACCTTCTATCAGGTGGTCCATAAGGAAATCCAACGGATGGGTGAACAGTCACCATCACAGAACCTTTCCTCTAACTTGACCCCAGCAGAAATGGTAGCCCTCAAGCAATTAACCAACAACAAAGAACTATCAGAATGGCCGATAAGGGAGGAGGTATAGTCATACAGAACACCATAGATTATAAAAAAGAAAACCAACGTCTCCTTTCAGACGACAATACCTATCGGAGACTAAAAAAGGACCCCCTCCCAGAGTTTTCAAAGGAGGCAAGTGAATTAATATTGAAGGCTAAGGGAGAAGGTCTGGTCACAAAAACAGAGGTAGCATTCCTTGTCCATGATTTCTATAAAAAACCTTATTTCTACCACCTTCCTAAGGTTCATAAGAATTTGGAAAACCCACCCGGTAGACCTATAGTTGCTGTTATGGAAAGTGTCACCAGCTACTTTTCTATATACAATGACCACTTCCTCCAACCTCTGGTAGCCACCCTCCCGTCCTATATTAAAGACGGGATCCAACTCCTTGACACCCTTTCAAAATACCGTTGGGAAGACTCCTATTGCTGGCTCTCACTGGATGTTGTATCTTTGTATACTTCCATACCACATGGTGTGGGTTTATTGGCAACACAATACTATCTAAATGACGACCCCTTGCTAAATGGCCGCCAAGCACACTTTCTTTTAGACCTTTTGGCGTTCTGCCTTACTCATAATTATTTTGAGGCAGACGGAGACCACTACATACAAATAAATGGGACAGCTATGGGGGCCAATTTTGCCCCCAGTTATGCCAACCTCACCATGGGTTATTGGGAGAAATTTAATATCTGGTCCAATAATCCATTTGCCGAACATCTAATCTTCTTCGGAAGATATATAGATGATATTATCATCATCTGGGATGGCCCTGTAAGTTCCATCCCATTGTTTGTGGAGCACTGCAACTGTAACAACATGGGTCTATCTTTTACACATGTGACGGACGAACACACTCTAGTCTTTTTGGACCTTGAATTATCCCATGACGACAACATCATCCATTCTCAAAACTACATTAAACCAACAGCTGGAAACTCTTACATACATTACAATAGCTGTCATCACCCTAGTTGGGTGAATAACATTCCCAGGAGCCAGTTCTGCCGTCTTAAGCATAACTGTACGCGCTCCGAAGATTACATTACACATGGACACCTCTTGAAAAATAAGTTTGAAGAAAAGGGTTATCCCAAACAACTAGTTGACGACGCTTTTCAAAAATATGTCCATACTGATATAGATAAGGTTTCTGTTGAAAAATCTAACCTCCCCCAACCCACTAGGTTCATTACCCAATACCACAATCAGTTTCGCAAGATGGAACAGATCTTGCGTAAACATTGGCCCATCCTCATGGAGGATCCTCATTTAAAGTCTACCATTGCCGACCGTCCTCTGGTTAACTACAGACGAGCTAAGAACATCAAAAACCTGATAGCACCTAGTAAGAGCAAAATTAACATATTATAATATTGATGGAATTTATAACTCTTACCTTGGTTTGCTATTTTTTATAACGAAAACTGCCTTTTTATATACACCGGTGTATATGTATATTTTTTATCTACACATATGAATCCATGAGTGGAGATATTATACTATGAATAGTTCATATTAGCATAGTCTTAAAGACCTCCCCTCTCTAATATTAATACATTCCTATTTTAACATGAATTTTTATATATATAATTTTTTATAAATCCCCCCCCCCAGAAACGCGGACATACAAGTACTGTCTTAGTGTACCCCGCATTTGGTTTGATATTGTTGTTCTTCTATACTTTTGATAGACACGCCCCTATTGGGCTCCGTGTGGACATTAGGCTGAGTCTTATTGTTTAATCATATTTATTCTTATTTTTGTTAATCTGTATATATCATGTATATTGTGTCCATATATGTATCTTATACCTCAGTTTTTTGGTTACATATATATTTCTAGTTCTATTGCTAATATTCTGCCTTATTGCCTCTGTACATATTGTTCACCTCATCTCAAATGGTGGGTGTTTACAACAGGTTTGCATCTCAATATATCACCCAATAGGAATAACATGGGCCGGCCGATGAGTGGTTATATTGCCCTTCAGTAAAATGGATTCCCCATTGCCTGAGGAAGGGACACGAATGTCCCGAACGTGCGCATCCGCCCGCGCATAGGAAGTGACATCACTCGCGCTGCTACACCGGGAAACAGGTTCTCTGTCTTTTGGTTCCGGGGGACCTTGCTTTACATCGTCCTTGCCGTCAGCAGTAACCAGCAACCTGACACCCAGCGTGATGGACGTTTACAACCTGCGGAAGAAAACCTTTAATGTTCACCTGCCTGATCTTTCACCTGCTTTGTGAGTAGGTTTTTATATTGTTAGACATACTAATTAAATTTTACTACTGCTACGCTTAGAAGGCGCCGCTTTTGTGTTTTTCTGATCGCATGGGACCTGTCAGTGTCCCATGTGATCGCCTACAGGGAGGGGCTGGTGTAGGCGATTAAGGCTTAATCGCCTAACCAGCCCCTCGGCGGAAGCAGGAAGTGGGACAGGAAGTCCCACTCCTACTAAAGCCCCCACTCCTCCCCAAAAAAAATTACATGCCAAATGTGGCATGTAAGGGGGAGGGGAGTGGATTAAAAAAAGTAAAAATTTAGGGTGGAATTCCTCTTTAATAAAATTTCCCAAGTTGTGGGGACCCTCTAAAAGTAAAATTATTTTCATAGCATGGTTTGTCAGCACCCAAGGCAAGACATGTAATTTGCGCCCCTAACCCGAACATTTAGTGCTCCCTGAGTCCTTTCCACTCATACAGTATTAAAACCCCTTATGGTACATTTTAGGATGTACTACTCTCTCTTTCTCTTTGTTCTCCTTTCTTTCCCTTTTATCCCTCTCTATCCTAATTTATTGTTTTTTTTCCCTATCCCTCTCTCTAGCCATCTTTCTAGCTCTTTCTCTTATTCTTTCACTCCCTTTTTCTTTGTCCCCCTCCCCCCTCTTTTCCTCTTCCTTCTATGTATTCTCTATTTTATTCCCTCTCTTACTTCTTGGTTGGGGGGGGGGGGGGTGAGTGGCAGTGCTGGCGGGAGTTGGTATGAGTGGCAGTGCTGTTACTCACTGTGTCCCAGGCTTCACTGTATCTCCAGCTCTGTGGTGTCTCGCAGCAGTGACACCTATGCTGAAATCAGGAGATGGCGGTCTCCTCCAGCCCGTCCCACTTCACATTTTTCACCAGTCAGCTGACCTCTAGTCTCTGCCCCCCCACCCATGAACTGAATGGGCGGCTGTGAAGAGGCTGAGTGGGGGGCTGCGCGCTCTAGAAACAGCCTAGCTGGCTCTCCACAGGCTCCAGGGACAGCCCTGCTGGGCAGCTGCGAATAGGCTGGGAGAGTAGTACGGGCTTCAGGAATAGCCCAGGATTTGGTGGCAAATCGTCATTTGACCCCAGTGGGGGTCCCGACCCCTAGGTTGAAAACCACTGGTCTAGCGCTCTGAGGAACAATGGAGCTTCTGTATTAATGGCAAAAAAACAATGTTTGTAACCAAAAACAGAAGCAGGCCAGATACAGAAAAACGATTTGCTAAAATACTTGTAATATAGGCAGTAGGTTATTTTGTTAAAAAAAATATAATTATGTAGATAAATGTGGTAATGTGAACTGCTTAACAAGGACTGAAGCAGATTAGGTGTTATTTGTCTTGCATACTGAGCATTAGCATGGTTTAATAGTCTTGAGTAGACAAAACATCAAAGAACATGATACCGGGGGGGGGGGGTGTCCGGATTTGTGGGAGAGAAGATGTGCGGAAGAGAGCTCCGGCTCTGGTGTATGCTGGACCCTATCAAGCAGCTGTACTGGTTCTCAAAGCCAGAATCCTGGTCGTATCTCCTGTCCTGCATCGAGTGGCATTTTAGCCGGCCGACAGCTGCATCGTGATTGGGGTCACCTCCTGATTTCATCAATGCCATCCAGAAGGCAATCAGCGAAGAAACAGCTGCCTCCCAAGACACAGAGCTCCCCGGTAGTGACACGTGCGGGGGCCATCTTGCCCTCCGGAGCGGAGCGAGCCGTGGCCATACAGACAGCCCTGCAGCTTCTAAAGGACATGGAGCAGGATGAAGGAGACCCACAGCAGCCCTCAGGTATGGAGCAATCAGCAGCTACTCCCTTCACTGCAGCCATTGAGGAGAGTAAAACCATGGTCTTGGGGAAGATAGATACACTGGCCATGGAGTGAGTGCCCAGAGGCGATTTAGTTTGCATGTGCTGCGCTATATAAGGTTTCTCACTCACTCACTCACTCACTCACTCACATGGATAAGTTAGAGGCAATGTGGGCTCACCCTGTTTGACACTTTAGTTCCCTCTTAAGGGACGTATGGAATAACTAGACAACACAACATTGGCTCCAAAACAAAATTTAAGTCCTTTTTTCCCCACAAATATAACTTTATTTTGGTGGTATTTGATCACTTCTGCGGTTTTTATTTTGTGCGCTATAAACAAAAATAGAGCGACAATTTTGAAAAAAAATCAATATTTTTTACTTTTTGCTATAATAAATATCCCCTAAAAATATCTAAAAACATTTTTTTTCAAACAGTTTAGGCCGATACGTATTCTTCTACAAATTTTTGGTAAGAAAAAATCGCAAAAGATCGTATATTGATTGGTTTGCGCAAAAGTTATAGCGTCTACAAAATAGGTGATAGAATTATGGCATTTTTATTATAATTTTTTACTAGTAATGGCGGCAATCTTCAATTTTTATCATGACTGCGACATTCTGGCGGACACTTTTGACACATTTTTGGGACCATTGTCATTTTTGCAGCGATCAGTGCCATAAAAATGCACTGATTACTGTGAAAATGACACTGGCAGTGAAGGGGTTAATCATAAGTGTGCCCTAGGGAGTGCTTCTAACTGTAGGGGGGGTGTGCTGTGTGTGACAGGACAGTGATTACAGCTTCCGATTACAGGAAGCTGTGAACACTGTCCTGTCACTAGGAAGACTGGGGAAATGCTTGTTTACTTCAGCATTTCCCCGTTCTTCCTCACTGTGACACAATCATGGGTATGCCAGTCGGAGTCATGGAGCTTGCATGTCCACAATGCTGCTATCTTAAAGGAGGATAATTACAAATATAAGAGAGCTCTGGTGCTGACATTTTTGCATGCCCAACATCCCCACATAATGTTCTTACAGGAAACTCATTTATTAGGCAACAAAATTCTGGCCATGAAACCTCCCTGGACGCACAGAGCCATACACGCTACTTTTTCGTCCTATGCTAGGGTTGTGCCTATTTTGTTGCATAAGTCCTTACCTTGCTCCATAGAAACAGTGATTACAGATCCTGGGGGAAGATACTTAGTGGTGATAATTGAAGTTTATATTGATTGGTTTGCGCAAAAGTTATAGCGTCTACAAAATAGGTGATAGAATTATGGCATTTTTATTGTAATTTTTTACTAGTAATGGCGGCAATCTGTGATTTTTATCATGACTGCGACATTCTGGCGGACACTTTTGACACATTTTTGGGACCATTGTCATTTTTACAGCGATCAGTGCTATAAAAATGCACTGATTACTGTGAAAATTACACTGGCAGTGAAGGGGTTAATCACTAGGTGGCGCTGAAGGGGTTACGTGTGCCCTAGGGAGTGCTTCTAACTGTAGGGGTGTGTGCTGTGTGTGACAGGAAAGTGATTACAGCTTCCGATTACAGGAAGCTGTGAACACTGTCCTGTCACTAGGAAGACTGGGGAAATGCTTGTTTACTTCAGCATTTCCCCGTTCTTCCTCACTGTGACACAATCATGGGTATGCCAGTCGGAGTCATGGAGCTTGCGTGTCCACAATGCTGCTATCTTAAAGGAGGATAATTACAAATATAAGAGAGCTCTGGTGCTGACATTTTTGCATGCCCAACATCCCCACATAATGTTCTTACAGGAAACTCATTTATTAGGCAACAAAATTCTGGCCATGAAACCTCCCTGGACGCACAGAGCCACACACGCCACTTTTTCGTCCTATGCTAGGGGTGTGCCATTTTTGTTGCATAAGTCCTTACCTTGCTCCATAGAAACAGTGATTACAGATCCTGGGGGAAGATACTTAGTGGTGATAATTGAAGTTTACTCACGCAGGTTGGCCCTGGTAAACATATATATTCCCCCTCCTTTTACAGAGAATATCCTGTACGAGGTGTTGGAGAAATTGGCACCTCATGCTCCATTCCAGTTGTTGGTGGCTGGAGATTTTGAATAATGTTCTCAACTATACCTTGGGCACGTCCAATCCACGCAGAACTCCAAACCTTGACTTGTCGCATTGGGCAGAGGCTGCGGGTCTTACTGAGATCTGGCGGTGGAAGCATTCCACTGACAGATGCTACTCATATTTGTCCTCGGTACATGCCTCGTCCTCCAGAATAGACCTAGAGTTCGCCAATGGGACATTATTACCTCTTGTAATTGAGGCGTCCTATCTTCCTGGGGGTGTCTTGGATTACACCCCACTCCAGATCACCTTGCAATTAGGTTCCCAGAGTTCGAGAAGGGTCTGGCGTCTATCTCCTGGATTTTGGCAGATTAACGAAGGATCAGCAACATTGCACACGGAATGGGAGGCCTTTAAGGCCACCACTAGGGGGGTATATATATCAGCCATAAAAGCCTTTAGAAAGGAGCAGAATAGTGTAGAAAAACAATTCCAAGTCAAGGAGCAGGAATGCGCTAAGGCACATGCGGATTCACCTTCTCCTGACACGTTGGCTCAGTTGCAGTTCACAAGGAGGAATGTATCTCTCCATTATCAGGATGTGACTACTTGTCAACTACAAAGGAGTGCAGCGTGTGTTTTTGAAAAGGGAGATAAAAATAGCAAACTCTTAGCTCTGCCTACGGCAGTGGACACATCTTCGACAGTAGGTCCCTGCATACTGTCCCCGTCTGCACGATTGTTGAGAAATAAAGGGAGGGAGGAGGAGGTGGTTTCTGCAATAGGGTCGTTTCCTAGTGGTAAGGCTCCTGGCCCTGACGGTCTGCCAAATGAGAGGTACCACCACCACTCAGAGACCCTGACACCCAGACTACTGCAATTATATGCAGACTGTTTTCGGAAGGGAAGCCTCCCCTTCTCCTTTTATGAGCCAAGCCAGATAAGGACCCCCTGCAATGTTCTTCATATAGGCCCATCTCTTTATTAAATATGGACTTCAAAATACTGACTAAACTGTTAATTACTAGACTTATGTTGGTCCTGCAGCATGTTATTTCCCCTGACCAGACATGTTTTATGCCCAAAAAGGACACGGATATTAATCTGCGCAGGGTTTTCACCCACATCCAGTTGGGCTCAGATATTTCCAGGGTGGGATACTGGTCTTTTTGGATCTGTAAAAGGCCTTTGATTCCATGGAACTGGAATTACATGAGGGTGGTATTGGAGGTGTTCAGTTTTGGTCCTCATTTCCAGAAGTGGATCAACATTCTATATCATTCCCCCACAGCGGCCATAAAGCTAAACTATATGCTATCAGAATTTTTTCCAGTGTATAGGGGCACTCGCCAAAGATACCCATTATCCCCGTTTTTTTCCTCTATCATGATTGAACCCTTGACTACAGCCTTGTGAGCCTCTAAATAGGTAGAGGGGATAACAGTGGGGAGTTTGACAGAAAAAATGGCACCGAATGCAGACAATATGGTTCTTTTTTGCGAGACTCTAAGAAATCTCCGTCGGCAGCTTTAGACATCCTAAATTCTTTTGCACATTTTTCGGGTCTGAAAGTCAACTGGGGAAAATCCCAGATTCCCGCAGATGGTCCTTTGCAGCGGGTAGAAGTGATTAAATATCTGGGGTTACGTATCTCCAATTCTGTATAAGATTTTATTGCCTTGAATGTCAATTAACTTTTGATTAGGCTAAAATCCAGGCTACAGGCATGGCAGAATCTACCCTTGACAATCATAGGTAGAATGAATTTAGTAAAAATGAAATTTTTACCTCTATTTTTATATATAGTTCAGAATTCCCTTATTTGGATACCGAGATGTATATTCAAAAAAATAGATCAACTCAGAACAACGTACCATGTCATGCGGGGTCCCCCAAGGTTCACCCCTGTCGCCCATATTATTCAATATTTATCTCCGCCCTCTACTTAAAATTATCAGTAACCAGGAGTTACTCTACCACTCCTACGCTGACGACACCCAGATTTATTTTCGCATCAGCAGTAAAAAGGATCATTCTCTGAGGCCGCGTACACACGGCAGAGAACCTCGACGGGCAGAACACATCGTTCCGCCCGTCGAGGTTCTCTGCTGGCCGTCGAAATCGGTGACTCGCCCGTCGGGAATGGCAACCAGCCATTCATCCAGGCGGGCCGTCGAGCAAATAGAGAGCGTGCTCTCTATTTCTGCTCAACGGAATTCCCGACGGGATGCTCGCCGAGAGCGTACACACGGCCGAGGTCCTCGCTGGAATGCAGCTTCCAGCGAGGTTCTCGCTGGTTTCCAGCGAGAACCTCGGTCGTGTGTACGCCGCCTCAGACTAGAGAAATGCCTCACTTTGATAGAGAACTGGATGACGGAGAGTTATCTTAAACTAAATAGATCAAAAACAGAACTTTTTTTGCTCCATGCAAATCTAAAGAGACTAGCGACGCCGACATTGACCCCCCCCCCCCCTCCGCCCTTTTTGGGACAAATCATCACCCCAGGCACCAAAGTTAGGAGCCTCGGAGTCACCTTTGACTCCGACATGACAATGGATGCACAAATAGGATCAGTAGTCAGCGGATCTCACCATCTGCTGCGCCTGCTACGTAGACTCGTCCCCTTCGTCCCAAAAGAAGACACAGCAGTAGTTGTGGGAACAATAATACCAGGCTCGACTATGCAAACGCCCTTGTCAGGAGAAAATAGGAGATCGGTACTGTGTGACTGCAAAGAGGAGACCGAACAATATAATTAGTGAAGTGAAAAGGTGTTTATTAACAAAAGTAAGTGAGGACAACCAGTGCAAACAGCAAACAATATATATATAGTCAAAGGGAGATACCGTATTCATAAACCAAGCCAGGCCGAGGTCATACACGTGGGAAGTCAGCCGATGGGTAAGGATGGGACAGGACAGAGCAGGGAGCGGATGGATGGATGAGCTGCGGGGTAAGATCCAGGAAAGACAGGAATCAGGGAACAGGGAGGAAGAGTCCAGGCAGGGATCGGGATCAAGGATCACGGAACAAGATTAGGCACAAAATCGGGATCAAAGACAGGGTCTGGATACAGGCTGGGTATAAGTAGTGCTGCTGATTGAGCTCAGGTTACGGCTGAGCGGAGAAAAGGCTGTGTGCTCCATACTGCCAGGAAGCCCCCGCTGGTGGAGGCCAGTACTGCAATCCAAATAACAGGCAGTATTACCAGCAGGGGGGACCTTCCCTGACAGCCCTCTACCTTGGTCTTCCAAAATTCCAGGTTGCACGTCCACAAGTCGTCCAGAATATGGCGGCACGACTTGTAACAGAAATCCTGGGAATCAATTACCCCCTCCCTCAGGTCCCTTCACTGGCTGCCCGTGAAGGACTTGATCACTTCAAGGCCCTCTGCCTGACCCACAAATTTGTACAAGGAACTGCTCCCCAATATTTGTGTGAGAAAATAACATACCACAACACCAACCGCGTTCTCAGGTCAACTAACCAAAATCTACTTAAAATCCCCAAGGCCCGTTACAAAACAAAAGGAGAGCGAAGATTTGCAGTCCAAGTACCCCGACTATGGAACGCATTACAAACCAATATCCGGACAGAAACTATTTACCAGGCCTTCAGGAAAAAACTCAAGATTCACCTATTCTGAAGGCCAAATTAGAAGTAAATGGATACCAAGCACCTTGAGGCGATTCAGTTTGCATGTGAAGAGCTTTATAAGTTTTTCATTCATTCATTCATTCAACTCATCACAACTTTCCTGTGGCAGGGGCGACACCCTCGAAATAAACTCTGGATATTACAACTGCTGAAGCAAGGGGGACTGGGGATACCAGACTTCCACAGGTATTTCTTAGCGGGCCAGCTAGTATTCGTTCATAGGTGGTTTACTCTACCTGAGGATGACACTGCCAATACACTAGGGGCGGCTAGTGTTGGTTCTTATGAGGCGCTGATGCATCTCCCGCATTGGGGTATCAGGGCTCTGTATAGGCTCACAATATCTATGCTTGCAACAAGTAGGGCATGGGTAGCAGTGACCAGGATGGGTAGCACTTCTGAGATTTCTCCTCACACACCACTTTGGAAGAATCCAAAATTAACACACTTTTGTGAGTACCCTGATCCAATCATCTGGACAAAATTTAATATTAAGACTCCCAGCACTTACTTGTTTTGTTCAACTCAGACTTGCATACAATTCCCAATTTGGAGATATTGGTATTACCCTGAAAATTAGTGATTAAGAGTCTTTACTGAGGGAGGACACTTTGGACAAGGCCTTGTCTACAATATATAAACAACTGTTCAGAGAGGGAGGAGCTCTCCTCGCAAAGTGTAAACGTGAAAAGGTCCTTTAAATATAGTGCCTTGGGGGTCCTCTTAGTCTGCTTGTAAAGTGTTGCATCTGTAGCATGTGTAGAACATGCTGCAGTAAAAATTGTATTTTAAAGAAAAAAAAATGCATGAAATTACATTTAAATTGCTGGCAATACAATACTATTGGCGAAAATAGAAAAATGTTAAAAAAAAAGATGTGGGGTCCCCCCTGTCCATACTAGGCCCTTTAGGCCTGGTATGGATTTTAAGGGGAACCTTACACCCCAAAAAGGTGTGGGGTCCCCCCAAAATCCATACCTGACCCTTATATGAGGGGAGGATGCTTTGTACCGTGTCCCCATGTTGATGACAAGGGCCTTATCCCCACAACCCTGGGCTATGAGGGCTTATCAAAATCTGGAAGCCCCCAGATCCTGCCTCCCACATGTGAATAAGTAAGGGGTATTTGGTGTAGTGCGGTGTTAAACAAAATATTGTGTCCGGAAGGCCACCAAGGAGAGGCAGACCCTCACAAGCCACTTGGACATGGTGCATCCTCTGCAGGTGGCTGTGGGGCACACTTATCCTTTTTTTCTGCTGCTGGCCCTGTTATTGAGCCACAACATGCAGGAGATTTAGTTGAGTGGATAATAAAGTCATCCACATCCTCCTCACCCTCTGTCATCCAGGTTCATAATAGTTTGCCTTTCAACGCAGCTGCATATTCCACTGGCTCCTTGTTCACAGTTACTCCTTCCGTAGCCCCATCTTCATGCAAGGAGGAGTCACTAGAATAATTTGACCATAATGACGGTTACATGCTGCTGAAGGATGCACAACAATTTGAAGGTTCCGATGTAGGTTCCCATATTGAGGAAGGAGTAACATGAGCCTAGAGAGATGGGGTGCCACAGAAGGACAAGAAACTGGCATTCACGTTCCCCCAGCTGCAGCATACTGCCAAGTGTTCTCCAGTGACGAGGAGGGAGGGGATGTGAGCTCACTGACTGTACTCGGATGCCTGAGAGAAGAGTGGAGGAAAGTGAGGAGGAGGAGGAGGCACAACTACAATGAGGCAAGATGTCCTCCAGGGGGGTGTGCGTTCCACCGTGGAATGCGGAAGTGCAGCGTGAATTAATGCTATGCACTACACCTGCCTGGGTCCTATAAAGAGAACAGTGTGCATATTGCACATTGTTCTATTATTGACAGCCGTACCGGCCACGCTAAAATACAGGTACCTTTGCTACCACACTGGACATCAACTCAGGCTGCAACACTATGGACATCTAACTTTTACCCTCACTGTGTCCAGGCTGCCATCTGCTGAGGACACCCTGAGAGATCTTCCCTGCTGACACCCTACACTACAGAAAAGCTGTTAACTGCAAGCCCTGCAAAACAGATAAGTACCAATTGTTCCATCTATAGTGTCTTGGAAGGACCTGCTTCATATTCGTTGTATAATACTCTGGCTTATTAAGATACTAACATACTACTTGGGACTGACTGTTGTGTTACTGGCTGTTTTGCTGCAGAACATCTTAAGGGAACATACACTCTCAAGTTAAGCTGAGCTATATATGCCTCTCTTATGCAATTATTAGTTGCTATCACAATCTCTAATTACTACGTGCTTGACATAAGTGTTACTTGTTTAAGGGCCCGAGCCCTAAGTTACTGAACATGTTCACCTTACGTTTTCTATGCTAAGGGTTGAGGTATTTCATACCTGATCCCTTAGTGGCCTAATGCAATTTTTATGTTTACGTGATATGTTGTAGAGAACCCCCAAACTCCTGTGTTCTGATTGAAGTGATGCCTGGGGTCCAATACTGAAATCTCACATACAGACCTGCATTGAAATCCTTGCTAAGCGCAGTTGTGGTTCACTCCCGTTCACCAGAGCTGTTACAGTCTGAAGCGGATAAACTGTGGACAGAACAGCAGCCACTTGCTTGACCAGACATATGATGACCTGCCATGCAGTCCATTGGCAACAACACCCGAAAGACCCACATCATAGAAAAAGGTGGACTTCTCCTTGTTCCTTATCTGTGATCTCAAACTCTACTATACCTTTAGTCCTCTCAAAAACCTGCACTGAGAAGAATGAAGTCGCGTACACACGGCAGAGAACCTCGACGGGCAGAACACATCGTTCCGCCAGTCGAGGTTCTCTGCCGGCCGTCAGATTCGGCGACCCGCCCGTCGGGAATGGCAACCAGCCATTCATCCAGGTGGGCCGTCGAGAAAATAGAGAACATGCTCTCTATTTCTGCTCGACGGCATTCCCGACGGGATGCTCGCCGAGAGCGTACACACGGCCGAGGTTCTCGCTGGAATGCAATAAAATGGTGTAACCGTAGCCCTTCCTTCAATGTAACACCACTCAGCGCTTAGGTACAACACCTCAAGGTATCTTAGAATAGATTATCTGATATGCACATGAATAGCTGCTGCTGAATAAAAATAGAACAATGTAAAAAACACAGTACAATAGACCAATGGAACCCAAACAAGTTGAGAACTAAAAAGTTAAAACCTAAAAGAGTCCATAAGTTACATAAAATACTGTAGCAGCGCTTAATCTTAGAATCAAATCTGAGATTCTTCTAAAAGTCCAAAAAAATCTTTTAGGGATAAGATGATAGTGCAGATGGTATAAATACAGAAGACAGTCCTTAATTAAGTGCTCCTTTCACCAAGAGAGGGGGTGTTCACCACGTGGGGGGATGATTAATCCCCAGTTGGGGATGCACTCACCACAAGACTGGATCAAAAGAGCCTGGATTATATATCTGTATAAAGCCTGGAAGATGCACTCTCCACCGTCAGGGATGTTAAAAGATCAAAACCGCATCCTCCATGTGTCTTCTCCATTCAATAAGACTGTCAATGTGATCAGATGCACCACCTCTTCAGAAGTCTTTCTGACTGCTCTCCTTAACTCAAAAAGCCTCAGGCTGCATCCTTCAAGGGATGGTTTTTAGTCCCCAAAAACTCAAGAAGTTGTACATGGCTGGGAGGAGGTAGTTCTGGATAATGTCATGCTTAGTGACCCAGAGGACTCAGAATCGATTGCCTCTGCAAACTTACGCTGCATGGCCGCCCTGATTCTGCAAAGCCTGCCAAAGGCCCCTAGGATTTGTAGTATCAAGGAGAGGAATCATTACTGTCTGGAAATGCTTCTTGATCCACTTTACAAGGATAAAGTTGCAGAACACATCCTGCCTTCGCAGAAGGAGCAGAGGATTAAACATTTTCAGGAGGCCTTGAAGAAAAGTTTTCAGACCCTGGGAGGTTACTATTTCCTGGTGCAGGCCTCGATGGGAGGTGTCACACTGACTGCTGTCTCTTGGTTTTGACAGCTGTTATATAGGCAAGGTCGGGGCCACGCGGTGATTAAACCGACTGACCCTGCCCCTTCTATCATCATGTGCCATGGGAGGAAGGCGGGGTCATCCAGTTACAACAGCAAGGTTTTTCTATTTTGAGGGCTTGTTGGTGCCGCGATTGACAATGGATGAACATCTTGGGACATAGTTAAAGGGGGCTTCCAGATTCTGATAAGCCTCCCACCCGCAGACCACCACAACAATGGCCAGGGTTGTGAGGATGAGGGCCTTGTCCCCATCAACATAGCAACCTTCCCATGTTGAGGGCAAGTGGCCTGGTATGGTTCAGGAGGGGGCGCTCGCTTGTCACCCCCCTTTCCTGGCCTGCCAGGCTGCTTGCTCAGATAAGGGTCTCATATGAACTCTGGGGGCACACCACCCCGGTTAAAAAAAATGGCAGTGGAGTTCCTTTTAAAATCCATACCAGACCCGGAGGGCTTGTTATAGATTTTGGGGGGACCCCACACTGTTCTTTTAAAAAAAAATCTGGGAGTTCCCCTTAATATCCATACAAGACCTGGGGGGGAACATGCCAATGTTTTCCTTGATTTTTAACTATATTGCTGGGACCCGGCAATAAATTACAGCCTCAAACAATTTCAAATTACATTTTTTCCTTTAGGAATGTAATTTTTTTGTGGCAAAGTTAAACACATATGAAAGGTGCACCACTTTACAGCCAGACTAAGGGGATCCCCATGCACGATAAGGGAATATTTTCCCTCAAAGCTCATGCAAAGCCAAACTTAGAATGTTGATCTGCCATGTCCATTGATGAAATTTCATTTATTTACCTCCACTAGAAATCCAGCGTTTTCCCTTAAAAAGGCTGCACTCCTTTGTCAAACTACCGTACCATTCGTAGCATGCAAGCTCAGAAACACGTCGCATTCTAGTGACGTCACTGCCCTGTGTCTCTGCTGTTTGCTGTCCAAGCCTTGTTCTGGATTTCCACTGCACGGCCATTTTCCATCTTTGCGGTAACCGGGCGGGAACTGTTAAGCTGTAGCACTGCCTTTCACAGGCAAGCTCTGGTGATTCACTGCACTTATCCTCCCTGGAACCTACACCTTGCCAGCTAGAAGCAGACTCTCTGTGATCCCACCTTATCCTCCCTGGGATCTGATGTGCTGCAACTTGCCAGCTAGAAGAGGACTCTCTGTGACCTGTAGTCCCACCTTATCCTCCTTGGGATCTGATGTGCTGCACTTTGCTATCTAGAAGCGGATTCTCTGTGACCTGTAGTCCTACCACTCCAGCCCAGTAATGCACCCAAATTCAACTTTACGTTCTTCCATGTGAGTGGATATTGTTTTTATAATTGTTTGATATATACTCAGAGGTGCCCCTCTCCTCTTTTTTATCCTATCTTCTCTGGAACTTGCTTATAGTCTCCTTGGTGGCAGCCCTGACAGACTCACCTATTTTTCCCCTGACACCTGCCTCTAGACTATTATGGACCATATATAGTCAAATTGAGCATTGCAAATTTTACTTGTTAATAAAAAAACAAAAACCTGTTTACTATAAAGCAGTGGTTCTCAACCTTACTAGTGCTGTGACCCCTTGATAAAATTTCCCAAATTGTGGGGACCCCTAACAGTAAAATTATTTTCGTAGCGTGGGTTGTTATCACCCAAGGCAAGACAAGAAATTTTCTCCCCTAACCCACGGACATTTAGGGGTCCCTGAGTCCCTTCCACTTGTACAGTATTAAAACCCTTATGGTACATTTTAGGATGTGCCACTGTTTCTCTTTGTTCTCCTTTCTTTCCCTTTTAGGTGGGGGGTGGGATCAGTGGCAGTGCTGGGCAAATTTGGAATGAGTGGCAGTGCTGGGAGGGGATTTCTGATCGGCCAACTTAGGTGTTCTTGATCAAGGCCATTTGCTTATCTGAGAATTGTAGCGGGGACTTATAATTGCAACAATAATCACAGGTAGTGTTACTCACAATGTCTCTGACTTTGTGGTATCTCGTAGCAGTGACACCTTTGCCATAATCAGGAGATAGGGTATCCTCCAGCCCCTCCCACTTCACATTCCTCACCAGTCATCTGACCTCTAGTCTCTGCCCCCAGCCATGCTGTGAACTGAATGGGTGGCTGCAGGCTTTAGGAACAACCCTGGGTGGCTGCGAAAAAGGCTGGGAGAGTAGCACGGGCATCAGGAACAGCCCAGTATTTGGTGACCCCTGGCAAATCGTCATTTGACCCCCAGGTTGAGAACCACTGCTATAAAGTGTTACAGAACATTTCTGTACTTGCTCAAGAAGTGTCATGACATATAAGAGGCTTGCATTTAGGGCAGGATATTTCCCTATGGCTTTCATCTAACTGTTGCTTTGTTTACTAATCAGAAAATAACTTAAAAGCCGGTGACAGGTTAGGGGATACTCTTTGAGGCACATTTATAAACTGCAAAAACGTAATACATTTTACAACATGATAAATTGCTAATTCAAATTAGCTCTCCATGGACTAATCTCTTAAATATGCTGATTTCTGTCTTCCTGTGAACCTCAATCAATAACTCTCCTGGGGCAATATACTAGAAATATTAGTGGCATAGCATCTTAAAGAAGGACACCAATTATTTTTAGCAAACTACTGTATATGCAATTAAATATGGTTAAAGAATAATCTCTTTCAAAAAAGTCTTTAATGTTGTTCTCTACATTACAGGCACTGGAGTTCTCTGAAAATCGCCAATCAGTTTCAGGAAAACTGGCCACTCTTGCCAATTTGATTACTTGCTTGGCATCCCCATACATTCTTAAGTGCGTTTATACAGAGGACGTTACTGTATTAATTGTGCACATTACACTTTTAAATGATGGTTCTTGGCTTAATTGATGATTTGGTGGAGCTAGAATTTTTGAACTGCTTATTCATAATTACACTCTTACTAAAAGAAAAGTTGCTTCAGATTTCTCAAAAAAATCTCCAATGAAGAGCAGTTAAACAAGTTGTGGGGCACCAACACTAGGTGGGCATGTGTGCATTGCCAGTGAATTGAGATTTAAAACGTTCTAGTTCAAGGATAATTCAATTAAATTGATACTGCGGTTTTAAAGACATACTGGCTACTGGTATTTTTTTGAGGAGTCCAGTAGCCAGGGGGCTCAGCCATAACTGCTGTCTTCAACGACACCCAATGTGCAAGGCAGGACTTAGGGTGGTGGGGGCCCCTGGGCTTGAGTCACTTTCGGGCCCTACCTTCTTTACATTACTTTAAATAGAACAAAATGATACATACACAAGCTATGTATTAGAGCTACACAATTCTGGATAAACTGAGAATAAAAATAGAGATCACGATTCTGAAGTAAACCCAGCCGATTTATTTCTTTTTAAATTATTCAATTATTGTTCATCGCAATGTAATATATAATCTCCAAATGATAAAAAACATTACTTGGTTTATCTCTCTGGCATGTATCAAAAGCTAAAATATCACATTTGGGTTAATTGATCCTTTTACATACTCGTGTACTCCTCTAGACATATCCTAGTTTTTGTGCATTTGCAAAAGTATGGTCTCAATTAAGATGTGTATATACTCTTTAATTATTTAATATATACAAAGGAGCCCCCCCTCCCCCCCACACACACACACTTCTGCATACTAGGGAATAAATGGATCAGTAAGAAACTTACAGCCTTAGAAAATTCATCTCTAAGTTGTGCTGCTATAAGTATAGATAAACAACAAAAGCATTCAAAAAAAATTGGAAAGAAGAGCAAAAGCATTTAAAAAAATTGGAAAGAATAGCACTTATGTGACAGTACTGACCCTGACCCAGTCAAAATGGTAAATAAATTGGAAGAATGTTGAGTGCTTTCCTTTTACCCTTTAACCTACAATTGCTTTCACTTTTCATACTAGTGACACACTTCAATGCCAACCAATAGAAAACATTACAATCTGCAACCGCACATAGACTGTTTATGGGATGTATTTATGCATTTATGTTATTCTTGAGCAATGTAATATGTTTTAAGGCTAATTTTGAGAATGTTTTTATTATGTTTTGTATTGGGTGCAGAGAGCTATGGGGGTTTGAGGACTCGGCTGGAAGTGATGAAGTGAGAGGTACTTCAAGGTAATTTTACATGGACTCCAGGCAGGTAAAACATGCACAAATTAATATAGTTCTGCTCATAATAAATTGTTAATACATCATTACATGTATTTTTATTGCAGGTAATGTAACTACCTGGATTTGGAATTCCCTCCCTTGCCAGATTTGACATGGCTCCGTGCAAGAGAGACAAACATACAAATCCTATGGCAGATAAAGCAGATATCATATCTCATATGTGTATGTGGTTATTTGTCTGGATTTCTGCTTTAGGTGACCTCACATATAGACAATGATTAGAAATGATCTCCCACGGTAATGTGTAAGCACAGGAATGACATGCAAGAAATCCATTTGTCAGCAAACATAAGTAAGACTTATCAAGCTAGGTAGATCAGCCCAATAAGTGACAACCATGGAATGTGTTCAATGCGAGGGGCAGCTTATTCCCAAAAGTAATCATCTGTAATGAATAAAGATGTATGTCTGCCCTTTCAGGATGTGTGCTTCAGACATTAACCAGGTAAGATGAAGACCAGAAGGCTGCAATGGATGGCAGGCATTTAATGGAACAAAAAGTAGGACGATCTACTTATTCTTTATCCTTTTTTTAATTGTTAGAGGTAGCCGGTATAATTAGCACTAACTTATTTGTAGCCGCGCAAGCTCCTGGGCTGGAATCCTGATCCTATATTTCCAATGGAGCCAGGGGGACATTGGGGGGAGAGCACACAGGGGGACACTGGGGGAGAACACGCAGGGGGACACTGAGGGGAGAGCACGCAGGGGGACACTGGGGGGAGAGCACGCAGGGGGACACTGGGGGAGAACACGCAGGGGGGCAGTGAGGGGAGAGCACGCAGGGGGACACTGGGGGGAGAGCACGCAGGGGGACACTGGGGGGAAAGCACGCAGGGGAAACTGGGGGAGAGCACGCAGGGGAAACTGGGGGAGAGCACGCAGGGGGACACTGGGGTAAGAGCATGCAGGGGGACACTGGGGGAAGAGCACGCAGGGGGACACTGGGGGAAGAGCACACAGGAGGACACTGGGAGAAGAGCGCACAGGGGGACACTGGAGGGGGTAGCACACAGAGGGACACTGGGGAGGGGGAGCACACAGGGGGGAGCATACAGGGGGACACTGAGCACACAGGGGGAAACTGAGGGGGGGAGAGCAAACAGGGGGACACTGTGGCGGGAGAGAAAATGGGGACACTGGGGGGAGAGCACAATGGGGACACTGGAGGGGGGAACACAGGGGGACACTGGGGGGAGAACACAGGAGGACACTTGGGGGGAAGCACACAGGGGGACACTGGGGGAGGGAGAGCACAATGGGGGACACTACACTGTTGGGTGAAAGTATCATGGCCCTTCCTGCGGTCCTGTTGGGGCCAGGGCCCCATAAATCTGTACAAGCCCCCTCCCTCTGATGACGACCCTGGTGTCTGTACACTTACTGAACTTCACTCACCCGATGTCTGTAATAATACTGCTAATGGCACGCTGCTCCCCGCCGGCCCCTCCTCTCTTCTTGTCCATCCCAGGTGATGTCACGATGCATACAGTACAAGCACCTGGGACAGACGGGAGGGAAGGAGGGGCCGGCAGAGAGCAGTGCGCCGTTAGCAGTATATTTTTACAGCTGCCCGTTTAAAGTGGCCTCTCATGGGGCTGGGTCCACGTCCCTTATGGCCTCGGGCCCTCGGCAGTGCCCGAGGGCCCGATGGGTCAGTCCGCCCCTGTGCAGGAGATACGTTTTAGATTTTTAAGATTTCAATAGCTGCATGCTAGATAATGTCTTACTACGAAATTAAGCCACTATCAATTTTACTTTATTGTCATTCCTCATGTATGAACTTCTTTAAAACAGCAGTGATCCGAAGCTAGCCATACATACAACTGACTGACATTCGATCCATGTATGGCTGTTTCTGTTTGGTCAATGAATCTACTTTCAATGTAAAGTCCTGCTGGTAAATTTTTAATTGATCAGGCCATGCAGCCAATGAGCTGCAGTGCTTATCAGTGTATTCTAATGGTGGGGAAGTCACGCTGTTAGAAAACAATGACACATTGGGGAGGATTCCCACCTTCAAAAATTAATGTATGGATGGGGGAATCAGGTCAGTTTTTTTCATTCAGCCAGCTGGCTGAATGAAAAATTAAATGTAACATGTATGGTTAGCTTAAAGTGGTGGTAAAGTATAAATGTTTTTTACCTTAATGCATTCCTTGGCATAAGGTAAAAAATGTTTAGGTGTCAGCATCACCGCTCACGCCCTCTACTTACCTGAAACCCCTTTCGATCCAGCACTGTGCACGTCTGCAGATCTTTACTCCCCTCATTTCCGGGTCTTGCTGGCTTTGCTGGGGCACCAAAAGCCATTGGTTCCCAATGCTGTCAATCAAAGCCAGTGATGACGGAGTGGGGAAGCGGCTTCCCATGGGTGCACTGGCCAGAGAGGAGGGGCCAGGAGCACCGGTGTCGGACCTGAAAAGATGAGGTTCCCCCCACTCTGTGTGATTCCATTGCACAGAGTAGGTAAGTATAGACATGTTTGTTATTTATTTTTAGTTTTTTCATTTACCTTAACAACCTTTTTAAGTTGTTTACCAAAAATGAAGGTTGGATTATAATGATAGCTCTGCAGCCTATCAGTAATGGCAGCTTCAATATTTCTATATTTACTGAATGCCCTTAAATGTAGTTTTTTACGCATTATACATTTAAATGTGCAAAGAAAAAATGTAATATTGAATATTAAACCTTAATTTAGTAACATTCGGTTTTAGCTTTTTCTTAGCTGACATTGGGGGTTGGAGAATGTAGTGAGTGTATTTAAATAAAAAAATATATATGAATGATAAAAATGGCTACACCCCTTATTTGCACACACATGGCCAGCAGTAGGTGTGATGAGCCCCTGCCATTCTTCTTCTAACCACCATATCTTTCAGCAATGGAGGGGTTATGGTGCCCCACCTAAAAAGAAAAAAAAAAAAGAACCATAGCCAGTGCCTGTTGCTGATGGAAACCACATCAAATAGTAAGGGCCCATGTGTGTGAGGGGTTCTGCGCAATATACCATCCAACCTACACTGGGACAATTATTAAATATACACTAATGCTGCGTACACCCGATCGGAATTTCTGATGAAAAAAGTCAGACTTTTTTCATCGAAAATTCCAATAGTTTGTGGGCCTCATCTGATTTATTTCCGTCAGTGTTTAGAAATAGAACATGTTTTCTTTTTTTCCGATGGAAGAAAAAAACGATAGGAAATTCCTATCGTCTGTGTGCAACTCGACGGAGAAAAAACCCACGCATGCTCAGAATCAAGTCAACGCATGCTCGGAAGCATTAACATTTATTTTCTCGTCTCGTCGTAGTGTTTTACGTCACCGCGTTTTGGACGGCCGAAATTTAGTCTGACAGTGTGTAGGCAAGTCTGATGGAAGTCAGCTTCATTCATCCAGACGGAAAATTCCATCGTATTTTATCCCTTTGGAAATTCCTATTGTGTGTACGCAGCTTTAGTGTTAGGCCGTGTACACACGGCAGAGAACCTCGACGGGCAGAACACATCGTTCCGCCCCTCAAGGTTCTCTGCCGGCCGTCGAAATCGGCGACCCGCCCGTCGGGAATGGCAACCAGCCATTCATCCAGGCGGGCCGTCGAGCAAAAAGAGAGCGTGCTCTCTTTTCGCTCGACGGGATTCCCGACGGGCGGGGCGAGCCAAAAGCGTACACACGGCCGAGGTCCTCGCTGGAATGCAGCTTCCAGTGAGGTTCTCGCTGGTTTCCAGCGAGAACCTCGGTCGTGTGTACGCCGCTTTAAAGGGCATGTGGGTTAATCTCATTATGGCAAGGGACCATACACTGGTTTATTTGTCATTGGGATAAAATCCTATATTACTGCTTTGCTATGATTTGGTTGGAGGTAGAGTTTATTTTAATTAAACAATAATTGAACTGTCAGTTTAAATATGATGAATTTATTTCAGGGGCATAAAATACAAACGATGTAAAGGGTTCTTCTTTTATTTTACTTTCTTCCGAAATCAGCCACAGACTCAGTAGAAAAGTATTTTACATGTCACCATGCTGTAGCAAAGGACTCTTATGCCGCGTACACACAATCGTTTTTCGGGTTGTAAAAAATTAAGTTTTTTTTAAATTTCATTAAAAACTATCGTGTGTGGGCTTCAGAGCATTTTTCGGGTTCTGAAAAACGGCACATTTTTTTCCGAACATTCTCTATGTTTTTACAATGTTTTTTAACGTTGTCGTTTTTAAGGTTGTAAAAAATGGTTGTGTTTGGGCTTTAACAACGTGAAAAGTCTGCGCATGCTCAGAAGCAAGTTATGAGACGGGAGCGCTCTTTCTGGTAACACTACCGTTCCTAATGGAGTAAGCACATTCATCACGCTGCAACAGACAGAAAAGCACAAATCGTCTTTTACTAAAACAAAATCAGCTAAAGCAGCCCAAAGGGTGGCGCCATCCGAATGGAACTTCCCCTTTATAGTGCCGTCGTACGTGTTGTACATCACCGCGCTTTGCTAGAGCATTTTTTTTTCACGATCGTGTGTAGGTAAGGGCGTTTTAATGATTGGGTTGAAAAAAACTTTTTTTCTAGACCCTATAAAACTTTGGCCCGGATTCGGGTAGAGCGGCGCATCTTTGTGCGGGCGTAACGTATCTACTTTACGCTACACCGGCGCAACGTTAAGAGGCAAGCATGCTATTCACAAAGAATATGCGCTCAACGTTGCGCCGGCGTAGTGTATAGTTGTCGGCGTAAGGCGACGTAAGTCAAAGTAGGTGGAAGTGCACTGGAAGTGGGCGTGATATATTATAATGAAGCGTGACCCCATGCAAATGATGGCCACAGCTTCAAAAAACTAACTGTGCATGCGTCGTCTCTTGGACGCACCCAGTGCGCATGCTCACAGTTACGTCGAAATAGCTGCTTAAGATACGACGAACACTGCCTATGACGTGAACGTAACCTACAGCCCTATTCACGTAGTACTACGTAAATGGCGTACGCAACGTAAAATTTTACGGCGTCGTTCCCTGGCCCATACCTTTGCATTACCTGCACCTCCTATATGAGGGGTAACTTTACCCCGGACGTAAGCTTTGCGCAAATCGCGCATATGTAGTGGCCGGGCGCATCTACGTTTGTGAATCAGCGTATCTTACTCATTTGCATATTTTAAATGGGAACGCCGAATGCGTCCAGTGTAAATATGCGCCCACGATACGGCGGCATAGACAAGTTACGTTGGACGACTGAAGCCTTGTTTTATGACGTATCTAGATTCGCGAATCGGTGTAACAAAATACGACAGCGCACATTTGTACTTACGATGGCGTATCTCTAGATACGCCGGCGTAAAACATTTGTGAATCCGGGCCTTTGTTTTTTAGAACCCGAAAAATTATCGTGTGTACGCGGCATCACATTCTGTGTGGCAGCAGTGGTCCCTCTGCAGAGGTCCAACACACCTGCTGAGGAGATGTATAGCTCTGCAATCAGCAAAGCCCATGCTTACTGATGGAAAATTCGAGGTCTGACTCAGCAGGGGATGAGTTGGACACCTGAAGAGACACCACTGCTTTCAAACTGAAAGCAAGGGTCCTTCTTTGCAGCAGGAAGCAGGAGACTTTTCTCCTCAGTAAATTGATGTTTTCTATAAAAAAGTAAGATTTTTTCGAATGCATCAGAAACGTACTTTAACTGATTTAAACTGATAATTCCTTTGGACTAAAAAGGGAACTTTCAAGTGTGGTGATTTGCCACTTAAGACTGCCATATGTCCAAATGAAATAAATGTTTTCAGTAAGCCCTGGTTCCCACCAGTGCAACTTGTCATGCAACTTGACAGTTTAAAAATTGCACGACAGGTCGCAACCAATTTGCGGCAATGGAACTATTCAAATCTCTGCGATTCAAGTTGCAGTGACTTTGAAAAAGGTTTTCTGCACCATTTCATGTGCGACTTGCATTGACATCTGTGTAAATGAAGTCGCACAGATGACAACAAGCTGCACATGAGATCGCACTGATTGTCAGACTTGAAGTTGCACTGAAGTACTGTGATTTCAAAGCCTCACTAATGTGAACCAGGGCTAAATGTTACAGAAAGCATCTCTCAATAAAAAATAGATGTTGTTTAAACATTGGCAAATGCAAGTAGTGAATCTGACCAGCGATGATCAGCAATGACCTGACCAGCGATTCACTATGTGAATGTGTGTAGAATGTCTGGGATATGACTGTATTATACCATTGATAAAGAAAAATAAAAGGATGACCAGCTCATTCATTTGTAATTCTTATAATATTACTCTTTAAATCTACAGGAATCACCTATATGTGTTGAATACAGGGAGTGCAGAATTATTAGGCAAATGAGTATTTTGACCACATTATCCTCTTTATGCATGTTGTCTTACTCCAAGCTGTATAGGCTCAAAAGCCTACTACCAATTAGGCATATTAGGTAATGTGCATCTCTGTAATGAGAAGGGGTGTGGTCTAATGACATCAACACCCTATATCAGGTGTGCATAATTATTGGGCAACTTCCTTTCCTTTGGCAAAATGGGTCAAAAGAAGGACTTGACAGGCTCAGAAAAGTCAAAAATAGTGAGATATCTTGCAGGGATGCAGCACTCTTAAAATTGCAAAGCTTCTGAACCGTGATCATCGAACAATCAAGCGTTTCATTCAAAATAGTCAACAGGGTCGCAAGAAGCATGTGGAAAAACCAAGGCGCAAAATAACTGCCCATGAACTGAGAAAAGTCAAGCGTGCAGCTGCCAAGATGCCACTTGCCACCAATTTGGCCATATTTCAGAGCTGCAACATCACTGGAGTGCCCAAAAGCACAAGGTGTGCAATACTCAGAGACATGGTCAAGGTAAGAAAGGCTGAAAGACGACCACCACTGAACACGACACACAAGCTGAAACGTCAAGACTGGGCCAAGAAATATCTCAAGAATTATTTTTCTAAGGTTTTATGGACTGATGAAATGAGAGTGAGTCTTGATGGGCCAGACGGATGGGCCCGTGGCTGGATTGGTAAAGGGCAGAGAGCTCCAGTCCGACTCAGACGCCAGCAAGGTGGAGGTGGAGTACTGGTTTGGGCTGGTATCATCAAAGATGAGCTTGTGGGGCCTTTTCGGGTTGAGGATGGAGTCAAGCTCAACTCCCAGTCCTACTGCCAGTTTCTGGAAGACACCTTCTTCAAGCAGTGGTACAGGAAGAAGTCTGCATCCTTCAAGAAAAACATGATTTTCATGCAGGACAATGCTCCATCACACGCGTCCAAGTACTCCACAGCGTGGCTGGCAAGAAAGGGTATAAAAGAAGAAAAACTAATGACATGGCCTCCTTGTTCACCTGATCTGAACCCCATTGAGAACCTGTGGTCCATCATCAAATGTGAGATTTACAAGGAGGGAAAACAGTACACCTCTCTGAACAGTGTCTGGGAGGCTGTGGTTGCTGCTGCACGCAATGTTGATGGTGAACAGATCAAAACACTGACATAATCCATGGATGTCAGGCTTTTGAGTGTCCTTGCAAAGAAAGGTGGCTATATTGGTCACTGATTTGTTTTTGTTTTGTTTTTGAATGTCAGAAATGTATATTTGTGAATGTTGAGATGTTATATTGGTTTCACTGGTAAAAATAAATAATTGAAATGGGTATATATTTGTTTTTTGTTAAGTTGCCTAATAATAATTATGCACAGTAATAGTCACCTGAACACACAGATATCCCCCTAAAATAGCTAAAACTAAAAACAAACTAAAAACTACTTCCAAAAATATTCAGCTTTGATATTAATGAGTTTTTTGAGTTCATTGAGAACATGGTTGTTGTTCAATAATAAAATGAATCCTCAAAAATACAACTTGCCTAATAATTCTGCACTCCCTGTACAGTGTAGGCATCTGTCAGGATTTATTAATTTAATCATTTTGTAGATTGGAAGGGTTGTTTATTTAAATCAAATCTTAATCAAATCAAATCTTAAGTAAAACAAATGGACAAAAAAAATATGAAATATGCAACTCTGCAGGTGTGTGAAATTCTGCAAACCTTATTTTATATCTGTGTTCTATTCCATTCTCCCAAAAAGCAAGGTCTTCAATACAATACAGTCTGGTATCTAAGCTTATTAGCAATAATTGTACCTTCCATTCATATGAATTTTTGCAGTGGAACGTTGCAGCAATATGATTAACTACACAAATACATATTGACAGTTTGAAGTAAATGCACCCTTGGTGCTTATACAGAGAAAGAAGGATAATAATCTGTCCACAACACTAGATGGCTCTGTCTGACCACTATTGAATCAAAAAGGAAATGCTGCAGTTCAGCCTACTTGTTAGAGACAAATGAATATGAAAAATCCACATGGTAAGCGGTTTGTCTGATCCATTTTTGTGATTTTGCTTGGCAGTCTGCTTGTGTTTATCTTACTGTATTGATTTTTTTTTTTTTTTTTAATTTTAACAAATTAACTGACTACCTTATACAAGTGTGGACAAAAAACTTAGTGTCCCCAACTCTGAAAAAGAAAAGGTTTTGTAGTATATTTATTCATCATTTATTTTAAAAGGTTGCGTTTACAGAGGGTAATATTTAGACTCATATTTGTTTAGAATATTACTGAAAAAAATGCAATTTTACATCTTGGTGCTTTCTGCACAGAAAACAAAGGACTAATCTAATCACATTGTAATTATTTTAGAAAAAAGTTTGTATTATTCCATTATTATTTTCCTCCTAAGAGTAATATTTATATCAGTCATTGGCAGGCATGACCGGTAGGCTTAGTTAATCAGACTGTCAAGCCTCGCACACACAATCGGATATCTGATGGAATCTAATCCGATGGATTTTTTTTGTCGGATATCCGATGAAGCTGACTTTCATCAGTCCTGCCTACACACCATCAGTCAAAAATCCAACCGTGTCCAAACGCAGTGACGTAAAACACTACTACGTGCTGAACAAAATGAAGTTCAATGATTCCGAGCATGCGTCGACTTGATTCTGAGCATGCGTGGATTTTTGACCGATGGACTTCAACACAGATGATCGTTTTTTTGGGGGGGTATTTTATCCATAGAAAAAATTTAAAACATGTTCTATTTTTTTTCACCGATGGAAAACAAACCGATGTGGCCCACACACAATCGGTTTGTCCGATGAAAACGGTATATTCCATCTGTTTTCATCGGAAAACCGATCTTGTGTACATGGCTTTATTTAGTATATTGCACTTAGGAAGCATATTTGTCTGCAATAATAGTGTCCTCCTGGCAGACACTTTAACACATTTATGTTTAGCAAGGAAACAATGCTAAAGAAGAATAGTGTTCTCATAATACTTTGAAGCTTTCCAGCTCACATGCATCTGTGACTTGGTTGCTAAATGTTGGTAAATGTGTGTCTTCCTGCTGTCTAAGGCCCCGTACACACCATTAAATAAATCTGTTCAAATCGGTCTGACAGACCGATTAGATCAGATTTGTCTGCTGGGCTATTTTGGTTTGATCGCTGTACACACGATCAAACCAAAATCCCCGCTGGCAGACAGCCCGGTGACGTGGCGATGACGTTGACGCCGCCACATCACCGCACCAGGAAGTAAAACACTTCCGCGCATGCGTCGAATCCATTCGACGCATGTGCGGGCAGATATGTCTGCTGGTTAGCGTACTAACCAGCAGACATATCGGACGGATGGACAGATTCCCAGCAGACAGATTTTAAAGCAACTGTCTGCTGGAAAAATCTGTCTGTTCGCCCGTACACACGATCGAATTTGTCTGCTGAAACGTTCTGTCAGACCGTTTCCAGCAGATAGATTCGATTGTATGTACGTGGCCTAAGAATAAGCACAGGTAAAATATTTTATCAACAGTTATCCAGAATGGAGGTAATGCCTCCATTTCACCTTGACAGAAGGTGATTAACATATAGCAAATCTTTCAAACAGCTAGAGAAGTCAATCATTTTAATTACAAACCATAACCATCGGCACTATTTTCTGAAAAGAGGGCTGCTTAAGTTGTCAGCAAAAGCTAAGAAAAATATAGTACAGACTCTAAAATGCACTTATGGAATTGCTGTATGAACCAAAATGAATCTCCTGCTAGGAAACAATGACAGCACTTTACAGGTATCTCTAATACTTAATGTCGAAATCCACTAGTAACTTAACAAATTCATGTTTTAGATTGCCAGCCGAAGCAATTATTCACTTCAAGAGCCTAAGGAGCAGTTCAGTGGTAATTTATTATACAAGTCTAGATTTAAAGATGACATCAGCATGCACCTGGATAATCATGAGTGCATTAAAAGCATGAGTAGTAGAGGTCTGGTGGATTTCAGCACCACTGTGCTGTGGACAGAGCCACTCTAGATCAACTAAATTGTAGCCTGTAATGGATCAGACATTTTTTTAATGAAGTTCATAAGTATGTATAAGCTTTCTTATGACAGAATTAACTATTTTATCAAAATAATTCTCACACCAAGGACATACAATGCACACCCAATATAAAAAAAAAAGGTGAATTGTGATTGATTGTTATAAGTTACTGCACTCTACAAAGCTCTGTGCTGCCCAATTAATAATTCTGAAAATGCATCATTAGAAGCAACAGAAATGATACAAAGACCATTAACTTACCTAAAATATTTCCAATGAGAGCAATAATAAATACTGCAATATATCCAGCAATGAGCACCCATTCATATTCCTTTGGGTGTAAATATTCCCTCCAAAGAAAGCGTAGAAACTCATCATCATAATCAGAAGATGGGTTCAGAAGTGGTTCCTGTGTCACATTTATTTCCAGTGTAGACCTATTCCTATACAGGTAATCATCAACTTTAGTTCCTGGCATTCTTCCAGCGCTTGATTGCTTCCGATATAACGCATAAAGAGGTATAAATTCCTGTAGACTAATCAACTTATATAGGTGCACACAAAAGCATCCTTTTATGGATATCAGAATCCATGCCAAAACAAAATGCTGCAGAAGTAGGATTGTGCTCAAAGTTAAAGGCACACAACTCTTTTCCTGTTTTCCTTTACAGATGTCATTACGTTACTTAACATTTTTATCCCTTTGGCTTGAATAAAACAGAATAAGCATAGAGGGAGAGTAGAATAGCGTGCTTCAATCTCAGTGTTTGAATCCATGTCACTGGGTCCTGTGTAGAAGTGCTCACTCCCCCTGCAGTTCCTCCCCCTTCATCCTTACGGTTTAGAGCTTGGCTGCCTGTTGTGTGCTACACAGGAAAGATCATTGATTCTCTGTATGAATGGTATACATTAATTCATGCTAGCAGCTCAGTTCAACTCCAATCATTGTGCAATTAATTTTCATCCAGATTAGCTAATCAGTAACTCATTTCTATTACCTGTTTTACCCAGTCTGTTTGAAAGGGGTTATTTTTTTTTCCAGTCCCAGCTCTAAAACAACTACCCTGTTCCAGTTCCCAAAACTGCTGCCAGTCCACTGTGCTCTATGATTTGTGTGCTGCAGACTGCAGAGAAATGACAAGACTTTTTGTGACTGGGAGTTCATTATTTGCACTGGAAAGCTGGTTAAGATTATTTGGAATTTGCTGTGTTATTGTCAGGGTTAAAGTATAGAAAGGAAATGACTACAATGTAATGGACCTTATTGATGTGTGCAAAGTATGCAAAGGCTTTCAGTATGAATGTATGCACTCACTTAAAAAACAAGATACACCTTTTAAAAGATTTTTTAACAAGATATTTTGTTTAGTGTAAAGCAGAACCTTGACAAATTATTGAAAGTGAGACTGACAGCTGTGTAAAGCTACTAAGTCACTTCTGTCAGTGTACCCTGCCGTGCAGTTGTAGTTCGGTCTGCCACTCAGACTGCACTGCAGGACACAGTAGTGACATAAGTGCTGGCAGGAAGAACCATTTAGTGCATCAGAAAATCAGGCACTCATCATACCATGTAGCATGTTGGATGTGAATATTCTGACAGAGGCTTAAAGTGCTTGAAGACAGCGTGATTGATTTACTAAAGGAAACAATTCTGTTAACTTTGCAAAACCTTCTTGTAATAAAGGGGTTGTAAAGGTTATTTTTATATTTTCTAAATAGGTTTTTTTAAGCTAGTGCATTGTTGGTTCACTTACCTCTTCGTTCAATTTCCCTTCTAAATCGTTTTTTTCTTTGTTTTCTTTGTCTGAATTTCTCACTTCCTGTTCCTCCCCAGTACGGTGTTCAGTAAGCTGTTCTAAATGACTTTCCACCACTCGGATGATAGTGGAAAGCTTACTGAATAGAAACAGGAAGTGAGAAATTCAAACAAAGAAAAAAAAAACATTTAGAAGGGAATCGAAGGAAAAGGTAAGTGAACCAACAATGCACTAGCTTAAAGGTACCTATTTAGAAAATAAAAGACAAACCTTTACAACCCCTTTAACAAAGATATACTAACAGCATATGCTGTTTACTTTGTAAGGGAATTTCCCCTTAGCTTAATTTACATTGTACATAATAGCCAAACAGTGGGGTTAATTCACTAAAATTGGAGAGTGCAAAATCTGGTGCAGCTCTGCATAGAGACCAATCAGCTTCCAGGTTTTATTGTCTAAGCTTAATTGAAGCATATTGGCTGCTATGCACAGCTACATCAGATTTAGCATTCTCCAGTTTTAGTAAATCAACCCCCCTATGTTTGCTTGTGCATGATTTGATAGTGAAAGTCAGCAGAGCTTCACCTCAATCACTGAGCTAAGGATAAATAATCTTTCAAAGTGAAAATTCTATTGCAAAGGATCAATCTCAGAGAGGCAAGTATTCAGAGGTTTCTTTTTCTTTTTCAATGAAAGCTACCACTGCTAACATGCTTTTTAAAAGTGCAGTGTTTAGGGTTGTCATTCTGATCCATGCCTCATTACCTAATGAGTAAGTGGCACAAGAGTTTAGAATTCACTGGCTGCATGCTAGTTTCTTACTATGTACTAAAGTGAGGATCAATATGTCAGTCCTGGAGTCTGCATCATTAAAGGTCAGGTATGACAGCTGTCATATTTTTTGTTCTCATCGATCGGTGACAAATTTTGACCATGAAAATAAGAGAATGTATCTAGGCAGCTTACCACCAACAGTTATTCCCCCTCAAGAATCCCCTGTGTCTCCTTAGAGGGGGCGTGGTCAGCCGTGACACCACGGGAAACCCCTATTGCGTCATAGGGGGGCAGGGTCACCTGTCCACATCACAGGTGGCCCAGCCCTCAGTTATATAATAAATGTCAAACGGGTAGAACGTTATTTGGCCGGGAGCCTCGAAGGAGGCTGTATTGTTCGTAGCGGCGGGTCTGGGTCATAGAAGGATTTACAGTGCTGGAATTTTTTTTTATTAAAATAATTGTCCCAAGCTGTGTGTAAGCAATAGGTCCACGACATGCGCACCCCCTGATCACCTTTCTGGACGTCATGCGGTGTCGCCCACCCCACCCACCGATGGGGCATTGTAGGTGAGCAGCTGAACCTTCCCCCCTCTCCCCAATTATTCTGTTCTATTTTCGCTTTAATGTATTATTATTGATGCTTTGTCAATTTATGCTTTTAATTGTAGACATACTTCTGATGAAGCGGCCACAGCCGCGAAACCGGTCAAGTCAATTGTCTCCTCTTTTAATCTATGTCTTGTTTAATTTGTATTCAATAAAAAATGTTCCTTATTAATTTTAATATTTGTGTGTACAGTTCACATCCTTATTACCAGTACCGGAATAGTCCAACCATGGCCCCACCCCTTCCTCGCTGGTTCTTTAGGTCGGGGACCTTAGAACCAACTTGTCTATATTCTGTGTGTGTGTGTGTTTTTTTTTACCTTTTTTCACAATTTTGTGGTTGAAATGGTAGGGATACAAGTACCCTGTTACCAAATCACATAGGGGCGGCTGGCATCTGGGGGTCCCCTTTGTTTCCAGGGCTTCAAGATTCCAATAAGCCCCCCGCCTGCAGACCCCCACAACGACCGGGCAAGGGTTGTGGGGATGAGGTCCTTGTTCTTATCAACATGGGGACATCCTCCTCATGTTGAGGGCATGTGGCCTAGTATGGTTCAGGAGGGGGGGCGTTCTCTCATCCCCGCCCTCTTTTCTTGCGGCCTGCCAGGTTGCATGCTCGGATAAGGGTCTGGTATGGATTTTTGTGTCAAGATGGTCAATTCATTCCTGCAGTAAAGCAATCTCTTCTCTTAGCTCCTAAACAATGTTACTCATCTCTGTGGAGATACTAGTTGTGATATGCTGCAACTGGGCCTGTAATTGATCATTTAGCATGAAGATTGAAAGAAAGGGCCCAGAGGGTTAGATATGTGTAGGAGCATTAATGGTGGTGCCCTTACCTGGATCTGTAAGGGGTATCAAAATGCACAGAGATAGGGGCTTTCCACATTCCAATATTCCCCATGGGGGCTTCCAGAAATGTGTATGCATTATGTTGGGTCCCCCCCATGCTGAGCGCAGCTTGTGTGCACTAATTGGGAGACAGAGGAAGCAGACTCTCGTCTGAACTCAGGATTCACACATCTGCCATCTGTTGCTGCTGCGTGTGTGCCCTGACTCAGAGCGTTTTGAAGCGAGATAGTCATGCATTTTTTAAAGAAGTCAGCAGTGGCAACAATTATATTTATCTCCTTTAAAAATAAGGCAGCGATGGCAGTTACAATATTTACATGCCTACTTTAATTGTATATACCATATGCATTATCCAGTTAGACTGCTAGTGTTGACTGCATAATTTGTAGTCTATCATAATGGCATTGTGATATGAATAATTCCCTGCATTGCATATTTGTCAGTATACGAATAATGGCAGGCCACTGCAATATGATGCCTAGCAACAAGTGTCCTTCTGGAATACTAATATTAAACAATACAAGAACAAAAAAGACAAAATTCAACAAAACCCAAATATAATGTCTGAGCGCTACAATATATTTGTATCTATATATTTACAGTATGTTTTACTTTTCAGCTAGCAGTACTTTGTGCTAACTACAATACTCACTAAGATGTTTAATGGGTACATGCATTGTAGTTATGTAATTGAAGCCTTTTTTATTTCAATGCCATTGGGTGTTCCAGTCATTTGTCATTACCAATACCTGGGAATTGCACAGCACAAAGTAGACATGTGCATGATGAAAAAATGTGTTTGTTTTGTTTAGATTTGTTTAGATTCGTTAATCTACTTATTTTGTTTCATTAAATTTCATTGATTCATTCAATCAGTATTTGGGATTTGTATTCGTAATTCATATTTGGACATCATTTTATGTCTTTTTTCAAATTGTCTTGGAATTTACTGATTTTTTTTTGATTCGAGACGTTCAAATCGATAAATTTTGAATTGGTTGAATCGAAAAAAATAAATTATTCGAATGCGGCAAAGTGGACAAACAAAAGAAAAATCTTCATCAAATGATTGCAATGACTCTTTAAATCATCTTTGGCTTAACAAAAACAGCATTATTTTGAAATAGTACTCTAATAACACACAGTCTTTGATTTCAGAAATATGTTCATAATTCGAATTCAAATTATGAACATATTTCTAATAAAAAAAAAATCCAGAAATTTAGACAAATGTAGTTTTAATTATTTAGAGCATTCAGTAAACTTATTACTAAGTTTACTAAAATTTAATTTGAGTATTTGGGCATATCTGAATCCCTGAATAACAAAAAATGTGTCTGAATATTTATTCGGAACCAAATGAACCACACATGTCTAGCACAAAGAGCCCTTTACCCTTGTCATTGCGGTGGTGAGAATAAAAGTTCTATAACCATATTCAAAAGTGACTTTGGGGCCTACGCAGAGGGCTATTTAGGGCCATTTTAACCAATGATGTTAATGGACATGTAGCCAGGTGTTTGGCTAAGAATGGAGAATGAGAGAAACAGCTGCTTTCTGTAGCTGCTGCCCTGCGGTGATGAATTGGTTGCAGCTATATCAGCAAGATGAGGAAGCTGCTGAGAAGGAGGACACCAAGTCAGGCAGCACTGCACTGTGGGAATTGTAGTCCAGAAGAGATAGACTTATGTATTAAAAAGCTTTTGAATTGCATTTTCCAGAGGAAGTTTGCTAGGAAGAGGGCACAGTTTCCTCTTGCCATGGGGGAGCCTAGAGAGTGCACATTGATGTCTAGTACGCACCTCCACTGCTGCATAACCCTGGCTTAAGCAGGATCCACAGTGCTGAGTTCAGGGTGCAGACAGCCAGAGTAACCTGGGTTCAGAGCAGAGAGTGGACTAATCACTGTGTGTGAAGAGTGAGGACTAAAGACTGTCCCATTACAGCTGATACACAAAGACTTATTGCTTATGCTATGATGTACCCCTCAGGGACATTGCGCCATTCATCTAGAGTGCACTCTAGACTAGTACAGTATTATTTAGACATGTGCGATTTGGTTCGTAACAAATGGATTTTCGTACAAATTTGTTAGTATTCGTACATTCGGATCAATTCGGACATCCGAATAGCTGAAAGTACTAAAATATGAAAATTACAGAATTACGACTAAGCAAAATAACGAACAAGCGAAAATAAAGAACAAGCAAAAATACGAACGTATGATTGGACAAACTTACTAAAATACGAAACACCGAAACAGCAAAAGAACAAAAATTACATCTATAATGAACGATTTGCATTCCGTATTTTAAATATTTTGCTGTTTGTAATTTCGTATATTTGTATTTTCATTTGTTTGTTGGTATTTTCATTTGTGTGTTTTGTAAATCCGTTTCTTTGTCTGTTCGTAAATTTGTGTACTCAAATCGTTCTTTCGAATGGGAGCTGGGCAGTGTAGTTAGTGAGTGATGTATCTTACTTAATATCTTAGCCAATCAGCTTATCTCTTTTGTGCTGAATCACATTGGACAGTGTAAAGCCTCGTACACAAGATCGGACTTCAAACAAACTTTTCCGTGGATTTTTGTCAAAAGGGAGTTGGCCGGACTTTTGTTGCCGAAAAGTTTGTCCATTTGCAGAGTAAACTTTTGTCCGATGAAAACTGAAAAAGTTTGTTCGATGGAGCGTACACACGGTCAGAGTTTTTGGAAAACGTGCTCATTTTGAAGTTTGTTGGCAAAAAGTCCAACCGTGTGTAAGGGGCTTAAGAGAAAGTCTTAATATGGATTAGCCGCGTGTTGAAAATGAAACTAAAATACGAGATTGCGAATGACCACGCCACAATGTATTTATAAAAGTACAAAATTACGAATCCATTCAAAGCACGGTAATAGATACGAATCAACGAAAACAAAACAATTTTACAAATCAACGGAAAAGGCAATCTCACATAAGTAACAATTACTAAATTACGAATAGTGTACCGAATAAACAAAAATTATTATCTAACAAAATTACGAATTTCGAATCAAGGAAAATAAATTTGTCAGAATTACAAATCATTCAGTATCAACTAAAATAAAACTGTTATGAAAATACAAACGGGTCCGAATAGGAAAACTTGCATCTTACGAAATTACGAATCTTTACGAATCTACGGAACGAGACAAAACAAAACAAAAAAAAGAACAGCATTTTCTTTGTTGTGCACATGTCTAGTATTATTGTTCACATTGCAGTTAATGCTTATCTGCAATGTTTACTGCTGACTTTGCTGATTCATGAGTTAATCCAGTCTAGTGGTAGGAAACTCTATTCTAAATCACCTTGGCATAGAGATTAAACTGTCTAGCAGACTGTGTCTGAACTTTGTGTTCATTTATATTCAATCCACCATTTATTTTAACTACTAGCCGACCAGCCGCCGTCGCACGCCGCCGGGCACGCGCGCTCGTTCGTTACAGAGCGGGGAACGAGAGCTGTGAGTGTAAACACACAGCGCTCGTTCCTGTCAGCGGGGGAAACGCTGATCTTCCGTTCATACAATGTATGAACGGAAGATCAGTGATTCCCCCTAGTGAGTCCACCCCTCCATACAGTTAGAACACAAATAGGAACACACTTAACCCCTTCCCCGCCCCCTAGTGTTAACTCCTTCACTGCCAATGGCATTTTTATAGTAATCCAATGCATTTTTATAGCATTGATCGCTATAAAAATGCCAATGGTCCCAAAAATGTTTCAAAAGTGTCCGATGTGTCCGCCATAATATCGCAGTACCGAAAAAAACCGCTGATCGCCGCCATTACTAGTAAAAAAAAAAAATATTAATAAAAATGCCATAAAACTACCCCCTTTTTTGTAAACGCTATAAATTTTGCGCAAACCAATCAATAACCGCTAATTGCGATTTTTTTTTACGAAAAATATGTAGAAGAATACGTATCGGCCTAAACTGAGGAAAAAAAATGTTTTTTTATATCTTTTTTGGGGATATTTATTATAGCAAAATGTAAAAAATATGTCATTTTTTTCAAAATAGTCGCTCTATTTTTGTTTATAGCGCAAAAAATAAAAACCGCAGAGATGATAAAATACCACCAAAAGAAAGCTCTATTTGTGGGAAAAAAAGGACGCCAATTTTGTTTGGGAGCCATGTCGCACGACCACGCAATTGTCAGTTAAAGCGATGCAGTGCCGAATCACAAAAAGTGCTCTGGTCTTTGGACAGCAATATGGTCCGGGGCTAAAGTGGTTAACTCATACCAATACATTGAGTTCATATAACTAAACAGTCTTGTGTCTATTTCCTGGTTCTAATTCACAGATGAGTTAAAGGTTAACTTTCATTCAATCAGGTGTGCCAGATGGGCTGAAGCTGTTATTGGAGTTAAGGAACAGAACAGAGAACCCAAATTACTACCTTTGTGGGTAGCGCTACAGACATAATAAGCCGCGTACACACGGCAGAGAACCTCGACGGGCAAAACACATCATGCCGGCCGTCAGATTCGGCGACCCGCCCGTCGGGAATGGCAACCAGCCATTCATCCAGGCGGGCCGTCGAGCAAATAGAGAACATGCTCTCTATTTCTGCTCGGCGGCATTCCCGACGCGATGCTCGCCGAGAGCGTACACACGGCCGAGGTTCTCGCTGGAATGCAGCTTCCAGCGAGGTTCTCGCTGGTTTCTAGCGAGAACCTCGGTCGTGTGTACGCCGCCATAGTAATACAGTATGCCTGAATATATCTAATAGATTTGTGAAACTCTGCACTATGAGGCATGCTGCTGGAAGAAAAAGTCCTGCGTGAAATTAAAAATATTAAATTGTTAACCTGATCTTTTACATTATAGGTGAGATATTAGAAGGGGTAAACAGCTTTAGTTCTTGGCAGGACAATGGTATTTAATTCAAAGGCAATGAAGACTTATGTTGCTATAGTAGTAGCAGGCATGTCTAAAAGCAGATGGGAAACAGTTAATTGTGTTGAGAGTGTTTTTATTAAAATAATGACTTGGCTATGGCTGGGATTTAAGTCATCATGGTAAAAGTTGAGGAAAAGTAATTGCAATGATGGGCCCTCAGTGAAGTGACCACGTTGGTTGACAAGGTTATTTCAGCATTCAGCACCCAGTTCAACTGTCCTTTAGTGCAGTGGTCACCAACCTTTTTGGCATCGGGGACCGGCTGCGTGAAAGAAAATTGTGCCAAGGCCCAGCGAGGGGGGATGTATGCACACGTGGGGGGTAATCAATTTTTCTCGGGCAATAGCTGGTGTTCTTCCGTTGGCGCTTTAATCATCATGGCACCATGGTTGGTATGGTGTCAGTATTATTGAAGCACATTATTTCTTATATTACATTGTAATATAAATGAAATAGTTCAACTCACCATAATGCCGAATCAGTGGGACCCCTGAGTGTGTAACTTGCCAAGTTGCCTGCCACCAGATACAGCTTGTCACTTTGCCATGCTACCTGCCACCAGATGAGGAATGCTACTTGCCATGCTGCCTGCCACCAGATGAGGACTGCCACTTGTCACACTGCCTGCCACCAGATGAGAAATGCCACTTGCCACATCACCTGCCAGTGCCACCAGTTGAGGAATGCCACTTGCCACGTCATCTGCCAGTGCCACCAAATGAGGAATGCCACATCACCTGCCAGTGCCACCAGGCGAGGAATGGCACTTGCCACGTCACTTGCCAGTGCACCAGTTGAGGAATTCCACTTGCCACATCAGCTGCCAGTGCCACCAGATGAGGAATGCCACATCACCTGCCAGTGCCACCAGATAAGTAATGCCACATGCCATGTCACCTGCCAATGCCACCAGATGAGGAATGTCACATGCCACGCCACCTGCCAGTGTCACCAGATGAGGAATGTCACTTGCTACGCCACCTACCAGTGCCAATTCCAGAGATTTCAGTGGTAGGGGAGGAAGAGCAGAGTATACAAAGTATGTACTGTAGATGAAGTTCTTATGGCCTGTCATGTGCATGCAAGATCCACCACTTCCAAAAAGAACCAAATAGATTAAACAGTATTATGCAAAACTTTCCCAATTGGAAGTGTGGCTTTTTTTTTTTACAATGAAACTTGGTTAGTCTAATGCCGCATACACACGATCGGACATTCAGACAACAAAACCGTGGATTTTATTCTGACGGAATGTTCGCTCAAACTTTTCTTGCATACACATGGTCACACAAATGTTGTCAGAAATTCCAAATGTTAAGAACACTATGACGAGCCGAGAAAAATGAAGTTCACTGATTCCGAGCATTTTGTGCATCAGAATTGCATACAGACGATCAGAATTTCCAACAGGAACTTTTGTTGACTGAAAAATTGAGAACCAGCTCTCAAACATTTGCTGTCGGAAATACCGACAGCAAATGTCCAATGGAGCATACACACGGTTGGAATATCCAACCAAAAGCTCACATCGAACATTTGTTGTCGAAAATTCCGACCGAGTGTACGCAAAATTAGTATCAATCATGTTCTCTGCTTCATCATATCATCCAGCCAATGTAGAATTTTCATGGCAGTGTCCTTTACAATCTTCTTATACATACTGTACCTAATAGTTAGAATCTGATTGTAATAGTCAGGTTCTCTGTTTTCATTTGTATTTACATCATATATAACTCAGTCACTAAAATGACATATAAGCTTAAACATGGTAATGTAATTTCTCAGAATTTTTTAAACTGAAGCTTTCAGTAAGCGAATACCTGGTGATCCTACAATAAACTTTTGTGATCCTATACTTTTACCCTAAACTCAAGTATTTCATAGTTCAGAAAAACACCAACCAATTACCAATAATGCACTTCCTGGCCTTTGAACTGTGGTCTGGTTTTGTGCACTAAATCACCATATTGTTAGGCCCCAAGGTACCACATACTCCCTCTATGTCAGGTCACCTGAGGCCAGATGACAGATGCACACCGTTGTCAGGAGTGCACCGCTACGGTAGTGGACCCTACCGCTGACTGCTGTGGCTGGATTAAGGAAGGCAGGTCCACTGGAGAACTAACACAGATCCCACAGGGAGCTAGGGCAAAAGATTCCCCAGAGCACGGACTCTAAGGGCCAGCAGGTGTTCTCCAGAGCCTCTAGTGGTGAGGATGGACTGGCCTGCAACTGGATCCAGGTCGCGACCCCCAGAGTCTCCAAGCTCATGCTCACAGTAGGCTACAGGAGAATAGTAAGCGAACAAACCAAAGGTTGGGCGACTAGCAGACAAGGATAAACATAGAGCACGCCAAAGGTCAGGGTCACAAGTGGGCAGGGATAGTCAAGAACAAGCCAAGATCAGTAACTGGAATCAGACGTAGAAGACACAGCAGGCACTTACGCACCTTACTGCCCAAGCCAATTTTCAGCTTTCAGCGCTGTCACAATTTCAATGACAATTGCGCGGTCATACTACACTGTACCCAAAATACATTTTTATCATTTTGTTCCCACAAATAGTGCTTTCTTTTGGTGGTATTTGGTCACCTCTGCGATTTTAATTTTTTTCACAACGAATAAAAAAAGACCAAAAGTTTTGAGAAAAATTAAGTTTTTATTTATTTTCTGTTATTTTTTTGGAAAAAAAGTATGTTTTCGTCTTCAATTATGGGCACTGATTTGGCGGCACTGATGGGCACTGATGAGGTGGCACTGATAAGCACCGATAAGGTGGCACTGATGGGCACCGATAAGGTGGCACTGATGGGCACTGATAGGCGGCACTGATAGGCAGCACTGGTATGTGGCACTGATGGGCAGTCATAGGCGGCACTGATGGGCACTCATGGGTGGCACTTATGGGTGGCACTGATGTGTACTTATAGATGTACATATGGGCACTGATAGGTGGGCACTGGGCATAGATGGGCACTGAGAGGTGGCACTGACGGATACTGAGGGGTGGCACTGATGGACACTGAGGGGTGGCACTGATGGCATTGCTGGGCATCACTTCAGTCAGTGCCCATGTTGCCAGTCAGTGCCCATTTGTGTATAAGTGAACAGAAATCAAATCAGCGCAATAAACACAAGATAATAAGCAGCTGAACACCAGGAGTAAATTCAAAAAATTCCTTGGGCAAATGTACAAAACATAGTGCAGCGCTGATAGTCAGTCCATAAAAAAGTCATCCACGTGATCTTCAGAATGTGAGGGAGGACCATTTGTTGGCACTGATTGGCATTGATTGTGCTCGATTTTTTTTTTATTGATGTTTTTTTTTGCCTATTACAGTACTTCTTTATTGGCCACCGGGAGGCCCTCACTGGTGGTCCAGTGTATGTATCTGAGGGGGGGCTGTGCTGATAAACAATCAGCGCGAACCCCCCCTGTCAGGAGAACCGCCGATCAGCTCTCCTCTACTCGTGTCTGTCAGACGCGGGTGAGGAAGAGCCGATCAATGGCTCTTCCTGTTTACATCGTGATCAGCCATGATTGTACACGGCTGATCAGGTGGTAAAGAGCCTCTTTACTGGGATCGAAGATGCAGGGTATGAGGCTGACACCCCGCATCACCGATCGCCATGCTGCGCACCCCCACGGGCGCGTGCCAGCATGTAATCCTGCAGGACCTCATTAGACATCCAATCAGGATTACAGAACCACTTCCCACCCGTCAATTTACTATTGACCGGGCGGGAAGTGGTTAAAGTCTATGGGACCCAAACTAAAAAAATCTGAAGTACCCATTTTTGGGGCTTAGATGCAAATTTTTGGACATACACGTGGTATGGGGGTCCGGGTATTGCCCTAGGGGACATGTATCAATGAAAAATATATTTATAAAAACATCATTTTCAAATGATCAGTGATTTACTGATGCTTAGGCCTCATGCACTGGATGTTAAAATAACGTTATAAAAACGCCAGTAGCTTTGCATTGAGTTTCACAATTTAGTGCACTCAGAACAAGATAACTTCTGGTGTCCGTTTCGCAGACTTTGGATAGAAGTAACAGAAGCAGATACTAAGTAGAAACTACAATATGTCTCCTCCCCCAGTCAGTCCTATCTTCATACAGTTAGAACACATCTAGGGAACACACTTGTAACCCCTTGATCTCCTCCTAGTGTTAATCAGTGAATATTTATAGCACTGTTCGCTGTATAAATGCCAATCGTTCCAAAAATCTGTCAAAAGTGTCCGATCTGTCCGTCACAATGTCACAGTACTGCTAAAAATCACAGATCACCGTCATTACTAGTAAAACAAATAAATAAATAATAAAAATGTCATAAATCTTTTTCAAAACACTTTTTGTGATCCCTTTTTTTTTTTTTACCAAAAATATGTAGAAGAATATATATTGGCCTAAACTGATGAAGTAATTTGTTTTTAATCAGTTTTGGGGATATTTGTTATAGCAAAAAGTAAAACATATTGTTGTCCTTTTTTTCAAAATTGTCTGCCTTTTATGTTTATAGTGCAAAAAATAAAAAACGCAGATGTGATTAAATACCACAAAAAGAAAGCTCTATTTGTGGGGAAAAAAGTACGCAAATTTTGTTTGGGTAAAGCATTGCATGAACGCGCAATTGTTAGTTAAAGTGACTCAGTGCCAAATTGTAAACAGTTCTCTGGTCAAGAAGGGGGTAAAATCTTTTGGGGCTGAAGTGGTTAAGGGATGTAAATCAGATTGATCAAATGTCCTTCTTGAAGCAATTAACTGTATTAAAGCTTCCACAATTATAATTGGTTTACTAACACAAATAGGTGTGCAGAAGGGGATTCTTATTTATTTATGTATTGGTTTCTAATTTCCTATGTGAACTGTCGGATGATATGGAGATTCTTAAGCATTTAAATCAATAAGTAGTATAAGATGAAACGTATTGAATTTCAGAAATATCTGGTTAGGCTGTTAACATAGATCAGTGAAGCTTGCTTGATGCAGAAATTTACAAAAAGCTGAAAAAAATGTTTATCTGTTTAAAAGTACTGTGTATCATATATTTTAAAGAGTAAAGGTAGGCAGATGGCAGTAGCTGAAAAAAAAGATCACTATTGACAGTCTGATGAATATTAAGCAAAGCCATGAGTTGCTCACTCATGTTTTCTTTCTAAAGTTTTGCTAATTTAATTAAATTGGATAAAATTAATGTAGTGGCATGGGTCCTTTTTAATTCAGCTTCAATTACTTTACTGCCAACCAACAGATTACACAGTTACAACTGCTCAATCCCATGTTTCTAAACCACTGACTGTGTCAAGAATTATTAGAATATACTGCATATGATGAATATTGTAAAAAGCATAGGTGTGCACCTCAAAGCTCAAACGTGTGTGTATGTGTATATACTGTATACTGATGGTGTCAGTAGAGCAGTGGAAAGCATCAGTAGGGCAGTGTATGGTTTCCGTTATTTTTATTATTGTATTATTTTTTATTATATTTTACACTAGCTGAATACCCGGTGTTGCCCGGTCTTCCTATCTTAACCTTTTGGGGAGGAAAATCATAGTTATATAAATATAAATAAATAAATGATAAATAACCCAATGTTTAATTTTAGAAATTTGACAGATAAAAATATGAATATTTACTATTTGATTAAAGAGTATTGTATTTCATAACTTTTATAACATTTTCCTTTTCAGTTTGTGAATGTTGAAACAGAGCAAAATGGGGGCGTGGCCTGGCACCGGAACGTGATGGAAGCCTAAGCCGAGTTCTCTGGCACGGGGAGCTGCAATCATCAGCCATCAGCCGCGTTACCGAGCTCCAGCACACACAAAAGGAGGTGAGACAGACTCCCCTTCACCGCCGCATCAGATGGAGCCTAACCATCCGCCCGCAGCCACTATTCCGGCGATGTTCCGGACTCAACCAGGCGAAGGCCCGAAAGCCGCGGCCTCGCCTAAACCACCTGGCCCGCTCGGAGGACCAGGTCTCTCGGCGAGCGGCGCGCTCGCCGCCAGCGGGTCCCAGAGCTCCCATCCTCCTCCCATGCAGTCCTTACAAGCCCTCAGCCTCACCGACCTGCAGACCAGCTTGCAGGTCATGGCAAATGACATTAAAGCTTCGTTCTCTGCTGCCATTACAGAGATCAGGGCAGACATCCAGGGCATAGCAGCAAGGACAGGGGCTGTTGAGCAGGCCACAATGCAACATGCAGAAGCAATAAAACAAATTCAAAAGCACTCAGATATACATCTGACTCACCTGATTGACATTACCCGCCATTTGGAAGATTTGGATAATAGGGGGCGTCGCCATAATATAAGAATTAGGGGGGTCCCCGAGATGGCAGATCAGAACCCTGTGGAACAGACAGCTACAGCAATATTTAATAATGTGCTTGACAGACCCCTAGAATCCCCCATTGAATATGAGAGGATCCACAGAGCGCTCAGACCCAGGGGAAGAGATAATGAACCGCCGAGAGACATAATATGCTGCCTAGTGAACTTTCCTTTGAAAGAAGCTATTCTCAAAAAGGCGAGAGAAAAAAACAGAATCATCCATAATGGAATTGAAATAAAACTATTCCAAGACTTGTCAAATATAACGCTGAGACAACGCAGGGCCCTGCGTCCACTGACAGACCAGCTACGCACCAGGGGGATTCCATACAGATGGAAATTCCCCTTCTGTCTATCTGCAACATGGAGAGGCCACACCGCACTCCTGCGTACACCTGATGACATCAAACCATTCTGTGAAATGTTGAATATCCCAATCATCGCGGTTCCGGAATGGTACGACACCTTTATGACAAATGACGCCTGGGTAGCAGTTGCAGGCAATACGCCAAAAGCACAACGAAACAGAGACCGTCGACGTAGATCACCAACCCCTCAACGAAGCAGGAGAAATGACGCCCAGGACGACCTTGGTAACTCGCCGCCCAGACGCAGAGATCGCATGGATCATCAAGACCATATGGATACCTGACTCATGTATACCCGGAATTAGTCTCACGTTTTTTTTTTTTTTTTTTTTTTTTTTTTGTGTTTTTTTTTTTTTTTTTACCCCTTGAAACTGTTCAGTTTACTTGGAGAATATGTATTACTGATTCTTTCGTCACACACCCAGTCTACTAGTCAAGACACCTACACACCCGTACCATGACCTGACACCTCATCTAGTGATGCAGTCCTCCTCCGCCTCCATTCTACATATTCAGGTAGCTTACTTTTGGGTTTCTATTGTCTTTTTCATAGGAAACACACTTTTCATCTATATATAATGGAGGAGGACCACTGGAAGAAAGGAAGGATGTAAATTCATGATCAGCGAGAACTCTATCCCAACCATCGAGTCATCCTGGAAAAGAAACGAACGACTACTTGGGTATCTCTATATATTTTTTGTTTTATTTGTACGTGCCATTTCATCCTGTGATTTAAAGCTTGTCATAGTAATGTATGTTTTTTTTTGGGGTCAGGATATGGAAAATCACCATTAGCTTAATATATTTACATGGTTGTGACATTGGTTTTCACATTTTATGGAGAAATTACAATGCAAACCCGTTGACCCTGACTACTAGCACTCAACTCACTCTTTGACTAAACAAGGCCCCCACTTTATATTCTTATTTTGGTGGCGCCACATATATGTGTCATAATCCACTTTGATTCCCTGCTTCGGTGCTCCCTAGGGGTTAATGTCACATTGTGCACTAAAGTTCACTTTGTGATACCGTGTGATATTGTCCCGGGGGTATCTGAAGCGGTAATTGTTTTTGCACCTAGATGAGTCGCAACTTTCATATGTAGAGTCTGAAGCTGCATTGTTAGTCTAAGAGAAGGTATTTACCCTCGGTTCATAGGATAAATGTCATTGTAAGCTTATTTTTAGGCTGGTTTACGGTTTATGATGTATCACTGCCATCTAGTGGCGGAAGTTCGTTATCTCACTGATGAGTTTAATTTGTTACTTTTTTCTGGGGTTTTTTCCCCTTTTCTTTTCTTTTTGTACAAGTTGCCATACTAATTATATAATAGTGAGAAGCATGGGTTCCTCAAAATTTTAAGCCTGAGTTTCAATCAGGACACATTCTTAATGTTTTGAATAAGGATGGAAGTTGAGAGCAAGAATAATTACTGATGCAATATACACAGATGAGCTCCAGACACCTAATTCACGGCCAATAGCATTTACTTATCACTTGCAGCTTTCCTTGTGCCAATTCACTCAATCATTCTAGACAAGAGTTACAGATAGGAAGAGATAGACAAAGCAAAACCAAATCTGTAAGACTTGTTTTTTCACCTTTAGCTCCATCGGGTTCCATACGGACCCCGCACCCACACAAGGGGTGATCAATTCATCACCCTTTGACCATACCGGATCCTGATTATTTAGGATAGGTTAGTGAGTCTATATCTATCCCCGGTTCTATCCCCTGCATTCTACCCTCCTACACCTCTCCCCTCACCCCCCCCCCTTTTTTTTTTTTTTTTTTTTTTGGTGTTTCTCTCTCTTATAACCAAGTAAGATCTGCTCAAGTGGACAAAATGCCCCCAGTCCAGGTACATTCTGTTCCCCTATCATTAAAAATTCTCTCTATTAACGCAAAAGGACTCAATATCCCCGAAAAGAGAACTAAACTCATCAACGAATTCTCCAAGCGAAAAGCGAACATCGTTCTCATACAAGAAACCCACTTTAAATCAGATAAAATTCCAAAAATAAGAGACAATAGATATCCGACTTCATTCCATGCTACCAACCCAAATGGCAAGACGAAAGGTGTTTCGGTTCTGGTGTCCAGTCGGACCCCATTCCACATTGATGACACCTTGATAGACCCCGAAGGTCGATACGTTTTCCTGAAAGGGAAGCTCAAACGGCACCCCATTACCATCGCCAATATTTATGCCCCAAATGTGAAACAAGTCGCCTTCTTTCGTAAAATCAAAGACCTTTTGACAACTTTTACCTCAGGTACCCTGATATTTGGAGGGGACTTTAACACCCCCTTAAATCCCCTTATAGATACCTCCAATGGTTCATCTAGTCTACCGTTTAGGGCCCTGAAACAAATCAAGATCCAACTCCAAGACCTTAGGCTACATGATACTTGGAGAATCTTGAACCCCCAGACGAAAGATTATACTTATTTTTCAAATATCCACCAAAAGTACTCCAGGATTGACTATCTCCTTCTTTCGCAACCCGACCTTCCACTTCTGATAGACTCAAAAATTGAGTCTATGACTATCTCGGACCATCATCCAGTAACCATGACTCTGAACTTCCCAGAAAAAAACAACATATCTAAGACTTGGAGGCTTAATACCACGATCCTGAAAAACCCCTCTGACATCATAGAGTTTAAAGAAGTTTTAAATGATTATTTCCTGCACAACGAGAATGACGAAACTTCACTGTCCACACAATGGGAGACGCACAAATGTGTCATAAGGGGGGAGTTTATTAAAAAACTGTCTAGAATTAAAAAGGAACAGCAATCCAGAACAAGAACTCTGCTAGAACGCATCCACCAATTAGAACGTACTCACAAGCGAACGCTGGCGATCTCAGCATATGAGGAACTAACGCGCACTAGATCACTCCTATCTGACGAGCTAAACATAAAAATTAAACGTCAATATATACTAAGACACGAGATTATTATTTATTACGAGCAAGGAAATAAATGTGGCAGGCTGCTTGCAAAAGCAGTTCAAAACAAGAGAACCGCCCACACCATCCATCAGATAGGAGACAAACAAGGTGAGCTGCATTCTTCTAATGATGAGATCGCAAAGCAATTCGAGCTTTATTATCAAGACCTCTACAACATCCCCTCCAACCCTAAATGCCCGCAGAATTCAAATGAAAGAGCGAATCTCATACAGGACTTCTTAGAACAATATGGCCCACCCCAAATATCTAGGAGTATTGCAAAAGAACTTGAAAACCCCATTTCAGGTTTAGAATTTGATAGAGCCCTCAAAGAAATGAAGATAGGAAAGGCCCCAGGCCCAGACGGTCTACCCCTCCAATATTATAAGACCTTTGCAGATTTACTAAAGCCGAGGTTCCTAAAAACTTTCCAATCTTTACACTCAGAACAACATCCCCCTAAACAGCTGTTAGAAGCACATATCACAGTAATACCCAAAGAAGGTAAAGATGTGACCCAAGTAACCAATTATAGGCCTATTTCCTTAATAAACGTTGACGTAAAAATATACGCTAAAATTTTGGCAAATAGGATCCTCCCCTTGTTAACCTCATTGGTCTCCCTAGATCAAGTGGGTTTTATCCCAGGAAGAGAAGGGCGAGACAACACAATAAAAGCTCTGAATATAAATCATTGGCTAACATCTAATCATAAGCAGGGATTCTTCTTGTCCCTGGATGCCGAAAAGGCGTTCGATAGAGTGGCCTGGGACTACATAGATGCAGTACTAAAGCACATTGGCTTTTTGCCTCAAATGAGAGCATATATCAAAGTCTTATATTCTAATCCAACAGCAAGAGTCAGGGTCAACGGCCACCTATCGAACGCCTTTAACCTTCGCAACGGGACAAGACAGGGATGCCCCTTATCCCCACTTTTATTTGTTCTAACACTTGAACCCCTCCTTAATAAAATTAGATCAAATCATGACATCAAAGGAATAGAGATTCATGGCAAAACTTATAAAATAGCAGCATTCGCTGACGACATGCTCCTTTTCCTATCGAATCCACTGATCTCCATACCTAATCTTCTTAATGACTTAGATCTTTTTCACTTACTATCCAACTTAAAGGTCAACCATTCCAAATCCAACGCCCTCAACATTTCCCTGCCCACCGATATGGTAGAGCTCTGCAAGAAAAACTTTTCATTTAAATGGGCCAACCACAGTATCACCTATCTAGGTATTGAAGTCTCCTCAAGCTTAAAAGATCTCTATCATCTCAATTTCGAACCCGTCCTGAGAGAAACACTGGAAGACTTGAAAAGATGGAACGCCTTAACTGTATCCTGGTTTGGCCGGGCTGCTCTAATAAAAATGACCATCTTGCCAAGGTTTCTCTATATTATGCAGACAATCCCAATAAAAATTCCCCTATCATTCTTTGCCATATTCAGAAAGGCTTGCTCCTCATTTATTTGGAGGGGTAAACCCCCGAGAATTAAATTCTCAAGACTAACCTTACCCAAGAACAGGGGAGGTATTGCCTTGCCTGACCTTAGGAAGTACCACCAAGCTGCTCTATTGACGAGAATCGTGGACTGGAACTTACACCAAACAGTGAAAGACTGGGTTTCCCTTGAAAAAGCGCAGTACCCCCATGAGTTAAAAAATCTACCTTGGATCAACCCTAAATTTCACTCCAATTTTATCAAAACGCATCCCCTTATTGGACCCACACTCGAATGTTTCCGTAACACTTTTAAACTCAAAAATCCCTCTCCTTGGCTTAGTCCTCTTACCCCACTGCAACATAATCCTGATTTTCCTCCAGGTATGGAAAAATCGTTCCCGACACATCAATGGCCGTTTAAAGACATACTCTCAAAACAATTCTTTAAAAAAGGCAAATTTCTCTCTAGAGAGGACATACTAAAAGACATTAAACCATCCCTCCTCTCTCACTGGAATTATATTCAAATTAAACATTTTCTATCCAATAAAGACAATGTACATCACTGGACAAGACCCCCCACTTCGCTAGAAACTCTTTGTACAAGAACATCCCCTCGCAGACATATTATCTCGACGATTTACAATTCGCTCTTCGAGGACATTACTGATTTCTCCAGTCCTTCCTGTAAAGCCTGGGAAAGAGATCTAAACATAGATCTGACTGAGGAAGACTGGGAAATGATATATCTTTACGCACACAAAGGTTCGCTAAATGTAGCCACTCAAGAAAGCGGATACAAGATCATTACCAGATGGTATAGGACCCCCACGACTCTTCATAAAATCTCATCACAGGCCTCCGACAGATGTTGGAGATGTAAACGGGAAGAGGGCTCCATGTTACACGTCTGGTGGTCCTGCCCCCTAATCCAGTCTTTCTGGACGTTAGTGCACGAAACGATCCAAACAGTTACCTCATCAAACCTAAGTTTCACCCCGGAACAGTATCTATTACATTTTAATTGTCTGCCCAAAAATCAATACTTAAAGTCGCTCCCTATGTTCATGGTTAATGCAGCACGGCACTGCATACCCTCCCACTGGCAGTCTCCAAATGTCCCAAAGGAAGCAGAATGGTTTAGGAGAATAAACTGCATGGAAAGAGTTGAAGAACTCATCAGTATCTCCCAAGAAAGGATTACCCAATTCTATGCTACCTGGCACAATTGGACAACATTCAAAGAGTCTCAACAGTACAAATCTATTATAAAATATACCTAAAGATAAGATTTAATACTCAGGGTTTTTTTTTTTTTTTTTTTTTTTTTTTTTCCTCTCTTCCTCCCCCCCCCTCCCTTCCTTTCCTCTCCCCATATCTCCCTACACAAATAAACTTGTTCGAACATAAATACTGTTCTTTCAACCCAGTCGGAAAGTTGATGCAGTTTTGATACATGTATGCTTGCATAAAAATTATTTTCTGGATTTTTTATCCGATTGTTATTTTCTCTGTTGTTTAACTTCTGATGCTTACAATTATCTGCTGCTATTGTAATTTTGTAAGTATAAGATGTATTATGTGTTACTCTTCGCCAAATAAAATCTTTTTGTGGAAAAAAAAAAAAAAAAAAAAAGAAACAGAGCAAAATATGGTACAATGAAGCAGATTAGTACCAACTCACAGACCTTTAAAAAGTGTGGTTAACTCAACTGACATATTATTGCAATACTTGTTTGTATACTATATTCTTAGTTTCTCCCGCATTTGCTAAAATGAACAAATTATTTGGGGAACCCACCCTGGAGCACGCTACATAAAGTTGCCCATGTGAAAAACATGGTGATCTTAAATCAACTCCGCAGTACCAAATAGACTGCCCTTGTGACTTGTTGATCGTGATGGAAAATGCAAGCTGGGAGTTGTAGTCTCTTGAAACTAAAAGGCAGATCTGTTGGAATAAGAGGTATTCGTGGAATACAAACTGTTTCTCCCTTTCCCTTTCCTGTCAAAATAGTAGCTTCCAACACATTAGGCAACATGTTTTTCACACACAGCCTTGTTCCATTGCACAGTTTTGGTGGGTCAAGGTTTCGTAATAAAATAATAGGACATCCAACTTTAAGTGATAGGCGATGTTGTGGCAATCCAGCTGGATCAAGGGAATTCAGGAATTCTGGTGGGAAATTTACAGCCTCATCGGCATCTACCACGGTATCAAAAGATTTGTACTCAGTAACTGCTCCTGGTATCATAGAAAGTATTTGATTGTTAATTTCACGGACATCCTCATTTTTAGCAGCAAGAATAGCCCTCTCACACAACCAGTTTAGATTGCCTAAGTTGTTGAAATATTATGGTATACTGCATCTATTAGTTCTGCAACTGACGATACCAGTTTGCAAAAATCAGAAGGAAGTTTTAGGTTTCCTGAAGATTCAACTGGTAGTCTACCCTCTCCGATTTCAAGAAGTGTGTTTGAAAAAAATTGAGCATTCTCATCCCTTTGAAGTACTCTCATATTTTCTTTTAATTTGATTTTTCTGACTCTTTTCCACAAAACTGAATGCTTTAAACAGGCATATATTTCATCTGCTGGTGTTGATTTTGGAATGATAGGCAGGGTTTGTCTAAAGTCTCCACAGAGAAGCACCAGAGCTCCTCCCATAAAGTTATTATTCCCTCTCAAATCTTTAAGAGTTATGTCAAGGGCCTCGAGAGCTTTTCTGTGGGCCATGGTGCATTCATCCCAGACGATTAATTTGCATGTTTTAAGCACCTGCGCTTGACCACTTGCCTTGCTTATGTTGCATGAAGGATTTTGTTGCCTTGCGATGTCTAATGGCAATTTTAGTGCAGAGTGGGCTGCTCTCCCTCCTTCCATAAGTGTAGCTGCAATTCCTGAGGAGGCAATAGCAAGAGCAACTTCTCCCTGAGCCCGAATCTCAGCCAAAAGTAAATTAGTCAAATTTTTTTTTTCCTGTACCCCCACCTTGTTGTCTTGTTATATGATCAATAATGATTTGGTATCCTTTTCTTTGATCTTGATTTAGAAGTGGTTTCTTATCTGCCACATATGCACGCAGCTCTTCCATGTTGTAGTTCTTCTCTCTCATGTAATCTGCATTCAGTACATCTTGTTGATCTCGTACTGGTGCTTGCAGGCCTAACTGCACTAATGTCTTATTGATCATGGCAATACACTTGTCCTCTAAAATTATTAACGCCATGTTGAAAATCTCGGGACAAAAAGTAATTTCCAATGTTGGGTTTTCCCTCCGAGTTTTGGCAAGTATATCCTCACTTAGTGCTTCCTTATACTTCTCCCATAAAGTGTTTGGATTTGAAGGACTGCATGTTGTTAGTATTATAGCAAACAGGTTTCAGTGTTGGTCTCCTTCAAGCAAACCAAGCTTCTCACAGGCTTCTCTGTATGTTTGCCACACCTCGCCATTTATTGTTCTCAGCGCTGAGAAAGAAGTTGGTCCTCGAACTGTGTGAAGAAGCATTCTTAGAAAAAAGCATTCAGCATTGTTGGGGTGAACTGTATACACTCTACCTAAAGCATCACTTTCAACTATATTGTGTCCAGGGAGGTGCTGTCCAACTTTTCTTTTACAGAAAACTTTCCTTGGGGCATTCCATGTATAGTATCGAGGAACCTCAGGATAAAGCAATGTTCTTGCAAAAGGATCCTCTTTACATAGTTTAAAGAATGCTGTTAAAGTTGTGTTTGGTGGCTGTTCAACTACTCTAGGAGCACTTTCCGTTGTGAAATGAACTCTCTGACCGTTTTCCAAATGAACACTCAGGTGAACAACTGTAGGGTGTCTTTCATGAATTGGAAACCCTAGGATCCGCCACACTGCTTCGCTGCTGCTTATGTATCTACCCAACTGATACTGGATGACTTCATTGTTTGTCTTCTCATTGTTTAGGCTGAACACAGCCATATCACTGCCTTTGTTTACATACTTGCACACATACTTGATTGATTTTACACTGTTGCAGTACTCAACGTTAATGTGTGCCTGGAACATTTTAGAAAGCAGGGGTGAAAATGGCACAACCCACCTGTTGTCTATTTCTATTTCTGTGCCATGTAACTTTACTTTCGCCGTGAACCCTCCATCTTGTGGAGCTCGTTGTCTATATCGAGGATAACCGTCATCTCCAGTTTGTGTTTCTTTAATCAATTCCCTTGGGTATCTCTTGCTGCACTTTCCATCCTTCATACATGGTGAATTGGGGTTTATATTTCCACAGGGTCCATGGATCATATTTTTTGTTACCACTGTATAAAGATTGGGATCCTCTCTTGGGCCTGGGAGTTCAGCAGATATAACCTCATCTATTTGTGTGGGCTGGATTTTGCCTGCCAACCAGATTAAATTGTGTGAGTGTGGTAATCCTCGCTTTTGATATTCAATTGTATACATCCAGCATCTTGGTGGTCCAAACACATGGGCCTTTGTTATAAGTTCGATCAATGTAAACTGTTTCTGTCTGAAGACTCTCGCAATTAAGTCGTGGTGGTTACTGGGTACTTGACCGTTTTTGAGCATTTCCTTTATCTCAGTCCAACCTGGATTGCATGTAAAGGTGATAAATAAATCTGGTCTACCATATGTCCTCACATATGTCATAGCATCTTGAGTATATTCATGCATGTGTCTGGGACTGCCTGTAAACTTTGCTGGTAGTAAAACTAAGGTCCCAATGTCTTCAACGTTAGCGTCATTTGCCACAGCATCTCTCAGGAGAATATATTCTTCTACTCTTAGCTTACTCTGATTTAAACGAATAAATAGAAGACACTCACTTTCAATTTTCGCATACATGTCAACGATGAACTGATGAAACAACTGCCTACAGTTTAATATGTGGTTCTGTTCATTTTCTCGAACCATTAGCCTGTATGCATAGAAATCCATTGCTGAAACCTTTTTCCTGGTTGTTTCACCTGTTGCTGGGTTGATCTGCCTTATATTAAAGTGATACCCATCTTCCCCTCTGGGAAATATCACTGGGTACTGTAGAGCTTCATAAGATCGATGAGTTTCTGAAATACGCTGCAATGACTCACCTCGTCGCTGAATTGTAATATCTCGTTTATCAAATTTGTTGACTGCTACTTCGTCTACTTGAGGAGCATTGAAGCGTCGCTCATGTTCTCCTGCTGGTATTCGGTCAGCTCTAATGACTACTTTATATTCATCCATTGGCATACATTCCAATGCTGTTTTAAATGTTTTAATTAGACAATTATGCTCATGAAACATCCTTTGTAAGTTTAATACAATCTGATGCCTTGTTCCCAAAATGTAGTCACATCGTTGGTTGGCCTCCAATTGCTCGTCTCCCATAAAATATAGTTGTAGGAATTTCGGGGCTTGGTCAGTCAAGGGAAGCAATGATCCAGCCTTGTGGTAAATCTGACCTTGCACAGTGAATGTTGATGAAAAGCCAGGAAGTTTAATTATTGATGTGGCACCAAAGGATGTCATTTGAAAACATGAATTGTACCTTCTGATGTTATTGAGAAAATGCTTTGACTCCAATGTATCTCCTGATGTGTAAGACAAAAGTTCATCTGGTGGTGATTCCAATTGAGATAGTTTAACTTTCCCATTTTTGCAGCACATTCCAGGTGACTCTGATTTGAATTTCTTGGCTTGACAGAAATTACAAATTATGTCCATTTTTCCAATGGTAACACTGGCATGTTGTGAGTAGACCTTTTGTCGGTCGTAGTTAAATCCTTCAAACAGTAAGCCAAAATTCTCTGCAGCCCTTATCATTTTTGCTTTCCTTCTCTTATTCTGAAGTCGAATCTCAAGCTGTTGCTCTGTTTCTGAAGCTCTAGAAGCATTATCTCTCTCCCTCTTATCGTGAAGTCTAATGTCACGCTGTTGTTCGGTCTCCGAAGCTCTAGAAGCATTAGCTCTCTCCCTCTTATCCTGAAGTCTAATGTCACGCTGTTGTTCGGTTTCTGAAGCTCTAGAAGTAGTAGCTCTCTCCCTCATATCCAGAAGTCTAATGTCACGCTGTTGTTCGGTTTCTGAAGCTCTAGAAGTAGTAGCTCTCTCCCTCATATCCAGAAGTCTAATGTCACGCTGTTGTTGTGAGTCTTGTACTGCGCTCCTCAGGAGTTTCTAGCCTACGCTGTATTTTTATTTTTTTTGCCTTAGATTGCACTTGGCCTATAGCTTTACTTTTTCTTCGAGGCATTTTCACACTTTAAAATAATCCACAAACAAAAATGTTAATAAACTTGCAAGTCACAATTGAAATGTACTGTATCACATTTTTCAACATAAAATTGAAAAAGTTACTGAGGTAGCCCTCATAAAAAAGGGCAGAAATTAGAAAGGGTGTGGCTTGTGGGAGGGGTGTGGAGAGGGCATGGTTAGTGGCATGAGCATGGTTTGCAAGCCAGCCCACATACTGACCTGAAGATGCAGTGCAGAGCTTGTGGCGTAAGGTGTAGCCGAGCTGTGATAAAAAAAACTGTGGTTAAAGGACCTGTGATGACATTAGTAGGTGTGGCTAAGCTGTGATGAAGAGATAGGTGTGGCTAAGCTGTGATGAAGAGATTGTGGTAAAAAGACCTGTGATGACATCAGTAGGTGTGGCTAAACTGTGATGAAGAGATTGTGGTAAAAGGACCTGTGATGAAATCGGTAGGTGTGTCTGAGCTGTGATGAAGAGATTGTGGTTGAAGGACCTGTGATGACATTAGTAGCTGTGGCTGAGCTGTGATGAAGAGACCACAGTCCCATATACTTGCATGGGACTTGAAACAAAAACCGCCGTTTGGAAGTTATCAAGTAACATGTATTTCCCATAGAGTTGAATGGGACTTTAAAGAAAAACCCCGACCATGGCAAATGGGGGTGGGTAAGGGTTAAACCACCTATCCTATGTTTGTTGCTGACAAACAAAAACCGCCGTTTGGAAGTTATGAAGTAACATGTATTTCCTATGTTTGTTGCTGACATATAAGTAACATGTGTGCCAAGTTTCATGTTAATATCTTTAGCCGTTTGGACGTGATGCTGGAACATACATACACACACGTTGAGTTTTATATATATAGATTTATTTTTTTGTTTTATTTTTTTTATTTGCAATTTTTTGTGGGAGCACTGCTAGGGGGCTTTGGTGAAATACCAGGGGTTTAAACAGGGGGAATCTGAACCCCACAGGGTGATTAGGGTGTGCCCAGGCACACCTGGCACACCCTGTGAACATGCCTATGGTTATAAGTACAGAAAAGCAAAGACTTGACATTACAGCCAAAGGCTTTGCAGAAAAGAAAAGAGACAATGTTTAGTATATAAAATGTAAGTTTATTTAATAGAACATTGCTCACTTACAGTAAATGAGATCAAATAGTGAAACACAATTGGTTTCTCTAGCAGAATGTTGTATTACAGACATCAGAGCACTCAATACATACATTTTTGACAATCGTACACATCTGTTTGTGGAAAGCTATAGTATGAGAAGAGATCCCAAAAACGAAGCAATTAAAGCAGGTAAGCTGATTTAAAGGAAACATTTATGCGAATGTCTAGGATCTGATTTTCTTATCATTATAAACATTAACATGTAAAACAAGCACTCACCAGTCTACCGTATTATCAGTCAAGACAAAAATATATAAAGAATATATAAGAACATTACCCATTTGCATGATATCTGTTGCTGATGTTAGGATGTAAGAGCTGTCCCTATATACAGATCTGCTTATTTTTGTTGGAGACACAAATAAGCTTTGGAGTCAGATGAACAGAGTTGAGGAGAAAGCTGATGATGTTTGGAGGATGATTGAAAAGAAGGTTATGGTTTGTACCAAAATGAACACTCTGAACACAGCTAACTGCATGCTTCTGTCTCCACTTTAATATGTTTTGTACACTATATTACCAAAAGTATTGGAACGCCTGCCTTAACCACTTAAGCCCTGGACCATTTGGCTGGCCAAAGGCCAGGCCACTTGTTGTGATTCGGCACTGTGTTGCTTTAACTGACAATTGCGCGGTCGTGCGACATGGCTTCCAAACAAAATTAAGGTCCTTTTTTCTTACAAATAGAGCTTTCTTTAGGCGGTATTTGATCACCTCTGCGGTTTGTATTTTGTGTGCTATAAACAAAAGTAAAGCGACAATTTTGAAAAAAAAATATTTTTTACTTTTTGCTATCCCCAAAAAAATATATATCAGTATTGGCCACTACGTATTCTTCTACATATTTTTGGTAATAAAAAAAAATATGCATTTATTGATTGGTTTGCGCAAAAGTTGTAGCGTCTACAAAATAGGGGATAGTTTTATGGCATTTTTATTCATTTTTTTTTATTAGTAATGGCGGCGATCAGCGTTTTTTTTTTTTTTTCTGACTGCGAGATTATGGTGGACACATCGAACACTTTTGACACCATTTTGGGACCATTTTGGGACCGATCAGTGCTATAAAAATGCACCGATTACTGTAAAAATGACACTGGCATTTGCATTTCTGTCCATCCAGTCTTGGGAATTAAACAGCTCTGCAACACAGGAGCATGGATTAGCAACAGGAGCTTTCGACCAGGGGTACGTTCCTAGGAGTAGGGCGTGCGTTTCCATAGCTCCAGGCAGGCAGGCTCCCCTTTCCCCCTGTATCCTAAATCCAGCATCCAGAAACCAGCTGGGGCACACCGGACAAACTGCTCCTCCTCCCCCCCGGGCCTTTCTTCCTTGCCAGCTAAGCCTCTGCAAGGTAAGGCCGGGTCTCTCAGGCCTATTCTAACCCCCTGTCCACCTCCCCTGGGGCAAATTCGCTGGCCATCCTTTTCAGGATAAGAAACCGATCCACCCCTACACTTCCAGCCATGTCCACTGCACCCCCGCCGCCTCCACCTTGGCCTGGTCAATTCCGCTGCATGTTTGGCGGCGATTCGCAACTAGGAAAGTCCGTAGCTTCAGCCGTGACCTAGTAGCACACCACGCCAGCACAGATCCAATCCCCATCAAACCGCTCCAAAACCCCCCTCTTCTCCCAGGAGGATCTCCGCCATCGCCCCTGATGCCCTGACCCCCTTTCCTTGCCACCACCGGATCTCACCTAGCTACACGGCCCCGAATCGGGCCTAGTCCCGGCCGGCGGCCATCTTGCTACACCCAGTAGCAGCTCTGATACTGCTGAAACGCAACCCCCATTCCTGCTGCCCCTATCCTCAAGTCCAACCCCTCAACCAGGCACCATTACTATTAGTGCTTGATCCAGGGTTCGCCAATCACCTGGGTGGGATCAGGAAGGATTTTTTTTCCCTTGCCATTGCAGATTGGTATAGCACGGCAAAGGGTTTTTTGCCTTCCTCTGGATCAAACAGGGTGGGAAGGTTGAAGAGAGGGTAACCCGCTTGGATAACTCCTTTCCCATTATCATCGATCACCCCCCCTCAAAGTCACCCCCCCCCCCTGTGTCTTCTGCAACTATGTCAAATTTTAGATACTCTGCAGAATTCATTTGGGGCCTAAAGCGATTTTCCTCTATATTACCAGCCATCACCAAAAAAAACTCTAAGGAATGAACAACTGTTAATCAATAGATGATCGACAGCCAAAAACCATCAGCCAACTGTAACACCATACTAGGAGAACTGGCACCCGAAAACTATCACATTATAACAGAAAACAGAGTGGGGCAAAGTGGCGGAGGCCTGGCAGTGATCCACAAGACTCACCTTGTGATTACTAAACCAGTCCTGCAAAACCCACTTCCATTCATGGAAACCCTCACTCTGCAACTACAAACAAATCCCCAAGAGACCGTCCGAATTCTACTCTGCTATAGACCACCGGGTCCAAAATCGCAGCTTCTCTCACCTTTGACAGAATTAATTTCCACTTACACCCTAAACAGCAAGCACCTTTTGCTGCTCGGGGATTTCAACCTCTGGGCCAATTCCTCTCAGGATCCCGTTGCCGACGCCTGCATTGACCACTTGGAAGGATTAGGTCTGCAGCAACTAGTATGTGGGCCCACACATACCTCCGGCCACACGCTTGATCTTATTTTCAGACAAGATCTGGAAATAAATATTCTGAAAACTGAACCATTGCCATGGACAGACCACTATGCATCTAAATTCACTATTGCCAAAAATGCCCCCTCAACAAAAATCGTAAAACCAGTGCCAACGCACTGGACTAGATCTCAGAAGAAGCTCCACTCGGAGATCTTCAAAACTACTTTAGGGAACAAAATAAAAACAATCCAACCACAGCAAACAGCCACTGAAACACTGGAGGCCATTAACATGGCTCTACTACAGTCAGTCGACTTGGTAGCGCCCAAACGCAAAACCTGCATCCGGAAAAACAACGCCAGCTGGTTTAACGACCATCTATGGTTTCTAAAGCAAGAACGCAGAAGAGCGGAAGCAGCCTGGAAAAAAAAGCGCCTCAGAGGAAAACCACACAATCTATAAGGAAATAGCAAATAAATACCACAAAGAAATCTTTAGAGCCCCAAAAAATTATTTCTCCTATATCATTACTAATGCCCTCAACCGCCCCCGCGAACTCTTTAATTTGGTCACCCAGACCATGAACCCTGTCTGTCTTGAAGCCCACAACGCGGACACACAGGAATTCTGCAATGAATTATCGGATTATTTCATTAACAAAATTGAAAAAATCTGTGAAAGCATTCAGCAAAACAGAACTCCCATTAACCCCCACCTCAATCATACTCCCAATACCCGCATAAACTCGTCACAATCGACAAAGTTCACTTTAAAACCCATTTCCATCAAGGTCACAAAAAACATCATCGATGCCTTGAGCAATAGCACAGCACCGAATGATATCATCCCCACCAAACTGCTGAAGGAATGCGCTGACATTCTGGCACCCCCTATCACGCAGCTCATAAATCAGTCATTCAAGGAAGGTATAGTACCCACCTGCCTAAAACAAGGCATAATCAAATCGATTTAAAAAAAACCCTACCTTGACCCCAAAGACCCAAAACACTGCCGTCCCATAACAGGCCTAAATGTCCTCTCCAAGGTAATGGAGAAAGTAGTGGCACAACAGCTGCAACAGCATCTAGACACCCACAACTTGCTCGATCCTTTTCAGTCAGGTTTCCGTCCTGGTCACGGGACAGAAACAGCACTTCTCAAAATATGGGACGATGCTCTCGAGGCCGCAGACAAAGGAGAATCTTGTCTTCTTGTTCTGTTGGACCTAAGCACAGATTTCGACACGGTAGACCACAAACTATTACTGAATCGACTAGCTGAAGTAGCCAGAGTCGCAGAAGGCGATCTATCTTGGTTCTCCTCTTTTTTGGAAAACCGATCACAAGTAGTGAATTTAGGACCTTTCACTTCTGAAAAACACACGGTGTCATGCGGAGTCCCTCAAGGATCCCCTCTGTCCCCAGTGCTCTTCAACATCTATCTTCTCCCTTTCTTTGAAATCATCAGCAGCAAAAAATTACTTTACCATTCATATGCAGATGACACGCAACTGTATTTTTGCATCTGCAACAAAAAGGATTATCATCCCAGTCTAGAGACATGTCTCTCTTTGATCGAAAACTGGATGACGAAGAGTTATCTTAAACTCAACAGCTCGAAAACAGAACTTCTCCTGTTTTACGCCAGTTGAAAGAATCAACTTCCAACAACTTGGACACCCTCGCCCATTCTGGGCCAAATCACCACCCCTAGCGCCAAAGTCAAAAATCTCGGAGTCATCTTCGACACCTACATGACAATGGATGCACAAATATGGTCAGTAGTCAGTGGATCTCACCATCTGCTGCACCTACTATGTAGACTTATTCCATTTATTCCAAAAGAAGACATAGCAGTTGTGGTGGGAACAATTGTCAACTCCAGACTGGACTATGCCAATGCCCTCTATCTCGGACTACCAAAGTACCAAATCGCTTGTCTGCAAGTTGTTCAAAATACGGCCGCCAGACTTGTGGCTGGGAAAAAACCATGGGAATCAATCTCACCTTCGCTGAGATCCCTTCACTGGTTGCCAATAAAAGACAGAATTGCCTTTAAAGCACTCTGTCTGACGCATAAGTGCCTTCATGGGAAGGCCCCCCAATATCTATGCGAAAAACTGAAAGCTCACAACTCCAATCGCATTTTGCAATCCACTAACCAAAATCTGCTCCAGATACCCAAAGCCAGATACAAGTCCAAGGGAGAAAGAAGATTTGCAGCCCAAGGCCCCAGACAATGGAACGCTTTCCCAACCAGCATTCGGTTGGAGGAGAGCCACTTGGCCTTCAGAAGAAAGATCAAAACTCATCTCTTTTGATTACAAAGGAGAAAGGAACAACGAGCGCCCAGAGGCGATTTAGTTTGCATATGCTGCGCTATGTAAGTTTTTCACTCACTCACTCACTCACTCACTGGCAGTGAAGGGGTTAACATGTAAGTGGTGCTGAAGGGGTTAAGTGTGTCCTAGGAAGTGCTTCTAACTGTTAGGGGGCGTGGCTATGAGTGACATGATCAGTGAACAGACGATCAGTGACATGTCACTGAGAAGAACGTGGAGATGTGTTTAGGAAAATGGAAAACTGCCCTATTGTATATAAATATAAAGCAGAAACTATAAATGTTATACAACACCAAAAGAGTATGCAAAAAGAAAATTTGTGCTATGAATATGAACCTGTGTATGGATTAAGCAATCATACTCATATAGGGTGTACTCACAGCAGAAATAACTAAAATAAATTACCGTGACGAATACATGAGCAAAAAGCGTGAACCAAAAATAATTATAATTGGATATACATATCAAAACTCTATAACAGTGAATATAAGTTTAAATATAAATAATAACAACTGAGATGACTATGCAACTAAGCATAGTTCAAATACCACCAGAATTTTTTTTAAATCCTCAGTGACTGATAAACAGTAATACCAGTGAATGATAAATAAATCAGTCCATATAAAAAATGATATAATAAAAAAAGAAAAATGAACCAGTAAACACACTGAAAAGAACAGTGCTAGTGACTGGTGATTATAAAATTGTGGAATATAAAAAAATAGTCCATATAAACAGTAGCGGTGAAGTTTCCACGGTGACAGGTAATACACTACACTCGAGAGGAGGTGAAGAAAAAAAAGTGCCTCCACCTAAGTACACACTTCTGCTTAACAAATGGATATGATCTCTTATCACAGGAGATCAAGGAGCGCTTGTGACTAATAACCCGGCTTGGGGTCTCTAAACCGTGCATGGACTGTGTATCAGCTTCCGTGGTGGTGTTTCACATACAGATACAGCCGATTCAAATTGTCCCCATACAAATGTATGTGCAAATGATATCTCGTGCCAAAATAAATTAAATTAAATTAAATCAATGAACTACTGCCCAGAATAATCAAAAGATTATAAACAGTATTGTGTGTGGGGGTGGGTGCGCTAATTAAAAGTACTCAATACATATAGCAAGTGTTACTAGTTTGAATATAAGTAAAGTGCATACAAACAAAATCACCTAAGAATTAACAATAGTATTGCTAATAATCCAGCATAAATGTCCGTTGTTGCAGTAATCACACTGTCAACATGGCAATGGTCAAACCTGTGCCAGATAAAATGAAATCTAAATGAATTCACATAAAGATTTAAAGTGCAATAAGTGCAATAAATTTTGATACCAAAAAAGGAGTCATGTACAGCTTAACAGGTAAACCTGTGTGATCGAATGCATCCTGGTACTTAGAATTCTTGCAGTCACATGTGTCCCAGTTGGTGCATGCAATAACAGAATGATGCCAACATAGTGTAACTGGTTTATTAAAAAATAAAAACATACAAAAAAAAGCCAAATGGCTGCTTACTATTAGATGTGCCTCGAACCCGGCACTGAGGCTTGTTCGCTTGGGTGTAGCGTGCGTTCCACCTGGAAGGTAGTCGGAACCAGCGAGACAGGAAGTGACGGAATGTCGTGCGTGGATAGGTACCGCCTCGACGTACGTTTCGTTGTGAACGTCTTCAGGAAGTGTACCCTACCACGCTAGAGTTGGTTAACCACTAGCCGACCGCCCGCCGTCATTTTACAGCGGGACGGTGGCTCTCCTGGGCAAGAGCCCGTAGCTATACATCCGCATTTTTGCGGCCGCTAGGGGTGAGGGGTGCAAGGTTGTCCCGATAGATGGTTTCATCCTCCCATTTGTTGAGTACCAGGTTTGCCACACTGGGTACTCAACAAATGGGAGGAGGAAACCATCTATCAGGACAACCATGCACCCCTCATCTATTACAGGAGATATATAGATGACATTATCCTCATGTGGAAGGGGCCTTGGGTCACCTTGGAAACATTTTTGAACGGAATGAACAATAACCAGTATGGACTCAAATTCTCAGCAGCATCGAGCCTTGTTTCCATCAATTACCTAGATTTAACCCTGGTTAAGAGTGGAAAAAGGGTCAGTACACGCACTTACTTCGAAGGCATGGACAGGAATGCCTTTGTGCCAGTGAATAGCTGCCACCATCCCAAATGGCTGAGTACTATCCCTGGAGAGGCACCAATATGACACAGGCCATCTCCCAGAACGAGATGATGTGGATCCACTGATTACGGGTAATGCACCCACAGGGCCTCAACATCGAGTTAAATCTAAATTGTTTTCTTACCAACAATTGATATTTTACCTGTCTAGAGGGGGTGTTAAAGATGTTTTAAGTTCAGGTATCTACTTTTATCTTTTTAAATGAATTTTATGTATACTTGCAATTTTGCAATTTTCACATGATTTTTAATCATTTCCATAATATATATATACTTGGTCCAGAACCGAGTATAATTAACATGTATGTATGGTAATTAAGTTTGGCTACAAATTTTATATTTTAATTTATACTAATAAGTTAGCCCATACAATACATGCTTATGTATGGGGACTTATAGGATCGGTCACCTGTAGAGTCCCACATAGGGTTAACCATACATGTGGGATTACTAGTACTATATGTTAAAGTATGGTCAAAGTTTTTAATGGAATTTAAATAGTGCCAGCATTGATAGTGACCTGTTACCGAGGCTTGCATCACTTTTCTTCCGCCCACACCAATTGATTGACGTATAAATTAACCAACTCTAGCATGGTAGGGTACGCTTCCTGAAGACGTTCACAACGAAACGTACGTTGAGGCGGTACCTATCCACGCACGACATTCCGTCACTTCCTGTCCCGCTAGTTCCGACTACCTTCCAGGTGGAACGCACACTCGGGACCCATGTCCAGTGCCCGGGATCGATGGCCCTACACCCAAGCGAGCAAGCCTCAGTGCCGGGTTCGAGGCACATCTAATAGTAAGCAGCCATTTGGCTTTTTTTGTATGATTTAATCTTTTAATAAACCAGTTACACTATGTTGGCATCATTCTGTTATTGCATGCACCAACTGGGACACATGTGACTGCAAGAATTCCAAGTACCAGGACGCATTCGATCACACAGGTTTACCTGTAAAGCTGTACATGACTCCTTTTGTGGTATCAAAATAAGGAGCATTACCATCTGGTAAGTTTAAATTTATTTTTATTGAATTTTTCAAAACATTTATACATTAACAGCACATTATCAATGAGCATACAAATATGTTCCTTCAGTTAAACACATTTATCATTTCATACACATAAAATTACAACATCAACATTAAACAATTTCCTATACCACAATTATAGGACAGTCCAACCTCCTCCTTATCTCCTACTCTTTCCTCCCTCCCTATCCCCCCCTCGGTGGCGAGAGAGAAAAAAAAAAAAGAACCCCCTACTCCGTATTATGAGGGGACAAGAACAATTCTCGTCCTCCACTACCCGTATTCCTCTCTTGTTAAGTGAGAGGAAAACAAAAAAAAAAAAAGGACCCCTGATTCAAAAGGTGTCTCATTTTAAACATATTTCCTGTGCCATTTAATTTTAAACATATTTCCTGTGCCCTCCCTACTCCATATTATGAGGGGACAAGAGCAACTCTCGTCCTCCACTACCCAATACCTCCTCTCTTGTTTAATGAAAAGAGGAGGAAAAAAAAAAGGGGGGGAAGAAAAAGAAAAAGAGAACCACACCCTTTGTGTTGAAGTGCAACTGTGCTTAAACCCCCTCTAATATCTCCCCAGAGGGAGGAGGAGGGGGAAGGAATGGAGGTCCCGAACTTTTATCTCCTACGTGTACCTGCAAGAACTACCTAAGTACTTTCCTCGTTTCTCATATAGCCTATATAAACCATAGATTTTTTAAATTTTTCCCAGCCACCCCAGGTTCCAGTATCGTAGATATTTAATTCCTTATATTGAGACATTACCACCTCCATACTTCTTATCCTTTCTACTTCCCTTAACCACTCTTGGATCGGGGGTGCTAGTTTATCTTTCCATTTTTTTGGAATCAAAGACTTTGCTGCATTTAACAGTATTGGGATAATTGTTGTTTAATATTTATTTCTGGGTATAGTCACAGCATGGAATAGACATTGCCATGGGTCCAGACTAATCTCGATTCCGCTGATCTCTTTAGTAAGTTGTAGCATTTGGATCCAATATGGCTGGATCTTCAGGCATTGCCACCAAATATGGGCATGTGTTCCCACCTCCCCACAGTCCCTCCAGCATAAAGATGTCTCCTGAGGATTTATCTTATTTAATTTCACCGGTACAAAGTACCATTTATTCAAAAGTTTGAAGTTCATTTCTTTTATCCGTGTATCTACAGAGGTGGAGTGGACATAGTCCAGAATTCTGCTCCTCATACGATCTGGTGGTGGTTTATTTAGTTCTAATCCCCAGCTCTCTGTGGGGCACACAGCGCCCCGCTCCATATGCATCATTAACATTTTATAGATGGTGGAGATTCCATGTCTATCTATCTGCGCCTCTTCTACCAGTTTTTCCCATACATTTAGCCTGCCTATCCCCCTAAGAGGTTTTGGGAGGGTATCTACAAAATGTTTCAGCTGATTGTATCTCCACACTTCCCAGGGAGTGGTTCCATATCTTTCCCGCAGTTCATTTAATGTACATAGGGCATTTCCCTTCATGACATCTCTTAATCTCAAATATGGGGCTTTAGTCCATTTTAAATACAATTTATTATTTTTTCTTGGGGGGAAATAATTATTTCTAGTAAGAGGGATAAAAGAGCTGTTATGTTTACCTTGTATACTTTTGATTAACTTATCCCATGTTCTTAAAGCTTCTACCGTAATCTGAGCTACTTCTCCTGGGAGACCTCTAAACTCAGAGTTACACATTTTTGCTTCCAATTCAACCCATTTTTTCTTTTTTTGCTGGGGATCTGCAGTCCAATCCATAACCCTTCCGTATTATAGCTGCTTCATGATATTTCTCTAAATCTGGGAGAAAAATTCCTCCCTTTTCTTTTGATCTAGTTAATGTATGGAAAGCGATGCGGTTATTTTTATTATTCCATATAAATTTCTGTAGCACTAATCTCAAAGTTTTAAAGTAAGCTCTAGGGATATTAATTGGTAAACTTTGAAATATGTATAGCGCCTTAGGGAGAATCATCATTTTAACCACACTTATCCTGCCAAACCATGACAGTCTATTGGCAGGATATCACTTTAGTTCATTTTTAATTTTATTTAACAATGGTATATAGTTATCATGATATAAATCTACATTAGATCTTGACAAAAATACTCCCAGGTACTTTAAGCCTTTTTGTTTCCATCCGAAAGGATATCATTTTCGGAGGTCTTTGCTTTCATTCATTGGAACCGAAATATTCAAAATTTCCGTTTTTTCCATATTTATTTTTAAATTTGAGATCTGGCCATATTTTCCCAGTTCTTCCATCATTTTTGGAAGACTTTGTATAGGGTTTGTTATATGTAACATGATGTCATCCGCAAAGGCAGATATTTTGTATTCTTGTCCTCCTGTTTCTATACCCGTAATTTTCATGGTTTACTCTAATGTATATTAAAAAAGGCTCCAGAGAGAACACAAAGAGCAAGGGGGAAAGTGGGCATCCCTGGCGAGTTCCATTGAATAGCCTACATTTTTCTGAAAGAGTCCCATTAACCATGATTTGGGCTGTGGGTATGGAATATAGGGCTTCTATCCATTTTATCATGCGGGGTCCTATACCAAATTTATCTAGTGTCTGAATCATAAAGTCCCAATCCAGCCTGTCGAATGCCTTTTCGGCATCGACAGATAAGAACAGGGCTGGGCTTTTACTTTTCTTTGCTTCATGAATTAACAGGACTGTTTTTAAGATATTATCTCTCGTTTCTCTTCCAGGAACAAAGCCTGCTTGATCTTTGCCTATAAGCTCTGGCATAAGGTGCTTTAGTCTTTCTGCCAGTATCCTCGCATAAATTTTCATGTCTACCATCTGGTAAGGAACCATCTTAAATATTCACTTTGGGTGCTTATCAGATTACACTGGTGAAGGTGGAACAACACTGTGATTTTCGTGAGCACGAATCTGTTTCCAATCAATCAAGATTGTTTATGGACTTTGCTCTAAGAACTTTATTTGCACTTATTGCACTTTAAATCTTTATGTGAATTCAATTAGATTTTATTTCATCTGGCACAGGTTTGACCATTGCCATGTTGACAGTGTGATTACTGCAACAACGGACATTTATGCTGGATTATTAGCAATACTATTGTTAATTCTTAGGTGATTTTGTTTCTATGCACTTTACTTATATTCAAACTAGTAACACTTGCTATATGTATTGAGTACTTTTAATTAGTGCACCCACCTCCACACACAATACTGTCCTCATACAAAGACAAAAAAGGCTGGTATAGTGTAAAACCCTTTTAGATTTAATAAAATAATTGAGACAAATAAACACTTACAGTTACAAAGTAATTAAAACAGCATATAAAGAAAATTGAGGCGGCAGGCTCTCGATAGCAGCCGTATACTTCTGGGACTGGTGCACACGCAGTGACGTCAGAACGTCGTTCCTCCCAACTTTTCGTCACTAGAGGGACGTGGTCCCGTGACCAGTGTGTTCTTAGGTGGAGGCACATTTCTTTCTTCACTTCATCTCGGGTGTTGTGGATTGCCTGTCACCGTGGAAACCTCACTGCTACTGTCTATGAGGACTATTTTTTTATATTCCACAATCTTAAAAACACCAGTCACTAGCGCCGTTCTTTTCAGTGTGTTTATTGGTTCAGTTTTCTTTTTTATTATATAATTTTTATATGGATTAATTTTTTTGTCATTCACTGGTATTACTGTTTATCAGTCACTGAGGATTTAAAAAAAATTCTGGTGATAGTTTATTGATGCATAGTTGCACAGTCATCTCAGTTGTCATTATTTATATTTAAATGTATATTCACTGTTATAGAGTTTTAATACGTATATCAATTTATAATTATTTTTGGTTCACGCTTTTTGCTCATGTATTCATCACAGTAATTTATTTTATTTCTGCTGTGAGTACACCCTAAATGAGTACGGTTGCTTAATGCATACACAGGTTCATATGTATAGTGCAACTTTTCTTTTTTACAGATGTTGGGCCAGATTCACAGAGCCCTTACTCCTGTCTAACTCGCGTTAGACTGGAGTACTTTCAAATTACGCATGTTTTTTCACTACTCTGAAACCTCAAAGCATGAAAATACGGCTGCGGGCTTCAATCCGACTGGCTTACGTGTTCGTACGCCTTCGGATCTACGCTGCAATAAATTTACGGCCGCTGGGTGGAGTTCCCGTCGTTTTCCGCGTCGCGGTATGCAAATGAGCTTTTGCCGACGATCCACGAAATTACGAACGTCAATTGCAATCTCTTACGGCATCTTTAGTCATCTTTTTGCTGCGTAAAACTATACCAGCTTTTTGCTGGTCTAATATTAGACAGCCCATGTTAAGTATGGCCGTCGTTCCCGCGTCGAATGTCAACGTCTTTTTTTATTTTTTACGTAACTCGTCCGGGAATAGGAATGTCCGTAAACGACGCTACTCAAACAACGAATGACGTAACTACGCTATTTCGCGCAATGCACTGCGGGAAATTTCTGAACGGAGCATGTGCAGTTCGATCGCCGCGGGGACGCGCCTAATTTAAATGCTTCACGCCCCCTAATCGCGTATTTCGATTACGTACCGTAAGGGACAAAATCTACCAGAATTCGGCGTATAGCCTGGTAAAATACGGTGGCGTAGTGTATCTCTGATACTCTGCGCCAATGTAATTGTATCTGAATCTGGCCCATTGTGTTTACACTGACATATTCCCGTTCTTCAGCTCTGTGACCCGATCGCAGGATACTGGTGGACATTGAGTCCATGGGTCTCGCTGGCACAGTCAAGGAGCTTGCGAAAGGGTTGCGAGCGCACGACCACGCGGTGGCAAAATAAAGGGACGTATATATACGCTCATTTGCCCAGCCGTGCCATTCTGTCGACATATAAGTTTGGGCGAGCAAGCTGTTAACACGCACATGAATTTTAATGACATCCAAGTCTGATGCCACGTACACACGATCATTTTTTGGCATGAAAAAAAACAATGGCCCAGATTCACGTACATCTGCGCATTATTGGACCGGCGTAGCGCACCGCCTTTACGTTAGACTTGCGCAATTTTGCCGCGTAATCACCCTATTCTCGTAGCTTTTGCGCAGAAAATTGCGCATGCGTAACGTTATTTCAGAGGCGTAAGGCGGAGTAATACAAATTGGGAAGGACGTGGGCGTGTTACATTCAAATGAGCCGTGACCCCATGCAAATGAAGGGCCGGCCGACCGGCTCGCGCATGCGCGCTTGAAGGAGACCATGGTCAGCTCCGCTGTGCGCATGCTCACAACTCGGGAGTGGCGCAATCAGTGAAATTGGAAATGGACTAGGGCAACTTAGTGAACTACGCAAACAGCATAAATAGACAGACACAAACGCACTTGCATTGCAAAAGTACATCCCTTTGTCCCTTCCCATTTAACCAAGTGCTTTTGTCCTGTTGTTCGTTGCGCTGTGTTTTGTAGTTGTCAGATTAGTGTTCTGTGTGATCAAGTGTTTGTTAGTAGATCTTTGAAAGTGTTTTTTGATAAGTGTTTGAGAGACTGTTTGTTTGATATATTTCTGTTTGTTTGTTTTCTTGCTGATTTTTTGCTGTTTGTTTTTGTGACTGTTTTTTGCTGAGTGCTTGTGTGATTTTTTGGGTGTTAGTTTTCTCTTTGTGTGTGTTCTTGCTTGATTGGTTGTGCTTGTTTTTGTGACTGATTTTTGTTGACTGGGAGTGAGTTTTTTTGGAAGTATGACAGAGAGAAAGCGAAAACTCAATTTTACTGTGGGGGAAAAATGAATTCTTGCCCGGGCCATTAGCGATTATGAGCGTTTCCTCCACGGCCCAGACAGTGCCAACACCACCCCGGCCAGGAGGAGTGAGATTTTGGACCTCATTACTGAGCAGGTCAATTCAGCGGGGGAGGGGGAGACACGGACCCGGTCTGGGATTGACAAAAAAATTAATGAGCTCCGGCATCTGGTCAAACAGAAGCTGTCCAAAATGCATGCCCATGCCAGGGGCACAGGAGGGGGCCCACCATGCCGTATTAGGCTGACAGCGGAGGAGTGTGCGGTGGCCCTGACCTTTCATCGGCATGAAGTGGAGGGCCTGCCTGGCTTTGACTCAAGTCCGGAGCCCGTGGTGCCAGGTAAGTATTTTTTTTAAAATCAGGTGTGTAGCATGTGTGGGGGAGGGGGTGAAAGGGAATATGTGGCAAGTGTGTGTATCCTCCAACCTGTGAATGTTTTGTGTCATCCACAGATGTGCAGGAGGGTGCAGGGCCATCTGGCCTGACCGCACCATCCCTAGGACAGCAGCCTAATGAGGCCCCCCCAACAAGGCCGGAGTCCGCGGAGGAGGTTCAAGAGGAGGAGGAGGAGGTTGAGGAGGAGGAGAATCATGAGGAGGAGGAGTCCATGTCAGGCACTGGACTTTTGGTTTTTGAGGACTCTTCCCCTCTGGCTGGCAGCAGGCAGCCCTCCCTAAGGGGGAGCCCCCCTCCTCCCCCATCATGGCTCCCCTCCCAAGGGCCTCCCCTTCTCCCCGGCCACAAGCATCAGCTGGAGGCAGGAAGTCGTCCCAGAACACCAGGGGGGTGGCCGATCTCCTGCCCGCCACTCTGAGAAGGGACCAGGCCCTTCAGACCCGCCATCTGGGACAGGTCAGCCAGACATTGGTGCGGATGGAGGAGAGCCTGTCCTCCATCAACGATACGCTGGGGAACCTGGATTCCCACTCCCGGGCTTTCACAACCTGCCTAAACGAACTGCAGATGACATCAGCAGGCATTGGGCAGGATGTGAGGGCCCTTACCCAGGCTATCCAGGCCAACACGGCAACACTTGGTGCTGCCCTGGACAGAATAGCCGTGGCCTTGGAGGGCAGGCCGCCAGGTGGGCAGAGATCAGGGGCTGCTCCTCCTTCCCCGGTTTTCCCCCTCCCCCATGAGTCTCCCCTGAGGAGCCGGGGCTGTGGCCGGGGGCGCCCCAGACGTGGCTCATGTAAAGGGCTATAAATGTATTTTTCACCTTTTTTGAATTTTTTTATATTTATTTTTTTGCTGGAAAATTTTTGATTTTGCTGGTCATTTTTTTTTTTTTGGGTTGTGAATGCTGTTTGAATGTGGGGGTGACATTCCTGCCGGAAAAGGGGTGTCACCCTCAATTTTGGTGGAGAAGGGTTCCCCAGGACCAGGGAGAAGTGATCCCCAGGTCCGTGTGAATGGTGTATGAATGTACAGTGACATAATTGGAGCCTTGGCGTGGCGTTGCTGCTCACAAGTCCTGCATGGTGGACTGGTGCCAATCCAATTTGATGTGGATGTGGGGTGTGTGTGCTAGGGACCACAGTGGTGTGCATGCATGCATTCTCATTGTGCCATGATTAATGTGTGTGTTTAACGTGCAAAGATGCCCAATGTAAGTTGTCTCCTGGCTGCTCTTCCCTCAGAAGACAGGGTAGCCTCGGTTAGGGGGGGATTGTCTGGTTCAGGGGTCAGGTCATCACGTAGGTCAATCTGCAGGCCCTTTCTTACTGCGAAGTTGTGCAGCATGCAACATGCACCGATGATCTGGCACACAAAGTTTGGGGAATACAAGAGGGTACCCCCAGACTTATCCAGGCATCGGAAACGTGACTTCAGGAGGCCAAAGGTGCGCTCCACCACTGCTCGTGTTTGGGCATGTGCTTGATTGTATCTTTCCTCTCCTGGGGTTTGGGGGTTCCGGATAGGAGTCATGAGATGGGGTCCCAGTGGATATGCAGAGTCACCTGTAAGGGAAAAGACAGGAGGATGTTAGTCATGCATGTGCCCCTTGTGATGTGTGCATCATGGGGGGGGACAGTCATGCCTGCCACCCATGTCACTCACCAACCAGCCAGGTGTCCCCATACACGTTCTGATCGAATTCCATTCGGATGTGGCATTGATTGTATATGTAGCTGTCATGGCTGGACCCTGGGTGTTTGGCACGGACGTGCCATATGAGGCCTTGGGCATCGACTATCACCTGTACGTTGATGGAATGCCAATGCTTCCGATTGCGGTACATGTGCTCTGTCTTCTAGGGGGGCTGGAGTGCCACATGTGTGCAATCAATGGCCCCCACGGTGCGTGGGAATCTGGCAATTCTGTAGAATTCTGTCATTGCCTTCAGCCGCAGGTCCTCAGTGGTGGCTTTGATGATTTGGTTGGCCATGCGTCTGAGGATTGCAGGGACAACCTGGTGCACACATCTGCTCATGGAGGATTGTGACATCCCAGCCACCACTCCACTTGTACGCTGAAAAGAGCCACTGGCAAGGAAATGGAGTGTTGCCATGACCTTGACCAGTGGCTGCACTGCATGTGAGCGTTGTGTTCGGCTGGTGATGTCCTCCTGCAGGGTTGTGGTTAATTCCAGGATGGCATGAGGGGTGAATCTGAAGATGCGATACACCTTAGAATCACTCATGCCAAACAGGTCTATGCGGGTGCGGTATATCCTCTCCCGTGCCATCCTCCGTGCCATCCTCCGTGCCCTCATCCTTCTTTGTTCATCTAAAGTCAGTAGTATAGCTATGCGCGACGATGCCCCTGGCATGTTGGCATACAGATTGTTGTGCAACACGTGTGCCTGCTGAGCTCCTCACTAATAGTGTTGCTTTATCTAACAAGTAGACTTTTTTTCTCTTTTTAGACCAGCTTTTATAAGCTCTAATTTTAGACAGGACATTTTGCTGTTTCGCACACTGCGTAGCCTGCGCTGCCCCAACGTTCTTTTGTGGATCCCCGTAAGTCCCTCATTAGCATATTTCACTAGCAAATCAATGGTCTGTCTAGCGCAGTTTTGCGCGGACGGATGCGCCTGTCTAACGAAATTACGCCGGACCAAAAAAAGTAGATTTCTTGCGTATCTCGCTTTGGGGATGTCGTGCATCGAAACGCAAGCGCACATTTAGACTTACGCACGCGCATCTCCTGTTGCGCAGGCGTAATCGCTCTGTGAATCTGGGCCATTGTTTGTAAAAACGTCATTTAAAAAAATTGTGTGTGGGCTTCACATCGTTTTTCATCTTCTTAAAAACGACAAAAAAAAAAAAAATTGGAGCATGCTGCATTTTTTCACGTCGTTTTAAAAAAATTAATTTTTCGGGTTGTAAAAAATGATTGTGTGGGCTAAAACGACGTTTTAAACCCGTGCATGCTCAGAAGCAAGTTATGAGACGGGAGCGCTCGTTCTGGTAAAACTACCATTCATAATGGAGTAAGCACATTCATCACGCTGTAACAGACAAAAAAGCGCAAATCGTCTTTTACTAACAAGGAATCAGCTAAAAGCAGCCCAAAGGCGAATAGAACTTCCCCTTTAGAGTGCCGTAGTATGTGTTGTACGTCACCGCGCTTTGTTCATCATTTTTTTTAAATTATGGTGTGTGGTCAAAACGTCGTTTTTTTGGACATGCTGAAAAACAAAGTTTTCTTTTCATGCCGAAAAATTATCATGTGTACGCGGCATTAGTCTGTAGGGTTCACTATTGAGTGGCCCACCTTTTGCGGCTATAACAACTTTAGCTGAAGTAGAACTTATCTGATCTTAATCCTGAATCCTCTTACCTTGATAACCATTCTGCCATAGGTATTTATTATTGATACTCAAGATACTCAATTGGTATCCAGAGCTTAGGGTATTCCTTAATGCTGAGGAAAGAATGATCCACACTACAGTAAACAAACGCAAATGATTTCAGCCTATAAGGCCTCAGTCAAAACCACCATTCCTTAAAGAGGAGTTCCACCCAAATTTGGAACTTCCTCTTATCCCACTCCTTACCCCCATACATGCCACATTTGGCATGTAATTTTTTTTGGGGGGGAGTGGGGGCTTCAGTAGGAGTGGGACTTCCTGTCCCACTTCCTGCTTCCGCCGAGGGGCTGGTTAGGCGATTAAGCCTTAATCGCCTACACCAGCCCCTCCCTGTAGGCGATCACATGGGACACTGACAGGTCCCATGCGATCGCCTCTCCAATCAGAGGCGAGCCGCGCCGCGCGCGCATGCGCAGTGCGGCTCGCGCATGCGCAGTGGGTGCCCGGCCGTGAAGCCGAAGGCTGTCACGGCTGGGTGCCCACAGTCAGGATGGAGACGCCGGCCGGGGAGGGGGGGAGAGGAGCGGAGCCCCGGTCGGCGCGTCGCTGGAACACAGGAGCAGGTAAGTGAGTGTTTATTAAAAGCCAGCAGCTACACTTTTTGTAGCTGCTGACTTTTAATAAACACATTTTTGGGCTGGAACACCCCTTTAATGCTGACTTAACCACTTCAGGCCCGCGCTACCGTCGGATGACGGAACAGCGCGGGCCTGAATATCCAACATGCCGTCATTTGACGGCATGTCATTATGGCGTTCCCAGCGCGCGCTGTAGAGCGTGCTGCGGGGAAGCCCTGTGTTGTCCGTGTCCCTTGGACACGGCCAATCACAGATCGCGGCGAACGGCCAATCAGAGTGGCCGTTTGCGATGCGATCTGTGGGCCAATGAGAGATGATCTCTCATAGATCATCTCTCATTGCCGTGTTACACAGAGACAGCGTCCTGTCTCTGGAGAGGAGGAGCCCGATCTGTGTTCCTTCTTACATAGGGACACAGATCGGTCACCCCCCCAGTCACCCCCCCTCCCCCCACAGTTAGAACACACCTAGCATACACATTTAACCCCTTCCTCACCCCCTAGTGTTAACCCCTTCAATGCCAGTCACATTTATACTGTAATTAGTGCATATTTATAGCACTGATCGCAGTATAAATGTGAATGGCGCCAAAAATGTGTCAAAAGTGTCCGATGTGTCCGCCATAACGTCGCAATACCAATAAAAATCGCAGATCGCCGCCATTTCTAGTAAAAAATAAATAATAAAAAATAATAATTCTCTCCCCTATTTTGTAAGCGCTATAACTTTTGCGCAAACCAGTCGCTTATTGCGTTTTTTTTTTTTTTTTTTTACCAAAAATATGTAGAAGAATACGTATCGCCCTAAACTGAGAAAAAAAATGTGTTTTTTTTTTTAATTGGGATATTTATTATAGCAACAAGTAAAAAATATTGTATTTTTCTTCAAAATTGTCACTCTTTTTTGTTTATAGCGCAAAAAATAAAAATCGCACAGGCGATCAAATACCACCAAAAGAAAGCTCTACTTGTGGGGAAAAAAGGACGTAAATTTTGTTTGGGAGCCACGCCGCACGACCGCGCAATTGTCATTTAAAGAGACGCAGTGCCGCAAGCTGAAATTTTACCTGGGCAGGAGGGGGGTGTAAGTGCCCAGTATGCAAGTGGTTAAAGAAGCTGTGATGTGTGAAATATTTCCCTAGGTTTTCACTTAAATGGTAAGTTCACCTTTACAGAAAATTCTGTAAGGTGAACTTACTTTTTCAGGGCCTGTGCTGTGAACGGCGGCTCAGACGCACATGCCCGGGAGTGATGTCATCGCTGCTCTGGCCAATCACAGTGCCGGAGTCCGCGAACCCAGAAGTAACTCGGGTGAAAGATGTCGGCCGTGGCAGCGAAGTGTGGCAGCATTGTAGGGCAGCATCCTAAGGTAAGAATTTTATAATGAGTTGGTATGCGATGCATTCTAGCTCATTATGCCTTTGTCTTGCAGGTTTTGATTTTTTTTAGATGTTTACAACCTCTTAAAGGAAAACATTTGGAGAGATACATTTTTAAATTGACTTTTGTTTACCCTGTCAGTATAGTTTTGTTCAATCAGCACCACAGGTAATAGGTTGCAGTGTTAATCTGTGCATTCTGTAGGGATGGGTTGAACACCCCCCGGTTTGGTTTGCACCAAAACATGCGAACAGGCAAAAAGTCCTAGTGAGCATGCAAACCCTATTATAGTCTATGGGACATGAACATAAAAAAGTGCTGATTTTAAAGGCTTATATGCAAGTTATTGTCATAAAAAGTGTATGGGGACCCAGTTAATGCCCTAGGGGACATGTATAAATGCAATTTTTTTTTTTTTTAAACAACCATTTTTTCAGGAGTAGTGATTTTAATAATGCTTAAAGTGAAACAATAACATTTAAATATTCCTTTATATATCATGCATGAGGGGTCCCCTTAGTCTGCCTGTAAAGTGGTGCATCTGTGCAATATATAAAACAGTGCCACAGCAAAAATAAATTTCTAAAGTAAGAAATATCATTTAAACTTGCTTGCTGTAATGTATTGCCGGCTCCCAGCCATTTAGATGAAAAAACAAAATCCATGCCAGACCCTTATCCGAACATGTAGCCTAAAGGTCAGGATAGGGAATGACGAGCGAGCACCCCCTTCCTGAACCATACCAGGCCACATGCCCTCAACATGGTCCCCCCCAAGCACCCAGTCCTTATGTTGATGGGGACAAGAGCCTCTTCCCGACAACCCTGGCCATTGGTTGTCAGGGTCTGTAGGCAAAGGGCTTATCATAATCTGGCCCCCAGATACCGCCTCCCTCTATGTGAATGTGTTTTTCACCAAAACAGGGTCAAAAAGTAAGAACCACAACAGGCAGTTTTTTACAATTTCTTCATTAAAAAAAGAAAAAAGTGTCCCGCTAAGTACATCAATCTTCAAACACAACCCCCAATTTGACATCACATGGCATCATAAGAGACTGGGTCATCCCGTTATGTCACAGGGTGGCCCCGCCCTTGCCTATACTGTATATTAGCTGTTGAAGCCAAGAGACAGCTGTCCCCAGGAAACCTCCCATCGAGGCAGAGATTTTTTTTTTTTATATTTTTCAGGTCCGTTGGGGCGGCTTGGTTGAAGATGTATGGACAATTGTATGGACAATTGTGGGACAAATAAAAGAATTGTTAAAAACTGTCCGTGGTTGGTTTTTACATTTTGACACTTATTTGGTGAATGGGTAGGGGGGCAGGATCTGGGGGTCCTCTTTAACTTCCAGATTCTGAAAAGCCCCCCGTCCGCAGGCCTGAGACCGATAGCCAGGGTTGTTGAGAAGAGGCTCATATCCCCATCAATATAGGAACAAGGTGCTTTGGGTGCCTTTCCTGGCCTGCCAGGTTGCTTGCTCAGATAAGGGTCTGGTATGGATTTTGGGGGACCCCACACCGTTTATTTCTTAATTCTGTCATAGGGTTCCCCTTAACCACTTTAATACACTGTATTATATACTCTGCACTGCACTATATACCCTGCACTGTATTATATCTACTACCCTGACTGCACTATATATTTTCCACTGCACTATATACTCTGCAATTTATTATATATACTATATAGAAATGTGCATTCGTTTTCGTTAGAATGCATTTTCGTCCGAAAATCTGTTTTTTTTTTGTTATCGTTTTAACAAACGATAACGAAAGCGCAAGAAACGAAAACCGAAAGATCCGACATAAAAAATGCTTTATTTTCGTTTTCGCTGCGGTAAAAATTTGATATAGAGAGATTCGACATGACGCTGACTGAATACAGAATAGCAATCTGTCTATTGAACCGGATATACACCCACATACAGTACTTTTCAACATTATAGAGAAAAGATTCAACATCATAGAGAAAAGATTCGATACTATAGAAATAATAGATTCGACATTCGACGGAGAAGATATACTGCACTCGTACATTTTAATGCTCCGCCCATAGGCTATAGAAACATTCTAATGTTGGTTGACTATGACTAGTAATAATAATATAATTATTTATTATTATTATTACTAGTAATACAACATTAGAATTCTTGTAGGCGGAATATTCGACCGGAAATGTACGATTCGGTGTAAAGTTCCGTCCAATATTCTTTGATCATTCGACAGAAACCAAGAATTATTGGATTTTCGGATGAAAGCTATTCCCCAGTGAAAAACGAAATAAATCAAAACGATTTTCTAGAGTAATTTGATAAATTTATTTTCCAGACGAAAACGAAAAAACAAAACAAAATATTCCAGTCTGCACATGTCTAATACTATACGGACTGCACTATATACTCTGAACTGCATTATATATATGTAGAACTACCCCCGAATGAGCTACTGGTATGTTTTGGGCGGCATGTTACCTCTATTTCTTCACCGTCTAGGGTACTTGATGAGAGCTGAAAAAATACTTCAATGTCCACACGTTGCGCTCCTTTTTCAATACTTTATTTAACAAACGTGGTAAAAGGATAAAAGTAGCAGTTGAAGAGGTGAAAGGGTAATAGGTAGTAGATTCAGGTGTATAAGTTTTGATCAGAAGCACTCCTCCTTCCAGCTATGCAGTCTTCATCGCCACTCTAGCCAGAGTTGGTATGGTGTACCTGGATAGGCCTTTCTCACTAACCTAGCAGCCAGGATGTCAAGACAGGTGTCATGGTTGGAGGCACATCCTTCCCTCCGGTGATGACACCTTTGTCAAACACAACCTCCCAATCTGTTTGTAGGATATACACCCGCGGCATCGTATCCCCAGAGTCCATCGGCGAGCATCTCCCTGAGTTGTGGGTAGTTGCATCACGGAATCCTTTACCCCATGTAAGCTCAGGCAACTTTGGCTCAAACCAGTGGTCATCCCCCACATCAGAGAAGGAATCTAAATCAGAGCTTGCATACTCCTCTGCGGGAAAACAGGTGTGCATGACTTTAGTTACATTGTCCCCAGTCAGCTTACCAGTTCCTTTTGCGGTCTCGACAAGGGCAACATACTCCTTGGAGTCCGGTCCCGGTATACGCTGGGATAGGCCTCGACCACGGCCATGGGAGGCTTTCACATGCAGTGGGTGACCGCAATATTGTGTCAATCTCGCTCCCTCTCTTTGCAAGATTGACCACCTACGAGCCCCATCGCCGAGCCGGCTCACCGCTAAAGGGGAAAAAGCCGTCATAGAAGCAACGGGGATCCGACTTGGATTTCTGCCAATTCTAGCCGTGGAGTTTGGTATGAATCATGAGGGGGAACTCCACGCCAAATTTTAAATAAAAAAACGGCATGGGTTCCCCCCAGGGGCATACCAGGCCCTTAGGTCTGGTATGGGTTGTAAGGAGAACCCCCCCTATGCCGCCCCACCCCAAAGCACCCTGTCCCCATGTTGATAAGGACAGGGCCTCTTCCTGACAACCCTGGCCATTGGTTGTCAGGGTCTGCAGGCGGGGGGGCTTACCGGAATCTGGGATCCCCCTTTAATAAGGGGGCGCCCAGATACCGGCCCCTCACCCTAGGTGAATGAATATGGGGTATATCGTACCCCTACCCATTCACCTGGAGGCAAAGTGTTAATAAAAATAAACACACAACACAGGATTTTAAACTAATTTATTAGTCAGCTCCGGGGTCTTCTCCGCTCTCCGGGGGTCTTCTCCAATATCCGGGGGGTCTTCTTGCATCTTCTCCACTGTCATCTCTGCACTCCCCGGTTCTTCTTCCGCTCGCTCTCCGGTGCCTTCTTCAGGGCTAGTTGCCGCTATCTTCTTTTTAGCTCAATTACTAGCGGCGGCGCAGCCCGCTCTTCTTTGTCGTCTTCTGCCTTCTTCTTTTCTTCCGATGTTGACGCAACGCTTCTTCCCGCTGTAATGCCGGGTGTGCGGCTCGCACTGATTTATATAAGCCTCTTATGATGTCACAGTCCCACAGCATGATGGGACTGTGACGCCATAAGAAGCCTATATAAATCAGTGCGAGCCGCGCACCCGGCATTACAGCAGGAAGAGGCATGCAGCCAGTTTCTGGAGGATGAAGAAATGTATACAATTGAATAGCCCCCATGCTCACTTGACCTAAATCCACAAGAACACCTGTGAGACATTATGTTTCGGTCCATCTGGTGCCGCCAGGTTGCACCTCAATTTGTTCAGAAGCTCAGTGATGCTCTGGTCCAGATCTGGGAGGAAATACCCCAAAACACCATCTGTCGTCTCATTAGGAGCATGCCCTGATGTTGTCAGGCATGCATACAAGCACTTGGGGGCCATACAAACTACTGAGGACCATTTTGAGTTGTTGCAGTGAAATTTCAGCAAAATGGACTAGCTTGCTGCATCATTTTTTAACTTAGATTTTTGGGGTGTCTTTGAATTCAACCCTCTGTAGGTGGATAATTTTAATGTCCATCAAATTATGTGCCATCCTTTCATTCCTAATAAATTACTCAGTCCATATCAGTATAGAAATGATTGAGATCTGATATGTTTTCAAAGTGTTCCTTAAATTTTTTTGAGCAGTGTATTTACTACACCAGCCCTCAAAATTTCCACTCGTCTACTAGCATTTGGCAAGTGGATTTAAGCTGGGGGCGAGTGATGACAGGGCTACATGACCTGCTGAATCTCCCTCCAATCTGTGCCTACACTTAGGGTCCCGATGAGATTGGTGGCCGAAGAGGAAAGGTGCATGCTCAGGAAAAGTAGTCTGGTGAGCCGTGCACAGGCAGAGCAGTACTCAGGTGCTCTCCTTACAATTTTTTTGATTAAGCCATGGGACCTAACAGTATGACCTCTCTGAGCCTGCCCCCTCCCCCGACCAATGTAGCTGGAGAGCAGAAAGTAATGAGTGAGGTGGATTGCGAAAATTACCACTCCGGTGCAGCGCTCACTGAAAGTTGCCCTGACATGAGAGTGGCAGCCTTACAGTTTGTGCATTTTTTTTCTCCTTGTGCTCTATGTAAGTGTCCAACAGTTCAGCCTCAGCACTGTGAACAGACTGGTCTCAATGTGTGCTGTGTCAGTGTGCGCTGTGCTATGGTGTTAATGGCTATGCAGTTGTGTGGATCTCAGCGCTGGATTGTACTCCCTCCCGCTGTGCTGCAGCTCCTCTCCTCACTGCCAGCCTGAATAAAAGGGGGAAGTGGGGACATGCAAGCGTGGAGCCGCACACACAGGCTCCTGATGATGATATGAATGGGAGAGGGAGAGAGAGAGAGAGAAGATAGATGGCAGTTGCAGAGGAGACAGCAAGAGAATGGGGAAGAGACCCAGTTCTAGTGCCCTTTCCCTCTGGTCTGCCCCCAGTGCCCTGTCCCTCTAGTCTGCCCCCAGTGCCCTGTCCGTCTAGTCTGCCCCCAGTGCCCTGTCCCTCTAGTCTGCCCCCAGTGCCCTGTCCCATTTTGTTAAAGTTGTTGTTGGTAATATTTAATTTTGTAACTTGATTCTGCATAAAAAATGTAACAGTGTCATTCCATGAGATTATCTACGAGGGTGTTTACGGGTGCAGGGCAGTGTATGAATTAGGTGGGGCAACTGGTGGCGAGTAACTCTTGAGGCCTGGCTAGTAGCTCAGGACTTGAAATTTTGAGCCCTGTACTACACAATACAATATATACTCTGAACTGTATATTATATACTACACTAACTGCACTATATACTCAAAAATGTATAATACTACACTGGCTGACTGCACATTATACCACACTACCTGCCTAATCTCCATTCATTTACTATATACCACTGCTGTGTAAGCAGCAGCCTTATATAGTGTGGGTCACCCTGCCTTTGGCCATTCATAGCTCTGGGATTAGCCAAAGCATGCAGGCCAGGTGCAATCACCAGCCATCAATGCACTGCGATCTCGCAGTGCATTATGGGGTGTTCGGTGCTCGAATTTGCAGTGAACACCCCATATGTTTGTTTGCTCTGCGAACAAATGAACACCCAATGTTCGAGTCTAACTTACATTTGTCTCTCCACTGTCAGAAAAAGAATGAGGAATAAATACACATGCTTGTCAGCACACCATGGATCTTGAATTGTAGTCCAAAACCTTTATTGTAGAAAGATCACATCACAACAGGATAGTAAAGTGATAGTAAACCACTGAGAGAAAATAAAAACCTGCAACACAATAGCATGAAAAATCAAAAGTGTTCATTTTAAATGTTAATATGCAAGTTATTGTCATAAAAAGTGTTTGGGGACCTGGTTCTGTGCAGTGTCTCCCCGCAGGTATGTAGTCCCAAGGGAGGGGGCGAGCATGTTGACTTACCCCCAGCCAGAACAGCTTGGATGACGGGGGCAAGCTTACTAAGGAGGAACAGGAAGTGAAAAATTCAGACAAAGAAAAAAACATGTAGAAGGGAAATCAAAGGAAAAGTTAAGGGAACCTACAATGCACTAGCTTAACCACCTTAGCCCCGGACCATATTGCTGTCCAAAGACCAGAGCACTTTTTGTGATTCGGCACTGCGTCGCTTTAACTGACAATTGTGCGGTCGTGCGACGTGGCTCCCAAACAAAATTGGCGTCCTTTTTTTCCCACAAATAGAGCTTTCTTTTGGTGGTATTTGATCATCTCTGCGGTTTTTATTTTTTGCGCTATAAAGAAAAATAGAGCGACTATTTTGAAAAAAATGCAATATGTTTTACATTTTGCTATAATAAATATCCCCAAAAAAGATATACATTTTTTTTTCCTCAGTTTAGGCCAATACGTATTCTTCTACATATTTTTCGTTAAAAAAAATTGCAATTAGCGTTTATTGATTGGTTAGCGCAAAATGTATAGCGTTTACCAAAAAGGGGGTAGTTTTATGGCATTTTAATTAATATTTTTTTTTTACTAGTAATGGCGGCGATTAGCGTTTTTTTTCGGTACTGCGATATTATGGCGGACACATCGGACACTTTTGACACATTTTTGGAACCATTGGCATTTTTATAGCGATCAATGCTATAAAAATGCATTGTATTACTATAAAAATGCCATTGGCAGTGAAGGGGTTAACACTAGGGGGCAGGGAAGGGGTTAAGTGTGTTCCTATTTGTGTTCTAACTGTATGGGGGGGGGGTGGACTCACTAGGGGAAATCACTGATCTTCTGTTCATACATTGTATGAACAGAAAATCAGCGTTTCCCCCGCTTACAGGAACGAAAGGTATGTGTTTACACACATACCTCCCGTTCCCCACTCTGTAACGAGCAATCGCGGCTGCCCGGCGGCTATCGTACCAGCCGGGCACGCGCGCGGGACTCGGGGGCGTGCGGGGGGCGAGCGCGCCGCCCGCCGGCGGCGCGCGCGCGCGCCCCCTAGTGGCCGAAACATTTAGGACGTAGAGCTACGTGCTCCCGCGAGACCGCGCCACCGTCCCGCAGTAATATGATGGTGGGCGGTCGGGAAGAAGTTAAAGGAACCTATTTATAAAATAAAAAACAAACCCTTACAACACCTTTAAATCATTACCCTTTCTTATGATTGTTGAAATACATGGTAGTGCATACACAAAGTGCTTTATTAATGTGAAAAATATATCTGCATGGCATGTATCCCACAATAACCAGAAAAGCCACAAGTTTTACATACAACCTTGATATTACAGTTGTGAGACATCAGGTAAAGGAACTACAATATAACACGTTGGAAGATGTTCTAAACATTTTCCACACCATGGGAAAAAAAATACTGGAGCAGGACTTTTAGTTTAGCTAACAACATTATTTATTTATTTTTGACAATAATAATATTTCTTATTTTCTTCCTTTTTTCTTGGTTTCTGTTTTTAAACATTTCTTTCGATTTGCATGTTTTCTTTTGTTAAATGCACTCTTTTGTTAAAAGAAAAAAAAAAAAAAAAAACAGACTCAGCTACTGGCATTGAAGTGAACTGCTTGTCAGAAATAAATTTTGAAATAATAAGCATAGTTTATTTTCAAGGTTAAACTGTTCAGAAAACAGATTTCAGAAAGAAGCTTAAAATGTCAGCGTGGGCCATGAAATAATTATAATTTTTCGATGTCATTTTCAAGTTTTCTGCTTCGAAAAAAAATAAAGTTTACTATGTACAGTAGGAATTTTTGTATAGTGTAACCTGTGCAAAGCAACTTTCTCATTAAACTGCTTCCAAACTGCTTATCAAGCTCCTTAACTTTCCCAAGTTGCTTATATGTGTATACCCTTTTCTCTCCTCCAAGCATAGAGATGAAGCTCTGGGACTCGGGAGACATTTGTAAAGCACATGTTCAGCACAATAAGGTGCATATTAAGATGGCACTCCTTTAGCCAACCCGTGGAGCTGATTTAAGAAACAATTGCACCTTGTTTTATGACGCATCGGCGTGCGCATCGGCTGTTTCGGTATTTACGAAATGAATGCGCCGGTAACGCAGCGATATTCCCTATTTACTATTATGCAGTCGGCGCACGGGAGGAGACGCACAGTGCGCCACTATGGACATGGCTAAGGGCATCTGCAAATCTAAATTAAAAGAATCTGGAAGTGACAATATATAACATATATGGCATAAAAAGAAAGTGAAAGTAACTTTTTTATAAACCAGCCGCTGCGCCTGCAAGTACATTTTTTTTTTTTGCAAGTACATTTAGACCTGCGGGAGGTTTATTTGTGTATTGCGCATTCGCGAGACGCATTTGCGGCCATTCGTGTACGCCTCTTCACTACGCTGGCAAAATCTTGATAAATATCAAGTAGCGTAGCTGCATTTGCGTGGGTTGAAGAGGCGCACCTGTAAACTTGCCTTTTTTTAATGCTGATCATGAAGGGAAACTCTGCATCAAATTTTAAATAAGAAACGGAATGGGTTCCCCTTCAGAAGCATATCAGGCCCTTAGGTCTGGTATGGATTTTAAAAAACGGCGTGGGGGTTCCCCCAAAATTCATACCAAACCCTTAACTGAGCATGCAGCCCAGCCGGTCAGGAATGGGCGTGGGGACAAGTGAGCGTCCCCCCCTTCTGAACCGTACCAGGCCGCATACTCTCAACATGGGTGGGTGGGTGCTTTGGGGCAGGGGGGCGGCCTCAGGTTTTTGACAATTCCTTTATTAATGTATTCTCCTTTCACCGCTACTTCTCCCATCTTCTTCTTTTCTGCATTCGGGTTTCTTCCTCCATCTTGTTCTTCCTCTGCTTCTTCCTTCGGTGTTCTTGTCCACATCTTGCTCTGGCTTCTTCTTCCCCACTTCATTCTCTGGACGATCCGCTTCCATGGGAAGTTCCCGCTGTGTGACGCTTCTGTTCTTCTGACAGTTCTTCTCTAACTGACGGGGCCACCTGGTGACCCCACCCCCCTCTGACACCACTGGGAAAGCCATAGGGAAGTCCTCGTAAAGTCCATGTGCGTCAGAGGGGGGCGAAATCACCAGGTGGCCCTGTCCCCAGTTAGAGAAGAACTGTCAAAAGAACAGAAGCGGAGATCAGAGTGTACATGTACAATGTAACCAAATTAATATAAGACGATATATTATATTTATGTACCTTTGTGTGATAAATATATAATAATAAAATAATATTATAATCAAAAGAACAGAAGCGTCACACAGCAGGGAAACTCCCATGGTCGTTCGGACAACAAAGCGGGGAAGAAGAAGCCGGAGCAAGATGCGGACGAGAACACAGAAGGAAGAAGCAGAGGAAGAACAAGATGGAGGAAGAAACCTGAATGGAGAAAAGAAGAAGCCGGAGCAAGATGCGGATGAGAACACCGAAGGAAGAAACAGAGGAAGAACAAGATGGAGGAAGAAAACCGAATGGAGAAAGGAAGAAGATGGGAGAAGAAGCGGAGAAAGGAGAAGACATTAATAAGGGAATTGTCAAAAACCGGCTATTGTCTTTTTTTAATTTTTTAAATTTTTTTTAAGATTTATTAGATTCCGCGTCAGAGGGGGGCGAAATCACCAGGTGGCCCTGTCCCCAGTTAGAGAAGAACTGTCAAAAGAACAGAAGCGTCACACAGCAGGGAAACTCCCATGGTCGTTCAGACAACAAAGCGGGGAAGAAGAAGCCGGAGCAAGATGCAGACGAGAACACAGAAGGAAGAAGCAGAGGAAGAACAAGATGGAGGAAGAAACCTGAATGGAGAAAAGAAGAAGCCGGAGCAAGATGCGGACGAGAACAACGAAGGAAGAAACAGAGGAAGAACAAGATGGAGGAAGAAAACCGAATGGAGAAAGGAAGAAGATGGGAGAAGAAGCGGAGAAAGGAGAAGACATTAATAAGGGAATTGTCAAAAACCGGCTATTGTCTTTTTTTAATTTAATTTTTTTTTTTTAAAGATTTATTAGATTCCGATAAGTCCCCCCGCCTGCAGACTCCCACAACCACTGGGCAAGGATTGTGGCGATGAGTCCCTTGTCCCCATCAACATGGGGACATGGTGCTTTGGGGGGGTCAGAGACCCCAAAGCATCCTCCCTATGTTGAGGGCATGTGGCCTGGTATGGTTCAGGAGGGGGGTGGGACGCTCTCTCGTCCTGCCTCTTTTCCTGCAGCCTACCAGGTTGCATGCTCAGATAAAGGGTCTTGTATGGATTTTTGAGTGGAACTTCACGCCTTTTGTTTTTAAATTTGGGGTGGAGTTCCACTTAAAATCCATAGCAGACCTGAAGGGCCTGCTAATTGAATTTGGGGGGACCCATACGCATTTTTATTTTTTTTAATCAATGACTTTTCTCTGTATTGCCGGCCAGGAGCCGACAATTCATTATAGCCACGAGTGGTTTTAAATGACTTTTTTTCCTTTAGAAATTTCATTTTGTGCAGGGACAGTTCTAAGCACGGGAAACAAGCGCTAATTTACAGGAATATTATACACCCCCCTAGGTATGAAATTTAAAGGAATATTTCACTTTTATTGTTTCACTTTAAGCATTATTAAATTCACTGCTCCCGAAAAACGACAGTTTTTAAAACTTTTTTTGCATTGATACATGTCCCCTGGGGCAGGACCCAGGTCCCAAAACACTTTTTATGACAATAACTTGCATATTAACCTTTACAATTAACACTTTTGATTTCTCCAATAGACTTCTAAATGGTGTTCCATGGCTTCTACCGTTTACACATTTATTATTGCATTGCGCCCGTCTGCTGCGCCAGTTCATCATTTCATCATTTATCCAGCGCACCAATTAAGGCATGAACTGGCGCAGTGCATTGTTCATAGAAAATTAGCCCCATGGTGTGGATGTGAGACACTCAGGATGCAAGGAAGTGTAGTCCTGTGCCTTCTTTTGTGAGTGCTGGCCGGGGTAGGAGTCAGAAGGAGTTTTTTAAATGATAGATAAGAGCTGAAGATCCTGGGAGCCGCACAATAGCACAAGACCCGCTGTGTAAGACTAAGTTTAAATCTGGACCCCACTAGGCTACGCCCCCAACATGTTTCACTTCGCCCACTGCAGTTTACTCCCCGTGAGACTGCCACTTGTTCTCACATAGCGGGTCTTGTTTTGATACGTGGACCCAGGGGTCTTCAGCTCTTACCTATTACCCCTTTTGCCAAATTTATGCAAATTCTGTGTATTTGAGGTGCCTACATAGAGAATCTTCGACATGTAGCAGAATTTTTTTTTCCAAAGGTCTAAAGCAGATTTATTACTGATATGAACGATTTTCACTCCAAACAGATGCACATCCAAGAATCAGTCAGGAGCAGGTTTCATTCTATTTGAGCAGTACTGCAATTAAAGCTGCTGAAGGAGTAATTAAAGGGGTTGTAATTGTTTGTTTTTATTTACTAAATAGGTTCCTTTAAGCTAGTGCATTGTTGGTTCACTTACCTTTGCCTTTGATTTAAACGTTCACAGCGTGTCATGGACAAACTCGGCCACTAGATGGCAGCAGCGGGCCGTCGGCACGCACGGGCGTGCGCATTCGCGGCAACGGCGCGCGTGCACGCGCGGCAACGGCGCGCGGGCGCGCGCATTCGCCGTGACGCGCGCGGGCACGTGTGGACGCCATCTTGGCGCCCAGGAGGGGCTATTTAGGTGTGCTGATCCCTCGGCCTCTTGCTGCCGGATCTACAGCGCGTCCCTGGAAACCGACCTGATACCTGTTACCTGTTGACCTCCTGTTCCTGAAACCGGCTTGCCTTGCGACTACTCTGATCTCCGCCTGCCCTGACCCATGGCCTGTCTGACCACGCTTCTGCTTGTCCCGCCTGTCTGTCTGCTGCCCGCCAGTTACTGACCCCCGGCTTGTTCACGATCCGTCCCTGCTCAACTCCTGCACCAAGATCCGCTCGCTCACATTGTTCTGGCTGGCCTGATCCTGCTATAGACTGTTGCACTACGGGACACCTCCCTCTGTGCTGGCCTGATCTTGCTTTAGACTTGGTACTACAGAACACCTCCCTCTGTGCTGAACTCTGACCAGTGGTATCCGGTCCCAGCTTCCGGGCATCCTCAGCTCTGTTGATCCCGCCCAGGTGTACAGCGGATCCCTACTCTACCGGCACCAGCGATCCTGCCAGGCGCTTTCGGGCTCCCTGTATCTTCTATCGGGGCCTCCGGAGTGGGAGGAGCACGAGCAGCCGTTCCCTGCGCATCAGGCTCCACCACCAGGTGCGTGAGACAGCGTCTCCCCGCAGGGATGTGGTCCCAAGGGAGGGGGGGCGAGCACGCTGACTAACCCCCAGCCAAAAAAACATTTAGAAGGGAAATCTAAGGTAAAGGTGAGTGAACCAACAATTCACTAGCTTAAAGGAATGTAGAATGTAGAAAATAAAAAACAAATCTTTATAACCCCTTTAATGTTTCACTGCTCCTGTTTCACATTGCCTTGCTGTGAAAGGAAACGAATAAATGCCCCCTTCCTGTGTTTGATTCTAGTTAGAGCTAAGAGCTAAGGATTCTGTAACGGAATTGGCCCGTGACAAACTGAGATATTCCTATGTCTAGGGTCACCTTATGTCCACTAGGGCCATAGGGTGACAAAGAATCATAATTCATATATTACAGAAGACATTAATAAGGGACATTAATAATAATTCATGTTTGCAGGATGTCTTCAAATATCAAAAGCTGTTAGCTATGCAATCTGGGCACACATGCTTTTGAAAGGTGTTAATTCAGGTCTACAAGACCAGAGTGAGTCATACCTTTGTATAATATGCTATTGAAATATCTTAAGGTGTTGGCTATTCACTGTAAAGACATTCCGTTGAAGGTGTGGATTGCACCCACTCTCACAAGACTCTGCCATTGTGTGATAAAGCTGTCTAGAGAACTTATTCAACTAGATGTCTGTGTTACTATTCAAGGTTAATTGAACCCTATTGATGATACGGTGCCGTCATGTCTAGCTACCAATTAAAGAATTATCCTCAGTGAGTGAATAGGGGGGTGGAGATTGCATTGTCCTGTGATAAACTGCATTATGCTTGAGACTGTATAAGAAGCTGAGAAAATACCAATAAATTGTCATATCTTTGGAAGCAAGAACGGAGCTCTGTCTCGTCTTATTCTGGGAAAGGATATGGATCGTGTATGCAATATTGTCGGAGTGTGTCAGATAAGCCTGTCGTGGATGGATGGAAGGTTGTAAGCGGTGGTGACCATTACAGATTCATTATCACATACCTGAGGGGACTCTTCTAGCACCTCCTGCCTAACACTCCTAAAGGTGGAAACAGAGAGTGTGAGGGCACATAGTGGCACAAGTGTCAAAGTTCCCTGGCTTACTTGTATGCCCAATCAGCAGATCTCCAGCTCATAAGTTTCCCAGCTCATTAGATCTCTCACTCAGCGCTTCCCTGGCTCAGGAGTACCGCTGTGTTTAGTAGATCCTCCGTTCTGCAGTTTCCCAGCTTAGTAGTAACACCCCTCACCCTTCACCGCACCCTTCGATCAGTAGTAATCCCGCCTGCCCACACTACCCTCACTCCCTCCTCACTCTGCTGATATCCCACTCTGCTGATCTTTTTCTGATCCTCCATTCTGCTGATCACCTGCTCTGCTGATCTGATCTTGTGCTCCTTTGATTCCCCACTGCTCAGTTTCTCGCTCAGTCCACGTTTCAGGTCCCTGCGCTCCTTCCTGCTTTATCACTCCCGCATTGTACACCATGTGTGATATCTGCTGATCCCTCACTCTGGTCATTGTTCACCTTGCTGCTGCTCCACACTGAACATCACAGCCTGGATGTGAACACAAAGCACAACTAATGCTGAATAAGCACCTCTTTAACAGTTGCAGGTTAGGTTAGAGAGCACTCGCACTACCATATTTACACTTGCGATTGAGGGGGGATAACCTCCACTGCATTTTTACTACTCCTCAACCGCTCCCCCTGTTGTTAACTTGGCAACAGCTGGGAGTGTATACATGCTGTCGTAGACAGCGGTGCCCGTAAATATAGTAAATATCTCCTAAACAGTGGAGGTTTAGGAGATATTTCAAGCACCTACAGGTAAGCCTTAATCTAGGCTCACCTGTAGGTTAAAGTGGTTGTAAAGGGTTTATAACCACAACCAGGTTGTTTACTGTTTGTTAAGAATGCCGTTTTTTAAACCACTTCAGCCCCGGAGAATTTAGCTGCCCAATGACCGGGCCATTTTTTGCGATTTGGCACTGTCCTTTTTTTTCCCCACAAATAGAGCTTTCTTTTGGTGGTATTTTATCATCTGCGGTTTTTAGTTTTTTACGCTATAAACAAAAAAAAAACAATAGTTTTAACTTTTTGCTATAATAAATATCCCCAAAAATATTTAAAACTATTTTTTTTCCTCAGTTTAAGCCGATACGTATTCTTCTACATATTTTTGGTAAAAAAAAAAACGCAATAAGCGTTTATTGATTGGTTTGTGCAAACGTTATAGCGTGTACAAAATAGGGAATAGTTTTATTAATATATTTTTTTACTAGTAATGGCAACGATCAGCGATTTTTATCATGTGACATTATGGCAGACATATTGGACACTTTTGACGCTATTTTGGAACCATTCACATTTATAGAGCGATCAGTGCTATAAAAATGCACTTATTACTGTATAAATGTGACTGGCAGTTTAGGGGTTAACCACTAGGGGGCTAGAAAGTGTGTCCTAGAGAGTGATTCTAGCTATGTGGGGGTGGGGCTTACTGTGACACAACACTGATCACTGCTCCCGATTACAGGGAACAGACGATCAGTGTCCTGTCACTAGGCAGAACAGGGAAATGCCTTGTTTACACAGGCACCCCCATTCTGCCTCTCTGTGACCCAATCAAGGGACACCAGCATACATCGATTCCGCGGTTACCTCTGGCTTGGTCACGGGGAGTGCGCGCCCACCGCATGCATTCTTAAAGGGGACGTACGGATACGCCCATTTGCCTACGGCTGCTATTCTGCTGACGTATATCGGCGTTCAGCAGTCGGCAAGTGATTAAATACCTCATGTTGGGACCACTACTACTGCATTTAATTTTTTTATTTTTTTTGTGAATTGACTTTCACTCCTGTCTTATGCAGTATTTACTGAGCATGTTTGCTTTATGCTGTAAATACAGCATAAAGTAGTAGTGAATTGACATTTTCGGGATTGCATGTGGTATTTGGGAAAACACTTAAATACTGCACGCAATCTAGTTCTGTAAATGGAGCCCCCTATTTGTTCAGCCTAGTTTCTAGTTTAAAGATAACAATTCTATTAGTATGTTGATAAAAAAAACAAAAACCTTATTTCTGTTCATTTGCATATACAAACTGTGCTCTTTGGATAGCATTAAAGGACAATTATTGTGCTTCACTGCTTGTTGTATTTTAATGCAAATTAAACAAGAAAGCTCTGCCAACAGATTATCACTAAAACCTTGGCTTATCCTATAACAGATTTTTTTTTTTGGAACAGTTGTTCCCTGACTGACATTCATATACTACAGTGTGTACCTAATGTGCGTACCTAATGATCTGCTTATTAAATATGGGCAAGAACATAACACAGAGAAATTAAGTGAAAAAGATGTCATCCATTTTAAAATTCTCAGAAAATATTCAGTATATTTATAGATCCATTGTCAGCTTTAAAATAATTGAAGTGATTAGACAAGGATTATTTGTAACAATATGGACATGTTTTGTATTATGATTATTTACAGGTACATGAATGACGAAGATGTGTTCATATACTGTAAGTTTAAACCAGCAGGTAGCAAAGTAGTCTGTTTAACAGCAGAGATGGGCCAGATGATTATCTGTAGGCAATTTGTTTCATACCAGGGATCCCTTATTTTTGTAGTTGTTTCCTATGGGCGATGCCAAAGAAACCATTTTTAATCGCCAAACAAGCTTTGAGAAATAATTTTCTACAAAGCTAAGCGCAGCTTAATTTTCTGAGAACATCTGGTGATTTTGCTTTTAGCCATTATTGTGAAAATTGGCAGTCATCATCAACTGTTGAATGCAATATATAATTGTATGACTTACAGAAGCTCAGCTATTATTTCTACAGTTCTTCAATCCTTTAAACATTTTTGTCAAAACAAAAAGGCAAACAATGCTCTCCTCTTCTTCGTAAAAATGCTCATTGCCTGGCAATCATACTATGCTAATGCTTTCATACATTTAGTAAATGACCAAAAAGGTGGATCACTGACTAAAAAAGTGTTGACGTCAAAGGTTCAGCATTGATGTCAGGCAACTAACATTTTAGAAGACAGCAACGGAGAACCCATAATTCATAAATTGCATTGAATTTCTGTTAATGGAAATATATAGGGCCAGATTCTCTAAGAAATTTGCCAGCGTAGCGTAAGCCATTTATACTACGCCGCCGCCGCATCGTACTAGAGCAAGTGCCGTATTCCCTAAGCATTTGCTCCGTAGTTTGCGTTGGCGTAGCGAAAATGGCCCAGCGTAAGCCCGCGTAATTCAAATGGGGCGGCTTGTATTTAAATGAAGCGCGCCCCCGCGTCGAACGAACTGCGCATGCGCCGGCCGGGGAAAAAGCCCAGTGCGCATGCTCCAGCTCACGTCGGAAAGCGTCATTGAAACCGACGTCAAAACGACGTGATCGTCATTTACGCAACTTCCTATTCGCGAACGAGTTAGTAAAACGAGGTAAGCGACGGAAAAAGCCAACGCTGACCCGACGCCATACTTAACATGGCATCTGACGGCACCCGACGGCATCTGACGGTACTTCGTAAGGTTACTCCTCATAGAAGCAGGGGTAACCTTACGAGTTCGTAAACGATGTACGCGATGACGGGGCGGCGTAAAAGCGATCGGGAATCGGCGTAGTAGCCTCATTTGCATATGCAAATGAGAAAACAACGTAAAGGCCACCTAGTGGCCGGAGTTGTCATTACAACTACGATCCGCAAGTGTAATGGTATTACACGTGTCGGATGTTCAAGTGTATCTATGACACAGTGATGCTAAGCATTACTCGCATAGATACGAGCCAAAAAAAACGGCGATACAACGGGGTATCTGAGATACTCCGTCGTAGCGCCGCTGAGAATCTGGCCCATAGTTTATGTTTTTTTAGGTGCACATGTAGAGTAAAATAATATGGCCTCTGTATCAATGTGTGCTATTGTGTTAAGAACCTGATGTCTGTATAAAATATAAAAAATATACTATACACACACACACACACACACACATATCTCTGTTTTTTTACTGGGTATCTATGCGTGTGATTCCTAGAATCACTTACGCATAGATACAGTGAAGATCCAACAGGTGTAAAACACTTACACCGTCGGATCGTAGATGTAATTACTTTTCTGGCCGCTAGGTGGCCTTTACGTTGTTTTCTCATTTGCCTATGCAAATGAGCCTAATACGCCGATTCCCGAACGTTTTTAAGCCGACCCGTCGTCGTTTCCGTCGTTTCCGTAAGCGTAAACCTACCCCTGCTATATGAGGGGTAGGTTTACGAAGTTCCGTCGTTGCCATGTTAAGTGTGGCGTCGGGTCAGCGTCGTCTTTTTCCGTCCGTTACATCGTTTTACTAAGTCGTTCGCGAATAGGGCATTGTGTGACGATCACGTCGTTTTGATGTCGGTTTCAACAATGCTTTCCGACGTGAGCTGGAGCATGCGCACTGGCTTTTTTCCCGGCCGGTGCATGCGCAGTTCGATCGATGCGGGGGCGCGCTTAATTTAAATACAAGCTGCCCCCTTTAAATTACGCAGGGGATACGCAGGGCCATTTAAACTACGCCGCCGCACACTACGGAGCAAGTGCTTTGGGAATACGGCACTTGCTCCATTAAGTTGCGGCGGCGTAGTGTAAATGACTTACGCTACGCCGCCGCAGATTGTCTGTGAATCTGGCCCCACAAGTTTAGAAGATAATCAATGTGCCTACAGGTAAGCCTTATTATAGCTGGGGGGAAAAAGTCCAAAAACAGACTACTACCACTTTAGCATGTGTTGTGTTAAGGCAGCCTATTTCTGTGAATGTATTCCAAAGCACAACAGCAGATCACAAATCAAACAATTCTGGTGAGCGTAGTGTTGCCAGTTGCCCAGGATTCACCCGGACAGTATGGGTTTTCAATCCTTTGCACGGATTTCAGTTTGCCTGAAACCTGGTCACATTATTTAGACAGGAATGTGGCTCCGAACAGGGCCTGAGAGAAAGGGGAAGGGGGCAATATGCAGGTCACATTGCTGATCTTTTTGGAATACAGTGTTACCTTGGATTACGAGCATAATTTGTTCCAGAAGAAAGTTTGTAATCCAAAGCACTCGTATATTCAAAGCAAGTTTCCCCATAGGAATCAATGGAAACTCAGATAATTTGTTCCAAAGTGACTGCTATTGTATACAGTACCGCATGTGGCCAGAGGTGGGGGGGGCACCAGAGACACTCGAAAACATTTTGAGACTGCTCAGAGCAGCTCAGATGCACTCGGTGATACTCGGAGTGTCTCCAAGCAGCTCCGAATGCATCCGAATGGCTCAGAGCGGCCAAGAGTGTCACCGGCGCTCCCACACCTATGACCAAATGTGGTACTACGCACTCCATTGGCTTGAATCCTGCTCATCTTGCGAGACAACGCTTGCAAACCGAGTGAGGATTTTTTAAAATATTAGCTCATATTGCGCAACGCTCATAAACCATGCAATTTGAGGTATTACTGTACGTTAATTTATACAACTAAGGCAAGATCATCAGGTATAACAAACAATAAAACATCAGGTGGGTTACCATAGGATCAGCAGTGCTGGACCGATGCATTGGTTAGCACTAATAGGTATGCCGACTCACCGATTTAGGTGGCGTTTATCAGGTATATGTCAGTACTTGCATAGATATAATAGCGCAAAAAAAAATAATATGACTGTCATGGAGATCTGTGCTGAATATGTATTATTAAAATGTTGCCAAGACATACACTTTGAGACTGAAGTCAGTGGCGGAACTTTCACGGTCGCTGCAGTTGGAGTTGCGACTGGGTCCTGCCGTTCTGCTGCTGTGGGGGGGCCCAAGACCCGGCATCTCTCCCTGCATCTCCGGCTTTTAGTTTGAGATGCAGTGGGGGGGAGCAGGAGGCGACGAACGGCAGCTGTATGATGCTCGCGGCATCTTCCTGGGGCTTGTATTTCTCCTTCAGCGTGTATACAGTTTAGGGGGAGGAGCCTCTGACCCGGGCAGCTACAAGTTTCACTCTTCAGTGTACAGTGAGTTGCTTGGGTCAGAGGCCCCTCCCCCTCCACTGTACAGACCCAGGAAGAAAATTACAAGCCCCAGGGAGATCCCCCTGCAAATGGACAGCATAGAGCTGCCGATCTCCGCCTCCCACCTCCCCCTGTGCTGGGGGTTGGAGGTGCACAGCCAGTCAGGTACAGGGGAAGCTCTGGGGGGTGTTTAGGTCTGGGAACCCTGATGTATTGGGTGGGCTCTCTGGGAACCCTGATGTATGGGGGGCTCTCTGGGGACCCTGATGTTTGGAACTGGCTCTGCGAACCCTAATGGGGGGCTCTCTGGGGGCCCTGATGTATTGGGGGCTCTCTGGGGACCCTGATGTATGGGGGGCACTCTGGGAACCCTGATGGAAGGGGGGCTCTCTGGGGACCCTGATGTATGGGGGGCACTCTGGGAACCCTGATGTAAGGGGGGCTCTCTGGGAACCCTGATGTATTGGGTGGGCTCTCTGGGAATAAAATAAAGAAAGCAGTGCAGCGCAACCCTAAATTGGAATGGTAATAAATATACTCATAAAAGTGAAAACAAAGAAAGGAAAAATAGTCCAAAATTACAATATGTAAAAAGAAAATGAGAAGTAAATCCTGCGACCAGATGATAAGAGTATCTTCACCACGTGACTGGTAAACCAATTCAGAATGTGTCCGGGGTCAGGAACCACTCCAAGTCACTCGTTGTCGTCCCATATTTTCATCTGAGCTACCCTTCTCATGGTGTTACATGCCTTTTATTCTCATCATAAATGTGAGTAACCTGCACGTTTTAAACGTAATAAATTGACCTGGTTATACGGAAGCTCTTAGATTTTGTTTTTTCTTTGCATATCATCGGTTACATACTTGTTCGTTGGTGCCACTGAGGATACTTACATATCTCCGGGTCCTACGGCTGAATAGTATACACCCCTGAGCCATCCGGATTCCTACCATTGATCTAAGCTCATTAGACCTTTGGTAAAACAAAGGTCTTTCCTTGAGGTGAGAGTACCCATCTTTACTGGTGAAGGGATCACATTCTGAATTGGTTTACCAGTCACGCGGTGAAGATACTCTTATTATCTGGTCGCAGGATTTACTTCTCATTTTCTTTTTACATATTGTAATTTTGGACTATTTTTCCTTTCTTTGTTTTCACTTTTATGAGTATATTTATTACCATTCCAATTTAGGTTTGCGCTGCACTGCTTTCTTTATTTTATTTACATTTGGGATTTTGTGAATGTCCTTTTTTGGTGTCCAGCTTGCATCCATATGAAATACACTCTGGGAGTTGTTTTTCATTCTTACATTTATTAGTACACTACTATAGTACAATTATATTTATTGATCCTTTAGATATTTTTGCGCTGATTGCACCCCCTATTATTGTTGGGCTCTCTGGTAACCCTGATGTATGGGGGGGCTCTCTGGGGACCCTGATGTTTGGAACTGGCTCTGCGAACCCTAATGGGAGGCACTCTGGGGGCCCTGATGTATGGGGGGCTCTCTGGGGACCCTGATGTATGGGGGAGGCTCTTTGGGGACCCTGATGTAAGGGGGGGCTCTCTGGGAACCCTAATGTAAGGGGGGGCTCTCTGGGAACTCTGATGTAAAAGGGGGGCTCTCTGGGAACCCTGATGTATGGGGGACTCTCTGGGAACCATGATGTATGGGGGGGGGGCTCTCTGGGGACCCTGATGTATGGGGGGCTCTCTGGGGACCCTGATGTATGGGGGGGCTCTTTGGGGACCCTGATGTATGGGGAGGCTCTTTGGGGACCCTGATGTAAAGAGGGGCTTTCTGGGGACTCTGATGTATGAAGAGCTCTCTGGGGACCATGATGTATTGGCAGAGGCTCTTTGGGGACCTTGATGTATGGAGGGCGGCTCTCTGGGGACCTTGATGTAAGGGGGGCTCTCTGGGGACCCTGGTGTAAGTGGGGTGGGCTCTTTGGGGAACCCTAATGTATGGGGAGGCTTTCTGGGGACCCTGATGTATGGAAGAGGCTCTGGGAACCATGATGTATGGGGGGCTCTCTGGGAAACATGATGTATAGGGGAGCTCTCTGGGAACCCTAAAGTAAGGGGGACTCTCTGTATGGGGGGCTCTCTGGGGACCTTGCTGTATGCGGAGGCTCTCTGGAGACCCTGATGTATGGAGGGGCTCTCTGGAGACCCTGATGTATGCGAGGGCTCTCTGGAGACCCTGATGTATGGGGGGCTCTCTGGAGACCCTGATGTATGGGAAGCTCTCTGTGGACCCTGATGTATGGGAAGCTCTCTTGGGACCCTGATGTATGGGGGGGCTCCCTGGGGACCCTGATGAATGGGAAGTCCTCGGGGGACCCTGATGTATGAGGGCAGGCTCTCTGGGGACCTTGATGTATGGGGGGACTTTGTGGACACTGATGTATGGGGGAGGCTCTCTGGGGACCTTAATGTATGGAGGGAGACTCTCTGGGGACCCTAATGTAAGTGGGGGGCTCTTTGGGGACCCTGATGTATGGGGGAGGCTCTTTGGGCACCCTTATGTAAGGAATTGGCTCTCTGGGGACCCTGATGCAAGATGGATCCGCACTCAGATATGTAACGATATATATATATATATATAAAACACACACATATATTGTATTCATGTGTATGCCTGCCCAAGCGTATGACTTTCTTTACTTGCTACACTGCTATGGGCCCTAGCACAAGATCTTTTGTAGACCTAGCAATGCCGATGGGGGGGGGGGGGGGGGGGCCTTCATGGTTTCTTGCACCAGGGCCCTGAAGATTCTAGTTACGCCTCTGACTGAAGTATATTTTTGTATGCATGTTTCCTGTCTGCATAGGGGCCTGTTTAGGACATAATGCTGCCCCTACCTCATTCAGTCAGTGCTAGGTTGAGGTATTTTAGTAAAATTCTGCAGTTGCTAGATGACCCTGATGATTACAGGAAATAAATGCATTAGGCAAAATATGAAAACATTGGTGACAATGGACTAAATGCTTGAGACATTCACACAGCATCTTTATGTAGAAATAGACCCCTTAGATTGTTTATTGATTACTTGGCTGGATGGACTAGAATCCATGCATGTTTTTTGTCTGGTGCTTAGCATACTCATACATCAAGCTCTCGTTTTTTAATTTCTAACATGACCAGTCCTATCTATGTCTGACCTGGGGGTGCAGTAAAAAAGACAAGGGGCCTGCTTTCCAAACTAGAATATTATACATGATGAACAGCCAATGTATATATTATTTATTTAATACTTACAGTATCTCACAAGTGAGTACACCCCTCACATTTTTGTAAATATTTTATTACATCTTTTCATGTGACAACACGGACGAAATGACATTTTGCTACAATGTAAAGTAGTGAGTGTACGGCCTCGTACACACGACAGTTTTCCTCAAAAGAATCTATCAAGAAACTTGATGGCAGAGTATTTTTGCCGAGGAAAACGGTCGTGTGTATGTTTTTCATCGAGAAAACTGCCGAGGAACTCAATGAGAAAAAAAGAGAACAAGATCTCTTTTTCCTCGTCGGAGTCTCAATTTTCTCGTCGCGTTCCTCAACGAGAAACACATTCACGTGTATGCTTAGAAACCCGCACATGCTCAGGACAAAGTATGAGACGGGAGCGCACCTTCGGTGAAAGTAGCGTTTGTAATGGAGATAGCACATTCGTCACGCAGACTGAAAAGTTCAAATCGTCTCTTACCAAACTTAACACGCAGTAACATGAGATTAGCAAAAGCAGCCCCAAGGGCTGCCATCATATGTGTTGTACATCACCGCGTTTGAAAACGAGGAGATTTGGTCTTGACAGTGTGTACGCAAAGAAAGCTTGTCAAGTTTCTCCACAAGCTATACAAAAAGTACTATACACTGGCCCAACCTATAGTAGTACAACTCTGCGCTTAGGATTATTCAAAAAGTCTTAGATAATAAATAATCTGTCCAAGTGATAAAATCCGATGTAAAAAGCAGCTGCTAAAGTAAAACAGTCAATTTAATATAGGCAGAAAATAAAATCAGGCCCGTACAGAGTCTGATGTCAGGCCTGGTTTGCTGTATAAGCTGTGTGAGATGACCATGTAAGAAGTGTTGATAGTGTGTGCTTCAATCACCAAAAGGATTCACCGTGTGGGGGGATATGGGGTCCCCTTCGGGGAAAACACTCAACAGATGGTAGATTTAAAACAGCATATCAGTGTAACTCCTCACTCTCCGTCTGTGGCTTATCAATGGAGGTTAAACCCTTGCTCAAAGCAGCTCAACCACGTGCAGTTGGCACACAGGCAAGAAGCCCTTCTGATAGAGTGTGTAATACCTGATCAATCTACCTGTTACTCTGCCCTGCTAGATTGGATTACCTCGTTAATAACCTCAGATTGGATATCGACTATTCTCTGAACTCTGCCTGCATTTTGACTTCGGACATTGACCCTGACAATTCTGAACCTTGCCCATCTGGTGAGTGTTTTTCCTGAAGGGGACCCCATATCCCCCCACGCAGTAAATCCTTTTGGTGATTGAAGCACACACTATCAACACTTCTTACATGGTCATCTCACACAGCTTATACAGCAAACCAGGGGTTTGCAGCGCTGCTGCAGGACTGACATCAGACTCTGTACGGGCCTGATTTTATTTTCTGCCTATATTAAATTTCTCCACAAGCCTGAAAAGGAACTTGTCGAGGAAAATTATGTTTCATTTACGAAGAGTTCCTCGGTTGTGTGTACGAGGCTTACAGCTTGTATAACAGTGTACATTTTCCATCCGCTTAAAATAACTCAACACACAGCAATTAATGTCTAAACCGCTGGCAACAAAAGTGAGTAAGTGAAAATATCCAAATTGGGCCAAAGTGTCAATATTTGTGTGGCCACCATTTTTTCCAGCATTGCCTTAACACTCTTGGGCATGGAGTTCACCAGAGTTTCACAGGTTGCCACCGGGGTCCTCTTCCACTTCTCCATGATGACATCACAGAGCTGGCAGATGTTAGAGACCTTGCGCTCCTCCACCTTCCATTTGAGGATGTCCCACAGATGCTCAATAGGGTTTAGGTCTGGAAACATTCTTGGCCAGTCCATCACCTTTATCCCTCTGCTTCTTTAGCAAGTCAGTGGTTGCCTTGAAAGTGTGTTTGGGGTCATTATCATGTTGGAATACTACCCTGCTGCCCATTCTCCGAAGGGAGTGAATCATGCTCTGCTTCAGTATGTCACAGTACCTTTAAGTACTCTGATTCTTTTGATAAGTTGCAGAATGGCTAATCGATTTCTGGATTTCTGATTTTCGATTTCTATTTCCACGTACACACGATCGGAATTTCCGAGTCTGAAAGTCTGAAATTTTGATGTTCATTCTTGCGAGGTCAGTGATTTAAAGTCTTTAATTCAGCAAATCTGTATGATACAGTAGCCATAAAAATAGGAGATCAACAGTAGTAGCATATGCATTTATTTTGTAAAAGGTTACGCTATATTTTCTCATATCTTTTAATTTATGAGAGAGCAGTAACTGCATTTTACCTACCCATTTGCAAATTTTTTTCAGGATGAAATTTCTGATTTTAAAAAATACCCTACAGGACATTAGGTGTCTTGATGCTGATAAGAGAGCTACAGAATTGTGCACCTTAAGGATATTCTATTGACATACAAATTAAACAGCTAGCTATCATTGCTTTGAAGCTTTTTAAACCCATACTGCAGTAATTGCACTTTTATACTGAAATACATCATTTGGAAGGGATGATTAAAACTTGCACAATTAGAAGCTCAGAAACATTTTATGGAATGCTATTACTTTCTGCCAAGCTTGAAATTTTATCTAGAACATTTTCACTTACACAAAACATTATTATAAATTAGTATATACATATTCAACACATTATATAGACAACAAAACTCCATTATTTTCACTCTGCTGTAAGTTATATACTTCACACTTCTCTATTGCGCACCTTTGCAATGTAACATTGTCTACTGTCCCCATTCATTGTCATGAACCATTCTGTAAATAAAAAGTTGTTGTTTAAACAGTCTATAATGTGATATAATGAAGACAGTGATTAAATTTGCCATTTTCCTTATGACGCGTGCATGAGCGTGAAATGCATAGATAGATTAGTACACAGCATGCCTGATACATTAACTTCCTGTCCCATTGAATCAGCTGAGACGCATGCCGTATTGTTTTGTATCACTTGCTAGTGACATGACCGACCCCTGCCTTCCCTCAAGCTGTGCCACAACCCTGCTGTACCTAACACAAGATATAAGCCTTGTAAGTGATTTTGTTGAATGAATAAGACTGTATTACAATATATTTGCCTCCTTGTGGCTCAATACGCTGGAGCCATACATTTTGCAGGTTGAAGGATAAAAGGGGACCACAGATGTTTTATGCCTAAGCTCATGAAGAGCAGTTTCATGATTATTGGATTAAGGTGGTGCCCTGTCAATTTCTGAAAGTATTGATTATAGCCTGTGAGAGGCTTGAAAGAGGAAGGATCCTGAGGGAAAATTCTCGTATATGCCTGGTGGTCATTTATGAGATTGGATATCTGGTGAGCACAATTGTATGACACTTCAGGTGAAGCACTTTGATTAATGCATGTTGCACTTTGTAGAAGGCACGTGATGGAATGCTAGAAGACCTGAATTAATCACTGTTTTCATTATATCACATTATAGACTGTTTAAACATCTGCTTTAATTATGGACATTTGATTATATTTGTTGACACTTTATGCACTTTATTTCATATCTTGTTGCACCCTTTCACTTTTTATTTATTGTTTATTAGTATTACTGATTTTGGAGCTGCACTTGATATATAGGAGATTTATATTTATTTTATATTGGCGCCAGTTCATATTTATACATATTTCATGAACCATTCTGTGCCCAAGCAAATTAGCTAGCTGTTATTTGTGTCACGAATGTTGGTATATTTTGTTAGGAAAACTCATATAACCAAGAATTCTCTATACACTGGTCTGTGTACTGTGTTACTAAAATGGGAATTTAATAAACTGCAGTGAGGTGAACCAGTATTCACTTCAAATCCAAAAATGGAAATTTTATTTTATAAAATTAATTTTAGCATAATTGGATGCGTATATTCACTTTAATTCACTTCAGTGCATTTTGCCTCACTTTAAATTTAGAAACAGTACCTTTGAAAGATACAACAATATTCCCCTTTTGACACTTGATAATTTTTCTGTACTTTTCTCTACTTTTAAGTATGCTCAACATACAGAATCGTCCCTATTCACACTTGTAAGCTAAGTTTCAAATTTCCGCATGCCTTTCTATATATGAAGTATTCCTCTCCTTCTATAGAACTGCCCCCACCATCACCAAGGAAACAAACTCATGAAGCTTGATACAAATGCACACATGCTTATAAAATAAAAAAGTTTTACCCAAGCTCAACCGTTATATATTTTTTTTTATTTCAAATGATAACATGCATTCAAAAGAAAATGTCATAAACATTGAGACAACATTAGTAACAATGACATCACATTCCAAGTCCTGAAGCGAGAACCTCTAAATCCTTCCCCCAATAACACTAAGGAGTATCCAAAAAAAAGGGGAAAGAAAATCAACCTTCCCCATCCTCAAGCAAGGCTGTTTGACCAGCCCTGGGGCAATGAGTCCCCCTAAAGACATGTCGGGGGACTTTCCCAGCGGGCAGAGCGCAGCGAACCCACCCTCCCGAGAGGCCCCTATGGGGTCAAACTGCCTCTCAAGGGATGAAATCGCCACCCTCCCACACCCGGCTATAAGCCTAATTATAACTGTAAAAATGAGAGAGGAAGGTAATCACTCAAATGGCTTAAACTCAGCCATGTATGGTACAACAGGGGGAGGTCATACATGGTAACATAACCTGCAGTAGAGGAGCCAAGGGAGGCGACAGAAAGAAGGAAAGGAAAGTGTAGGAGAGAAAAGGAGAGAAACCCGCTACCTCTGTCAGGGGGTAGCACCAGCAGTCAAGTGTCCGAGCCCCACACCCGGCCTCAGAGAAAGATTACAGAAGTCAGCCCAGGGTTCCCAATTCGCCATGTATTTCTCAGTTTTGTCATGGAGTTTAGCAACAATTTGTTCTTGCATCATGATCCAGGATACTTTCCTCCTGAACCCCCGGAAGGGGACCCTAGGCTTCTTCCAGGCTTTGGCAATGGACATTTTGGTGCCCAGGAGAATGAAAAACTATAAGGTCTGGGAGCTTTTGGGAAGATTAGGGATATACTGATTTAGAAGAGCCACGCTAGGGTGGGGAGCCACCCCCACTCCGGTTAAGGTGCTAATGGTGCACACCTTTTGCCAAAAAGATCTAATACCGGGGCACGACCACCAAACGTGGAGCATAAACCCCTACAGTTCACACCCCCTAAAGCACACTGGCGAGATCCCTGGAAATATACTTGCCAACCTGGAAGGAACATAGTACCATCTTAGCAAAACTTTTAAGCTAGCCTCTATGAGAGAAATGTTAAGAATACCTTTATACAACCTCTGTGCAGCTCAGAACGAGACTGCGGTATCCCATGAACCGTCCACGTCCTCCTCCCAGGCCTGGACATAAGTCGACTTATCCACCTTAGAAGCGAGAGCTGTGTAGATCAAGGAGATGCCTCCCCTCTGATCCTCTGCAGAAGAGCACCAATGCTCATAGGGCGTTATCGTAAGGGGAACCTTGTTATTTGTCCAAATAGAGCATATAAAATGGGAGATTTGGGCAAATCTGAAGAGCTCCGAATCGGGCATCTTCAGTTTCTTCCTACAATGGGACAGGGAAATCAGACCCGCCAAAGAGAGAAAGTGTCCAATGCGGTAGAGCCCCTTATCGGTCCACCACCGAAAGGCCTCAATGTTCAAACCCGGGGGGGAAGCTGCATTGTGAAATAAATGAGCCAGGGGTCTAAGGGAGGATGTCAGAGCAGTAAATCCAAAGAGCTTTGTGCTTAAGGCTACAGAGTGCGAGAGAGTGGGGGACAATATTGCAGGTCTGACCCTGGGGTCACAACAGAGAAGATAATCAATGGTATGCAAAGGGGTAGCCATTCTTTCCATAGAAAGCCAGTCAGGCTTTGGCCCCCTAAAAAAGGCTGTCAAGATTTGTGTAAGTTGAGCTGCCTGATAATAGCCCCATAGGTTTGGGAGACCCAGACCGCCCTGCAATTTCAGGCAGAAAAGAATTCCAGAGGGACACCTATACCCCTTATTACCCCACACAAAGCGACCACACCTCGACCACGCATTCAAGTCGCCTCTACATTTCAGTATCATAGGGGGATAGTTGGCTTTAAAAAGACCATTGATGTCTGATGTTAGTTTAATGCCTAGGTATGAGATAGCACCAGGAGCCCAGCGGAATTCAAAATTATTAGAGAGCTGATTGAGAAGGTCCGGGGGAACTGTAATGTTCAACGCTGTTAATTTAGTCATGTTAACTCTCAGTCCCGAAACTTCACTAAAAGCCTGCAGCGTCTTAAGAATTACAGGAGTGGAGATCAGAGAAGAGGTAATAAAGAGGAGAAGGTCGTTCGCGTATAGCGCGCACTTGTGTTCCCCTTGTCCGCACATCACTCCCCTAATGTCAGGGTTAGATCTAATCACTATGGCCAACGTTTCTATAGCCATAGCAAAAAGGAGGGGAGAGAGCGGGCAGCCCTGTCTGGTACCCCTCCCTATGTTGAAAGAATCTGAGTATCTGCCCATTAAGCGTACCTGCGCAGTGGGGTTTGAGTAAAGTGCCCGGATAAGATTTAAGAAATATGGGCCAAAGCCCCACCTCCCCAAGATATCCGACAGGCAGGCCCAATCTATGGAGTTGAAGGCCTTGTGGAGGTCTATGGAGAGCAAAAAGCCTTTTTGTTGGGGACCCCCATCCCACCGTGACTTGAGCAGCGAAATTACATCAATGGCCCGTCGGATCTGGTCTGGGACCTGTCTCCCAGGGATGAAGCCCACCTGGTCTTTATGGATGACCAAGATTTTGGTCATAATTTTAACGTCATTATTAATTAGTGAGATCGGGCAGTAGTTACCCACCTCACTAGCGTCCTTGTCAGGTTTGGGAAACACTGAGATATATGCTGAGTTCAGGTCCCTATCCAGGTGACCTCCCTCCCTGAGAGAGTTGAACCACCGAGCCAGATGCGGTGCCAGACAGGGTCCAAATTTCTTGTAGTATCCGGTGGAAAATCCATCCGGCCCAGATGAGGAACCTAACTTAAGGGATTTAATAGTGTCCAGAATTTCCTCTAGGGTGAACGGACTCTCAAGGAGAGTTCTATGCTCTGTTGACAGAGTGGGCAGAGGGAGATCTAAAAATGTGTTCGTCAAAGGGCCCCGGGGAGATTGGGAAGGCTTGTATAGATCCGAATAGAACTGCAAAAACAAATCCATGATCTTGGTTGGATTTTGCGTCAGGTCCCCCTAAGGTGCCTTTCAGCGTCTGTTGTCAGTTTCAAGATAAGTAGGGCTTGTGCCCTGTCTAATTTCTCCAGAGACTCGGCCGTGGGGTGTCGTTTGTGCGCTTTAGCAAGAGAACGAACGTCCTCGGTAAGTTTCAGTATGTCCGCTCTGTGTTCCACCTTAAGTTTCGACAACACCTGAATGAGTCTTCCCCTAATAACCGATTTGTGTGCAGCCCAGACTGTGGCAGCAGAGACTTCGCTTGTCGCATTAACAAGGAAATAATCCTTAATAGCCTCTTACAGAAGGGAACACTGGATTGGGTCACTCAGAAGGGACTCCTGCAAACGCCAACGCGGGGGACCTCTCACTCCAGAGGATCGCAATGTGGTCAAAGTGACCATTGAGTGATCCGAGAGGGGAGTGTCAATTATCTTGGAATTCTTAATCAGAGGTATTGTGGAGGAGTGTGTGAAAATGTGGTCTATCCTGGCAAATGAGTTGTCCGGGGCAGAGAAATGGGTGTAGTCCTTTGCATGGGGGTTCACCTCCCTCCAAGTGTCAATCATCCCCGCAGAGTTTAGTAGTTTAGCAATTTTAACACTTTGTTTGGAGGGACACTTGGGCATTGGTTTCCCAACCCTCAGGTTAATCGAGTGAGAAGTCAAAGGTGGTGTTGGAATCACCGCCAATGAAAACCGTCCCTTTGAGATGAGGCAGCAGTTTGTGAAGTAGGGAGTCAATGGTTTCTGACCTTTATTGGGGGAATAATATGATACAAAGGAATATAGTTCTCCATCAATGTGACCGGATACCAGAATGTAGCGCCCTAGCGGATCAATGACCACCTCCGGTTGAGAGAGATTGATATGTTTGGCAAAGCAGATTGCCACCACTTTTGTTTTATTATCCACTGATGCTAAGAAAAATCGAGGGTAGCACTGGTGAAGGAAGGTGGGTTTAAATGTGGCCGGGAAGTGAGTTTCCTGTAACAGGAGAATGTCTGCATGCATAGAGTGGTATTGCTGGAAGATTTTCCTACATTTTACGGGAGAGTTAAGGCCCTGAGTGTTATGTGAGATAATCTTGAGGGAGGGTATATAAGGATGTGTATTAGGCATGGATCAGAGTGGGAAGCACTACAGCAAAAAATTTGGGCTCACCTTGATCTAGAGAGCAGCACTCACCGGGGTCCCTGAGATGAAGAGAAGGCGGGGGCCCGGGCTCTGGGACTTGAAGCCGGTGACAGCCATGGCATCCGTGGGAACACAGATGAGCCGTTTCAGGAAGAAGAAAAGAAGAGAGGCAAGAAGAGAGGCAGGTTACATACTTGTAGAACAAAAATATGAACTGGCCATCACCTACCCTTCAACCTGAGAGGCCCGGAATTCCCTGGAACCGGGAAAACCGTGAAAGGACTAATGGAGCACAATAAGCACTCCCGGTCCTTAAGTGAGGTGCACTGGGTCCACCACAGCCCAACCACCCAAAAACGAAACTAAAGGCTCGGATCCGAGCCTAATATAATCAACATATCAGGGCGCCCCTACTACGAATGCATAGTAATAAACTAAAATAATAGTTACCTGGCCAGTTCCCCGAACTCACCCAGACCCCAGGGGGCCCTGAACTACGCAAAGAGAGCAGAGTCCGGGGACATCTGAGAAACTATTCCCTGGACCACAGGAGGCGCAGCCACCATCCATCACCCAGAGGATTCTATCAGAATTCTATCAGAAACACAATTTCAACGATCCAACGGCTATCATTAGTTAGATGCAGAGCATCCACAGAGTGCCAGAGGGGAACCACAGGATAATCGGTGCCCGAGTAATCCCCCCAAGCAATGAAAAGCCCACCCCCTCCAGTTCAGCAGTGAAGGTCCAACATGGCAACCTGCAAGAAGAACGTGGTTAAATAACATTGTAATAAAGTCACTGAAGGCAGGGCTTCAGCGCCCGCAGGGTTCCTAAAGAAAAATAAATAAAAGGGGGAGGGGGGTAAGTGGAAAAGACAAGTCATGACGTAGTCGAAGCGAGAATTTTGGCGGGAAATTTTCCTTGGAGCGCTTGTGTCTTTGTTTCAGCCAGGTGTGCTGCAAGAGGCTCGCTGGTGAGGGCCTCTTGGTAGAAGCAGGGGTTCCCCTGCTGGTCTTCATGGGCATAGGATCCTGTGAGAGGATCCTCAGATGAGTCAGGAGGCGCTCCCCCTCAGCCAAGGAGGAGAAGCCATAGCTTTTGTTCTTGAAGGAAAAGTTCAGGCGGAGAGGGAAGGACCATCTATAGGTGATTTCCTTTTCCAGTAGAAGCTGCAGCAGCGGTTTAATCAATCTTCTTTTCTGTACCGTGTATGGGTAAAGGTCGCCAAAAATCTGTATCTTGTGTCCATGTAGGTTATCCGCGTATCTCGCTTCCTCATCACTTCTTCCTTAACCAAATAAAAGTGGGGTTTAACTATTATGTCTCTGGGGAGACCATCTGAGAGGGGGGGGGGGCTGCAGGGCCCAATGTGCTCTGTCCAGCTTCAGACAATGATCAGCGATATCTGGAATAAGGTTTTTTATGAGGGATTTCACAGCAACCTGCACCTCTTTCACTGACTCGGGGAGCCCCCTGACCCTAAAGTTATAGCGTCTCGATCGGTTCTCGAGGTCATCGATCTTTGCAGTTTCTAATTGGTCCTGAACCTCCTGCAGCTGTGCTGTGTTCTGATTAATCCGAGCCATGGACTGATCAGACTTTTTTTCAATCATGCCCATCCTCATCCCTATTTGCTGCAGATCGGCGTGGATGGGTGAAGTAATCTGGGCAGCATTTTGGGCTAAGCTTTTAGAGAGCATTTGTGCAAAAGCCTCCATCATAGATGGAAAGTCAGTGGGGATGGGAACAGAATCAGCAGCATCACTGACCTGCAGGAGTAGGCCTGTGTGTGGATCCAACCTGGGGGTAGAGGGGGGGGCCATAGCTCATCCTTCCCAGCAAGGACTCTGTGGATGCTGGGCCAGTGGGGGGTAGTCCGTACCTGGGGAACGCGGTGGATCGAGGTCCTGGTCGGCTACGGACCCTCCTGTGTCTCCCTCAGAAGGTATGTCTGGCCGCGCTGCCGCCATCTTGGCATTGCTGAGGGGGCCAGGAGACGCCGCCATCCGCCGTGACAAGTCCCTCCAGGCCGGCGCTGCTGTCCTGGGCTGATTCCCGGGTACTTCCTCTACCCGAAGATCCCGGATAGAGTGCTGGGGGGGCGCCCTGAGAGCTCCGGTGGCTAACGCAGGGCCGTGGTGGAGCAGAGCTCTAACAGCCGGCGGCCATCTTGGGAACTGCCCGGCATGCGCCTTCAACCGCTATAATTTATATCCAGGAGCTGGATTCCGGTGCTCTTACTGGGGCGTTCAACTCCCAAGGTAGTAGATCTCAAGAAGAAAATTCTTTATTGGCTACATGTATATAGGCATGACACCAAAGGTTCTAATGTGTTTTTGCTTTTGCAGTCTTCCTAATGGCATACAGAAATGTTTAAACTGCTGATTCTTAGAATTACTTACGCATAGATACACTAAAAATCCGTCAGGTGTAAAAGAATTACACCGTCGGATCGTAGATGTAATGACAACGCCGGCCGCTAGGTGGCCATAACGTTGTTTTCTCATTTGCCTATGCAAATGAGCCTAAAACGATTCCCGAACGTTTTTAATTTTTTTTTTTAAATAAATATGTAAAAAGTGTGGTGTACATTTGTATTCAGCCCCCTGAATCAATACTTTGTAGAACCACCTTTCACTGCAATTACAGCTGCAAGTCTTTTTGTGTATGTCTCATGCAGATTTGCAAATTTTTGCCCATTCTTCTTTCCAATTTTGCTCTGTCAGATTGGATGGAGAGTGCCTGTGAACAGCAATTTTCAAGTCTTGCCACAGATTCTCTATTGGATTTAGGTCTGGACTTTAACTGGGCCATTCTAACACATGAATATGCTTTGATCTAAACCATTCCTTTGTAGCTCTGGCTGTATGCTTAGGGTCGTTGTCTTGCTGGAAGGTGAACCTTCGCCCCAGTCTCAAGTCTTTTGCAGACTCCAACAGGTTTTCTTCTAAGATTTCCCTGTATTTAGCTCCATCCATCTTCCTATCAACTCTGAACAGCTTCCCTGTCCCTGCTGAAGAAAAGCATCCCCAAAACATGATGCTGTCACCACCATGTTTCAGGGTGGGGATGAAGTTTTCAGGTTGATGTGTAGTATTAGTTTCCCACCTCACTGCATTTTGCTTTTAGGTCAAAAACTAACATTTTGGTCTCATCTGACCAGATCACTTTCTTCCATGTGTTTGCTGTGTCCCCATATGGCTTTGGAAACTGCAAATGTAACTTATTATGGCTTTCTATCAACCATGGCTTTCTTCTTGCCACTCTTACATTAAGGCCAGATTTGTGTAGTGCACGACTAATAGTTATCCTGAAGAGAGATTCTCCCACCTGAGCTGTGGATCTCTGCAGCTCCTCTGGAGTTACCATGGGCCTCTTGGCTGCTTCTCTGATTAATGCTCTCTTTGCCCTGCCTGTCAGTTTAGGTGGACGGCCATGTCTTGGTAGGTTTGCAGTTGTGCCATACTCTTTCCATTTTCGGATAATGGATTGAACAGTGCTCCGTGAGATGTTCAAAGCTTGGGATATTTATTTACAACCTAACCCTGCTTTAAACCTCTCCACAACGTTATCCCTTACCTATCTTGTGTGTTCCTTGGCCTTCATAATGCTGTTTGTTCACTAAGGTTCTCTAAAAAAAACTCAGAGGGCTTAACAGAACAGCTGTATCTATACTAAAATAAATTACACACAGGTGGGCTCTATTTACTAATTAGGTGACTTAGGGAATTGGTTCCTCTAGATTTTAGTGAGGGGTATCAGAGTAAAGGGGGCTGAACACAAATGCACAACACATTTATCAGATATTTATTTGTAAAAAATAAATAAAAAAAACATTTATCATTTTCCTTCCACTTCACAATTATGTGCCACTTTGTGTTGGTCTATCACATAAAATTCCAATAAAATACATTTACACTTTTGATTATAACATGACAAATGTGGAAAATTTCAAGGGTGTGAATACTTTTTTCGAGGCACTGTATAATGTCTAACATACATCCCTAAAAGGGGAGGCAGTGTTTAATTGATTAAAAACAATCAAGGAGCACATGGAACAAGGAACTAAACAGAGAAAGAAACTGAGAAAAAAAAAGGTAAATAAATCTCCAAAAAGAACACAGCATACATCATAAGAAGAAACGGGGGGCTGATGCATAGATTTAATCTGTTTTAATAATCACTAGCATAAATAATAAAAATGTATAAAAATAAATAAATTCATATCCATTCTATTATTCAAGCCCTGGGGCGCCCTTGTATTAAGGATATGTATCCACCACACCTCACCTTGAGTAAGATAGGGTGCACATCTCCTCCTCCTTGAACACGCCAAGATTTTACTTATACAAAAAAAAATTGAAACAGAGATATTTTTTGTATTAATATTGGTGGTATCATTAAAGTGTTTTGATACTCTGATTTTTAGAGAGCGTAAAGTACAGCCAACTTACTGAACATTGCATGAGTTACATTCAATACCATATACAACAGATTTAAAATTGCAGTTTCTATACTGTTTAGGTTGATATTCTTTGCCCGTGGAGAAAAAGGTGACAGACGTGCTTTTTTGTATCTCCTGCACTGTTTACATGTGTTAAGACCACACATATATGAGCGCACAGTTGACAACAAAGTAAGTGATTTGGGAGAAATACAGGAACTTAACAGACTAGGAGACAGCAAATTACACCCATCTCTAAGGCCTCGTACACACGATCAAATCTGTCTGCTGGAAACGGTCGGCCCGACCGTCCCAGCAAACAGATTCGACCGTGTGTACGGGCAAGCCGACGGATTTGGCCACCCGACAGATTTCAAAGCATGCTTTATAATCTGTCGGCTGGGAACCCGTCCGCCCGACATGTCTGCTGGTTAGTATGATTTTGACGCATGCGCGGAAGTGTTTTACTTCCTGGTGCGGTGACGTGGTGGCGTCAACGTCACCGCCACGTCGCCCACACATCAGCGCGCTGTCTGCCAGCAGACAGATTTGTTCAAATCGGTCGGACAGACCGTTTTGAACAAATCGATTGCCTCGTGTGTACGAGGCCTAAGAATATCATACAAGTCTTTGTCTACATAGAGGATCAAGAGATGCTGTTTTAAGGATATGATTGTATGGGAATGTAGGCTATATTAAACACTGTGTTCAAATAAACAGAAACCAAACCAAGATTTTTTAAATTGGTAATGTATTGGCCGCGGCACCTTTATTGGTATAATATAATACAATAAAATATTTAAAACTTATCTTTATTAATTACATCCAATACATCTAATTTAAAATTTTCAAAATATATTTCAAAATCTTTCAAAATCTCGCTCAGTCATGGGCAGTGTTGTAAGTAACGGAGTTACAATAAACGCAGTTACCTAACGCAGCCTCTTTTGAGGGTAATGAGTAATCTACCTGATTACTCTTCCCCTCACGGTAACGCAGTTCCCATTACTTGGGCGGCATTACCCCAATTACATCTACCGCCACTAGATGGCAGCAGAGTAATTGCTTCTGCCGGCACTGTGAACATAAATATGGGTGGAACTCCGCTTTAGAATCCTGTGACCGCTGTGATGGCCTGTCACAGCGGTCTGAAAACTCCCAATCGCAAGGAGCCCTGGATACAATGAGTCCCACCCGCCTCACACTGACCTATCACCGGGAAACAACTCACATCGATCACACACACTGTGTGCGCAACCTGATCAATGATCTGGGGAACACATGGCCGGAACAAAATGTTCCACAGAACAAACGTTCCCTATACAACACAGTTTACACAGCGACATCTAGTGGTCAACATGGTAAGTGCAGGACACCTATACAGACCAATGATCAGCAGGTTTTTTTTGGTCAGTGATTTCATCTCTTCATCAGACAACAAAGAAAAATCTGACATCCCCATTCCAGATCCCTGGCATATAATAAAGCTTATATTAGATAAATTAAATGATAAACAATAAACTATAGAAAAGTCTAATAAAGCCTAATATAAGATTTTAAATTACAGACTCTGTAAACGTCAAGGGAATGTATATTATAAACATACATTTTAATCCAGCTTATAATTTGGATGTAATATGTAGCAGATGGATAAGGGTTTTAAGTCCTATTAGCTGCACATACATGGTGGGACGGATGCACCTAGGCTGGGATATACACGAGATCACCATTTGTTTCCAGTTTTCTTCTCTCAAGGATCTGGCATTCTTTTGTCTTGGAGTATTAACTCACTGCTCCCTGGCAAGCGCCCATCCTCTGCTTCTCAACAAAGCATTGTAGAATATTAGAAAAAAATTCAGTTACTTTGCTGAGTAACTAATTACTTTTTCAATGTAGTAACTGAGTCACTAACGCAATTACTTTTTCGGAGAAGTAATTCGTAACTGTAACTAATTACTTTTTTAAAGTAAGATGAGCAACACTGGTCATGGGACTCGAGCGAATACCATAAAATAAAATATTCAACAAAGTCCCCCCTTGATCCAAGGGTGACACAACCACATAAAAGGTGCAGCGACAGGGGAGGGGGGGTGGGGGAGCACTTCAACCTATAAGGTCAATTTGTGACCTGACCAGCTGACAGGGGTCTTATATACCCCTCTAGTCACGCGGATGAGTCATCCAGTCCATGTGACATTCCCGCCTAAAACTATGACTCATTCCCGCTTCAAAATCACGTTTTTCCCGCATTTTTCAATGTGCCTGCATATTTAAAGCCGTATTACCCCTATTAGAAGTAAACCCATTTTTTTTTTTTTTTAACCTATCTTATAATAAATTAATACACTAATTAGCCACACTCCCATGTAGTGGGCAATAATTAATGCCCCCTTTTTCATGGGAATGTAGGCTATATTAAACACTGTGTTCAAATAAACAGAGACCAAACCAAGATTTTTTAAATTGGTAATGTATTGGCCGCGGCACCTTTATTGGTATAATATAATACAATAAAATATTTAAAACTTATCTTTATTAATTACATCCAATACATCTAATTTAAAATTTTCAAAATATATTTCAAAATCTTTCAAAATCTCGCATAGTCATGGGACTCGAGCGAATGCCATAAAATTAAATATTCAACAAAGTCCCCACCAGCCTAATTTTGTTTAGAAAAAACAAAATAGGCCTACCCCAGCAGCGCGGCCCTATCAATCATGGTTTGGAGACCAACATTAAATATATCCAGGCCTATATCCGACAAGTGCACTCCGTCTTGTCTATATAGTCCTGTGAAACCTCCTTCTAATTCTACATGTCTGAAGGAGAAACTTCCTAATTGTGGCATAAACTTTTCAATCGAATGATTCACTCGTCGTCTGATTTTCTCCAAATGCTTTACTTTGTTAGAGGACAACCAGATAAGTCGAGCAATCATTTCGGAGAAAAACACCTTTACCTTGGGAAAAGTGTTATAGAAAATAAGTAGATCATTTTTTATCATAAACATTAAGTCTAAAGTAGAATGACTACCTACATCATTACCCCCAGTATGTATTATTACTATATCAGGGGAAGGCCAACATTTTGCCAACTGTAGTATGTGAAATAACAGGTTTTTCAACTGAAGCCCACGTATACCTTTCCACAATACTTAACACTCATCATTAGGAAAGACAAATTGGAGGTGTAGCAACGTTGGCATGCTCTTTTATGAGCCCAGTGCACAAACGAGTGTCCAACAATCCAAATTGTTTTCTTGTGACCTAAGAAATCAGATAGATAAGTTAGGACGGATATATAAATTAAAACAGTGGAAAATACTGCGCAGGTCTAATGTAAAACAAGAAAAATTAAATTGGTGGCAAAACCAAGCAATCTTAAATGAAAATAAACGTGGGTGCTGCTGCAGCACAAATGTCAGATAAAGAAAATGTAAGCAATAAATAAGGTGTGCTGCGCTGCTAGAATTAATACATCAATAATATATGTGATATAGATGATAAAATATGCATTGAATACAAAAAGAGATATCTAAAAAACCAACACCAAGTGCTCCAATGTATAACAAAATAACATAAAAAAGCAAACAGTGTTGACAAAGTTCATAAAGTGTTGGTATTCAGCTCCAGGGAAAATTCAAAGTTCAGTGAGTTCAGAGAAATATCCCAAGTAGGAGATTATGATTCTACAGGACAGAAGAGAGCCTCCACCTTCACCTCTTAATGTAGATCTGCTTACCAGATAGATAATAATCATAAGCATCAACAGCACATCTGGCTGGGTTGCCTTAGCGAATATCCACGTGGATTCCTGTGTGAATCTCCAAACTCAGTCTCAATGCGGCTGGGTCCCAAAAAGCAATCACTCCCAAAGTGTAGCCCAGAAAAGAAAAGGGATGCCAACATAGAGTAGTACCGTTTAAAAAAATGTAATAAAAGAAATTAGTTTGCACTTACAAATATCGAATCCTTAGGGGAGCATGTAAATAGTAAGCCGGCCGGCTCTCACAATCCGCCCGTCCTTCCGGATGGTCGTGAGGATGAAAACAATGGTGTCGTCAGCACGCCGTTCCTCCCAAAAGGGGACTACAATTCCCAGCAGTCCCAGCAAGTCTAAGCCACTCCTCCTGGTGGTATGTATATAAGGGACTGCCCTGGTGTACTTCTTCCTCTTTCTTGAGCGAATACCGGAACAGGATAAATCTAAGAGAACTTCACACACGAGTCTTTGGACGGTCGGTCCCTCTAGTCGTGGTGCCGGAACAAAGTAACCAATGGACAGCAACCGCGCTGTCCAGGACTCCAAACGGAGAAACGGAACAAACTTCGTCCCAACGGGGACACAGGAACCCACTGCCTAAGCGCCAACGAGAGCTTGGTATTGAGATTCAATATCCTGAAAAGAGAATAAAGAAATATCCGTGATAGGGTGGGTCAGGAGGGAAGATACTCGCCTCCTGTCTTCATATAACTAATATTTTCCGTCACAAGCTAGGAAAATCTCGAATTATATATCAGACAGGAGGCTCATATCTTGCAAGTTCAAAGCTATAAATATATATAATCTGTAATAGCATAAATAAGACAGTTATACATGTCATATCCAAAACACTCATTAGATGAATCGCGGTAACAGATAAGGATTACACCCTACCTAAGAGTTAATGACAGATAAAGAGATATGATCCTCTGGTCTAAAGTAAAATTGTGAAAAGTCGACTCTGACGACCAGTCAGCTGCTAATAAGAGGTCTGATAGAGAACCCCCTGAAGTAACCACCTTAGTGGCCATAGCCCCCTGGTCGAGTGTGCGCCAAAGAGCGATACATCTATACCTGACATCGCCATCACGAGTCTCACCCATCTAGCCAGAGTGGCTGACGATACCGGATGATGTGGTTGTACATAGGAGATTAACAATTGTGAATAGTTTGGAGAACGTAGAGTTGATGTGCGCAACTCATATGCCTGGAGGCAGCGTACCACGCATAAGCGCGGATGCGATAAGAATAGTGGGTAGAACACCGAGTGTAATTTCGTCTTGGTTCTGCGCACCACAGAAAACCTAACTCCATCCGGCGAGAATTGACGCCTAGAAATATCTAGGGCTCTCACATCCGAGATTCTTTTTATGGAAATTAGACATAGTAGCATGGTAAGTTTAAGGGAGAGAGTTTTTAAAGAGAGTTGATCGTTGTCTTCCCACGAGGAAAACAGCTGAAGAACCCTGGAAACATCCCAGGTGGACTGGTAGCGTGGACGCGGAGGGCATGTATATTTAACGCCGCAAAGTAAACGACATACCAAAGGGTGTTGACCGACAGGCGAACCATCTACCGGACAATGATATGCCGAGATAGCAGACCTATAAACATTGAGGGAACTATAGGATTTTATAGAAAAAATATACCAGGATATATCCTAAGATAGAGGCTGGTCCTAGCGCTCAGTGGACAAATCTTCTAATTTAATAGATTATATAAGTATATATGCAGAAAAAGCAGCTATTATAATGAGAAAAAAATGTATGAAAGAAATATGTCTCTATGAGGCATTAACAGCGCTATATGAATTTATATCAATTGAACTCAGAAGTTCAAAGTCTGCTTTTTGTGAGGTGCAAACATCAATCAGGACCTCCTATCCTTAGAATGGTAGCTAGCCTCAGATACTGAAAACAATATGACAACAGCTATTATACACTAAAATAAAATAATAAAACACAATCTTAAGTGTATATGACACACATATGTCAATGGGGTGCTTCTTTTTAAAAATACAAATAAAAGTAAAAGTAAAAATAAAAATAAAAACACATAGTCTGTAGATCTATAATGTTCTTTGTGGGGAAAAACATGAAATTGGTTGAAAAGACACAAATCCAGGCTTTCCTTCACTTGTAGTCCCCCTCACGGTTTTGTACTCACCAGATAGACATGGTGTTAATTGCCTTCAGATATTGGGATCTCCCTCCTGTGGAGTTCAGCCCAGCCCAGCAGCAATGTTTCTCCTCCCAAAGGTATAGATGGGGTTAAGTGCGTGTTTGCAGCAAGGGCAATCATGTGGACAAAAACATAGGGAGAGAGGACATAGCGTAATACTGTCTTTATTATATAAAAATACCCCGTTTAAAAGTTATGCTTACAAAAGTAATAACAAAGGTGTGCACATCGGTTGCAATGTTACTGCTCACTCTGCTAGCCTAGCGTCTCCGCTCCGTCTCCAGCTGATGTGTCCCGGGTGTAACTTGCTCCGTCTGTACGATACGTCGTGTAGCCACGCCCTGACGCGTTTCGTGATTGGCTCACGTCTTCAGAGGTGTGTTTTATTATTTTATTTTAGTGTATAATAGCTGTTGTCATATTGTTTTCAGTATCTGAGGCTAGCTACCATTCTAAGGATAGGAGGTCCTGATTGATGTTTGCACCTCACAAAAAGCAGACTTTGAACTATAGGATTTTCCCGACTCGGACGATTCTGCTAGGTAGTTTACCACCGAGGAGACAGGAGCCTGAACGGGATTAATCTGTCGTCTATCACACCAACGAATCCATAATCCCCAGGCAGATCGGTATGCCGATCTAGTCCCTGGGGCCCAGGCCAAGGTGAGGAGGTCTCTAGCTGATTGTGAAAGGTCTGTACCAGATTCTGGCACCCCGAAACCAACCAGGCCAGGAGAAGCATTTTGTCTCCCAGAAGTAATAGATGTAGGGCCTTGGTCGGATTTGTCAGTAGATGTGTTGAATGGGGAAGGAGCCTGGGGTAGTCGATCAACATTCCCAGAATCAGAGGGAACCATGGTTGTGTCGGCCACCACGGGGTGATCAGAACAAGCGTCGCCTTCTGAGAGACTATGTGAATGAGAAGCCTGGTGATCAGCGTGAAGGGGGGGAACGCGTAATGTATCCCCTCGGGCCACTGTTGGAGAAACGCGTCCACAGCTACTGCTTCCGGATCCGGTCTCCAGCTGTAAAAGCGGACTAACTGCCGGTTGAGTCTCGAGGCGAACAGATCTGTGTGAAACGGGCCCTAGAGATCCTGTAGTACTTGAAAAACCGATCTGTCCAACGTCCAATCGCTGGAATCCATGAGATATCGGGAGTTCCAGTCTGCCACACAGTTGGAAACCCCTGGAATGTATTCCGCCATCGGGATAATGTTGCGAGATAGGCAGAAATTCCAGAATTCGGATGCGATGTCCGCTAACATCTTGGATTTCGCGCCCCCTAGGCGATTGATATATTGCACCGCCACTACATTGTCCATGCGTAAAAGAACGCAACATTTGGACCTCTGAGAAAACTCCTGACGGCAAAGAGTGCCGCTAGTAGTTCCAACGTATTGATGTGGAGGGATGATTCGTCCACGGACCAAGTCCCTCCTGTGGTGTGTTTGCCACAACGAGCTCCCCAGCCCTGTCGACTCGCATCTGATTCTAAGATGATGTCCGGTCGAGAGCTGAAGATAGTCTTGCCGTTCCATTCGACGGCATGTCGAAGCCACCACCGCAATTCTTCCTCTGATTCCGAACAAAGGGTGACCTTGTCTGAATAACGGAGACCTTGCCGTAAATGGAGGGTCCTGAGGCGTTGTAAGGCCCGATAATGTAATGGGGCTGGGAAAATTGCTTGAATGGAGGCCGATAGAAGTCCGACTACTCGTGAGAGCACTCTTAATGATACCTGACCTTTGCGCAAAACCGCTCTGATTTCCTTCCTGATCAAAGTCAGTTTGGACTTTGGTAGTCGTAAGACTGCCTGTCTGGTGTCCACAGAGAAGCCTAAAAACTCCATCTCCTGAGCTGGAGTTAGAACGGACTTTGAATGATTGATAAGGAAACCTAGTTCCTCTAAGAGTGACACTGTCCAACGCTTGTGTAGCTCGGCTAGTGTTTTTGAATGAGCCATAATTAGAAGATCATCTAGATAAATTATCAGGCGGACTCCTCTGCATTGTAGTGCAGCCACGACAGGTTTCATTATTTTGGTGAAGCACCATGGGGCTGATGATAGGCCGAAGGGTAGGCAAGTGAACTGCCACATACGATCTCTCCATTGGAATCTTAGAAATTTTTGAGAGGATTGGTGCATAGGGATCGTTAGGTACGCATCTTTGAGATCTATCTTGACCAGCCAATCCCCCAGGATGAGGAGATCTCTCAATAAATGTATGCCCTCCATTTTGAAGTGGCGGTATGTCACGAATTGATTTAATTCCCTCAAATTGATCACAGGTCGGAAACCTCCATCTTTCTTCCTTACCAAGAAGAGGTTGCTCACAAACCCGGGAGAGAAAGGGTCTACTTCTACCACCGCCTGCTTTGAGATGAGATTCTGCAGTTCCTCGTCTATGAGGTGCACATTTTGTGCTGAAAGATGCGTGGGCTGGGGTTGTACAGACATGATCGGTTGAGATATGAAGTCTATTTGGTAGCCCGATATTGTGGCCAGTATCCAAGCATCTGCTGTAATCGTGTACCAGACGTGGGTAAAATGTCTCAGCCTGCCCCCTATAGGTATATGCGTATGGTAATTCGTAGATACACTTACCGGTGGGTGGACGGGATCTGGGGAAACCTCTGCCACCGCGCCCTCTCCATGGGCGTGCTCTAGGCGGGAAGAATGGAGCTGGTTGTGCCACCAGAACAGGGTACTGTTGCTGTAAGGTTGCGTAAGCTCGAGCGGGTGCCCTCGGATAGGCCCTGTAGTAATTGCCTCGGCCGGCAGATCGGCCTCTTCCTCTGCCGGCCTTGTTAAAAACCTTAGAAGCATAGCCGGATGTTTGGGCCTTGTCTAGGCTATTAAAGAGGCCCACAAATCTATTGATGTTTTTCATCAAATCATCTCCGAATAGGAGACCTTCTGCTGAGGGGCCAGGTTCTGACTCCGCTAAGTGTGAGAGCTGTGGGTCGAGTTTCATCAAAATGAACCTGCGTCGTTCAATAGTGCAGGTCGTGTTGGCTGAGCCTAACAGGCAGATGGCCCGTTGTGCCCATCCTCTCAGTTGAACTAAGTCCACTGAACCGTCAGTGGAGGCCGCCTGTTCAGACAAATTCAGTATTTTTGTCAAGGGACCTAAGATGTCTAAAATACGATCTTGGATCATTTTGAAAGAACGTTCTATGCCCTTCTTCGCATATTTTCCTGATTTTGTCAAGTATTTGAGTAATACCGGGTCAATTTCAGGTGTAGCCGTCACCTTTTTTGGGATGGACGGTCTGGGACATTCCGCTCTCAGTTTATTTCTGTTAGTTCTATCTAAGGTTCTCCTTGTCCAGTGTTCCACATATTGGGACACTTGCGGAAGGGGAGCCCAATCCCCGGATCTGGGGTGTGAAATATTTTCCGGGTTAGAAAATGGTTCCCCTAGGGAGTCCAAAATTGTTTCGGGTGGTATGTCCGAATTGGCTTCCATCTCACTAGCCATCTGCCCAGCCTCCTCTTGGTCGGATTCAGAGTCATCAGCTGCTGATAACAGTGATCCTTCAGATGCATCATAATCTGAGTCCTCATTAAATGAGTCCGGTTTAGCCCGGTGGACAGGTTTAAACTTCTTTTGGGGAAACTCCTTGGATAACAAGGGTCGCTCATTGTCAGGATGGCTGGGTCGGCAGGCCGTGGAGGGTCCTGCCTCATGCATGGATTGTACTTCCCCTGCCGGGGAGTCGGTGCAAGTGTTTAAGTGCTTGCGTTTGTAAGGGACCTTGCCCTTTTTAACCACCTCTGTTTGAGCATTGTGGGGGTTAAAGTTATGTGCCAAGGCAGCCTGGATGGAGCTACTTATGAGCTCTTGTATCTGGGTCGCAGTTAGTAGCTGCGGAGTCTCAGGGTTTAAACCTGGACTTGAGTGATCATTTTGGGTAAGTCCAGATCGCTCTGCCATTATGAAATGTCTCTGAATTCAGTAAATAAGTCTGTATAGACACCTAAAAAACGGACCACTCTGTTATGAGTGCTCCGTTCACTATATATACAGCAAGGAAACTGCCTGATATTGTTCTAAGTAACAGGCACTGAGTTCCGTTTTCTGGATGGAAAAAATAAATCTATAGGGACTTATCTTTATGGAGGGAACTGACAGGGCCGTTACCTGGACCATGCACCGCTCGCCGCTATCTGGTGTATAGCGAGGGGCGCGCGGTCCAGGCTAGAATCGTAGTCTCGTGAGACCACAGGAAGAACCTAAGTGGTTGGCTAGATCCCTCTCTCCCGCCCTTAAAAGTAACGCGCGGGAGAGAGAGAGGGTGCGCGCGCGCCTGCAGATGCGGCTCCTGTGAAAATCTGTGTTGAATCTGAGGCCAGGCGAGATGACGCCTTAGCAAGATGGCGTAATCTCGCGAGATAAGGGAGCTCTGTGTGAACAGCCGTGAGGGAAATACACCAGGTAGGGGTGCTAAAGAGGGGAACAATGCATCCGAACGGTAACGTATCCCAACCGGAAGATTGGGACAACGATAAAAAGGGGGGGGGAAGCAAATAAACAAAAGATAGAACTCGTAACTGTCTCTCCACAGACAGTACAGGAAAAGCCCGCGAAGTAGTAAAATCGGGAGAGAGAGAGAGGGGAGGGGGGAACCCCCAGAACTCAAGAATCCCAAAGAACACAGATATCAGTAACAATAATCAGTGATAATGATAATAATAATACCATAAACAAATTCCATCACAATAAAAAGGATTAGACTAGTGTACTTATCTTTTTCTTGCCATGAGCAGAAAGAAAGAGGAAGAAGTACACCAGGGCAGTCCCTTATATACATACCACCAGGAGGAGTGGCTTAGACTTGCTGGGACTGCTGGGAATTGTAGTCCCCTTTTTCCACCATTTTATGTGAAAAAGTTTTAATAAATTACATAAAATATGAAGACATTTTTTTTCTGCTATGAGCATTTAATAAAGAAAGATAAATGCAAGATATGAGCCTCCTGTCTGATATATAATCCCTGCTAAACTTTTATTTATATGTGCGAATGAGAATTTTTTTTCCATTAATGAGCTAAGGAATGCTAAAATTTAGTTTTCTGTAGGCAATAAACCTGAACAACCTAATTCCTCATTGAATACCAGCCATTTCTTCCACGCGATCGAATAATCGATCCATGTTTTAGGTGCCACTGAATGCTTTATGGATTCCAAAACTGGATTCAGATCAATTCCCACAAGTGGCTTGGGCATTTGCAGCCAATCAAATCCGCTTCTGGAAAAAGCATTCTGAACCGTGATATCTGAAAACGAGATAATGCATCAGCTACCGCATTTTGCTTACCTGGGACATGCTTAGCTTTAACCCAAATATTTAGCTTTAAACAAAGAAGGACAAAATACCGCAGCAACTTGATGACAGTCTCAGATTTTGATGACAAACAGTTTATTGCGTACAGCACATCTTTATTATCCAAATGGATTAATATTCTCTTATTAGCGAAGTACTTTCCCCATATCTCGAAAGCTACTATGATGGGGAATAACTCTAATAAGACAATATTTTTTGTCATTCCATTCTTTACCCACGATGGGGGCCAAGAATTAAAACACCAATGTGTCTTCCAGATGGCTGCAAAACCTACTGATCCAGCAGCATCTGTGTGTAATTCCATATCCTCTGAAGGAACGAAATCTTTTTGAAAAATTGTGCGCCCATTATATTCTAACAAAAATTGAGACCATACTAATAGGTCATCCTTCAAATCAGTCGTCATCCTGATGTGTGAAAAAGGAGATTTCAATCCTGACATAGCCATTGACAATCTTTTTGAGAAGATTCTTCCAACCGGCATTACTCGAGATGCAAAAGCTAATTGTCCTAGTAAGGATTGAAGCTCCTTTAGGGTAACCTTTTTTCTCCTAACAAAACTGCATATGGTGTCTTGTATCCTCTTAATCTTATCTTCTGGGAGCTGGTACTGAAATAGATCGGAATCAATGCCAATTCCCAGAAATTCTATTTTTGACACTGGAGACACCGTTTTTTCAAAGGCAATCGGGACACTGAAATTCTGAGCAATAACTAGAAATAACTCCAATACTAATCTACAAATCGGTGAATTAGGAGGGCCTATGAACATGAAATTGTCTAAATAATGTACAATCCCATCCCATCCTGATTCAAACATGACTACCCATTGAAGGAAAGTCGCGAATGCCTCAAAATAACGGCAGGACAGCGCACAGCCCATTGGCAAGCACATATCGTAGAAAAAGTATTTTTCAAAACAAAAACCCAATGAGCTGTATGAATCAGGTGAAATGGGAAGCAACCTAAATGCCGATTGTATGTCTGTCTTTGCTAATAAGGCCCCGACTCCAAATTTTTTAATGAGTTTTATAGCGTCGTCAAAGCTAGCGTAAGACACTGAAGCCAACGCTGGGTCTATTTCATCATTCAAGGATTGTCCTGCTGGATAAGAGAGGTGGTGTATCAGTCTAAATGAATTTGACTCTTTTTTAGGTATAAGACCAAGCGGGGATATCCTGAAATTACTAAATGGGGGAGAGACAAAAGGACCGGCGATACGCCCGGCCCTCAGGTCTTTAATTAATTTCTGTCTTACTATTTGACTATGCATATTAACCGATTTCAAATTATTAACACTAATACAACCTAAACCTGAAAATTCTGGTAGTTTAAACCTCATTGAGAAACCTTCAATGAGCATTTCTGCTTTCTCCCTGTCTGGGTAGAGTAGAAGCCAGTGAAACATTCTTTCCAACTTCACTGGGGTATGCGCTTTTAATGCTCTCTTTTTGTTGATAGTTCCTTTTGAAACATTTTGTTACTGGGTGTGACCCAAAACAAAATGAACATTCATGTTTGTAGCGGCATGCTAACCAACGACATTGTGATTCATTAAAAGCATAGTATATGCCTTTTTTATATACTGACGCAGTGGGGTTTTGACTAACTGATATCTGTTTTGGGGGATATAACCTTTGAGGGAGTATCAGATTCAGCCACAGACCTACATCTTTCATTCCCCATTTTAAATTTTTGTATACTGCCATTTTTTGACGGAACGACTCGTCATAATTAAACCACCCAAAGCCTCCGAAATTTTTGTAGGCTTCTAATATATGGTCTAAATGTTGAAATAGCCCGCTACATTTATCTGGGAACCTCTCTCCTAAAACTGCTGAAAATATACAAAAGGCTTGAAGCCAATTATGGAAAGATTTAGGCGCAGTACGGCGTCTGTCTTCGTCATCTGTCTTTTTATCATTCTTTATTGAGAAATCTTTTGAGTTAGGGAGCAATGATATTAAGTCAATGAATTCACCACTCCATATTTTTCCTTTCATATTAGTTGTAAGATGGAAACCCAGTGACGAAACTTCACAGGGTAAGACCTCCTTATAACAACACTCTGGTATATTAGAAAGCAATTGACCCCTGGCTTCAGAATTAGATAACCTGGGTGAAGAAGCCTGTTCTGACCATACATTTGCATGAATTGGACCTGTATTGTGCGAGGAGACAGCTATAGGCTTAGCCACTGTGGCTATGGAATCAGTCAATTTAGAAATTTTTTCAAACAATTGTGTTATTAAAATGTTTTCTCTTGACTCACCAGCCTGCGCTGCGGGAGTATGATGTTCCATTGCTCCTTGGGCTGTCATTGTGACCTTCTCCTTAACAGCCATCACATCCTCCAGCTGTTCACGCCTGGTGGAGTGTGATGCTGATGCTCCGCTACTGGCTGACTCTGAAAAAGAAGAAGAGAGGTTCTTTCCCCTGTGCGGGGGCTGCTTAGCCTTGATACTCCCTCCTTTGGCACGTCCCAGAGATGTAGATGTCTTCCTCTTCTTTCCGGCTATTTTTGCGTTCCGCCCTGTCTCTCTGACGTTTTCATCATCCTCCCCTTCCTCTGGGCGGTATACGTCATTCTCGCGAGATGTCGCCGACGTAGATGGACCTTCCGGTGGACGGATGCGCTGTGACCTGCGAGATTGGAAAGAAGACACAGGGAGGGAGGGGGGTTCGCATGGCGGGACCAATTCTCCCTCTTCAAGCATGTCCGCCGTCGCCTCACGAGTCTCCAACGCGGCGTTCTCTCAGAATGGAGCCTCTGACTCAGCCAGGCACCTCTCCAGCCACTCTTCCCCTCCTTCTCCGGCCCTCTCCAAGACTCTTCGCACCAGAGTCTTCACCATTTCAGAGGTAAGCTGTGTCATCCCCCAGCACGACCGGGAGCACTTCAACCTATAAGGTCAATTTGTGACCTGACCAGCTGACAGGGGTCTTATATACCCCTCTAGTCACGCGGATAAGTCATCCAGTCTGGAATTCACTATATCTTCTTGCTTTCAATCTGTCAGAAACCACTCCACACTCCCGATCAGAGTCCAATTGTGTGGAGCAGTTCCTCCTGGCTCTAATGGACTCTTCTGTCGGTTAAGACTTAAAGGTGTGTGAAGGGTGAAAGCTAATAGTCAGCAGCAAGGAATTGCTTGCACATTCCTTTCTATATGTTTTCGTAGTGACCGTTCCACTAACTGCATGTCCTGTCAAAGTGAGGTCCAGGTAAATGATGTGTTCTGAGTGATGACTAAAAGTACATTCCAAGTTAATATGGTTACTGTTCAGATAAGAAGTAAAAGAATCAACTTTGCTAGCTTCACCCTTCCATGCCCTTACTAGGTTGTCAATGAAACAACTGTACTGGACTATATCCAACATAAAGGGATTATTACACTTTCTTACCTGGGTTTTGCAGAGATGTGTGTCGCATATGAATATTTTCTTTCCTGTACATTGCTGTCTGGACCCGAGATGAGCTGCATCCTACCCTGCACTCACAGTGGTTGGCTTTATTGATTGAGATTCCTACAACCTGAGCTGCATCCACAATATTGGTTTGGGGTCTTGTGCCTGGGCTTCCACACCATGCAGCATGTGCACCAGCAAGGAGACCAGAAGGACCATGAGCCCAATTGTGGTACACCCTTAGTGACCATATAAGACCATTAAGAAGAATGGTCACAGTGCAGGACACAAGCACCACCACAAGCTACAGCATTGTGACAAGTTTTTCATCCTTCACAATTACCATCTTATTTGTCTGGTTTGCCGTGAAGTTGATACACTTTCCCTCCCCATGCTTACTTGACTACATGTTTGACACCTACAAAAAAGTTGCTTGTGCTTTTATCTATAAACTAAATAAATAAAAACAACCATAAATAAATAAAGAGCATATGACATGCAAAGGTGTAGTCCAAAAGGACAATACAAACAATGTGAGGTATTAAAGGAACCAAAACATCACATAGCATACAAGTAATGGTGCATAGAGTTCATCATTGGTCGCGTGACGTCATTGCGCAACACCTCTATGTCCACTGATGGCTTTCCCCTGGCTCCTGATTGTCGGTGGGCGCTCTTCTGTCTGCGTCACCAGAGGGGCGGATGTACGACAGATGTAAGGGCGCCGCTGCGCTCGTTCATTCATCTGAGTGGGCGGGCCGCGGCTATGACGCTGTCACTGCTGCGCCTCCCCTCTGTAATACATACCGACGCCTGTCCAAGTTGATTGGCTGCTGAGGCTCGGCGTTTACACATGCCTTTCCCTGATTGTCCGCCGGACCTTGGACTGTCATAGGGGCGGGACGATGGTCGCTGGCGCGAGTGATTGGACGCTCGCCTCCTCGTGTCACTGGCTCCGCCTCCCAGTCCTTCCTGTCTGCAGTTTCTACACTGGTTGTCCCCTGCACTATGATTTATGCGGCACTCGGTTTTACTGACACCATGCACCTGCCAGTATGGTTCCCGGGTTAGATCCTTTCTAGGGGTTAACTTTAGGAGCCTTCCTTTTATTAAGGGGGTCTATATGTGGCATTTGCGTCAGACTATAGCCCCTTATAGACAACATTGATCCGTCATGAGTGTCTTTGCACCTTATACTGAAACACATATACAATCATATTAATAGTGTATGTTCTATAAACAAACTGTTATCATTTACATGACGTTCTCCCCATCTTACATGGTGTACATTTATGATTAGTGTTGACAGTTCATATGTGTAAGGCCTCGTACACACGATCGGACATATCCGATGAAAACGGTCCGCGGACCATTTCCATCGGATATGTCCGATCGGGAGTTTGATCCGATGGCGTGTACACACCATCGGATCAAATTCCCCGCCGCCGGACGGCGCGGTGACGTGGCGGTGACGCGGCGGTGACGTTGACGCCGCCACGTCACCGCCACGTCACCGCCACGTCACCGCACCAGGAAGTTAAACACTTCCGCGCATGCGCCGAATCCACCGTTTTCAGCGGACATATTCCCTCGTGTGTACGAGGCCTTAGATTCAGGTATGATATATATATATAATGTGTCAAAATGTTTGTTTCTTCACATCCTGTCATTATTGTTCATTTCCTGTTTCCTCCCTTTCTGGAGAGGAGCTTGGGATATCTTTTGTATTTAAGTCTAGCAGTGTGGGGGTACAGACACATGCCCCTGTTGATGGCTTTGAGCCGAAACGCGTCGGGTTATATGCTGAGTACCCCATACTGCTTTTTACCAATTATCACATGATTTTATTTATTTTATTTCAAATAAAGCCTTCACAGGTTTATTTTTGATCCGCACCATTGGGAGCATTTCTGTTTTGTTTCCATGCATCCATACCTGCTGAGCTGATTCTTGAGCCTGGCCATTCACCATTGGCCCTATTTACTTGGGGTCCTGTTTTGGAGGAGAGATATCTGACCAGACTGGTTTCACCATTCCAACCGGAGTGACCACCTCTACAGATTCACCTGTACGGAATCCAGGGTCCGCTGAGACCACCACGCCTTGTCTGACTTGCTGTTAGTATTAACAAGTAAGTCCATCACAGCTGGTAAGAGTACCCATTTCCTTTATCTGATACTCTGAAGATTACTACAGACAAGCTATACATATTGTTTTCATTCATTTCAACTGGCACCATATGTGAAGTGTTTTGATACATTGGGAACCATATCTATGAACTACTCACACTGTTCACTGCACCTGTTCAGTGTTTTCACTCATCTGTTTGGGATCACATTGATGAACTCTATGCACCATTACTTGTATGCTATGTGATGTTTTGGTTCCTTTAATACCTCACATTGTTTGTATTGTCCTTTTGGACTACACCTTTGTATGTCATATGCTCATGACAGCACCTTTATATATTCTAGCGCTGCACTTCCCATTTTCCATTTGCCACTGACTTTGTTTGTTTGTGTGCTGGCCGCTACATTGTTTTATTTTTCCTTTTGTTTGTTAGCTAGCGCAGTTGTTTCCCCCACATTTTCATAAATAAATAAAAACATAAAAATAAAACGTAAAATAGTGCACAGTGCTAAAAGTAAGTGGAGATTGCGTATTGATAGCACTGTTTGCACTTCATCATATACAATATATAAAAAATAAATACAAATCTGGGATGATTTACTTTCCTCATTTTAGTGTTTATGTATTTGCATATTTCATCACTATATACTTTTTATATTGTTGTGTCTTCATAGCTGTTACACAGCTGGTGGAGGGCAGGCAAAGCTTTCTGAACAAACATTGGTGTCTGGTTTCCTCTCTAGCACAGGCCATAAACTAGTGGGCATGTGTGAGTGTGTTTGGGGGGGGGGGGGATTGAAAAGGGCAGGGCCTGAATCTATGCTACTAAACTAGGGTTGGGTAGGGGTAGGCTTTGGCGTTTTCAGTTTGGGTGGTCAAGGACCTTGTCCTGAGCATGGCCCCTTTGTTCCTCATTGCAGTGCTGCTTCCACCCAACTATTTGATACATAGTCCTATTTTTCTTCATACATGCAGTAACCAAATGACTGTAATTTTTATCACGGCTGTTGCACTGCTTTCAGAAGCAGCAGACCATGGTGCTGTTGGCAGCTGACACATTAAAAATAAAACACATTAAAAAAGTACTAGACTCCAGAACTTTTTCAATGTGCTGCCTATTCAAGTGTTTGGTTATATGTTTGAGTATTTTGGGAAAAATTGGGGATGAAGGAATTGGAGAGGGGGTTTAGGAATTTAGGGATGTGGTTTTGAAGTGTTTTATAATGTTCTCTTTGTACAAAGTTGAGCACGTAAGCTTTATTTTTTGAAGAGTAAAATTTTCCTATAGCTTTCAAATCTGTTGTTTCTGCCTGCTAATCTTATGAAAAAAATCATGACTATTTACAGATAGCTAAATATATCAGATGTCACATCAACAACTACCCGAAAAAGCTTTTTTTCTGAGTTTTACCAATAAATAAGCTGATGCTATACTTAAGCCAAGCAATATTTTAATAGTAAAAAAAAAATGTATTACACTTGCAAATTATGTGATGCCACATGCTCTGTTGTCACTGATGTTTGTGAGAATCATACTTATCTAACACTACATGCAACTTAATGACACCTTGAAAGCATGTAATTGAAAGGATTGCTGTTTTCCAAATGACACCCTCAAAGTCACAAAAAAAAATATAAAAATAAAACCCTCTTCCAGCTGAATAATACTGATGTTTTGCATAGATACTTATCCCTATGTTAGTGCCCAGCTATACATGCTATTTGTTTGACAACCCCTTTTCTATTAACCTTGCAATTGACCATTGGCAATTTTTTTTTTATAAAAATGTATAGCTTCTGGAATTTTTGGCCAATTTGTCCAAAGACACACAAATTGAACTCAAGAACATTTGCTCATCACAGATTTTTCAAAGATTTGTTGTGTAACTGACCTAAGAATAGAGTATTATCCATCCTTGTTATGACTTGCCTTAAAATGAGACCATTTTAGTCAATTGATAAGCATTCAAAAAAAAAAAAAAAACCTCCACATGTACTACACACATAATAAAGTGACATAGTCACCGTTACTTATTATAAGTTCTGTTTCAATCACTATGTTGGAATGTGGATGTGATAAAAAAAAAATTACAGCTACAAAACTATATCTTGTGTATAGTTTCAAAGATTGTTTCCAAAATAAGAACTTTGTGGATAAATGCAACGTGGTGCGATGGCAGTAAACACTCATTCTCATTGGAGTGAATTGTCATGTGATTTGACAGGTCAAATTATGACGGCACTCAAAGGAAACAGGTGGCATCGGGGCCTAGTGCATTATCCTCAATACATTTTTATTTAAAGCGGAGCTCCACCCTAAAGTGAACTTGTGCTGATCGGAACCCGCCCCCCCTCCGGTGTCACATTTGACACCTTTCAGGGGGGAAGGGCGGTGCAGATACCTGTCTAAAGACAGGTATTTTCACCCACTTCCGGCCCAGCATTCTCGGGCAGAATACGGCCATTTTGTCACATCCCGTCGCCCCCCCCCCCCCGTTGTGTGCTGGGAACTATCGGCTCCCAGCACACAGCGGGAGCCAATCAGTGGGCGCCGTAGGGAATCGGGCAGTGAAGCCAGAGCGCTTCACTTGCTGGTTCCCTCACCGTGGATGGAGGGGGGAGCAGCGATCCCTAGTCCACTGCTGCGGACGGCGCTGGACTCCAGGACAGGTAAGTGCCCTAATATTAAAAGTCAGCAGCTGCAGTATTTGCAGCTGCTGGCTTTTAATATTTTTTTTTGAGCGGACATCCGCTTTAATGTAATAATATAAAGTGAATGGGGAATGGGCCAGATTCAGGAACACTTGCGCTGGAGTATTTCGATATGCGCCGCGTAACTGTGATGATGCGCCGTCGTTTCTATGTGCCCGTACCCACCAAACTAGATGCGCCCAATAACGGGCCATTTGCGACCGGCGGAACGTTCCGACGCCAGAGTATCGTCAGCGCTTATTTTCGCTGGGCGCATCAGTCGCGCCCATTGATTTCCCCTGCAAATATGCAAATGAGGTATTTTTCCCAATTCACGAACGGATTAGCACCATACGCTGGCTACATGCGCCGCGCGTATCTCGTCCGTCCGGCGCAAAGTTATTTCTACAAAAGGCTGCTTTATCTTTACTCCAGACGGCCACAGGTCAGCAGGAGAGCAGCTACAGCAGCGTTACCGACGACGATAAGAGCTAGCTGAGCACCCCCACTTGCAGGACAACACCTCTGTCCCTGCTTGTCTGTCAAATTTTACAGCCATGGAGGAAGACATCATAGGTCTCCATAGCCGAGATGATGGCTGACAGCTCCTGGCCATTAAAGTTCAGCTTTCTCCTGTGTGTTTGCGGGGAACGGGAGCAGCCATCTCAGAACAAAAGTAACATCACTGCGGGGAGGGGGAGCAGGATATACTTTAGTGCCGGAATGGCGCTTCTACGGGCGCATTTTAAACGCCCAACGGAAGGCATTGCGCTGACGTTTCCCGTGCAGTGGTGCCGACGGAAGTTGTGAGCATGCGCACAAAGGGGGCGAGTGGAGCCTCACTCACTGCGCATGCTCCGTGGTTGATGCGCTGAACGTAAGCCTCTGCGCTGGGCTCCGCCCATCATTTACATATGATCACACCCACTTCCACTTGCGTCGGGTTACGCCAGCGCATTATCGTTACTCTGGCGCAAGTTTACGCGCAACTGCTATGTGAATTACAGGACTTGCGCTGAAAGGGTCTTCAGAGTAACGTAAATGAGAAGCGTTACTCCAGAGGAAAGATACTCTCATCTACCTGAATCTGGCCCATTGTATTCAGAAATACTTGTGTCAAAGCCTTATCATAAAAATCATCTGCTTAAGTCCATATGCAAAATTCGCTATACTTATAGACACATCAGCTAACACGTTTTAATGTTTCCCTCTTCTTCAGAGCCTTGTTTGGATAATAATTGATGCTCACCACAAAGGTAAACTTAGCCGGTTGGCAGGCACCAGAACCACAGAAGTATTATGTCTTTTTCACTTGGAGCACACATTCATTGAAGAAGCCTGATTTTACACTACTGGGATTTATGTTTTTCTTCACTTGGGACTATTTATACTTTGAGATTTGGAAAGTCTTGTTTTTTCCCTAAAAAAATAACAAACATGTTATACTTACCCTGCTCTACAGCAGTGGATTTGCAAATAGCAGCCTAGATCCTCCTCTTCTTGGGTCTTTCTTCTGTGATCATGTCCCCTCCCTCCTGTTCAGTGCACCCACAACAAACAGCTTGCTATGGGGGCACCCGAGCTGAGTCACAGCTCCCTGTGTCCATTCAGACATGGAGTCCTGGCCCGCCCCCTCTCTTCCATGATTAGCAAACTGACTTTGATTAACAGCAGCAGGCAATGACACTGCTGCTGTGTTTTAGCCAATCAGGAGGGAGAATTTTGAATGGCTGAGACACTCATGGACATCACTGTACAGAGAGAGACCTTATGTAAGTGTTAGGAAGCTGAGAGGGGGCTGCTGCACACAGAAGTTTTTTTTTTTTTATCTTAAAGTGTAACTCCTTTTGTTGAGGAAAAAACGATTCCCCCGGTGATCTATGTACATTGTGGGGATTATAACAACCTTTCATGCAGATTCCTAAATTTTGTTATTCTGAAGAAATCTGTGAGTGTATGTCTGTGCCTCTGTGTTAAGTTGGTCTAATGGCAGTGGTTTCACTCTAATTATCACTCAGCTGTGGCAGCTGCAGAGCACTAATGAGGAAAGCTGCTGTGCCTGCATCCCTTTAGATGTGTTCCTATTGGGAGTATCTCACCAAAAATGAAATTTTTGTTGCAGGGAATGCCTGAAATCTGACTTGAACCTTAGGCAGACTTCTGGAAAAACTGGTGAGCCAATCACAAAAGCAAGAAATTATGTTTCTGGGGAGTGGTCAGTACACACTCTGGCCCGAATTCACAACGGACTTACGCCGACGTATCTAAAGATACGTCGTAGTAAGTACAAATGTGTGCCGTTGCATCTCTGCGCCGATTCACAAAGCTAGATACATCGAAAAGCAAGGCTTCAGCCTTCCGACGTAACTTGCCTACGCCGGCGTATTGTGGGCGCATAGTTACGCTGGACGCATTCGGCGTACCCATGTTAAATATGCAAATGAGTAAGATACGCCGATTCACGAACGTAGATGCGCCAGGTGGAAAAGATACACGGTTTGCGTAAGGCTTACGTCCGGCGTAAAGTTATTCCACATATAGGTGATGCAACCCATTCAAAGGTATGGACCAGGGAACAGCTGTCGTATGTTACGTCGTTTACGTAGTACTACGTGAATACGGCTGTACGTAGGTTACGTTACAGTGAGCATGCGCACTGGGATGCGTCCAAGAGACAACGCATGCGCAGTTCATTTTTTGAAGCTCAGCCCATCATTTGCATGAGGTCACGCTTAATTTTAATATAGCACGCCCACTTTCACCTACTTTGACTTACGTTGGCTTACGCCGACAACTATACAATACACCGGCGCAACGTTAAGCGCATATGCTTTGTGAATAGCATGCTTGCCTCTCAACGTTGCGCCAGCGTAGCGTAAAGACGATGCGCTACGCCGGCATAAAGATACTCCGATCTACGTGAATCCGGGCCTCTGTGTACAGAACACTCCATGTAGCCATATTGCTTTGCATTTATAGAAAATTACAGCGGCTGCAGATTAAAAAAGGAAATGTAATTCTTAATAACATTCAATTACAATATGACTTGTATCGCTATTGTACACGCTATATTATTTTTTCTTTATTTGCTATTTTTTTTCCCCACTAAAGTGGTGTTACCCTTTGATATATAAAATGCATTAGGATAAAAAACCTTCTGCCTTTACAACCCCTTT